>JACBWW010000025.1:7308869-7401519 GCA_020086605.1 Lanius collurio | reverse complement strand
CTCTTGCATCCTCCCAGCGTGGATTTTCTCATGGAAGTGTGCAGACAACCGAGCTGTGCTCCGTGGAATCGTCCCTGTGGGGACCCGGAGGAGCTGAGTTTGGGGATGATGAGTTTGCAGGCCCCCTGTGCGCGGGGCAGGAGAGGTGACGGGCCGGGAGGGCACCGTGTGAGCAGGTCACACTCGGTGCTGCTGCCTGCCCTGCGCCGGAGATAACGCTGCCCTGCGCCGGGAGATAACGCTGCTATCTCCCGCGGCGATGCCCTTCATGCCCCAGCAGCAGGACAGCAATGTCAGCGGCGAGGAGGGAGATCTGTGTGCGGCACAGCCGAGGGAGCCCAAATCTCCCCTGCTCATCCCGTCCCGACAAAGCCACCCGGCACCGGGCACCCACAAACCGAGGGGAGGCAGTGGGGCTGGGGGGTCCCCGAGCCAGGCCGGGGCAGCAGCAAGGCCTGAATAACTCCCTCCTACAACGCCCTGTCTTTGAGCATTGCCAATAAATAAAGGGTCAGCACAAGGCAGGCCAGGTCAGGACACATAAAGAATAAATGGGAATAAATGAGAATAAATGGCCCCGTGTTTCCTCTCCACTGCCAGGGAGGAGGGGAAAGAGGCTCCCACCACAGCGCACCCCTAATGAGAAGAAACTGTTCCCAGTTTTGGCAGGGACACAGGAAGAAAACAGCCACGGACACACACCCATCCCCAGGACCCCCGAGTACTCCCCTATTTCCAACAAGCAGCTGAGAAATCTGTCTGTAAGCCTTGGTGGCACATGCAGAAGGGAAACTGAGGCACTTGGGACAAGGAAGGCCCTTGGTGGCAAGACCAGAGGTGCTGGGGTGCGGGGAGAGATTCTCGCTCATCCCTGTCCCCTGGAGCCACGTGTGGATGCCACGGGTACGGAAGGAGAAAAAAAGGCCACGTGCAGCATTCGTCACCACTGGGGCCAGGTGGCCTCTGCAGGGTGTTGGGCTTGTGTTTAAGCACCCTAAAACTCCTGCTAAATGTTCCCTGGATCAGAGAGATCCTGGGAAAGATCCTTTTGGAGGCTACACTGAGCACTCATTTGGCCCCAAACTCCGTGGTGTGATGTGGGGACTGAGCACCCCAGTCCAGTTGTCTCCATGTCTGTTCTAGCTCCAGCACCCATCCCTGTTCCAGCACCCACACTGAGCAGTGACAGGACCCCAGGGCTGTACATCCACCCCTGCTGCCTCCCACTGCTCCCAGGTGCTGTACCCCCACCCAGCTGCAGGACCGTGGCAGAGGGATTTGGGAACACCACAGCACCCACTGTCACCCCAAACCACAGCCAGCCCTGCCACCCCCCAGGTCCCAAAATCCCATCTCACTCTCCTTGAAAACACCGGTTATTTTTCCATCTGCTTCCATGCATACGCCTGGACAGAGGGACAAGGCTGGGGGGAAGGATGAGGGCAAGGGGGGGTGCAGGCCTTGGCAGGGACCACCTTCACCAGGGGCTGCTGAGGGACACCCCAAAACCCCAGGAGACGCAGCCAGACTGCCCTGTCCTCATGACACTCACCCAAACCTCTGGAGTACCCTCTTACCCCTCCCCACAGCTCCATGCAGACGTCCACACCCCCCCCCAGCTGCCCCGGCTCAGAGGACAGTGTTAATATCCCAGGAAATCTCCCTGGGAAGGGGCAGAGCCCCAGCTACTCCCCCGGCAGGGGGGACTCCAGCCAAAACCCAGAGGAGGGGTCAGCCCTTACCTGGTGTGTGCCCGGGGGGACCCCAGCGCTCCCCAGCCATGGCTGCAGGGCACAGGGTGCCCCAGGCCCTGCTGCAGCCCGGGCTGGAGACAGAGAGTTTTAATTGAATTTCTAGATTATCCTGGGGGAGAAATTGTAATCTCCTTAAATCCAACCTCTGGTTGAGTCCCGTAACCTACTGTCCTGCGCCGGGGAAGGGATTTAATGAGGGGGAGGGGAGGTTTCCCAGCCTGCTGATGCTCTGGACCCTGCATCCAGCAGGATTTGACCTGCAGGGTGTCAGAGATCTGCCCCCAGCAGCCCCGGGGCCCTGCAAATTAATGTGCAGCAGCAGCAATGCCCTGTCCCCTCTCCCTGTGTCCTGCCTCAGTAACCAATGTCCCAGGAGCCTCAGGAGCTGGTGGGGGTGGGACTGGGGATGGAGATGGCTGATGCTGCATCAGTGGGGTCTTTGGAAGGTGAAGAGGAGCCCCCCTGGGTGGGACTCATGGCTGGGAGCTGTCCAGGGCTTAGAACTGAAACATCACCTAGCCCAGCTGTGCCCAGGGTGCCAGCAGGTTGTGCAAGTCCCCAAGAAAGTCCCGTTCCTCCCTCCCAAAAAAATCCGTCCCTGGATTGTGTGGGCCAGAGGGCGTTCTTGGATGGGTCAGTGACCTTGGGGCATCTCCATCACATGGGTCTGGTCCCCTCTGCATGTTCCCAAATCCAGATAGGTGCTGGGCTTCAGCTCCAGCCCCAAACCTCCCCAGCAATGAGGCTGAGGCAGATGATGGCAGAGCTGGAATCAGCCAGCCACGCTTCTGCCTGCCATAGCTGGGGCCTCTGCAGGGACACGGATTCCATTGGGAATGGCAGGTTCCCATCCAGCACATTCCAAGAGGCTCAGAGGCAACACTCCTGCCCCAGCCCTGCCCCTGACCAAGGGGGGAGCATCCAGCTGCTGAAAACCACCGTGGGAAGAATGGAAAAAGCGAGGCAGAAAGGGCAAATGTCTCCAAGTGGATTTTATCACCAATCAGATGGAAATGAGCTGAGGGCTGCAGTGCTGAGGGGTTCCTATCCTGAAGGTAACACCAGTGATTGGAAGCATCCCTGGGATATCACAGACGTGGATTATTTCAAGAGCCCTCTCACACCTCAGAGTCAGAAGCAGAAGATGATGGATCTGGATCCATTCATCTTAGTTCGGCCTGCAGCAAAATTAATCCCGTACCTCCCGCTTGCCAGGTTCCAACTGAGGCCTGTTTCCCAAATCCCATTACTCCCAAGGCAGGTTTTCACTTGTTCTCACCTAACACAAGCCCCCCCACTCCACGAGCCGTGTCTCTGCTCCAGGGAAATCACGTGTGTGGGCAGAGCCCTCGCCCAGGAAATGTTTATCCTGAAGGCACAACACGTGGCAGGTTGGGAGCGATGGAGCTGCCAGCCAGAGCCAGGAGCTATGGGGAGAGCGGGGGCATCTCCCCACGGTGGCATTCCAGCTGGGAATCTGCATGGAAAGGAGCAGGATGACCATGAGAACCAGCTCAGGATACACACATCCCTTCCAGCCACGAGAGATGGGATGTAAGCAAGGCTGAGCCATCAACTGCTCATCAGTACCCTCCACTCTTTTTTGGACCTTAAACCCACTATCATTCCTGCTCCACCAAAACATTAACAATTGCTCAACTCTCGATGAGAAATACAGTCCGTGTCCCGCTATCTCGGGCAGTTTTCCTGGTTCCATGGCTGTGCCAGAGTAAAGTTGCCCTTTCCATCCCTGAAATGCTGTGTTTCCAGTGCTCTTTGGCACTGCCGTGGGTTAAGGTGTCGGCAGAGCCCTACACGTGATCGTTAACCCCAGGAGGAAGGAAACGGGGAGGAAGGACATGCCAAGCTCGGGAAGAGCCGCCCTCCTGGCTCTACTTACCCCGCGGTCGCAGCGAGAGCCGCAGATGCTGAGCCCGGTGCCGGCGGCCGAGGGAGCGGGCGGGCGGCAGGGACTTTGCCGATGTCCTGCCTAATTGCTCCCGAGCTCAGATTACAGCGTCGCTTCTTCCCTACATGTACAGGAGCTGGCACCCCGGCCGCGGCCCCGGGGAGCCACCGCCAGCGAGGGGGATGTGCACCTTCAGTGGCATTTCCAAGGAGCAGGGGGGGGAATCGCGGTGTGACAGTGGTGGGGAGCCCAAGATGCCTTAGTGGTCTCAGGGGCGCTGGAATAGAAGCAGCTTGGAGGGGATTTCAGAGATTTTTGGGAAGCAAAGGACCAGCCAGAAGGATGAGACTCATTCCAATCTGATGGATCAGACAGCGGTGCCGAGCAGTCAGTGTTCCAAGGCAAGACCACTTTGTTCTTGCTATTTAATGATGGCCATGACACAAACCCCATCTTCTCAGGAGAAGAAGAAAAATCCCTGTCCTTTTCTCTTGCGGGTGTCCAACTCCCCTGGCACACTCATGATGATGTCCAGCATCTCCAAGACAAAAAAGACCCATGCTCTGTTTTTGCAGCTATGAGTTTTCCTCCAGCTCGTGGCTCTGCCCACACCAATTCATGAGTTTCAGTGTCCTCCAAATCTCGTGAGGGCTCCCTTTAAAGCTCTCATTCCTCAAGTGGAGCCTGTTTGGAGGAAACCTCCTTCCCAGGGGTAACAGGTTTCTGTCCCCATGTTTCTCCCCTTTCAACCCTTCCTTGCTGTCACCGGAGAGCTGGACAACCCCAAACTTCAGGCATGACCCCAAACCCAAGTAGCTGAAGGGCGGCAAAGGCAGGGCAGGTTATTTTGGGGACTGTCTTTATCTGCTGCATGAAGATTTAGCACAGGCATTGCATAACACTGGGGGGGTCACTGCTCCCATCCCCTCTTGCCGTCAGAGATCAGAGACTCAATTAATCCTCCCTCATTCCCTGCCCACGGGGACCAGCCATGGGTGCCCTCTCAGCCTGGCCCTGGCAGCAAGAAGTCAAATCTCTGCCCGACGTCAGCATCCATTGAGGTTGGTAGGCCACAGCCTGGGGGTGAGGCCCACTGTCACATCCTAGGGCACCCATTGCCACCACCCAGGCCACCCGTTGTCCCTCTCAGCCACCCACCTTCCTTGGAAAGCCCTGTTCAAATTGAGGGGGCCATGAAGAAACCTGACAGACAGACACTGAGGTCCCTAAAATGACTCAGTATTTCTGTGCCTCAACCTTGGATTCTGTTGTTAAGGAGCTCAGCAGACACAGAGGCACTTGTGGCAGAGATCTGGGCATTTAAGATATTTAAAAGGTCATTTTTAAACCATCAAGATTTGGTGCACATCTGCTTGTGCTCCCTCCCTGCTCCTCTGCACAGAGCAGGTCACTGGTGGGTGCCTCGCTCAGGCACGCACTGCAGGATCACAGCAGCAATGAAGGGATCCCTATTTTTTTTTTTGGCCAGCCCTAAAATAACAACCCCCACGTGTGTCCTTGGGCAACCCTACAATGAACAAGGCAAGTGCAAAGCCTGGCGTTGGCGAGCCCGGGCACTGCTGTGTGTGCACACATGGGCTGACAAGGAGAAGGGCACCAGCAGGCAAACCCAAAATGCTGTCAAGGGAAGATCTGAGGAGGTAAAGGTGATGTCATGCTGCTGCCACCCACAAGAGCTTGCAGAACCTCTGGGGTCCTGGTCCTGCCCACCAGCATCCCTTGAGTGGTAAAAATAGGCATCACACAGCATCCTGTCATGGCTGGGTGGCTGTGATGGCAATAGGAGGGCACAGAGCAAAACGACCCTGTGGTTGGGACAGGGGCCAAGTCTGGTGGCACTGGGGAGGATGACAAGTCTGGTGGCATTGGGACACGGTGACATGCCCCTGGTGAAGAGCCTCACGGAGAGTTACACAACGCCGGCCCAGCCGCCCTTGGCTGTGTGCGCCGTGCGTGCTCCTATCGAACACGGCCCCGGCCGCCCTCCAACATCCCTGCAGGCACAGAACTCTGCAAGTGGTGTAAATGCAAGTGCACGTGAGCAGGGGACCTGCTCCAGCCCCCCCTCAAACTCTGGACCTCCTGCAGTGGTCACCAGCCATGCACCAACATCCCACTTGTCCCCCAGCTTGGCTGTGCCGATGGCAAGGGGGTCAGGAGGGCTGGGATGGTGCTGTGTGGAGCAGGGGGAACAGGGCAGGCACCCACCCCCAGCATCCTGCTGGGAAAATACAGTGGCAAAGGCACTGCATGGCCTCCACCCAGGGACTTTTAGGATGTGAAAGACCAGCCAGAAAGACGTAACAAATTCAAACCTCGGGGACAAGATACCAGATTAGAGCAAGGCAGTAAGTGCTGCAAGCAGGACCTTGGTTCTTTGGTCTTGCCACTTAGTGAGGTCTGTGACCCAAACCCACCCTCAAGCCTATTACAGGAGAGGAAGAAAAATCGCCATCTTTTTCTGTTGGAGAGGAAAACACTTGCTGGTCCCATAGGCAGCAAGGAGCTCTCCCCCCAACACAGCAGCAGGATGAAGCAGGAATGCTTTTGTCCATAGAGGTTGGGAAACTGAGGCACAGTGACTGGAGGGGCCCGAGCATGGGGACTGGCAGCAGCCCTTGTCATCGCCTTCCCCCCTGCCTGGCCTGGCCCCAGGTCGAGATATTTATAAAGCCGATAAGGGAGCAGAAAGAATTTTCCAAACGCCAAAGTTACGTAACCTCTTCTTGCCCTCCATGGACATTGTCTGTAATTATAGGTTTGGGACAGGGGGGAGCCCTCTGTGGTGGAGTTGGTGGAGGGCACCACAGCCATGGTCACCCCAAATGGCTTCACCGTGCTCTCCCTCACCACAGCAGGTCCCAAGTGCAAGGCACCAGCCTGTGCCACCATGTCACCCTGTGGAACCTCATCCCTGAGGGATCTTGGTGGTTTTGTGGCCAGTCCCCCCATCCTGTGTGGAGGATCCCAAGTTTTTGTCTGGGTTCTGGGTGGCTGATGCCCCCCAGGGTGTGCACACTCCTCCAGTCCATCTCACAACAGACAACAACCTGAGCACAGCTGACACTGCCATGGTGACTACTGATGGCTGCTGCTGGGAGGACTCGTGTGGAGGTGCTGCACCAGCACCTGCCCCCCCAAACTGCTGCCCCCCACCCCAGAGAATGCAGGTATCCCCTGCCCTCCACTAGCCCCATTTCCACCACTCTTTACCCCATTATACCTCGCAGCCAGCTTCCAAACCCTTCTCCATCACCTCATGTCTGCCTGCAACTCCACCAGCTGTGCCTCAGTTTCCCCAGCCCTGTTTTTGATACCCCAGGGGAGGGTGGAGTCCCTTCCCTGGGATATTTTTCTCTCGCCAAACTTCGGCCAAGGCTGCAGAGTTGGAGGGATGCTGTGCGAGGCTCCGTCGCTGTGGCAACCCGCGGCGGCCGTCTCCAGGCGACCGCCCAGGGATGCTGCAGAGATGCTCTGGAGGCAGAGCAAGAGGGACCAGGGCGGTGGGGGATGTATCCATAGGGATGCCACCCTCTACCCAAACCACAGCCTGGATCTTTGTAACAAGGTGTTAAAACACCCTGAGGAGAGCCTCCGATTTGACTCAGGCAGCTGGCTGAGCACTGACAAACTCACGGCAGCACAGGCTGGCTGGTGTGAACCCCAGCAGAATGCTCCCGGGTGGGAGCAGGGCCACTCTGCTTCCAGGGACACCTGCAGAGCTGTGGAAATCATTGTTGGAAATAAGCCCGTTAGCTTCTTAACCCTCATTAAGCAGCTTAGGGGGGACACGCACCATCCTACGCAAACCCGGAGGCGCAGAAGGCCCTTGCCAGGGCGAAGGGGTGACGGGATCTCAGTGGGTGCTGCGGGGGTGGCACGGGGGGCACGGCCCCGTCCTTCCCCTCGGCGTGCTGCGCTCCTGCATCCAGCCCCCCTGTTGCTCCTTGCCAGCCGGGCCCACCGGCAGCTCCCGACAGTGCTGAGCAGCGGGCAGGGATGGTGATGATGGGATGTCACACCCGTGTGACGAGTGTGGGAGGTCTCAGCCGCAGCCCTGTCGGCGGGGGGAGCGGGGTGGCGGTGACAGCGCGGGGCGACGGCCGGGCCAGCGCCCGGCACCGCGGCTGCGGGACGGAGCGGGACATTCCTAATCACTCCACTTGGAAACGCTCCCGTTTTTACATTTGTTAAATTAAAGGATGTCAGCGTCTGATGCCAAGCCCAGGCTCCCTCGGAAATTTAAACTAATGACAGCGAGGAAAATGAGCTGAAACCAGAGCACGGGCACTCCCACGTTATCCAGCCGCACCAGCCATCTCTGTGGCGGGGTTTACATGACAGATTGCAAAGCACCAACCACCACAAAGATCTCAACTTTCTGCCCCAAAATCCAATCTTGCCCACTCTGCTCGGTGAGAAGGTGCATTGGTGGTGCCTGGGCAAGCCAGGCTGCTGTGCTGGGGTCCCCAGATACCCCCATCCTCCTCCAGCCTCTCAGAGGGCAAATATCTCCCTCTTTCCAGGATGCCGCTGCCCTGGGCAGTGGGGTTTATCAGCACGGGGTGGAAGTGGGGGAGCAGAGTGGCGAGTGCGATGTCCGGATTTCTCCAGCTCTGATGATTCCTACAGCCGGCTCCATCCTGCCTGGCCCTGTGCCAGCAGGCAGCGGGGTCCTGGCAGAGCGCGGGGGTTGCCGCCGTCACACGGCCCCTCGCTGCCCCTCTTCCCCACGGAAATACCTGGGCTCAGGCGAGGGCTTCGCTCCCGGCGCTCTCCAGGCTCCGCTGGGGTGGTTTTGTGCTGCAGCTGAGTAAAACCACAGAGTGGTGGTTGTCTCTTTTTTTTTTTTTTTTTTTTTTTTTTTCCGTTTATAATTTTCTCTGCGAGATAAAATTAAACAAACAAGCCCTTCTGGGAGCAGCACAAGGAAGGGAGCTTGCTTCCCTACAGATGTGCGTGTCCTCAGCTATTACAACCACCGAATTAAGCTTTCCCTGTGGCTGGGACATTTGCACAATCCCACTCGTTCGCCTCCTGCGGTTTCACTGGTAGGAGACTGGCTCATTCTGCAGCCTCCCTCCCCATGAGGTCATTACCCAAACACCTATTTTTCACAAAAACATTGAGAATGTTGGGTTTTTTTCCTGACCTCGCCATCTTGCCATCAAATTAGAGTGGTTTGGAGTGTGAGGCTGGGAGCGCTTAGCAAAGCAGAATATGCTGAGGAGAACAGAATGGAATGGAATGGAATGGAATGGAATGGAATAGAATAGAATAGGAATAGGAATAGGAATAGGAATAGGAATAGGAATAGGAATAGGAATAGGAATAGGAATAGGAATAGGAAATAATAAAGGTGCAGTCAGATATTCCCCAGGGGATGGGGCTGCAGAGGAGAGGGTGTATTGTGTGTCAGGAGGGGAGCGGGGTCTCCCAGCTGCACTCTAAGCCCTGCCTGCATCCTCCAAACCCAGAAAGGAACAATCATGGCATAAGACTTGCAAACACACCTAAACTTCCCAGCTTCATCTGCCTCGGGAGCCAGCACAGAAGCGTTGCCATAGCTTTGAGGACCACCGGTGGGTTTTGCAGCACAATCTGGACCACGGATCTATGCAAATCCCCAAGGCAGAAGTCTTTATGGAGGCATATGACAACCGAAAAAGAATAGCGCTCAGTGCTCTACTCCCACACGCCACCCCCCAACTTCACCATCATTTAAATCAGTCTTAAGTTGGAAGAATTCAAATCAACACTGTCGTCACAGAGCCAAGCAGAGAGGTGACACAACTTGGATGCTGCCAGGGAAATTGCCCCCCTGAGACTCCAAACTCATCAGCCCATCACTTTTTTTGAAACCCCATCGAGGAAAACAAATGAACTGGCAACTCGCTGCCCCCAGTTGTGCATCACCTCTGGCCAAGGCTGCTGGAGAGGTTTCCAACCAGCCTGGGATCAACAGGAGCGGGACCAGTGGGAGAAAAAAATATCCAAGACATGCTGTTGAGGCTAGAGAGCCACAGTTGGAAAAGAAATCAAAGCTTCTAAAGAGAGAGATGCCAAGGAGATATGTTGTTCTCAAGAGAAACAGGACATTCCTCTCCCAGGGGGAGAAAAGGAGGAGGAAGGCTTGTGCCACCTCTTTCAGCTCCCTGGCATAGGTGCTCGGCGGTCTGGGCACAGCTTGTCCCTGCTGTGCCACGCTGCAGACACAGATGGCATCACAGATAGTGATCTTTTTTTTTTTTCGTGTGTTTTGTAGGGGTTTTTTACCCCAAAAGCACATTTTCCTTTTGGGGGAAAGGTTGCTGGGCCCTGACGGCAACCAGGCGGATGTGGAGCCACTCTTTGGGTTCCTGGAGACCACCCTGCCTTCCTGCACCACACAGAATCATTAGGGTTGGAAAAGGTCTCTAAGATCACCCAGCCCAACTGTTAACCCAGCTCTGCCATGGCCTCCATTAACCCATGTCCCCAAGTGCCTCATCTACACGTCCTTTAGCCATGTGCCCAGACCCACTGCTGTCTCAGGCACATGACTTGGCATCAGCAGAATCCTCATGGCTCTTATGGGAGACACAAAGAGAAGAAGCTGTGGGGAAAAATTTATATTTTGCCATTGCCAGAAACACCAAAATCAGGTCCTGACTTAGTCCAGAGGGAGATGGATCATCAGGTTAGATTTTCCTTGCAAAACATGTTTAAATTACACAAGCAAAGGGATCAGGCTGGAAGCAAGAGGGTGAGATCATCTCAGCACAGTCCTGGTTGATCCCCTGAAACCACCCAGTTTGGCTGGTTCAGCATAATTCCTGCAGCAAATTGTTCCTGCAGGAAGTTTTAAACCTGTGCCCTTGGGCTAAGCCTTGACAGCATCCTTCACTGGGAACAAGCTACCTGCCTCCTCAAGGCAACACCTGGGTATGTCAGAGGGAGAGGAGGGCGGGAGCAGAGCTGGCCTGGCTATAAATAATCCCATGGAAAGGAAACAGGAGAAAAGGCAGCAAACATAAACCAATAAATCTAGGGAAATATGTTCAGCTACAGGCACTCAGTGTGAACAGCTCCTTGTGCTCCATGTGATCCCACAGAATCAGACACAAGAGAAAATGGGATCCATTGCAGCTCAACAGAGCAGGATCCAGCCCAGATATCACCTTTCCATGAGAAACACATGAAAACCAGCACAGAGCCCTGTGCACAGGATGCAACACATGGCTCATGGCAAGACCTCATCCACTCTGCTCCATTAAAAAAGATAAAGTTGAGAAAGGGGAGAGTTAAATTAAGGAGAGTTAAATTACAGAGAGTTAAATTAAGATGCCTGTTGGACCATGTTAACACAGAGCTGGCCTGGCTCCTGGTGCCACCGGCACTGAACACCCAGCAATCCCATCCCCAGCAAGCTGGGAAATAGCCTGTGTTTAAGGCAATCATTATTTGCAATCTCTGATCCCAGAGAAAAGGGCAGAAAAAGCAACTTCTCATTTTCACCAATAAAAGGGGAATTGCAGAAGCTCAGCAAGCACAGTGGCCAGCAGGTCACAACCAGCAGTGCTGGAGTGATTCATCCTAAACGAGCCAGATTTAGTCAAACTAGCCTAGAATAGGGCAGGGAAACAGCCCAGAGTTTTCTCTGCTGGTGTCTGACAGTTATTCACCCATGGAAGCGACAGGGCCAGCGAAGAGGAGACAGAGCGACATCATCCCCACCTCCGCTGTCCCCTCCAGCTCCAGGATAATCAATGAAAATCTGAAATCCCAGCTCCCACACCTGGACACTGCACAAAATTCCATTAGAGAGGGTTTTATATTTTCCCTCTTTTCTCAGCCTGTCTTCCCAGAGCGCATCAGTTCCCAAAGGTCCTGGAGGATGCAGGGACCGGGCACTGCTCTGCAGCATCCACTGGACTGGTTTTCCCCATAAAACCATCAGAGTGGCTTCAGTTTGGCTTGTGTGTAACTTATTATTAAAGCTGGGCAAATAATTCAGGGCAAGAGCTCCAGGAGCAACGTTTCACCTTTTCATTTTGCACTCTCGAGCTGCCTGCAGTTTTCCCAGAGCTTGGGGATGATTTAAAGACATGTCTCTGGACGGGAGCGTCTTGCTGCGACATCGGCTCCGAGTGTTTGATGGCCTGGATTTCACGTGCGCGTTCAGGGACACGCCGGACACATAAGGATGGATGAGCCTTCCCTGGTACCCTAATTAGATCAGCAGCATTTGCAAGTGGGTTTTGGGGATTTTTTTTCTGTGTTGGAGACCTGCAAACACTTCATGCAGAGTTAACAACTGCCCATTCATTAGGCAGGGCTCGACGAGCGTTTTGCTTTGTGGCACATCATTTTTCCAGTCAATGGTGCTATCCTGGACATGAGATTTCCTTGGAACATCTCGATCCCAGCTCCTCTTTACACCCCAAACCACTAAGGATGTGGGAAAGGAGGATGAGGCCATGGGCAGAGCCATGGGGCTGTCATGCTGTGATGGCTCCGACCTTCCAGCACTGCAGCCATCCCAGGAATTTGCTTCCTCATTAGTGGAAAGGTTAGGGAGAAGAGATCAGCTCTGTGCAAACTCCCCGTAGTGCTCATGTGATATAGGCTGGCAAAGGCAGCTCGCCTCGGTGCTCAGGCAAGTGCCAACCAAAAGGAAAGTAGGGAAGGGAGAGCCACGTCCTCAGGCTGCGGAGCCCAAATCAGAAGTCTCCATACTTGGAGTAGAGCCTGTCCCCCCCACACCGTCTGCCTGTCCTTAGGAAGCCCATCTGTCCTCAAGGCCATATGAAATGCTGACTCCAACTGCCACCACCCCTTTCCTGGAGGACAGGGCTGTTGTCACCTGCTGCTGTGACCCCAGACACTCATCAGAGAAGCTGAAGGGGCTGAGAAAGGGATACCCCTCCTGAAGCTGCAGTGGAAAAGCTGACATCGAGGACAACGCTCTCTCCTTTAGGGACTATGCACTGGCCCTGATTTGTGGCATAAGGATGCTCTGGAGAAAGGTTTGGGCTCCCAGGATTGGACCAGGCAGATGCTGTCCCTCAGTTTGTTGCTTTCAGGACGAAGCAGAACAATGCCATTGACCTCCCACTGTGAGACCCCTCAGAGCAGCTCATGTACTGGACACAAGGAGCCATTTAATGTCTCCCAGCACCTGAAAGGGGCCAGGGACACTTTGGGGCCATCCCAGGTGACCAAGCCTGGGGCTCCATTAGTCCCTGCTGGAAACCCCTCTCCGGCCAAACAGCTTTCTCCTCCCATTGCGTAATTGCACTTTGTTGAGCAGACCCTGCCTCTGGCAATACATTTTCTCCAGCCTTGCTGCTCTCCTGCAACATTTCCCTTATTCCTTTCGCTCTCTCTGGACAGTTGTTGAAACATGCGGAGAGGGAGAGGAGAGAAAAACCCAATGCTTGTCCTGTCCGTAAAGCAAAACCCCGCATGGGAAAAGGGGGGGAAAACGCAGGGAGTGGTGTCAGACGCCTTTCCCCAGTCCATCCCCTCCCAGTTTGCCTGTGGGGGTTTGACAAAAGTGCTTTATGGCTGACACAATGATTACAGGGTGCTGAGACAGTAAGTTGCACATCGGTTTCTTTCCTACATTACAAGCAGGGCAAGGACATGGCTGCAAAAGCAACTGCACTTCTGGAGGGGTCACAGTGCAGGGGGTGAGGGAGGGGGAATTTGGGAAGAGGAGGAAGGAGGGAAGGAGGGATATTTTCTGCTTGGAAAAAAAGCAAGGAGAGAGCAGGTGGGAGTGTGCATGAGTGGAAACAGACAGGTGTTGCTGGAGATCCGTGATGGGATGGGGTTGGGTTTGGGAGGATGCTGGTTGGGGTGTCTGGACCAGCCCAGTGGGGGAAAGGGTGAAGCTACAGCCTCTGGCCCCTGAGCTGTGGCCTTGCTACGAGGTGGGGCAGCGGCATCACTGGGAGAGAGAGCAGGGTGTGTTCAGCTCCTGATGGGAATACGGACTGCGCGGGGCAGAGCGAGGTGCCCGGGGCACACTCGGACTCGCCGTGCCTGCAGGCAGTGGGTGCTGGGCAGCGGGGAGGAGGAGAGGAGGAATTCAGCTCCCAACTCAATCTGTTGGAGAACTTGGCCTGCTCCCCGTCAAGCTGAAAATAGCACACATGTAAGGACGTGCACGCAGAGCTGGCTGTGTCCTCGCCGAGCGCTTCCTTCCTGCTGCGCTCCACGCAGCGCTCCGGCCTCCGCCTGCGCCTCCGGCCCCCCGCAGCCCCCCGAGCGCCCCGCGGGGGACAGGGCTGCGGCAAGATGCTCCTCAGAGCATCCTTATGCCACAAATCAGGGCCAGTGCATAGATGCAAGATCCTTTCACCTTCAGCTGCTTTTCACATGTACCACGAGGTCCGTCCGGCGGCGGCTTCCCCGCCGTTATCATCTGGAGCGGGCGAGGCTGAGCGCGGCTCACGGCGGGAGCCGAGCTTTATTAGAAACAGGCATCTGGCTTCAGCCCTCCCTGCAGCCCCCGGCTCAGGCTTGGGATCAGGATGGGGCAGAGAGCACGCACGAGTGCCCAGGCGGCAGGCAGGGAACTTCCAGAAGTCCCCAGTTTTTCTCCTGATTTTATCTCCGAGCTTATTATTGGCGATGGGAGAATAAAGCCCTGGTGCTCCGCTGCAGGAACACGTGCTGCCCGGCCGGGGTCGAGCCCCAGCCCTCGCAGGGACGGGGAACCAGCAGAGCGTGCTGCAAGCTGGAGGATGGAGATAACCCTGGCAGCAGCCAGAGCTGATTCCTGCAGTGGAGAAGGAAGAAAAGAGGCTGAGCTACCCATGGACATCAGGCACAGGAATAATGGGAGAGCTTTGTCGGGACATCGCTGCAGCTCTGAGCACATTTTGTACAAAGTGCTGCTCGTCTCCCATCCCTGCTGGGAATAATTCTAAAGAAACGTTCCCCTAAAGGGCAAATACCCCGGGATGGAGGAAACACAGGAAGGAACCTTATGGGGCCGTCACTGGGGGATCTAGGAAGTGCAAAAAGCAATTAACACCAGGGCTGGGGAGGATATGCAGGTGATCCACATGGATTTACAGGTGATGCACATGGAGCTTGGTGTATGGAAGAGGAGACTGTTACAAACACACAGGTTGCTGTCCTGAGTGTAGTCAGGGTGACCCATACACAGACTGTGGGGGATTACCTGTGCAGCCGAAGCCAGCAGCTCTCCAGCTTCCAGGATGTCCCATGTCCCAGGGCATGGCTCCACAGCAGCACCCAGCAGGATGGGCACTGCCTTGTGGAATACATTTCTTCCCCCAAATCTCCACTCTGCCAGGGTTCTGCTTTATGCCAGCAGCTCCCTCATGGTGCAACGCTTGGCTGGGGATAGCGGCAGGACACCAGGGAATATCAGTGGCTGGGCAGGGACCAAGACCACACTCACAGCACACCAGATCTGCACCTGGGCATGGCCAAAACCTCTCTGCTTCCCAAAACACTCTGAGGAGCAGTGTTAGCCAGCATGTGGTATCAGTTCTCCTGAAACAAAGCCATTGTGGTTGAGGCAGGATCTTTATTAATTCTTCCCTCTCTTTAATTTCCATTTTTTTTCTCAGTTGCCTTTCCTATTGCTCAAGCAGGGCTTGAGTAGGGCCCTGCTGCTGCCAGCCTGTGTCCCTGTGGCATGGTGCCACTGGTGCTATTGCTCTGTGACATGGGATGTGATGGGTGGCTGCATTTGGGGTCTATGGTGAGACCAGAGGCACACAAAGGGAAGGGAGCCACGGATGGAGCAGAGACCCCCAGATGGAGGGGGAAAGGGAGGGTGGGGAGCACCAAAAAAAATGTTCCATCAGCACCAGGTAGTGGACTGAGGGGGATGTATGGGTGGGTCCCAGCCCCATCCACCATCTATCTGGGAGCTTGGAGACAGGAAACTGCCACTTATTGAAACAGCTTTTGTGAAACATCCCAACTTCTCCCCAGACACCATTCCTAGGGATGGCCCACAGGGAAAAAGGTGGGACAGGACATCCTCAGCACCCACAAAACACAGATTGCCTTTCCCACTTCTGCCAGAACCACCTTCATCAGCCACCCATCACCAACACACTCCCCTCCACCCTAGGGTCATCCCATCACATTCATCCTGAAAAGCACTGTTTTCCCTATCCATCACTCCTGCAGTCCCCTCCAGTACTGATTGCCATTGATGCCATCAAAATGTCCCCAGCTCCCAGGGGACTCTATGCAGGGGCCAGCACACAGAGCCTGGATGAGTCCAGGGCTTCCTGGGGTGCCCCCTTGCCCGCTAAATGTTATATAAACGCCTGGGCCCAGGACTGTTTGTGTTTGGGCTGCCTTCAGTGCTGTGTTCCTCAACCCTATTTGCATAACAAATAATTAATAATAATTAATGACTGGGAGAACGGTGTGGGCTGCCAGATTGTGCTAATTAGTGAACAAATGCCATTGCACAAACGAAGGCAGGCATCACACGGCCCTGTGTCCTCACCAAGTGTGGGGACACGATGGGGACAGTGTCCTGTGTGACTCTCAGCCCTTTTGAGGCAGCGGAAGAGGAGGAGGAGCAGGAGGAGGCAGCGCTGTGGGTGGTGGTGGGATGGGTCACTGGTGCTCCCAGGTGGGTGCCTCAGCACAGCCCCACTCCATGCCCACACACGTGGATCCCACAGCATCCCACACCCGGCTTCCTCCATGCCCTTATTAGAGCCTGGGACAACACTGCTTAATTGTTTGGCGATGGCACAGCTCCACATCATTAACGAGCAAACCAGCACCAGCTCATTAAGGCAAAGCCGTTGCTCTGGCGGCTCCACAGCCAAATCGTTCTGGGCACACTCAGACCGCAAGGCCTCTTGAAGGTGGCACCTCCTCACAGCATCAAAAAATTCCCCCTGTGCCACTGATGTTGGAGAACATGGAGGAGTGAGGATGTGAGTGATGGGGTGGCCTGTTTGGCCACCTGGAGCCAGCCTCTGCCTGCACCTCACACACCTGCAGCTGCCTGGGGGACTGGGAACATGGAGCATGAAAGGGAGGGGAAAGGGGTAAAGGAGACAGAAAAGGAAAAGAAGAAAAAGAAGGAGGGGAAAAGACAGAGAAGAGAGAGAGGAGGCAATAGAAGAAAGCAGAGAGAAAAGAAAAGAGGAAGAAGGGACTGGGGAAAGGAAAGGAAAGGAAAGGAAAGGAAAGGAAAGGAAAGGAAAGGAAAGGAAAGGAAAGGAAAGGAAAGGAAAGGAAAGGAAAGGAAAGGAAAGGAAAAAGGAAATCAGGTTCTCTTGTTTTAGATCTGCTCAAGCACTGACTGCTGGTCACACACGGGAGCCCTGGGAGCAGTGGGATGCTGGAGCAAGCAATGGCCAAAGCTTGCAGATCCATGTGGCCAAAGCCAGCCTGGGAGCAGAGTGTCTTCCTCCCTGGGAGAGGAAGAGATGAAGCAGAGCAAAGCCCTCTCTCACTTCCCTCCATGAAACTCTGCGGGTCCAATTCACTTTCCCTAATCCCTGCAGTGTCCCAGACAAGCCCTGGCTGCCACTAGAGCTGCAGGGCCGCTCGGCCTCACTCCCACTGCAGCTCCAAAGAAGCCCCTGCTCTACCCCCCAGCAGAGCAGAGCTGGGTGCAATTACACTTCACTGCCTCTCCTCTCTCACTGTAATTCCTTTGCTCCGCTGAATTGCTTCCCCTTCAGCACCACACATAATCCACTGCACTGTAATTACACGGGAATTTTAATATCTGATGTATTTATAAGATGCACTTAATTCATCAGCCCCTTTAACCACACTGTCATTCCAGCCTTCAGCACGGTGGGAAGGATGACTCGCTGTCAGATGGAGATTAGCTGGCCCATGTGTGTAATGAGTTGGAGGGTGTTCTCAGCCCAGCTGAGAGCCTCACTGCCAGGTCCCACCCTGGCTGGGGAGCAGGATCCCACCATGCCAGGTGCCCCGACCCCCCTGGGGGATTGTGCCAGGGCTCCCTTGCACTGCGTGGAGACAAAGGGCAGCACAACCCTGAGACTTTTCCTGAACATTTGAATCATCAACAGGTCCAAATTTGGCAGAAATGAAGGGCCTGTGCTGGGATGAGTTTTACCCCTACAGCCCAAGTACTGGGGGTTCCTCAAAGGGCTCCCCAACATGAGTGATGCACATTTGGATCCCTCCAAATCCAGCAAGAAAGTAGCCACTACTGAAAGCTTATTTCTCCTAGCATTTGTTTTGGTGGCTCCTTTCCAGCCATGTCCTATAAGGGAACCAAAGGCCTTTGAGCCTCTTGCAGTGAGCACAATGCAATGATTTTCCCAGCCTGGGCAGGAGGGATGAGCTCACTGGCGTCCTTGGTTCCCCCTGGCTTCGGCGTGCTGGGTCCCTGTGCCGAGCACGGCACGCTCCGCGGATCCTCAGGATGCCCGGAAGGGCAGTGGACCCAGCAAAATACTGGGGGTGGCTGGGCTCCAGCAAGCCCTGGGAGAAATGCCAGCTGAGCCTGGGAACGAGGGGCAAAGGGGGAGAGAAAGGGGTGGTCTCACTGCCTCAGTCCCTGGGGGCACCCTGGCTCTCGCTGATGGATGACACCACATATTTCACACTGGGGTTTTCCCACAGCCCTGCAGTGACATCCACACTGCCCTGCCAGGCACCCCTGTGGGTAGGTGGCACTCACAGGTGGTGGCATTGCCCCCACCTCAGCACTGGCCACGAGGCACTGCAGAGGCACGGCCACTAGCACTGAATCCTGCACGAGTGGGATGGGCCAGGGACCCACCAGGTCCCCACAACACCAGGTGACCATTGGGACACAAACCCTCCTCCTGCTTCCAGCAAGCTGTGCCAGAGCAGAGCTGTGCCGGAGTGAGACTGTGGTGACATTTCCACTGGAGAGGGACCTCCAGCGAGTACCACCCTGAGCCTCAGAGCTGCTATCAGCACTCGGAGCCCACCCACAGCCCTCGGGCTCCCAGGGCTGGGTCAGATCCTAGATGAACGCCGGCACTTGGCAGTGGTGAGGCACAGTGACACATTGGTGACACACTGGTCCCCCACCAGACCACGGCCTCGGCACAACCTGGCAGTGAGGTCTCTCCCCTCAGCTCCCTGCTCTGGCACCCTGTGGCTCCCTGGGAACACAAGCTGGGGACATGAAGAGTGCTGCAGCCAGCCTGATGTCCCCCCATGCCCCATGTCATGTCATGTCACACTCTCCAGAGATGCACCTCCCTGCCAGGCTGCCCAGAGTGCCAACCCCGCATGGGGACATTAGCTCTAGGGGCAGAACTTGGGCTGATCTGAGGCATTTCCAACCCAGGGTTATCGGAAGAGCTGGTAATTTCCCATCCCCCCCCCATCAGGAGGGTCCCTGGTACCTGCTCCCCACGGGATGTCACAGCCTCCTGCCTCAGTTTCCCCACCTGCACAGTGCTCTCTAAGAGGGTAGAGACAGGACTGTGGTTGCAGCAGGGGGTGCAGCAGGGTCTCCAATCCTGATTTAGGACCAGGCAGGGCCCTCTCTCCTCTCTCCATTCCCAACCCCTCCTTCCACAGGGTGCTGCCACCCAGGGGGAACTTTGGCCCCCAAGGTCACTGGCAGAAGGGGTTGGGGGCAGACACCCCAACCTCATGCCCAGCCAGCCCTGCCAACCACCCTGTCCAGGTCCTGGCCACTCCCTGAAGCTCAGCTACCCCGTGGGTGTCCCCCTCCCCTCCTCCCTGTCCCCAAAAAGCAAATATCCAGGGAGATGGGCTCCGCGCTGCAGCTCTGCCGGTGGCACTGGCGCTGAGCAGAGCAGACACTGCAGCACGGCCGTTACGTAAGCCCGAGCCAGCTCGGGGGATGTAGGACACCGGGGTTATCCCCCGGCCCCCGGGGCTGCCACCCCCACCCCGCCCCAGCCACGGGGCTAGCGGAGTTTGGGGGAAAACCCCTCCAGCTCAGCCCACACTGCAAGGGCTGCAGGGGGGGCTGGGGTGGCCCTTGGGTTGCTGTGGCCCTGCCATGGGGCACAGGGTGGTGGTACGGGGGTGGCAGTGGGGGGACAGGAGGGTTGTGCCGCTGTGGGGCAGGGAATGAGGAAAGAGGTGGGGTGGGATGGGGCTGGGAGGCAGCGGGTGCTGCACCCACATCCCACTGAGTCCTTCTGGACTCTCCAGGACTCACACGAGTAGGTGAGAGCTCAGGGAAGGAGCCAGGTCGTCAGGTTGTGACTCCCGGGCTGTGCCTCCCTCGGGGTGACTCACGGAGCAGAATGAACGCAGACAGGGCAAAGGATCCAGGCCTGATCCCAGCCTGCTACATCTATATCCCCATCCTCACCAATCTGGAGGGTCAGCATCCCTGTGACAGCATCCCTGTGATCAGCCTTCTTGGGATCAGCGTCCCTGGAACAGCATCCCAGAGAAGAGCATCCCTGGTACCTCCAGCACAAGCTGGGGAGCCAGGATCAGGGTTTCCCAGAGATGAAGGGAAGATCCTTTCCCTGCGGGACAGCCCCGACATCCCCTGCTCTGCAACCCTGTGAGGAGGTGAGGGATGGCACAACCGGCATCACTCACATCACCCATCCCCAGAACATCCGTCCCCTGTGCCAGGGGCACCACAGGGGCAGGCAGTGCTGGCAGCACCAGGGCTCCCCCAGGATCAACCTTATCCTGCCTAACAGACCATCGGGATCCTGGCAGCGTCCCCTGCCACGGTGCAGGATGAGGACAGGGATGGGGACCCCACGGCCCCACAATTACGTGACTTCTCTCTGGGTTTCTGTCAAGCACGGTCTGGATCTGGCCATTTCTGTCTGGGGATGTCGGAGGGGAAAAAGCCCAGGCTAAAGCTCCCAGCAATGGGAGATATCGGAGCAGGAAATTAATGTTAATTAATTCATAATGACGCTGAGATAGTGATACCAGATGCTTCAAAAGTCCAACAGGGGAATCTGAAAGTGCTTTGTAAGAAATCCATCGCCCACCGGCAGTCCTGCCTCGCTGCAAGCTGGGAACGAGGGAGTGAGCTGGGAACTGGGATCAAGCTGGGACTGGAGGACCAAGCTAGAACTAGGGAACAAGCTGGGAACGGCTCAGGAATGGTGAAGGAGGGGCACATACCTGTGAGGTGACAAGCCCACAGTCACCCAGAGCTGTGGAGAGCAACACTGGGACCCCCCTGCCACCACACTCGACCTTTCTCCCTTCCACCCCAACTCAGGCTTGAGTGACAAGACACCCACCATGCTCCACTCCCTGGGGCACAGGGGTTTCCCTAGTCCCTTAATGCTAATTTTTTTCTCTACTTTCCTCCACTTCAGGCACACCAGGTTCAGGGCAGGTGGTCGGGTATGCACTGGGGCACTCAGAGGCCCACAGGGGGATGTAGGGACAGGCTCATGATCTGGGACAGGGACACAAGTCCTTTGCCAATCACTTTGGCCAAGGGATGTAAAACAGCCTAGAAAGCAGCTTGAGCCTGGTGCCACCTCCCCAGGGCTGGGGACCCCAGAGCCAGAGCCGGGAAGGGTGCAGCCATGAACTCTGCAGAAACCACAGGCAAACCCCTGGGCTTGGAGCTGTTTGTCATTCCCACAGTGACACAACAGCACCTGCACCCAGAGAGGACCCCCAGAACGGGGACTAAGTGAGGTGGCCGAGGCCCCGCCAGGCCTGGCAGTGGCAGAGCAGGGTGGCACGGCTGGGGCACAATGCTGCCATCGTTGCTTACATAAGGTGTCCCTTGAGGTGTGTCCCAGTGCCACACACCCAAGCGGTGGCAGGAGAGCAGGACAGATCCATCCCTCCAACAGCCCCTCACAGGGACAGTGCTCCCACTCTTTCTGGAGACAGCACCCCCAAAACTGCCAACTTGGCCTCCTTCCCCCTGCACAGAGGGTGGGTGAGGCTCCTGTGTCTCTCAAGCACATTCACACCCTAAAAGCCCCTAAAAGCCGACAGGAATTGGGTGGAAATGTCAGGTTTCAGCTCGTGGTGCAATTCCCCTGACAGCTCCTCCAAAGTTTATCTGCAGCAGGAATGGTTTTTTCGTCGCTGCCAGTGAAGCCGCCCCAGCAAGCGGGAAGAGGGGAAAACCCCACTGGGAGCACCATGGAAAAGCACAGAGCACCACAGCACCACAGCCGAGGCCACCAAAATCCCACCCCAGCTGGTCCCAAGGGACTTGCCATAAACCCCTGGGTCATTCCAGGGCTAAGGAAAAAACTACTTTGACTTCACAGGTAAATTAACTCTTTTGGCTAAAGAGCAGCAGAGGCAACACAGGATTTCAAAGTGTGTTTTGGATGAGAGGCAAGAAATAAAGTGGCCTTTACGGTGCCTTCCCCAGCAAAGCTGGAGCTTTATTAAGCTTATCTGGCATGGATGGGGACGCTCGCTGTTATTCCAGGCCTGAAAAGAGCAGGCAAGGATTTTTATTTTTTTTTTTTTAGTCTTGTTTTCATTATTTTCTGGTGGCTTCACTGCTTTGTGCTCACACAAAGGGAATTTCACCTGCTGTTCCAAAGAAAAGGCCCTGGAAAGTTTTGCGGAGAAGGGGGATGAGGGGAAGAAGGTTTATGGAAGCAAAACGAGTTGTTGCAGGGTTTGTTGTGGGGTTTTTTTCCACAGTGACCTGTAAAACACCTCCAGCTCTTTGCTGCTTGCAGAAGACCTGGCATTGACATGTGAGTCCCCTGTCCCCACCAGTGTCACCCCTGGGATGCCAGTGGGAAGCTCTCAGAAATTGAGGTTGATTTGGGGTGCAGAGGGAAGGTAGCAGGACCGCTCCCCATCTTTTCCACAGACAAAGTCATGCCACGCTTTCTAAGAACAGGAAAGAAAAAATCCAGCCCTCATTTGCTGACACCACAGCAAAACAGGTGGTTCAAAATCACAAGTGCAAGGAGGGGGAGAAAAAACCCTATTTGGTTATTTTGTGCTCATATTCATTGCAAAACTGTCCGGGAATGTTTCTAAATACACACCATTTTCCCTTCTCACACTCTTTGCTCTATAATTAAGAGAGACTTCTAAAAATACAAACGGCCTCGAGCACCCAGTGAAGGCGTGCAGGTGCTGCTAACTGGAGGCACTTTAGTACAGCTCATTTTCTGGACAATTTTACTCGCCTGGCTCGTGCTCAGTGCCGATACTATTACAGTGATGCAATTATGCTGCTGCTGCTGCTGCTGCTGCCGTGGTCGGCTCGCTCGGCTTTCTCCCTGCGCTTTGCAGTTTGCCTTTGAAGCCCCCCCAGCCCCGCAGCTCCCGGGGTCACCCCAAGCGTGTCCCCACCGGCAGGGCCCAGGGAGCTGGGGATAAGAGGGTCAGGCGGGTGTGTGTTACACCAACATGTGAATATCCATGTGCGGGCATGGAGGGGCATAACCCTGCATGGGCATTGCCCAAAACAACCAGTGTGCAAAAGTTTTGGGTGAGGAAGCGAGCTGGCCGGGGGAAGGAAGCGGAGGGGAGCAGGAGCAGGGAGAGGAACCCAAAAGGCAGCAGCAAACCCTCAGTGCTGGCTGGGCAGGGAGGGGGCCCATGGCACTGGCACGGTGATGCTGCTTGGCAAAACATCCCCCCCATCCTGGCATTTGGGGCACAGGGGTGAGGGGGAACTTCCCCCGTGGAGCTGCTGCTGCGAAACTTCCCCGTCTTATTTCTCCATTAGGGCTGCAATAGGTGGAAGTGATTGACTCACTATGAGACTGCTGTTTTTGCCTCTGACTTGGGATTAAGACGGAGCTGGAGGAGCGGAGGAGCCGTCGTCGGCAGGCACCGGAGCCGGCACTTACCTCTCACTGCATCCAGCCCCTCCGGCCGTGGGGCTGCAGCTCCTGGAGAGTTAGCTGGCAGGGGACCCCACATCCACTCGGGTTTCTCCCAGGACCGACGTTCGGCTGCTGCTTCTTAGGCACAGACCCAACCCCTCCATTCCAACCACAGGGAAAAAAATATATCTTCTTCCAAAAGAAAAAAAAATGAAAATAAAAAAGAGGGAGATTAAAAAAAAAAAAAAAAAAAAAACCAAAACAACAGCAAAAAACAAAACCACACTTTTTTTCTTGGTTTGGTTTCCCCGTGGAGAAAAAAAGAAAAATAGATAAATCCCAGCGACCAAGAGATCCAGACTCAGGTGAATTTAGCTTCAAACTCCCTCTGCGCTTTCAGAGCCTTCACCCTCAAATGGGCTCTGGAAGATGCTGGGGGACCCATCGTTGCCAAAGTGTCATCAAATATCCTTCGGGCTCAACTCCGCTCCTGCCCGGGGAGGGTGGACTTCTTCCCTTCTTCCCTGCTTGCTGCGTGCTGTGGAGTTGGCAGGGACCTGCCTGTTCCAGCCTCAGCGTGGAGGGTGGGTGGGTTGGTTGGTTGATGTGGGTTGGTTTTCTTTTTTTTTTTTTTTTTTTTTCTCGCCGCTATTGGTTTTCTTGCTATCTGATCCTGAGCGAGCGCTGCAGCTCGCCGCTTCCCTGCTTTTTTCCCCCCAGCTCCCAGGCTTTTGACAGGGAATGAAACACAGACACCCAGTGAGACAGGCTCCGGCTTCTACAAAGCTCCACTCCCTCCTGCTGCCTTTGTCCGCGAACAGCAACTCCTCCAACTCTGCCCGTAGACACGAGGGAACCTCTGCATCAGCACTTTCCTAATGGCTGCTTTGCCCCAGCCCTTCGGCCCTTCTTCTTCTTCTTCTTCTTCCTCGCTTCCTCTCCTCTACCTTGATGGCTTCCGCTTGCTTTTTCTAGCCCGGCCCCAGCTCCGACAACCACAGCCACAGGGAAGCAACAATCCTTTCCCGATGGATCCATCTCAGCTCCCCCGCGCCGGCGGCTGCGGTCGGAGGGTAGTGGCCCCGCAGTTCATCATCATCCTTCCTGGGCACCTTCCATGAAAAATCAATGGTGGGGACAGCGTCCCTGAAGGCTTCACTTTGGGCTGGTTTAAGGGGCAGGGGGCTGCGTGTGTGCAGGGGACCTGGGGGCAGAGGGAGGGCTGAGAATTGGAGCCACTTCTTTTTATTGCAGGCGGGGATTATTTTTATTTTTTAAAGGTTGACTGGAATCCAAGTTTGTTTCTTTGGTAATGAGCATTATTTTAAGCCATTTGGGAGGCTTTGGGTGTCTCCAGGTCACCCTGTCCTTATAATAGCGAGGCCTTTTTGGAGAGGGTCAAAGTGAAACCTTGCTCCGGCTGCCTCTTTCCCCCGCAGAGGGGAGCGGGAGGCACAGGGACGCTGCAGTGGGCTCACAACCTCAGCTGGCTCCCAGCCAGAGGGAGATGCAAACCAGCAACCGTCTGTAATTTTTGCTACACTTCCTCCACACTCGGTCACTAGCGAGATCCCAGGGCTGCTGCCTGCTCCTTTTTTGGGGATTCACAGGCATTGTTAAAAAAAAAAATCACAGCCAGGAGACCTCCAGCCTTGCCAGCGATGCTCGGCACTGCTCAGCGTGGCTGTCATGAGCTGGCAGGTCACAGAGAAACCATAAAGCCCCCCAGAACACAGCACATGAAGAGGCTGCCTCCCCACCTGCCCTTCGGCAGCCTCTTCCTCACTCTTCCTTGTCTCCCACCACAAGTTTGGGATGATCAACTCCTCCCTCCCCACTTCAACATTATCCAGGAGCAGCGACTCTCCTGGCGCCCAGCTCCCATCCTCTCCCAACAGAGATGGAGCAGTGTTCCCTCACTGCTCCCAAACACCCTGAACTCCAGAGCACCTCAGGGCAATGCTCCCAGTCCTGCCTCCACTCCCCTCTCCACATTGGCTTGTCCTCTTTCACCCCATTCCACAAACCTCAGAAACACTGAAATCGCCAGATGAAAAGCACTGCAGGGCCTTGCCCCAGCCCTGATGGATGCTCAGTTAACATCAGGGATTTGGGGTTTGCAGATTAGAGGGGACACCAGCTCACACACTGGGCATAGTGGTCTCATGCAAGACCACCCAGGGCCAACCTGACCCCAAAACACTCCTCCTTTCTGTCAGGCAGCCCTCCACACCCCAGTTTGCTCCTTCCTGGTTCCTCCTCTCCTTTACCCCACCATGCTCATGGAAAGCTTCCCAAACCCCTCCTTGCCCCCACGCCCAGCCAGAGGTACCAGACCAAAGTTTCTTATACTCCCTTCAAAAATAGATGCAATTAATGCACCCAAAGACTGGCTGCAGAGCTGGGGTGGGAGATTGGCCATGGGCCAGGGGCACCCCTGGGGTGAGGGGAGCAGCTTCAGGGTCCCCAGTCCAAGACTGGGGCCAGCTGGGAGGGTTGGGTGGAGCTGGGCAGCCACAACTGACGAGGTTGGTGTTCCTGTCACTTGGCCATGCTGGTGGTTTACCCTTCTCTCTTCAGTTTGCTACAGGAAATGCAAACAATTAGGCTGGGACTTCCATCCCAGTAAGCCTCAGATTCCCTCTGCTTTTGGGGAGAAGTTCCCCATATTTTCCCATTAGAGCTGAGGAGAAGCATGGAGAAGCTCATTATCCCCTTCTGTCGGTGCAGGACCACAGCCCTGGGAACCGCCATGTCCCATGGGCTCCCAGCCAGGGAACAGCTCCAACCAAGATCCTCCCCCTGCCCCAGCCAGGTGTGGCCACTCTTTTAGGAATTGTCCAAGTGAGGGAAGGAAGATGAGGGGGTGAAACGAGGGGTGCACACAGTGGGGTCGAGCCCTTTCTGAACGCTCGCAGCGCGGCTGCGCAGGGCCATGAGCGAGTCAGCACTGAGCCATTAGGGCTAATTTAATCAAGACGGATGGCCCGATTGGAGGGCTGCCGTCCATAAATCCCCCACTCCCGCTGCATTAGTGTCAGGGCTCCCAGAGGAAGAGGCTGAGGGGGAGGCGCGGGGGAGCGGGGATGGGGAAACGTGCTAAGTCACCCGTCCTCCCGATGGCACAGGACCGCTCCGATCAGGTGCCACCACCCCGTCCTGCACACCATGGGGACACAGCCCACCATCCTCCAGCCCTTCCAAAAGCCTAGTAGTTGGAGAGGGTGGGATTTCAAGCAAACTGGGTTTGCTGAACCCCAGAAGGTGCAGGGCTGTTCACAAATCTCGCAGGGCAGGAGTCTGCTCCCACGAGAACCTTGTCCATTTGCTTCAATGGGTTTTGCAGCAGGAGGAAGGTGGGGTGCTGGAGGAAATAGGCTTGGTCCCAATGTGATAACTGGGACTCAGAAATACAAGCTGAGAAAGTCCCAAGGCTGATGGATGCAGTACCCACAGCAGAGCCCAGTGAGACACCCAAAACTCAAACCACACCAGACCATGACACCACTGCAGGACATCCCCATGGAATACCAGCTCCTCTCTCTCGGCACACCACTCTCTCTCCACTTCTGCTCCTATAAAAGGCCATTTGCAGGCTCAGAGTTGCCATCTGATGACCCAAAACATGTTCCCCCATCCACTGAGCACTGGCAGTGGGAGCCACACGTGCCGCCGTGCCGCACGAGCCAGCTCAGGAAATAAGCTCTCATCCCTCCAGGTTAAAAATAGCCGTGAGCTTTGCCATGGACACGCCTCGCCCTGACGCTCCGGCCGAGCTGGCTCCCACCTCGCCTGCCCACCCAGCCCACTGAGCTCCCAGCCGAAAACCGGCCACGGGAAGGGTCCGGTGGGCTGCCGCCATCTGCTCCGGGCACTGGCAGCACTGTCGGCACGGGATGCCGGCTCTGCCAGGCCGCACTGTTGGCCGGCAAAGGGATGCAGAGGGCCAAGTCCTGGTGGGATTTGGGAAGACAACGGGCCAGGGGATGCGGCAGACGGATGGCAGGATGGCATGGGTTTGTGGGCACCGCTCTCGCCCCTGGAGTGCTCGCGGAGGTTGTGTGGTTGCTTGACAAGGGAGAAAGCAGGGGTGATAGCCTAGTGTAGAAAACAAGATATTTTTATGATGGGGATGGGGGGTTTCCAGGGGATCTCAGCCTGGGAGAGGAGCTGAGGACATCCAGGAGCAGCTGGATGATGGAGAGAGGGAGGCTCAGGCCTACCCTGCACGTCCAGAGCATCTCAAGGGCTGTGTTGGCACAGAGGGAGCACAACCAAAATAGCTCAGGGAGGTTGACCCCAGGGCATGAGGAGCAGTAAACTGAGCAGCACCGCCATGGATTTTTTTTGGAAATAGAGGAATGCACATCCCTGTTCACCTCTGGTTTCTGGCTGTGCTTCAGTGAGACCAGGAAGGAGGAAGAGCAGGGAAAGAGCCTGACTGCCGGCAGGAGGAACACAGCAGCTGAAGGCAGTGATTGTGGTGCTTTTATGGCACCACGAGCAAGATCCTGAGGACCAGAAACTGCTGATGGGGGCAAGAATTGACTACTGCCATACAGGGGCTCTCCATAAGTTGGTTGCACCATGCCCAGCAGTTCTCGCTCTCTCGGGTCAGGACCTTTGTATCCACTCACCCAGGAAAGAAAAGGCAGGATTGGGCCTGAGGAACCATCAGCCAGGAGCAATAATCTGTTCCATGAAAAGCCATGGAGCAGGTGAGCCATTTCTCCCCAGAATGGCTAGCACAGGGGAAAAAAAAGACATTTGTATTTCTGCCAGTCAACAAAATGAAATGCCACTTGTAGCCAGTGAAACTCTGCAGATTTTGCTAATAAAGGATTGCTCCATCCAGCTTCCAGCTGGATTCCAGCCCCAGCCACAACACGGACACTGGCAGCATCTCCTGTCGCATCCCAGAGCTGGTGCAACACCACGGGCTCGAGCTCACTGCAAACCCAAGCACTGCCCCACGGCAGGGACACAGATCCCATTGCCAGGTTTGCTCCCACCCTTTGCTTCCCTGTGTTTGCCCTGGGGACCGTGCTGCTGGGATAGCACTGTGTCCCTTGGGAGGCTCTAACACATCTTAGGAAATTTTCCCATTCTGTTCAGCCTAATTTCACCCATTACAGCTTGTTTCAGCAGGGTCCCGAGGGAATGTTGCTCCCCAGCATCCTCCTCTGACTCTTCCTCCGCTTCTCTCCTCCTTCACGTGCACACAGCTCATCTCAGGATGGCTCAGCCTTGCTCCACCATGAGCAGTGCTGGTCCAGACAACCATATCCTCCATAAAACATGCCCCTACACAATCCCAGAGGATTTCCCATCTGGTCATGATGCATTTTATAGGACCTGAAAGGTGCTGACCCTGCCTTGCTGCTCGCAGAGGTCCAGCCCATGGACAAACACTGAAGGAGATATTGGCCAGTGCATTTCATCATGGCCAGAGATGGGAGCCTGCTCCTTATCTGCAGCTGAAGAACAAAAAAAAAAGCCAATTTGGGAAAACCGTGCACCCTCAGCATGCCACCACTCCAAGACTAGGCCAGAGACTGTCACTCTGGGATCCTGACTGGAAAAAACATGATAAAGCAGGAGGAAAGCAGCTTATCTGCTGCTGTCATGGCCTGCAGTGTTTGGGGGGAGGATTTGGGGCAGCAGATGGGAATTCCTAGACTTTGTGCACAAGCCTAGTGCCAGCTCCATGACCCGGGCCAGCTGGGTTGAGCACAGCTTGGCTTTTTACCATGGGATGCTCCAAAAGGAACAGCAAAGGGCAGCTCCCGTGGGGGCTCACAGCACCCAGGAGAAACCATGGCGCCCTTTCAGCTCTCCTCACTCCACAACCAGTGCTCAGCTCCCTTTTCCCTCCTCCAAAGGGTGGATTATTTTAGGAAAGGGGGAGGAAGAAGCAGCAATGATGAACTGACCGATGGCTGCTCGCAGCAGAGCCCAGGCAGGCTGGACACCCCAGGCACCTCACACAACCCAGAGGTTTGGCTGCAGCCAAAGAGCCCAACTGGCTTCTTACATAAACGACCTGAGGGCAGCGCCTTTGAGACCACCAGCACAGGCAGCAGATGCTCCGAGGTCAAATCCACCCGGTCCCGGGCAGACGTCACCTAATCAGCACGCTGGCTTCTTCCCAAGGCAGTCTTGGGGCACACAGTAAATATCTTATGTAAGCACCTCTGGCCTGAGGCCGGATCCAGTTCAGCCATGTCACAGCGATTCCCTCCTGGACAGAGGCACAAGACGAGGGGCCTGAAGGGACTTTCCCCAGCATGGATCTGTCAGACCCCCCTGGTGACTCAACTCACAGCTTTGCCAGAGGAGGCTCCAGGAAAAACCCTGGTGGATGGAGAAGAATTGCCCCATCCCCAGTGGCAAAAAATGACAGAAGAAGGGGTAAAAATGTCAAGTCACTTCTGCCCCCAAACTATGTGTCCTCCAGGACTTGGTAGCTGAGTACAGAGCTGGATAGAGGCCAACAGCCCTCCCTACAAGGCCAGTGCTTCCAGCCCGGCCACAGCTGGCTGGACCATAAGTCCCTTCAGTGATGGAATCATCACACCAAGACAAGAGACTCTGCCAGTGCTCAGCTCCCATCAGGTGGGATATTTCTCATCCCAGTCTCCCCTGTGGCAGGTTAGCCCCCTAGGTCTCTCAGCACTGCCAGAGACATGAGAGAGAGAGACATTCCTCTTTGTCCTGAGCAGCCTCCTGGAGACCACTGGAGTTGGGAGGCTGGAGAGTGCCCATGGCTGGACACAACTGAGGATAAAACCAGCTGGGGCATTAGCAGAGGATGGATAACCAGTGAGCATCTTCAGCACTGAAGCATCTTCAGTCACTCCAGGCTGCTCAGTGAGGGGAAAACTATGGTGAGGGCTGCGCTGGCAGGTACTCTTTACTCCCTTTCTCTGAGCTAACATCTTAAAAGGATTTACCCACAGTGGTTTTGGCCAAAGAAAATCCCAAATAAGTGGCCTCCAGCCTCACTATTGCCTTTACCTGTCAGCACCAGCCTTGGGGGACTTGCCCATCCATGGGACATCCCCTTGTGTGCTAAACTAGGTCACATGTGACTTCAGTGGGTTCAGACATCAGCTGGAGGATGCTCAGAGGCACAGACAGCAGGAGGTCAAGACAGCAGACAGGACACAACCCGCCCCAGCCTCCTCTTTGACAGGTCACTTAAACACTGCAGCCACCAAAACCCCTCCCCATCTTTCACAAGAGGCATTTCACACTCGCCCTCACTGCTAAATAAAGCAGTCCCAGCGTTACTGCACCACCTGGGGCAGTCCTGGGCATGGAGCAAGGTTAAATTCATCCCTGCAGAATCAGCACCAGCAGCTTCTCCATCAGCACTGCAGCTCCAGGCTGAGCCGGCCGTGCCACCACCAGCCCTGGGCTGGAGAGGAAAATAGAGGCAGACAGAGAATTTGGGTCTCTGTCACTGCAGCTGGCAGAGGGGAACATATGCACAAATATTTGTGCTCTCCTGCTCTTGGCAAGGCCTCTTTGCCCATTGCTGGCAGCTCTCAGGGTTTGGGAAAGGGCAAATGGGTCCGACCAGCAGCTGCCTGTGGCAGCCCTCAGGTCTGGGTATGGCAATAAAGGTAAAACCTTAAGGATTGTCCAAGTCCTGTCCCCAAGCACGCAGCACTAAGTGACACTGGGCAGCTGCAGGTACCAGAGGGAAGTGCTTGAAATTTATAGGGTGAAGAAACAGTCAAAACTGGCACAAAACCCCCCAGTTTTCACCCTCTGCTCAAAGCCACAGGCAAGACCCACACTAGACACCAGGACCATGCCAGGGAAACCAAGAGGCCAGTCTGAAATAGAGCTGCATTTTGGGATCACCTGCCTATGATGGGTTTTTGGAGGGTGGGGTCTTGGAAAACAGAGGTTCAGTAGTGGCCAGGGCCAGGTAGATGAAAGGGTGAGCTACTCTTTGGGTTGTGGAGCAAAATAAAACTGTACATTCATATGGAAATAAATTACTTTTAAGTGAAAGACAAAATTATAAAGGTGCTTTTCCATAAGGCTCAAAGCAGTTTGTTCCATCCAAAAGGAACCAACTCCCCACCAGGTTGTGGCACTCATTTGTAAATCACAGTTCTCTTCTAGATCATTTAAAAGACATTTGCCAAAGCAGAAAAGGCAAAGCCCCATTGAAAAAAAAAAAATTAATCTCCAAACAGAGCATTCTGACTCTTCCTGAAAACTCCACATTTCCAAAAGCCAAGGTAAAGCACCGTGATCTTCCCAGTTGTTTCTCTCCCCCATTTTGTGCAATCACATGTAATTCCTGAGCTCTGCATGAGTTTGGGATGGGTGCCAGGCTCTGCAGTGCCAGCGCCGAGCTCACGCAGCTGCCGGCACGCTCCGGATCAGAGCCACAGCTCGGCCATGGGGACACAGCACCCAGCAAAGCCGAGGGCAGGGAGCTCCTAAAGGGGTGAGGAAATGCTTTTTCACTTTTTCTGGGGTGCTTATCCCTGTGGGGTGAGCCAGAGAATTCCATTTGGGGTGCAGGGGTGGCACAACAGATCCCATCAGGTGATACCTGCTGCTTCACCAGGATGCTCCAATGCAGCAGCTTACAGAGACTGGGAAGGGTGATTCCCACATGGAGCTGCTGTGGAACTTCCTAAACCCTTCCTTTTCAGAAGGGACCTCACTGCTTTGCCACACAGAGGTGGCACATGCACCTCGCATGGGGATGCCGAAGCAAGGAGCTTTGCATAGGTGAGGTGGAATACCTAGGGAAGGTGTGATCCAGGTCTCTGGGAGGACAGGAAGCTCCTCCTGCTGCTGGAGCAGCCCATGCCTCAAATCCAGCACCACTGAGATGGCAGTTTGGCTGTCACCAGCTGTAAATGCCCATGGCAGGGCAGAAGTTATCTATGTCCTTACGTCCTTCCCTGAGGACTGCAGCCAGCAGGAGGACCTGCCAACCATGCCAGCACTTTGTGCTTCCCAAAGATGCTTCTTAAGAATTCCTTTCTTTTTTCCCTGCTCTTCCCCTCCATTCTGGATGCTGGATGATGAAAGACAAAGCAGCAAAAATCTCCCCAGAGCCAAGTCCCAAGGGACCAGGACCCCCAAGCTCTCACATCTCCCTGGATGTCAGCAAGATTCTAGAGTGAATTTTTGGGTTGGTTTATCAGGGATCAAACTGTGCCTCTCCCCAGGGGATATTCCACTTCTTCTCCATTAAGATAAAAAGGAGAAAAGTTTTAAAAGCCCTCTGTTTAACAAGGCAGCTGCAGGGAGGCTACTCGACTGATTGAGTTTTTACCTGGTCCTTACAGGCAAGCTCAAGTACTTAACATAGAAATGAGGTTTAGTCACAGCAAGGCATTTGGGATTAGAGTTGGCTGGAGAAACTCTGATGGAACCACGTTCCTCCCAAATATGCACTCTTGTCAAAATTGAAATGCTTTGTGAGATTGAATAGGTTTAGCCAGAAGTTCATTTCCCAAAGAAAATTGGGGAGAGGTTGCAGGAAAATTTGTTGAATGAAAAAAGATGTTCTGTTTCTTTTGAGCCATGCTGAGGTGTATGTTGGTAAAGAGGTTGGTTTCTTCCTTTTTTGTTGTTGTTGTTTTGAGAGTTTATTTTAAATCCTCTATTGCTCGGGGACGAACCTGAAGAACTATTTTCTCTCTAATGACAAGTTTACCCAAACTCAGCAATTCCCTGCTCCCTGCTGGCTCACAGACTGGTAGCCCTGAAGACATTTATGGCTCTGCAAGAAATTCTTGCCATCAGACTCCAAGGACAGCACGACTCAATAAAGACAAGCTATCAAATCCCACCTGGAGCGATCCTGGGGAGGCAAGGGAAGCCAGGCAGGACCAGGGCAGGCAGCATAACTGCAAACAGCATCAATGACCTTCATTAAGGTGAGTCCCCAGCAGCTACGGGGAATTTCTCACCCCAACCCCACACCTTCTGAGGAGCATCACCCCACTGAAAAAGAAGAAAGGATGGGAAAGCATGGAAAAGATGGGTGAGTGACTTCCCTACAGTATGACAGACCATGGGGGTTTCTGCAAATCTGTTGGTTTCCATTTTCTAACTGTTCTTCTGCCAAAATCTGACATTGTTCCTGTTAAAAAAAAAATTGTTACTTGAGTCTCTTGGTAAAAGTTCATGTTTTTGGGTACATCAGGTACAATCTCAGGGTCAGGGGTCCATTGGGAGGTGAGGATCCACTCGGTTCTTGGGCTCTGGTTTGAGAATCAGTTGGGACCAACAATGGCCTGGGCTTCTCCTGCTCTGAGACAGCATGCTGGATCACCTGCTTAGCAGGTAGGGAAAGGAGCACTGGGATTTCACAGTGTTGGAGCCAGCAGCAACTCCCAGCCCAGCCACATGGATTTTGCACAGCCGTTCCCTGTGGTCCCACCCAAGGGGCTGCCATCACCTCCATGCCTATTTAACATATGCCAACAGCCTCCTCTGCTCAGCTCCAGGACGTAGGAACTCCAAACTCCCTTAGACTGGCAGCAAGGTGGTGTCCTAGCAGCCCTGGAACAGGTAGGCTCAGAGCAGACACTTTTCCAAGGATAGGAGTAACAGGCAGAGCTGCTGGACCCAGTCACAACAAGGGATCCCTGTTATAGCTCAAACTACAGCCCAAAACATCTTCTCCAGGTTATTGGGGGATGGATACCAGCTACACAAGTGGATTTTGGAGAAACAGTCAACAGCCTACAGTCCAAAAGAGCAAACTCACAGTGTTCCTCCAGCCTGGTTACAGCCATCCATTGCCATCCAAATCCAAGGAGGGTTTGTGCCACAAGTCAGGCTGGGGGTGTCCAGGAACCCTCTGACTACTGTCCCTGCAGCCCCAGCTGTGAGCAAACCATCCAAATCCAGCTGTACTGGAGGGGCTTTGTTTTTGTTCCCCCTCCCCTTGCTCTGGGATGAGAAGAGCTTTATAAAAGGCTTCCGCTTAATCTCCCTGCCAAGCGGACATCGCCGGCTTCTGCCGTCACATTGTGCTCTGGACACACACAGAGTTTTCTGCCCTGGCTTAAAAAGAACATTGTTTGCAGAACAGAGTGAACAACATGTGAAAAGAAGAAGGGGAAAAAAAAACCCCAAACTGAAAGATCTGTGATGTTTGCTGGAAGAAAAACCCACTCATTTGTTTGGACGAGGATTCTCGGCACGTACGATCTCAGGAACAAAAGGAGATGCTTGTTCTCCGCTGTGTTTGTGGGAAGAGTTCTGTAAATATTCAGGGCTGTTTGCGCTACAGAGATGATCCCCAACCTACCCTCAGAAACTCCCAGCACCCCCAAAATCCCTGCTGAGGGGTCCAGCCCTCGCACAGCCCCATGGATCCAGACCCTGAGCCTTTCCCTTCATATTCAGTAGCAGCCTGTTCCAACCGAAGTAATCACAACAATAAAATTCCTTGGGGAAGAAGTTTTGGGAAGAAGCACGGCTCCATCTGACCTTGCTGGTACTCAACAAGATGTAGGTCAAATATTTTAATTGCCAAGTCACTAATCCCCCACACACAGCACTCCAATATTTGCACATTGCTGTGGACTTGCTGCCTTTGGAAGCCTCAGGGGGAAAGAAATAGCAGCTGGATTGATGGGGAAGCAATTCCTGCTGAAACACAGCACTGGATACAACTCCTTGGGATGAATGGCTGTGACTGCAGGGAGAAGGGAGAGGAGCAGGGGGGAGTTGCTGCTCCACCAGCTGCATTTCTAGTTGGATTCAAAGCTCTTCCCACCTTCCCAAGACAGCATCCTTCAGCACTGGAGCACAATTGTCCAAAATGCACAGGCAGCACGTGACTACACCCTTCAAACCTCCCCCCTCCCATCGCTGTTCGCAAACTCGGAGCACGACAGGCATTTTATTTGGATAAGAAATCAGAGAATGAAGCAGCCCCGGCAGCACGAGTGCCTGCGAGCACCTCAGAGCCTGCAATGCAGCCACCTCCAGGCTGCAGCTCGCTGACACCTGAGACTCCTCCAGCAGGCACAGGACCAGCAATTGCCCCGGTGCTCCCCAAGGAATTTGAAGAGACGGAGTGTAATTACCCATGATGGAATTTGACTCACACACAAAAAAAAAAAAAATACTACAGCAGGAATCACAGCTCCTGGGTCACACAAGGACAAGGAAGAGGACCCTGTATCGCCAAGTTCAGTCCCTGCCACCACCAGCTACCACGCTGCATAATCCAGTTCAGAAATCTATCATAGAAATCTTTAAATTAGCTCCATTTTCTACCCCTCACTGCTGCTGGCACCCTGCCCTGGAGGATGCTCCACTCCAGGGGTGCTCACCTCAGGGTTGGCTTCCCCACACATTGGGAAATGCACAGCCCCACCTTGGTGCTGGTTTCCCAGATAGGCACAGCCAGCATTAGCTCAGTGATAGCATCTCCAGAGAGGAAAGGAAATGGGGAAGGGGGAGTGGGATATGTGGTGTGGAAAACCTCACATTTTCAGGTCAGAATTAAAAGGCCAATTACTTTATAATCTCTCTGGTACAGGAATGGTCTTGCTCATTCAAATAGGGCTTAGCAAGACATGGCCTTGGCCCAGAACAGCGACACTGCTACAGCCCTGAGCAAAAACGGGAAATTCTGATGAAGACAGAGGCTGCATCATTAAAATGGAGTGAGTTGGATTCTGCCCTTATATCTACCCTGCAAATCCCAGACAAAAGATTTTCCAGATTACGTATGCACATTCCTTTCCCTGCTGTCCCATTAAAGAACACACAGTGCCCCTTTCCCAGCATACACCAGAGCATCACTTCAGGCATGCAAGAGGCAGGTCCAAAGCTTTGGGGCCCAGGGCTATCCAGGGAAGGAGATTCCCTGGAGAAAGAAAAGACTGTGGGTCTTTTTTTCCTCTATTTTTCCCAATTTTCTGGGAGGATGTACCTTTGTTTTGATATGACACCAGCAGCCCACTGGATTTGATGCCCAGCAAAAGGTGTTGGGTATTTTTCCTTGGCTGCTCCAGATACTTGGGACACAACACTGTCTGCTGGGGCATCACATAGGTGCACCTCATATTCAGTCTTGCTTTCACAAATAAGAAGAAAACTTTGGTTTTCATTATTTTTCCTCCTTAGATTCAGTCACATAGGAGAGTTATCCCCAGTTTCAGGAGCATGGAAGAAGCTGTGGAGGCTGGGGTACAAGGCTCATCCCCCTTCTTTGCTCCCCTCACATCTAGCCACTGGGAAGGGAGTTGTTTGTGCAACTACTGCCCAAAGTACATCCCATGGAGAGCAGGGAACAGGGGATGCTGGCCTCCAGAGCAGTGCATGAAACTTCAGTGTGCCCCACAGGGACAATTATCAAGTGGGAGAGTCAGTCTTCCCAACCCAAAGCCATTAGTTACAAAACCGGGAAGAGGGCTTAAAGCTCTTATGTCTGACATGTTAGCTCAGCCCTTTAGGGAACTCCTGATGTGCCAGAGCATCTAATCTCTGCAAATCACTTTTACTCAGCCTTGTTCTGGGTTTTCCTTTTTAATCAACTTAATCTTTATTCATGAGGTGTGTTACATTCTGCATTACAGAAACGCCCAGATTCTGAGCATCAGGCTCAGGGAACGGAAATTGAGGAAACTTGGTGTTTGTTCCAGTCAGGGCTTAAGGTCTGGAGCAATTTATCTGGACTCGTGGCAGGCCCTAGAACTCCTCCATGTCCCAGCAGGGAGGAGGAGGGAAACAGCTCAAGTTCTGGGAGGACAAGCACTACACCCCGGGGCTGGCACGCGGTGAGCAGCACGTTTCACTGCTATATTTAATCAGAGAAGTCCCCGCTCACTCAGCCTCGATGATAAAGCCTTTTTCTTATTAAAAAAAATTATAATAAAAGATTCTGTGAAATAAAAATAATAAATTAAAGGGATCAAAGAACCGAGCGAGTGGCGAGTGACAGCAACATGAAGCAAAGAATAAAGGAAGCGTTAATGGGATTTCAAGGGGAGAAGGAGGGCAGGAGGGAGGATTTGCTCCCAGAGAGAGCAGAGAGCTGCAGTGCCAGGACCCCATGACCTGTCCCACATGGGATCAGACACTTATCCTGATCCTTCCCCCTCTCAGGCAGAGTCTCATGAGGCGTCTCTAAATGGAGATGTAGGCAGAGCACAGCAGGATGGAGCAGAGTTTGACACCCAGCACAACCTCCTGGGAGCAGACTGGGACACAGCAGCACTGGAATTTCTGTTTTGGGAAGACAGGAGAGATTTCAATGTATGCTTCCCTGGAAGCAGGGGGCCATGATTTGGGGATTGCCAAGAGGGGCTGTCTGAGCAGGACCCCATCCCCACAAACCAGCTTTAGAGCATCCCCAGTTTCCCCAGTGCAAAGAGCAGCTCACAGCAGCCTGGAGTGCCCTCACTCATCCTCTGAGGATCAGCTCCCCCCCATCACGATCCAAAGGAACTAATGGGATTGTAATTCTTCTAATGAGCTGTAATTAATTAATTACCCTGTTAGCACAAGAGCTTTACATTTTTTGGCAAGCATGGTGCAGTTTTGTAGCTAGAGGGAGGCTCTTCCCCAGCACCATCAGGCTCCCATCGTGGCTGCAGACGAGCTCATTCCCCTCCACCTCAATCTGACAGTTCCCTTTGGGAAAGGACCTTGGAAGCAGCCACACAGCTTTTGCCCAAATTACAGACAACCAAGGCACAGACATTCATTCAGAGGGATCACAAACATCTCCTCTGTCAGTCCCTCAAGAACATCCATCCACTCTGGCAAACCTAACCAGACAAACACGCCACGGGCAGAGAGCAAGAGATACTGAGACCCTCTGTGGTCCCTGCAGAGCGGGGATATAACATGGGAAATGCCAAAAAGCACTAAGAATGAAGCCAGAGCAGTGTCTGATCTGTGGTGCTCAGCACAGCAGCTCTGGGGTGCTCAAATCCACACAGCAGCCTCCTGCATGCCTGAGATGCAGGATTGCACCCCTGCACAGCAGCCACCTCTTCCAGCTTGGCTTCTCCATTACCTCCATGCTTAATAATTAAAGCATCAGTGTAAAGGCATTAAAGTTTCAGGGACTGACACGTTTAGAGCAAGACGAAGGGCTCAGGGAAAAGGCAAACGCTACTGATGATTAACCCTGAACAGCTCAGTCCATGAGGAGCAGGTCCCTGCCCCTCTGCCCCCATGGGCAAATCTTTCTCTCCTCACAAATCCTTTCTTCCCAGATCTGCTTTCCAAGAGCATCCACTCCAGGCTGCAGGGGAGTTTTGCTCATCATCAGGTGTCTCTAAAAAAATCCTAATAGAGGGAGGGTTCTTCCCAGGGAGCGTGGCTTTTTATAGAGCACACGGCTTTGTGTGGAGCCAGCTTCGAGCAAGGGTTACGAGGTACCTTTGGCTGGCTGCGGAGGCGGAACAGGAGGGCTTTCTGCAGGAGCAGATGGAGCTGCCATGCCTGGGAGCCAGCCCAGCCCTGCTGCGGTGACAGACTGTCCCACGCCACCTCCCCCAAAGATGCTGCACTAAGACCCCCTTGCAGGAATTGGGGGAGGCACCGAGGGGCTGAGCACAGGCACAGCTCATCTCACCACCATCACCACCCAGTCCCACACCAGGCAACCCTCATCCAGCATCCAACCCACCCCGCTTGTTTTCTCCCATGTACAACCAGCAGGCTGGGGAGGAGGATGCCTCTCTTCTCATTAGGTTCAGCTGGGCAAGGGTACACCATCTTCCCTGTAATACACCAATTAAGCTAATTGCATCCCCCTGAGTAGATGGTGCTGGTTCCCTGATCACACAGCCCAGGAGTTCTGGGTCCCTCTGCACTTCAGGGAATATGAGCCCCTTGAGGGCAGGATGGAATCCCCCAGACAAAACTCTTTAGACACATTATTTGCTCCTAAAAAATCACCGAATCTGACCACAACCCATAAAGTCAGGAACAGAGCTCATCCCTCCATGGAGCAGAAGAGGTTTGGGGTTGGTGGAGCTCTGCTCATGGGGTAGAACGGCCAGGAGAGATTTGGGGCTGCGAATGCAGGCAGGAGTGCTCAGACAGCCCCTTCCCTTACTGCATCTCCTCCAGAAATTAAATGCAGTTTGCATTCGGAAGCGCAGATGAGCGGGGCCATCTGAGCCCAGGCTGTCGCCGGAACCGGGGTTGGGTGTGCCAGGTCATCAATCCTCCCGTGACACTGCCCGGGCCCGGGCACAACTGAGCATTACCTTGATTAAAAGAGATGGGTGAATGCAGCGCTTGGTCCCAGCAGCCTCCCACGAGAGCCAGGCAGGACTGGCCCCCTTCAGCAGCTCCCCAAATCACAGGTGACAGCAGGAGCCGGGCGGGTCCCCAGCCACTCCCAGGGATCGTCCCGCCTTGCCAGGCAGCCAGAGGTTGTTTCACTCATTAATCCAGCATCTGCTCCTCTGAGGATGCTCCTGCCCTTTCAAAGCTTCTCCTGCTTTGTCACCTGCCTTTTCAGGCACTGCAGACACAAAAGACCCTTGTTCTTTGTGCGATGCCACCAACCAGGTGCACCAGCACCCCCGGGTACAGACCTGGAGTGGATTTAATGATGCCACAGGTCACCCTCTTCTTCTACCCCCAGGTCAGTGTCGCAGTTTCCAGCCTCGTTTCACCACTTTTGTATTTCAAGGAGATTTTCGGAGACGTTTCTTTCATGGCAATATTGTCATAGAATCCCAGAATGGTTTGGGTTGAAGGTACCTTAAAGCTCATCTTGTTCCAACCCCTGCCATGGGCAGGGACACTTTCCATTAGAGCAGGTTGCTCCATGCCCCATCCAACCCGGCCTTGAACAATTCCAGGGGCATAAATGTGATGCACAGAGATATCCTGATGCAAGGTCACCTTTCTCCCAGACTGGCCCCATTTGTGCTGGTCCCTCTCCTTCACATCTCTGGAAGCTGCAGCTGACTCCCCCAGGGACCCTTCCCAGGTCCCTTGTCCTGCTTGTGTTGTTCTTGTACCTGCTTTAGTTTGCTCAACACTAAATATTTAATTTATTACCTCTCTGGAAAGTTACTGGGGAGATTTCCCAGAATAGGAAGTAATCAGAGCTGTGAGCTGCTCCTGGGGGTGCACCAAGCCTGGGGATGGTTCCAACCAGCTCTTTAGGTGTGCTTTGAATGTTCTTTTTTATAACATCATCCCTTTTGCTTTAGGTCTTTGACCAAGCCATGGCTTGTGCTGCTTCAGTGGCATTGCCACGATCTCCTCAGCCAGGGAGGTTGGTGATCCCTGGGGCTGCTTGTCCACCCTCAATCCACCTCCACTCTTTTGGAAATGTGGTGCTCATCCCCCCAGCACGGCACAGGGTGGCAGGACCCTCAGGATGGACAAGGACATCCAGCAGCAAGGATGGTTGCAGGGAGGAGAAGCAAGGCTCGTGTCCCTGAGCATGGTGGCCCCACAGGCTCTCCAGGCTGCCCCAGTTCCCTGTTCCAGGTGTCAGGATGATAAAGCCGAGCCCAGCTCGCCGGAGCAGGCGCAGCACCCGGCAGCTCCCATAATTAATGGCACCGCCAGCACTTCCCTGCCGGGCCATGAATAAAACATAGCTGCTGAGGACCCAAACTTTGAAAAATCTCTCATTTTTTCCTGTTAATTATATTTGTCAGGACACTGTGCTTTTATTGTTGTCTCCTCCTGCTTAATCGGTGGGGGGGTGTGGAAGTTAGTTTGGGGCTGCTTCCTTCAGACTGGCACCCTGTTTCCTAGAGGGATGGCATAACGGCCAGGGAGATTTCCCACCCCCCAAATCCCCTTCCCTCCCTTTTGAAAATCATCCACTTTTACACCTTCAAACCTGCTAGATCTCTAGATTTCCTACAGCCATTGGATTTTTTGGCATTTCTGGGTCTTTCAGCATCTAAGAGCCTCTCCTGGAAACCAGCCTCTCCAGATCCTTTCCATATTGCAAATATTTTTGCTGCATATCCAGGCTATGGACATGGAGCTGTTTTCCTCATGAAGATGGGACTGTACCTTGTCCCTGACCCACCTAGTCCAGAGGGACGAGACAGAGGGACATGTAAGCCAAGGGAGCCCAAGTACTTCAGGTTAATTCCTGGCATGAATTTCAGCACATCTCCCTGTCTCAGTTTCCCCGTTTCTCTATAAAATCCTCCAAAGGCAGTGGAGGTTTTTCCCTACCTGTCTTTGCTAGCAGAGGCTCACGGGGCTGGGAACAGCTCAGGGGGAGAGAAGAGGCTGCTCACAGCTCCAGGTCTCAAATGAGACCCTGAACATTTTCCTCTGCCCTCCATCCCAACCAACAACCCATCATATTCATCCCTTTCGCGCCTGCAGCATGCAAAGATTTGCACTCCTGAGTGATTTTGGGGGCTGAGCCCATGATTGTGCCACAAGCCAATCCCACCCCACAGCTCCTGCAGGGAGAGCAGCTCCCATCATCGCTTGGCTTAAGGAATGGGAGCCGTGTCTGAGCAGGAGAGAGATGTTGCCTGCACATATCCAAGTCTGAGCATCTCCTTCTGTGGAGAAAGGTAAAATTCCACCCTGGCTTTGCTGGCTCTGGTCCAGGAGCTGCATTAGTAGAGCTTTGCCAGATCAGAATCAGACTCAAAGCCAGGTCCTGCCGTTGCAGAAGTGTCTCAGCCACCCAAAGTGCTGCCACTGGCAAGAGAGGATGATTCCCTGCCCCAGGAGCCCGGGTAGAGGCACCAGGAGCTGAGCTCAGGGCTGTGCCATGCTGGGATACTGCAGCACAGGCCCCTTGCAGGTGGCAACAGCCAGGACTTGCATTTCCATGATTCCCAGTTGTTTTTGAGCTGTGGTTCTTCAGGTCCTGTGGGGTTGGGTACCACAGCTCTGCCCACACCATCTCTGGATGAGGGGGACCTTCAGCAGAGGTTGGGGCTCTAGGACAGGCAATTTCCTGCCTGAGCAACAAGCTCTTTGCTGCTCACTGGATCCCCTGCCAGCCAATTTTCTCTCCCTGGGCTCCTTCCAGCTCGGCAGCCCAGCCCCAGTACCAGCACAGGGATGTAGCCAGCAACCAGCACATCCAACCTGCTTGGGATGGATGCAGCACTGGCTCAGCCCAGCTCCCGCACCCTGCAAGGTGCCTTCTCCTTCCCTTGCATGTCCCAGGGGGCTGGTGGCCTCCTCTGCCTGTCCTGCCATGCTTCTGGTCTTCCTGAAGGTCCTGGAAATGTTCTGCTCTCAGTGAGATCCACGCTGTACCTCTCACAAGCTGGAGTGGAAGTGCTTGAAGTGCTCTCAAAGGGAAGAACTGACACCTTTAGCACTGGGAAACAGAGTTGCATCCACTCGTACGTGCTAAGGATGCTTCCTAGGATTTTTAAGAGGAGTTGTGGAGAAGGGATCTTCTCATAGCTTTGTCACTACAGTGAAAGCCTAAAGCAAATAAAGGAAATCGATTCTGCCAAGGTGGAGAGGAACTAAGGAGAGAAAAATGACAGAAATCTCAACAGGTCCACTACAAATCTCCCGGTGCTCTTCAGCAAAGCAGAGATTAGCAGGAGGATTTGCAGCCATGCTGGAGGCTGGGACTCAGATCTGCTGCTGAGGTTTTGCACAATCTTGGGTGAACAGCTTCATCTCATCCCATCCTGTTTCCCTGTCTGAGAAGCAGGGATAGTCTTGATTCCCCAGTAAAATCTCCATTTAGTGGTGGTTGTGAGGCCCTTTGAGATCTCCCAAAGCAGGGAGAAGCCATAGGGAGGCAGAGTGCAATATGCCAGGGTGGTGGGGAAGGACGGATGTGATCCGTGCTGCTTCCTGCATCAAACTTCCCTCAAATCCTTTCATCAGCCTCAGTTAACTGCTCATTTGATGTCTCCGAGATCTGCAGGAGCTCCTGGCTCCCTGAGCCCCATGGCCACCAGAGCATGAGGCTTCCAGCCCACTCAGACATAAATCCCCACCAAAACCAGCCCCATGCCACACACCAAAGCCAACAGATTCCCTGTTGAACCTGGGATTTTTATAAAAGAAGTGAGATCAGGACCTCTAAATAAAGGCAAAGCACACACAGGAGACATGAAATGAATCTTTGTGAAACTGGACTGTGTGATGGCCGAGGCCTCACTTCCAGTGGTGCTGAGGTGAATCCTTCCCTGCCGGGGTCACGTCCCCTCATCTCCACAGAGATGGAAATCAGCCTTCCCCATCCTGGTGCCATGGCAAGGACTGGGTTTTGCTGGGCACCAGGAGGCAGCCAGCTTTCCAAGCCCTCCTAACACAAATAATAAAGAGGGATTTGAACCGGCCAAAAAGATGAACCCGAAGCAATCCCAGTGGGAGCATATTTTTATAAGCCAGGGCTATAGGAGAAAGGGCAGGAAACCTGACCCATCACAAATCACTCTCCTGTCACTTGCTGTAATCTAGAAATGCTCTGTTAAAAACAAGAGCAGCCCCAGCTGCCGGCAGTGAAACAGAATCCAGGCCAGGGAGGAGGGCAGCTCGAGTTGGGATCTGGCTGCCAGGTAGGTGGAAGTCTGTGAGGCTGGAAAGTGGTGCTTTGCTCTGCTGTGGTTTATAAATAAATGGAGCTGCCCAGCTCTGTGGTGTCTGTCACCTGCAGCCAGCAGATGTAGGTGGGGGAGATGTCTTCCCCCTCTAATGGCTGTGTGGGCTCGGTCACAAAAGGGCTCAGGACACTGTTCCACGTTTCCAGCCTGTCACTAAAAATGCACAGGACCTTGAGTTCTCAATGAATCAGAGCTGGTGCTAATGGGGTCGGGAAGTTGCCTCCTCTTCCCTCAGCTGGGGCCATGGTGCCATGAGCCCCTGTGGCCACCACTGCAGTAAAAAACATCAGCTAACAGTGATTCACCTGAAAAATGAGGTTCTGGGGAAACAGGAGCACTTTGCTAATTCAGCACAAACTGAGGCAATAATTACTAGGGGAGCAAAAATAATTCAAGGGTGTTGAAGCACTTGAGGGCTTCCTGAAGGTTTTTTTCTTGGGAGATGCAGATTCCTATTTACTTTGAGGTTTTCTGGGTGAGATCTTTGACAGCGTTTTAACATTTTCCATGTTAAAACCTGGCTGCTCTGATCACAGGGCATGAGGCAGCTCAAGAGGAGGCAAGAAGCACCGGAGAGAGGAGTGGGAGCCTCCTCCTTCCCGAGCTCCATCAGGGTTTCACAGCCACAAAACCTATTTTCTCACATCTTTCTCTCAACAAAACCAAATGTCCCAGATCACCTGCAGCCCCAAGCATTGGTAAAAAGATCTGATGATCCCAGGAATCTCCTGGACACAGGAAAAGCCTGGAGCAGGGTGTGGCGAGGTGCCCCCACCCCAGCCCCCTGCTGCACCCTCCTCTGCGGCCGGTGCACACCAGCTTGCTCAAACAAAGCCCATCTGTGCAGATTAATTACCAGACGATGTTTGCGCTGTTGCAGAAGCTGATTGGGTGATGAAAGTTTAAACAGGATGGAGAAGGGAGGAACAGAGCACGGTGTCCTAGAGATGGAGCACAGCCTCGTGGGTCCTGCCCAGAGTCAGATCCTCACAGCAGCACCCCTTGAACCCTGGATAGAGTGAGAACCTCACTGGCACAGACACAGAGGGTGGGATCCCTAGAGAGCCACTGGTCCCAGGACAACCTGCCCTGCAGGTTACAGGAGACACAAAATGACCGGTCCATATATTGAGAACAAAATTCCTGTCAGCGTCCAAAGTCCAGGGAGTCCTGTCAGAGATAGCCCAGCGTGCTGCCAACAGCCCCCAGGAAGAGGCATGGAAAAGCCTGTGGTGAGATGGGGAAGGTCAGAGCAAGGAAATCCCTTTGCAGAAACAGTTCCTCCAAAAACAAACACCTGCTCTGGCCTTGCTGCCCAGCCAGGAAGAAAAGCCCTGCTTGGGGCTGAAGCATATTGCTGCACCCCAAGCTAGACCAGGAAACCACCCTGAGTCCCTTCAAGCACCAAGATAACCCCCAGGCCACCACATCCACTCTTCCCTTTGCCGCTGGTGGCAGATGAGCCCTGGAGAAAAACACCCAGATTTCCTCCTAACCCTTCCAGGTCCCATGGGAGATGCCTGGTTCATCCCCTGAGCCCCTGGAATACTTCCAGCAGACATGAACTGCTGTAGATCATTGCTTTGAACATCCAAATGACCCTTCCTGGCAATCAAGGAGCCTTCTGGACCTTGGTGGGAGGTAAAGCAAGGCTGGAGCAGCTGCATGTGCTCACCCATCCCATCCCCACAGACTCACGCTCAGCCAGCTCCTGAGATGGCTCCTGGAGCTCTCCTCTTGCTCCTGCCTCCCAAGCACTGGTGGTGGAAGATCTCACCTCTTTGGAACCAGCCCTCACCACCCTCTTCTGCTGCTGGAGCCCAGAGGAGACAGCCGCATCTCCACTCTTCCCATGGGTGAGGCTGAGGAGCCAGGGAACATTGGCAGCTCAGAGAAGACGTTTCCCCATGGATGGATCCAGAGCAGGAAAAGGACTGGGGAAGGAGGAGAACCTGCCTTCAAGCCAGCAATGCTTGCTCAACCACTGGTTAGTGGCTCCACAGGAAACACCTTGCCATGCTCACCTGGAAAGACATGTTCTTAGTGAGGCAAGGCCAGCAGTGGGCAGGGAGTGGACGGAAGGCTGCAGGAGATCCACCCCTTGGGACATGCAACCTCCTCTTGGCCACAGCTGGTGAGGAGAGGAGGCGAGGAGCAGGTCCTTTGTGCAGGATTGGGTCTGCTGTGGCCATTCCTAAAGGTAAAGGGGCTTTCCCATCCAGGACTAATCCATCCTTGCTCCAGCATAGCTCCAGTATCTGACATTATAATACACCTTCATGCTCCTCAGTTTTATTTTAGACAAGCTGTGAGGTCACACAAGAGGCTTTTGGAGAAGTGCTTCTCCCTACCCCTTCCTGAGCTGCTCTAGGAGCAGGATCTACAGGTTCACAGCATGCTCCAAGTCCAGGCTATGGCTGGTTAAAACCAACAACGAGGTTGGAAAATGGGTGGACTGTTCAAGGCCAGGTTGGACAGAACTTGTAGCAACCTGGTCCAGTGGAAGGTGTCCCTGCCCATGGCAGGGTGAGGGGATGAAATTATCTTAGGGATCCCTTCCAACCCAAACCATTCTGTGGTTAATTCAGTTGCTCTCAAGTTTGTTTGACCTTTAGGGTGTGGACAAATCCTAAGGGTGTCAGGGGGCTGAGGTAAGTGGTGGAAAGGACCCCAGGCTTCACCACAATCCCATCTGTACACCTCAGCACTAGAGAACCTTCCAACAGACCTGGCTGAAGGCATCACAAGGGACCGGGGATAGCAGAAACCTGGAGCAGGAGGTTGGAACAACACCATACCCAAACTGGTCTTGCCTACCTTGTGGAGAACAACCCAAACCTGCCCGTTGCAGTCATGGCAGAGCTCCTGGATGACAAGGAGTAGCCAGCCAGGATGTCCCAGCACAGTCACTTCCATGGCCATCTTCTTGCTGCCAGCTCTCATGGACAGGCACTAGATGTGGCTGCCCCACTCCAGGACACGACACCCATGGCTCCATAGCTCTGCCATGGACCTCCCTGGGAGCACAGGGCACGGCAGAAGGTTCTCCAGCAGGAGAAGGTTACTCAGAGTAAAAGCATGTGCTCATGTGTCATATAAACAAACACTGCGTCCTCCTCCCACCACAGTCCCTGCAGAGCCGGGCGGGATCTCCAGTGCTCACCACAGCCACACCACCCTTACCCATCACACCCCTCTGAGGTGGCTTCACCACGTCCCTCAGAGCACGGGCATGGGCTGGAGGAGACCTGCATGGACATGCCAGGAGCCATCACATCCCCAAGGGACGGCTCTCTCAGCTGGCACCAGCATCCTTTCCCCTGCTGTGCCATGATGGTGACAGATGCTCAGAGCAAAGCAGCTCCACTGTCATCAGGGACACAAAGTCCCTGCCCACGATGAGGGGGTTGGGACTAGAAGATCTTTAAGGTCCTTCTAACCCAAACCATTCCATGATTCTGTGACTCAAAGCCATTTTCCAAAGCCTGGTCTCACTCCCCCAGGTGTTGGGCACTTTCCATGCACAGACTCCTCTTCAGATGCTGCTTCAAACAGCTTCTGGGTGGCTGAACAAGGCCCACATCATCCTCCTTCCCACACCTCCACGAGGCCACATGCCTGCTCTGGTGCAGATCCATGGCTGCTCCAGGCTCAGGAAGGCTGGGACATTAAGTGGGAAAACACTGATTTTTCAAGGGGCTGCAACAACACAGGTGAAGCAAGGAGAGCTACAGCTCAAACCTAGCCAGGAAACATTTCTTGCCAGCCACACATGAGGGAAGGGGAGGAGGAGAACCAGGTGAAGCTCTGGATGAAGCATCATCTGCCACATGGCTTTGCAGGATGTCACCAGTTTTCATAGCCCTGAAATGGAGGTCTCTTGTTTGTAAACACGAGAGTGTCCGGTGAAATCAAAGGGCTGTGGGCTCAGAGTGAAACACTCCCATAGCCATGAGTCAATCCATAGCGTTGCTGTGGACAGGAAGCTGGTGAGTCACGGATCACAGCCGGGCTGGAGGTGACCACCCTGAACATCTCTGTTATTTATAGCCATGACTCTGATACGGACAGAGAGACCTCAGCAGCTGCCCCCAGGTAGGGACAACACCGTGCATTTTCAGCACATCACCTCCTGGGCACCTTCTGCCCTCACCTCCTGGGTCCCCAGCCTGGATCTCCAACCCAGAGCTGGGTTCCTGGTGTGCTAGATGTGCCCTCTTCACCCAGCTAATACTCTCCATCCAGCAGCCAGTTGCTAAAGCCATTGTTGCCAGCTGCCTAAACACAGAACTTCCCAAGTCTCTCTCCATTGGTACCACTATTGAAAAGAAACATATGGAAGAACAAACACAGAGTTTGCAGAGGGACTTCTTACACAATTTATCTGTAAATCAAGTGGCACTAAGGAGATGCAGGAGCTCTTGGATGAAGTCTTTCCTCAATGTTGAAGGTTTGACTTCTCTGGCTTGGCCAGCCAGATCCCACCTGGATGGCTCAGGACTTTCCTCTTGACTCCACAGCCAGCCTTCATCCTCAGACTCATCCTCCATCCCCCTCTGCACCCTTGCTTTGAGGCATTTGGTCTGTGCCTCACCAGTGGGGATGGAGCAGCTGCAAGCACAGCATGCAGAGCTGGGGGCCAGCAGCAGAGTTTGCCAAGAGATCCGAGGAAGGGCTGGTTGTGAGGAGCTGCCCTTTGCTTCGTGCCTCCCTTCTGACTGCGTGGTGCACTCAGCCAAATATCATTAAAGGTTTATCCACAAGCTGATCAACTCATCTGCCTTCAAAGCTGGAGTGAGATGGCTCTCCACGGGGAGAGGTGGCGGATGTTGCACCATCTTCCAAACCAACAGAGGATGCGCAGGCACTCTGAGCTCACTCAGCTGCAGAGACTGGCCAGGACATTCTAGAAAGAAGTGGTGATGCCTTCAAAGTGGAGAATGGGTTGATAAGAGGGGAGTGGGGAGAGACATTTTAGCTCCTACTGGGTAATTATCACCTATGGAAAGCTGAGGAGTAAGCTGGTGGGAGGGAAATTACAACCTATCATAAAACCAATCTCTCCCAAATCCAGTCTCTTCAGTGTTCAGGAGTGTTTGGTCTGGTTCCAAGGCTTGGCTTCTGGAGGAGTTTGGAGAGATCCCTCAACAGAGCTCCAACCCTCTGCAAAGCAGACACCACATCCCTTTTGTTCAGAGAAGCACAAAAACAGGGGACACGTCAGGTGAGAGGCTGAAGGAAAACAAACGGCTTCATTCAGGAGAACCAGTCCTGGTGAGATGAGAAAGGACTTAATTACAGTAAGTCCCTTTACAGCAAAACTGCCAGGTGCTAAAAGACTTTTTAATTTAGCAGAGAAAGGCAGATCAACGCCAAGCATCTGGAAGCTGAAGACAGAGAAAATCCAATTAAAAATCAGGGAGTGCTACGAGTAGAAGAAGCTATGAAGCGATGGATTATTCATTCCATGATGTCTTCAATTCAAGAGAGGGGCAGAATAATCGATCCTTCCAGCACTACATCTGTTGATGATGAACACTCCAGCCCAACTTTTGGGAGCGTGCACATTCCACTGTGAGTGCCAGGCCTCGACTTTGGCAAATTGCAAAGTTCCCATGGATGATGGAGGACAATCCACCAGCCCTACTAGGTAAGTCATTTTATGCTTGGAGGCATTAATAACCCAGAACTAGCAGCCAACTCCATGGAAACCAACTGGTAGTCAGTGACAAGTTCTCCTGTTGCTATAGGAACAGGGCCCAAACAAATAAAAATTACCTATAATTTCTCCTCCCCAAAGTTCTCCCACATTACATTTCCATAGCAACTAATTATCTCATTATTGATCCGAACCAAACCAGTGGAGGTGTGAACCAAGCCAGTGGACCAGTGGAAGTGCCCAGCTGCCATGCCAGCCCTGTCCTCTCTCATGGCAAGCTGAGATGAGCCTTTAAGATGGCTTATGCTGGGTTTGAGAGGAAAGGCTTGAACATGAGGAGTTGGAGATCTCAGGGTTGGATTCCTTCATGACTTCCCCAGGATACCTCTGATAAAAATATCACTTGCTCCCTTCTATTTCTAGCTGTCACCTTACACCTCAGTATCTTTTCCTTGCTGTTCCTTTCCAGACTCCCCCCTTCTCCTCCAGGCCCAGAGTTGCTCTGTTGGACACCTGCTTGTCTTGGCAATGTTCTCTCATCCTTCTGGCCAGGATATTTGAGTCTCTTGGCTTGTTGCTGTCTCTTGCACCATCAGCACACTGCAGAGTCCTTGCAGGAGTCTCTCTTTCCTCATGTACACTCACAGCTACAGCCCTTCATCCTCCTCTGGCAATTCACTGTTACAGGTCTCTTCTGTCTCCATCCCTGGAAGAGTTCAAGGCAAGGCTGGATGGGACTTGGAGCAATGTGGTTTACTGGAAGGTGTCCTGGGGTTGGAACTGAATGATCTTGAAGGTCCCTTCCAACCCAAACCCCTCTGGGATTCTCTGCATCCAAGGAGATTGGGTGCATTAAACCACAGGGCTGTACCATGCAAACAGCAATGAGGTAAATTAGCCACAGCTACCTGCTAGATGGGAAAAGCTCCTGTAACATCAAGGGAAACAGAGCTGTGCAAGGTCAAGGAAAGTTCAGGAAGATCAGGTCCACCAAGCCTCTGTCCTGGGAACCTGCAAACTCAGTGCAAGGCTCATGGTCTCATGCAGTGGCAACACCATTTCACAGCACTACAGGGATTGAGGCTGCATTGTGGATCCCCATCTTCTCCCCCACATGCCCTGGGGTCAGCAGCACTGGTGCTGGAATGGAGGACATGTGTGCCTCCAACATCTCAGAGGAGAAGTTGAGGTCGGGGTGGAGGATTTTGTTTTCATCCCAATCTGGGGGGAAATTCCAGATCTCCGGATCTCCGAGGCCTTCCCTGCCAAGGACCAAGGGATGGAGGAAAGGCTGCTGCTTGCTCTTCCCCTCCTGCTTCGTTACACCCAAAACCACGCACACAACGCCCCATGAAACACTTGCTGACAGAAAATCATCTGGAGCAGGGAGCAGCATGGCTCTACCAGGAATATTCCCCCCATCCCAGGGGCTGCACTTCCAGTTGAATTAATGTAAATCATACATGAATTCCTGTAATTAATTGCTGCCATCCGGCACTGCACACGTGTGCGAGCGATAGCAGATGTGCAGAGAGCTGAGCCCACATCCCTGCACAGACTCCAGGCAGGTGGGGATGAGGCCAAGCCAGCTACCAGGAGTGATGGGGGATGCTGGATGTGCTCCACCTGCAGCAAGGTGGAGCCACCTCAGGGCTTTGCCAAGCAAATTGCCCTTTTTTAACCAAAACCAACACAACCTGCTGGGTTCAGCCCCCACTGAGACATGCAGTTAATTCACCTGTCCCCAAAACGTGACCTGACCCCAGAGTGGACGGAGCCTGGCTGTTGTGTCACTTCTCTGGTGTCTCATAAGGACCAAGTGGCATCACACAAGCCCCCATCTCTCCTCCCTCCTCCACCACCCCGTTTCCATGTCACCCATGGGAATCTGATTATCATCAAGATCTCTGCCACTGTCAGATGTGATCAAAACCAAAATTCAATTAAATTTGATTGGATTGAAAGCAGAGGGTTTCAAGGAGACAGACACCTACACCCAGAGTGAGATGCCATTCCCCAGGAAAGCAGGCTGGGATCTGTAGGATCTGCAGGATGGTCACCCCAGGATGCAGCTCCGACCCTGGGATGAACTCCATCCTGTGGGGGCAGCAGCCTTTGCCAAGTCACTCACCCTCCTTCTGAAGGATCCTGGATAGAGTGAGTCCAACCTCCTGAAGACACTTTTAATTCTTTCTCATCTTCTGAAATCAAATAAAATTCCAAATGAGAAACTTTGTCATCTGAGCAACAGAAGAGAAAAAAAACCAAAACAACCAAACATGCCTGGAGATGAAAGGGAATTGTAGATGGATATTTCATCTCTTGCTCTTGTAAGGAACATGAACATAAAAAAAGGAAGAAACAAACAAAAAATCCGAGACACGGTTAATGAGCTTTGCATTTAAATGCGCCGCCAATGTCACTGCACAGACGGCTCTTCCAAGGTCCCACATTCCTGCTCACCCCAGACAATGGGTGCAGGACAGCCTTGGAGCAAATACTGGGTGAGATTAAATTCCACTGGTGTTTAGTAAATAAAACATGCATTTTGAGAAGTCAGGAAAAAGTTTGTTAAATATTTTAGTACATCTGGTCTCCCCACCCGTACACGGCCTTACAAAATGTTTTGCATATTTATTTTAGCATGCACTAGATTTATTTAAAAATAGCATCACCAGCACTGGAAACAGCCCACTTGCTTTTCATCTAGATCTTTGCATTGAATCAATGAATCCAAAATTAAACAAGGTTGGGTGAACTAAATCTATACAAGGACCTATTTGCTGATCAATACAGGAATGGATGCCTGGGATCTCTTTGCTGTGTGAAATATGAGGACTTACGAGAGAGAAATTGCTTTTGTTATTATATTGTTTAAAAAAAATCAGATTTAATCTCCCCACATAAAAAAATTATTTATCAGAGAGATGCTCGGTCCTAAATAATTCATGCTGGTTGTATAGTACCCAGAAGACAGAAGACTCCTGTCTTCCATTCCTAATGAGAGGGAAAAACACCTCAAATACTTTTCTTGGATTCACTTTCATCACTGCAGGGAGATTAAACTCTACTTGGCTTCCAGAGAGTGTCTTCCCCCAGGGGAGCAAAGCCCCTCAAATCACAGAGAAACCACAACGTGCTGTGTATGGAAGGAGAAGAGATTCAAAAATGTCTGGAAGCCAAATTTTAGTTACCAGTAAGAGACATCTGGCCCTGGTGTTCAAGGTATGACTTTGGTGCCCAAGGAGCCAGAAAAAGAAGGGTCTCCTGAAGAAGCCATCTCAATATAAATAATACAATATTTTATATTACACATATATATATAGGCCATAATATAAATTGAGCCTCTCCAAAAATGGTAGGGATGAAGCCACCCTGGGGGCATCAAACACCGAGCCCCCAGCAAAGCAGAGCTGGAAGAAGAACAAAGTCAACCCAGGCCATCCCAGCTGAAGTACATGGGAGACACAAGCCATAAAGGTCAGTGGAAGACTCCCCTGGCCAAAAATGGGAACAGAATTGGGGCTGTGGACTGGGGAAAAAAAGAAAAGGAAAAAAAAAAAAAGATGAGTGGCCTCTGAGCCCATCTTGGGCACAAAATTTAGGGCTGGCTTTGGGAAGTGCCTTGCATGGCTGTTTGCTCAGCCAAGTCCTTTTCTCCTAAGCCTGCTGCAGGAATTGATCCACTGAGGGCTGTACCTGCTCTGCTCTGAATAAATCTGCATATCAGCCTCTTCCATGAATGAAAAATGCATGCACCAGTAAATCTGAGATGAAATAATACATCTGTTGTCAGCAGCCTTTTCCCTTTCTTTTCACTTTTCCACAAGTTTCATTAAGAAGAGGCACCAGCTGTGATAAAGTTGACACCACCAGCTCACTAACTGTTCCTGATGCCTCCCTGTTGCTTTGATGGTGGCTCACTGCAGAAATGCCCACCCCAGGCAGGAAGGGAAGGCTAAATTCACCTCTCTGGGCTAATTCTGGGAGAAAACATAAGGGTGCTGCAGAGGCCATGGCAGGGAATGTCCCCAAGCTGTGGTGAGAATGGGGACACGGGGGTGGCAGGGGTGTCCCAGGAGCCCTGTGAGGTGCCAGCAATGGATTCCAGTCCTGTAGGGCTCCCAGGGCTTCCTCTGAAGGAGAGGAGGGATGAGAAATAGCTGAACCTAGCCAGACACATCATGGATCCCAGGGGCAACACTCAAGGAACAGTCCCAGCCCCAGCTTCACCTTCATCCACCTGCATCATCCAGCCCTTCTGCAGATCAAGAACTGGGCAAACTCAAAATGGGTTTGGGCTCGAGTCACTCAGCCATTTGCACCCCTCTGGAAGGGTTCCACGATAGGAAGGATGCAGAGGGACCCAGTGCTGGGTCCCCACTCACAGCTCAGATGATTTCAGCCCTCCCACAGGCAAGGCAAGGCTGGTCCCAGCAGCCAGCTCCCCTCAGCATCACCTCGGGATGCCAGGTGGGACAGTGACAATGCCAGTGCCCCCTGTGCCCACACTGTCCCTGTCCTGCCCCTGCCCACAATCAGGGTGGCAGCTTGCAGCACACCCAAGCACGCTGCAAAGAGGCAACAGCTGCTACCCGCTGGCCCAGATCGACGATTTTAATTAAGGAGAAGATTTGGGGGAATAAAGGGGAAGATCTCTCTCAAAGATGTTATTAAAGAAACTCAGGGTGGGGCAGGATGATGAGAAAGGACACGTCCTGCAGCTGCTGGGGCTCAGGGAGGGCAGTGAAAGGGGAGTGGAGGCCCCATCAAGGCCCTGTGGGGCCGACAATGCCCCCCCTCCTCCCGGAGGGGAAGGATCCCCCAAATGCAGGTCACAGAAGCTGCTCTGCACCCCAAAAGCAGCCTTTCAGTCTTGGATGAGGTCCCTCACAGAGCAAGCAGACGCTCCAGCCTACGGCTAACCCAAATTCCTGTGGATTCCACTCTGAGTTATGGCAAAGGTGAGGGCGAGGCAGGAGGGTCCTCACAGCTGACAGTCCTAACCCCAGCTTGCCCCCTCTGAGCCAAAAGAGGCCAGGTCAGAGCCCGAGAAGCCTTTGGAAGGCGGGGTGCAGTTACCAGGATCCCCAGAGCACTTTTTGGCTGTTAGGAGAGGTTCCTGCAAAGAGGCATGACCTAAGTTTCAAAAAAGCCCAAAACCCCACAGTCCCGTGAGAAACACTGGGGTGAGAAGACAAGCTGAGGGACCACTGCCTGAGAAATCCCACTGCCACCCCTACACCTCACACCAGCACAGCCCTGGGAGCCGCCCCCACCTCTGCATCCTCCTGCCTTACCCCAGCTCCCAAAATTCCACCCAACAACGCTGCCGGCCGCTCCCGCCCGGGTTTGTCGGGTGTGTGCCCGGAGCCGTGCAGAGCCAGCCCGTATCGATTCACGGCAGCTGCTGTGTATTTACACAGCCATTACGAGCCTGCGAGGGCGGGGGGCACAGAGCATCCCTGCGGCTCCTGTTCCCGGGGATGGGGGCAGCAGCACAGGAGCCAAACACCTCCTGCCACAGCCAGGGCTCCCGGGCAGCGTTTCCAATCCACAGGCACATCCTGGGGGACCCTCAGGATCATTCATCAGCTCCTCATTGCCGGCACTGAACGGGATCTGTTGCAGGCGGTGATATTCTGCAGAGCCCGTGCAGAGGGTCGGGGTGACCTGGGAAACGCTAATTAATTACCTCACTGTGGTGCTCGGAGCAGCCACACACCACTTGTGGCATTTGGGGCAGCTTCGAGCCCAAGCCAGAGCTTTTGTCTGGAACCTTGGTGTTTATTTATGAAATCTCAGTGAGATTTCAGCTTCAGTGAGAAAGGAATGTATCACTCGAGGAGAGACAAGCGGCCCTGAGCGGGGAATGACACTGAGGAAAACACAGCTGACATCAAGGTAGCAGCTTTGGCTCATCAAGGTTTCTGTCTCCTCCTCTACCTCGAGCTGCTCCAAGATGTAAATCAAGTTCAAAAGCCACCCTGGCTCGCCAGGCTCCTCTCAGCCCCCTGCCCACGTGCCTGCAGCGCCCGCCGCCGCTCCCGGCGTCTGGAAATAAAACAGCCTGTTCCAGCTCCGCTTGGTATTTCCAGAAAGGTTAACGCAGCGTGTGAGGGGCCAGAGCCACCGCTCGCGGGGCTAGAAAGGCTCCCGGCAAACCCGCCGGGGGACCGGGGCTCCCTGCGTGGCAGGTGACCTCCCCGGTCACCCCCGAAGCGCTGGCGTCAAGCTTTGATATTTTCAGGCTTTGTGCTGCTAAGGCTTCCTTCTCCCACCCCCACGTTCCCCCACCAGCATTCCTGCCTTTGAAAAATCAATAGGAACTTCAAGCTGAGAGGGAAGCCTGGAGGTTAATATTTGCTGGGCAAAGCCAGGAGTTTTCTCCATGCTCTGGGGCTCCAGCAGAAATCACCCCAGTTTTCCAGCACCCCGCTGATGGGGAGTTGCTGTTTGTCCTGTGCAATTGCCAGGGGATGGAGCAGCAAAGCAGCTGTGCATGCACAACTCACTCCATAAATACGCACACTCTGGGGCTGGAAGTGCAAACCAGGCTGCTGGGACAGACAGAAAATGCTTGGAGCTGCTTTGTCCAAGCCAGCAGTAAAAACAGAGCAAAACATAGAAACTCAGAGTCAGGGCTGACCAATTATGAGGGGAAAAGGCAGGGCATCAAAACACCTGGATACTGGTGTTAAACCAGAGTTTGAGCTCTCCTCACCTCAAAAAAAGCTTTACTTAGCCTTCTGTTTGGAGAGGAGAGATGGGAGACATCCCCAGCTGCTCCTCATGGGCAGCAAAGACCTTCTCCACCTAATGCACCTCACTTAAACCCTTCCCTCCCAGCTGGGATGCACTGGTCCCTCTGGGTGCCAGCTGAAACAATTTTAGAGCCTCTGGCTGGGCCAGGAAAGGCTGATCCATATTCCTGAGGCCTCATTGCTATTCTGCAGCTTCAGCTCATTAGTGCTTAGGTGCTACAAGAGCTTTGGAAGTTTCTGGGTGAGGCAGGTCTTGTACAAACCCTTGGACTGAGCAAACTCGCTAATTTACACTATCAAGATACAAGGTGTCCACAGGCCACCCGAACCAAAAAAAACCCCACTCGTCCTAGATAAGGGCTCAGCCACAGTCTGGAAAAAAAAAAAAAAAAAGAAAGAAAAATTAAACAAAATAAATAACCCTCAGCCCCAGAAAGCTGGCTGCATCATCACACCCCCTGCTAATCCATTAGCCAGCCCTCCTCCGCACACGGCTCTTAGGAACAGCATGAGCTCCAGCTCAGGAGCTCCTGGAGAGAGCCACCATAGAACAGAAGCACAGAACGGTTTGGGTTGGAAGGGACCTCGAAGCTCATCCAGTTCCACCCCCTGCCATGGGCAGAGACACCTTCCACTATCCCAGGTTGCTCCGAGCCCTGTCCAACCTGGCCTTGGACACCTCCAGGGATGGGGCAGCCACAGCTTCTCTGGACAACCTGTGCCAGGGCCTCACCAGACTAACAGCCCAGAATTTCTTACAAGTATTGAACCTACATTTCCCCCCTCTCAGTTCGAACCCATTACTCCTTGTCCTACCACTACAGTTCCTGATGAACCAGCCCAGTAAAGGGCCAGTACAAACACCTGCAGTGTACTGGGGGAACACATTCGGGTCTGCCCTTCTAGAGGGACTGCTCTCAACACGTGTTCTCAGCATAGGGCAAGGAAAGCTGCTGGCCCTTCATCTGAGGACGACTGAGCTGCTGCAGCCCTGATGGTCCCCATGTCCCCTCCCTGTGTTAGATGTGCTGAGTTTTCCCTTCTCTGCAGCAGGAGCTCTGTCCTTCTCACCCAGGTTTGGGCACTGCCTGTTCACACCTCGTGACAGTCCCATGGGGAAGTCACCAGGCAGAAATAACCTCTTTTTGCCTCTGTTTGAGACAAATGGGGGGAAAAAAAACACCTTTTCTCCTAATAAGGGAACTCAAAGTGATGAATTTTCCACTTCTCCTGAAGTTCTTCCCTCGGAGGCACTGATGCATTTTTAATGGTCTCGATGTAGCTATTAAGCTGGTAATTGGAACAGAGCAGACTCCAGCTCCTGGCAGGTCGGGCCCCCTCCAAGCGTGTCCTCACACCACACGAATGGCTGTTCCTGGGGTCCCTGCTCTTCACAGCATCGCTGACCCCACCTCGGCCCCATTTCCGCAGAGCATCGCCACCAGTGATTGCGGGACCCGGTCTCTTCGGGCTGATCCTGCCTGGAGAAGGCTGACAGGGAAAATATTTGGGAAAGGAGCTGTTCCGTTGCTCCCAGCCCCCCGCCAAACCTGCAGCTCCGTCCCCCGTGGGGACAACCCCCGGGCGCCCCTGCCCTAATCCGGCCGCGCACCCCCGAGAGCGGGCGGGGAGGTGCCGAGAGGTGGCTCACAGCGGGTTGGGATGGAAAGGAGGGGACTCCGCCGGGTCCCGTCCCCGGTGGAAGCTCATCCCATGGGGCTGGTTCGTCCCGCCGAGGCCCGGTGGATGTTCATCCCCCGTGGGGCTGGCTCACCCCGCGGATCCCGGCTCATCCCGCGGATCCCGGCTCATCCCGCCCGGTCCCGGCGCCGGGCGCTGCCTCCCCCTCGCGGCCGCGGCCAGCGGGTGCTGCCCCGGGACCCCCGACTCGAGGGGATCCCCAGCCCATGGTGAGCCTCCCCCTGCCCCAGAAACACACACCCACAGCCTCCTGCCCGACCGCAAGAGCACCAGAACCCTGCGTAGCCCCTGGCAGCGCTCCGGGGCTCCCACGCCTGGGATGCTGCTTTGGGGTTCCGGCGTTGCACAAGTCCCAGACCGGGCCCAGCATCACGCCACAAGAGGAGAAGGAAGTACAGAGGTAGCAGGATCCCACCCCAGGCTGCTGGCCCCCCAGAGCCAGGAGAGCTGCTCCAGGAATCCCATTCCAAGGGTCCTAGCTTGTACACTCCCCCCAGCCAGAGCAGCATCACCCCACAACCTAAGGAGAAAGCAGGGTCCCACTCCAAGCTGCTGCCCCAAACAGGCCCCAGCTGATGCTCAAACAGCAACAAGAGGAGACATGCAGTGGGTTTGAGGGTGAATTTTATTGGAAACAAAGAAAGGGGTTGAGGGGTACAGACCATTCCCAAAAGTACAAGGGGAAAGGGGTTTCCTCCCCCCCCCCTTAAAGCCAGGCCGGTTCTCCCCAAGGAACTGCCACTGCAGAGGGAACCAGGTGGGACAGGGAAGCAGGGAGGTGAAAAGGGACATGGGATGGGCACAGCTGTGTTGAATGAAGCAGAGCAGATGGCACAGGGAGGTGTGGTGTGTTTTCCTCCTCAGCAAAGCCTCAACTCATCTCCAGGGGGCAAGCCCACCCCAGAGCCATCGCCCCTGTGTTTGAAAGGGCAGATGCTCCCTTTTCCCAAAATAAAGAAATCAGGACTTTCTTCAGGAGGAGAAATGCAGAAAAAAAAATGCACACAAAAACAAATTTTAAAAAATTAACACCATTCCCCAAAGCATGAAAAAAAGGGTGAGATAAAGGAAGGGGAAAGGGGTTGAAACAAAGATAGAAAGGAAAAGAAACCAAAAGCTTAACTCAAAACAAAAATAATCCAAAGTAACCAACTATAAAAAAAAAAAATACAGTTGTACATCTCAGCAGCAAAGCTGGCAAACCAAGCAGGTACAGGTGTTGGGTGGTTTGCAGAGCAGGATGAGGAGGAGGGAGACATGGAGAACATCAATCACTTCCTTATTTTCCATCCAGAGGTGGGCTAGGGGGTCAGGGTCGAACCAAAGCTGAACAGGGTTTGTGCAGCTTCACCTGGGCTGGTTCTCTCAGGGTTTGTCAATCTGGGGAGTGGGATCAGACAGATGGCACAGGGAAGAGCATGGCTGTGTGATGCCCTAAGGACTGAAAACCATTTGCCCCAAAGCAGCTTTCCCAGGAGCAGCTCGTGGGGGTGGATAGTGTGGAGCACCCCAGATCCCAGGTAGGGGGTGCGCAGCACCGTATCAAACCCTGGACTGCAGGACATGGGATAATGGATTTAAGGGGACATCATTCTTCATTGAGGGGAACCCTGCACACTGGAAATTCACCTGAAATCCAGACCTCCAGGGCATGAATTTCAGGAATAACATTTTTAAAAGATTCAGTTAAAAAATAGATGCATTTCTTTAAAAAAGAGAGAAAAAAAAGTTATCTTAGACCAGAGTGTTTTCTAGTGATCCCTTTCCCCACCTGCCCAAATTTAGCCAGAAAAACATTATTCCACCAGATCTGCTGGCCACATAGACATCCACACATTCATCTTTGATTTAAAAATATATAATATATATAGAGCACACATACACACACACAAATATATATTAGAAAAGAAAAAATACTTTGGAAAAACTTAATTATTAAAACAAAAAACAAAAAACAAAATCCACAGCCGGTGCATTTATCTGTGATCATGTACAGTAGAAGCCAGAAACCCCTCCTGTTCCCCTGGCTCCTCGGGCTGGGAGCATGGGGAAACACATCAGGTTTTCACAGTGGATCTGTCAGCAGAGAAGGAACTGCTCTGCTCCTCCCTCCTCCCACACAGAAGGGCTTTAATTTATAGCGAGTTAGATCAAACCTAAGAAACATGTTACAAAGTCCATTATATATAGATATCAAATGTACAACTGCTGGCAGCCCCAGGCCAGTCCCTGGGGTTTGGCTCTTGCTGGCACCCGCAGGGGTTGGGGACAGTTTGGGACACGAGGGGTGCGAGTTTGGCCTCCGGAACGAGCGGGTGTTACAGTACAAGGTCTTATATCAGCTCCAGGTTGGAAAGCAGATGGAGCAGCATCTTCTCCAGCAGCCAGGGAAGGTGGAGGCAGCCAGGGCTGCGGAAGGCGATGCCCAGAGCAGGGATGTGTCCTCCCAGCCCAGGCCCAGAGGGAGGAGAGGCAGCATGGGGCACCTGCTGACTCTCCCTCACCTTGTGCCCACGAGGGAAGGGATGGATGCTGTGTGAAGTCCATGGGCAGGCATGGGGACAGTGTGGGCTGCAGCTTGTGTCACAATGGGCTTGTGGAAAAATGCCTTTTTTCCCCCCCAAAGGAGCAGCATTGATTGAGGGAGAGGGATGCCTGGCCTGGTGCTGCCTCAAAGGGTCCTTAAGGTGTTGAGCCAGGCAATAAAACAGCCTCTGGTGTGAACAGCAGCCCAGGGAGCCCCACAAACCCCTAAAGCTGCGTGGGCTCCTGAGGGCAGAGAGCCAGGTACAAAGGGAAGGCAAGCAAGACCAGACTTCGAGAAGGGGCTTTGGGCAGGCAGGACAGGAGTGGGAGAAGCACAGCAGCCCTCATTCTGTCTTCTCCAGGCAGCAAAGAAACACAACCCCCTCTGCTGTGCACCAGAGACTGGGGAGGTGGCCTCTGGCACCCTCTGCCTGCTCAGACATCGTGGGCATGGTCCTCTCCTGGGACCTCCTGAGCCTTCAGAGTCCGCAGCTTAACTGGAAAGGTGTTGGCTTCAAAAGGCTCCTCCTGGGGGATTTTTTTCTCAGGGCAAAGAGAAGAGATTTGGAGGCCGGATGGGGCCAGAGACGCCCCCAGGCTGGGGAGGTGCAATTTGTGCAAACCACTCTGGCTCTCCTCGGGAAGGGACTGCAGGAAGCTGGGAGCTGGAGTTAGGAGTCTTCCCCGAGGATCTCTGTCACGAAGGAGGCCATGTCAGTCTCTTTGGTGTCATGCAAGGTAAAGAAAGGGTGTTCCTGCCAATGAGACCAAAAACAACGTCAGCTGACACCTGAGGACAGACACGGCCAAGTGCAGACCCCAGGGGATGTCACACAGCTGGGGGTGGACACCAACCTCCTCCCCAAGCTCCCATGGACACCATTCTTTAGCTAAAAAGATGAACTTTGGCATTTTTTGGTTCAGCCCCAGTGGGATGCCCCACCTTGGCAGCTGTACTACCATCCTTCGAGGTCTAAACTCTCCAAGAGCAGATAGGACAGAGGGAGAAAACACCTGGAAACCCTGACCTTAACACCCATGAAACCAACACACCCTTCCACCTCAGACACACCACACCTATCCTGCTCTTTGCCTGAAAAATTAACCACATGTTGTCCCATTTTCCTGCTGGACCACTGATTTGAGTTTCAAAATTGGTAATAAAGACCAGCAGAAACAGCTCTTCACTTACCATAAGTTCTAAATAGTTCATTCGCTCAGCTGGGTTCTTCCTTAAGCTGGAAGGGAAAAAAAAAAAAAGGGAGAGAAAGAATGTAGGATCTTTTGCTGTACATAGTCTGTCATAGGGGATCTCCCCTTCCCAACCAACACAAAATGCTCCTCGTGGAGCACCCATCCCTCTCCCTCCTTGGCTGAGCAGGTTTGAACCACCAGCAAAGCAGCCAGGCAAGTAACTGGGAAAGGACAACTTAGTGTTTTGCCACAAACAGCTCTGCAGTCTGCCCAGAACAGACCAGAACAGCTGGGAAGAAGAGGAGATGGGTTTCCCAGCACCTGTAGGGTGAGTTTGCCTCTGCCTGGCAGCTCCAAGCAGCACCCAAGCAGCAGGGGACACCCTGGGGGGAGCAGCTTCCCACAAAACCATGAAGCAGCTTTCACCCTGCCAGGGACTCTTTCTGGTTTCACTGCCACTTTGCCAGAAAACACCAACATTTCAGCAGCACTGACAGGAAAAGGGGAAGAGAAACCTCTTCACCTTCCAACCAGCCTGGGTGAGTCAGGCCGAGAGCAAAACCAGTTTGGGCAGTGCTTCCTGCCATGCTTAGCACCAGGTACAGCGAGGAGGGGAGAAATGGGGTCTCAAAGGACAGCAAACCCAGCCCCATGGTTCACTCCAACCCCTGCGGATCAGGGCTCCTCCTCAGCTGGGCTGGGAGAGCCAGCAGTCCCTGCTGGAGCCTCACCACTGTGCTGTGAAGTCCACAAACTCCTTGGAGAAGCGCTCGGGCGGCAGCTGGGGCGAGGGCTCCTCCACCACCTGCTTGAGCTGCTGGAAGGGCGTCCCCCAGGACTCGTATGGGAAGCGGAGAATGGCCAGTTCAATCTGGGGAGGGAAGCAGGGCAACGTGAGACACACACCAAGCACAAACCCACAATGCTCAGCCAGCTCAGATTCAAAGGAAAACCCTCTTTCCTTACAAACCATTTTCAATTTGGGTCATACCACTTTTTTTTTTTTTTTTAAATACAAAGACCCAGAGGCCAAAAATACTTCCTTTTGAGGCTGGTTCAGCATATTAATGCATTTACAGGAAGTCACAAAAGATATGTAAAATGGGATTATTTAAAAAGATAATAACAGCACACAGTTTCTGCACTGGCTTCCAAAGTGCTCTGTTGGCCCTAAGGCAGCCTCTGGGCCTTGGGCTGGCACTGCATGAGCTAAACACACAAAAAATCCACAAACCCAAGAAAAATTAAGTGCTAGAACATCATTTTGCCAAAACCACCTCAATTACTGGGTTCTTCCTACAAGTCACCTCTGCTCCATCCCTCATTTAAGCAGGAAAAAGTCTGTCACAGCTCTTGGGCAGTCTCTTCATGCCAAGGATCAGTTCCTGTCTCAAAATGGGCAACAGAACCTCCACACCTGCTTAGCAGGGTGGGATGGGAGGAATAAAAACTCTGGAAGGACAGAGTGGGGACAGAGCCCAGTGTCCCTCCCTGACTCTGGTCAGGGGAGCTCAGTTCCTGCTGCTGGAAAACTGAATGAAGCCACCAGTCCAGGAAGGCCTGGAACAGCCCTGCAACTCAATGGCCCAAAAACTGCCTGGTCTGAAATCAATCCAACCCCTTCATAAAGAAAACAAAACAAAACAGGAAGCCAGCCCAGGAGGAGGACACGAGAGGGAACCAAACATTCCAGGGCTCCATTCAGCTGCAGGCTAGCCAGCTTTCAGTAAGGTCCTCTCTCCCTTGCAGCTTTGGAAAGGTTTGGATATTCCATCGCTCAGACTCTCCCATCCCACAGCTTCCTGCAGCTCAGAGCTGATGACATTTCCAGTCAGCCAGCCGAGCTCTGTGCTGGCATGGGGACACCAGGGAGAGGGGCTTGGGTTTGGGACAGTGGATGAGACCACGCTGGAGAAGAGGGAATATTTGCCTAGACATGGCACACATGAATGCAGAGCTGCAGCCTCCAAAACAAAGGCCACAGCTAAGAGGGCACAGGAAAAATTCCTGAAAATAATGTGCCCTCAGAGAGACAGTCTCCTGGAAAGCAGGAGCTGTGTTTTCCAGCAGCATCCCTTGGAGCCAACAGCTGGGATTTCCTTTGTCCTCTGGCGCCAGAGGATCTCAGCTGCTTTCTGCAAGATCAGTTTCTTGCAGGAGGCAGATAAACCATCGCGAGCAGCTGCGATTTTGGAACTGAAAGTATTTCCCCTTCCTGTTGGCTGGTCTGAGCTACCCCACAAGCAGGATTTGCTGCAAACCACACACAGCAGCTCTCACTGCAGCAGGACTGGAATCCCCTGCAAAGCTCTGCTGAAATGGGGGATGAAGCAGGACAGCTGAGCCTCAGCTGCAGCAAACCCTGCTCCACTGACCACCCCTTAGCCAGCACACAGGGAACTGCAGAGCAATTAAAAGTCAGACTCTTGGATACTCAGCTTGAATACTCATTGTCATCCTGATACTGTCCAGTGGGAGCCTGAATTCCCTGGATAATTACCTCATTCCCTGAGCTATCATGCTCAAATTGAGTCCAGCTTGATGGGCACCCACCCAGCTGCCACTGCTCACAGCAAGGGTACAGCCCCACCAGCCCAAATCCCATCCCAACCCCAGGGCTGCAGATACAGATGCCAGCCCTTGGTGTTACCATTGTGATCCCAAGGCTCCAGACATCTGACTTCACATTGTAGCCCTTCTGGTTCAGCTCAGGGTTTATTCTTTCTGGCTGTAACAGCAAAATGGGAGATGTTACCACTCCTGTTTTCCCAGTGCAAACTCCACAGAGCAAATACCTGGCTCCAAAAGCCAAGCTGGGAGGATTCCCCTGGCTCATGTCCCCAGGGAGGCAGGGTCTGAGGTTAAATCTAGTACTTATGAAAGCCACAACTTGCTCCTCACAACTCACATCAATCTCCCTCTTTGCAGGAGAGTGAGACTTGCACGATCCCTGCCTCAGGAGCACACACTTCCCACATGGATGCCACAGATGGCAAGGGGAAATTCATACTGACTTGAGGATGAAATGAAAGGATCCTGGCCAAGAAAAGCCTCAGCACTTTCTATCCAACAAGAAGCAGTGCCACAACCAGCACCAGCCAGTTTTGCATCCTTCTGCAAATGGGAGAGGAAGAGTTGCTGAGGGATTAACACACAGAGCTGGCCTTACAGAGAGTGTGATCCCACCCTTGGAGGCTCTGCTGAGTCAGGGAGACCAGAGCACTCCCGAGTGGCTTTTATCTCAGGGTGGAGATAGAACAGACTGATTTCTAAGCAGCAGCCTCTTAGAAGCACAGGGTTGCACTTACAGCCATGTAGGGTTTGCAGCCAGCATCCATGGTCTTGGCAACAGAGTCCACCAAGTAGCCACTGATCCCAAAGTCACACATCTTCACGTGTCCCTCCTTGTTGATGAGCACATTGGAAGGTTTCACGTCTAAGAGGAAATACAAGAGGGTAAACTGGGCATTTGCAGGGGTATTTAATAGTCTGATACAAGACAGGCAATTCCCTGTAGGCCTAGGAGAGACCAGGCAGGCCCCAACACAAGGGAAGGGAGAAAAAAACCCACCAGTTTTATTTCAATAAAAGTCATTCGCAGGTAAATTACAACCATGTCCTTCAAGGAGAACAAGTCCCCTCTCCAACCAGGCAAGTCAAAAGGTTGACATAAAATGCTGGGTTAATCCCCAGCTCCCCAGGAGAAATTTATGTGCCCAGCATAGCCTTAAAAGCACAACTCCACCAAATCTTCAGGACAGTTTGTCTCACACACATCACGATCTGTCCACAACTACACAAGGGACTACACCAGGACAGAGAGCAGCACCTGGGTGGTACAATTTCCATCCGTGGTTTTTTTAAGGAGTCCTTCAGCCCTTACTTTGCTAAAACTACCCAGCCAGGAGGATTTGGGGATTTTATCTCCAAGAGCTGCCTTCAAGGCACTTCTGTACTCCAAGAGGGACAGAGATGCTCGTAAGATAGAAGTAGTGAGGAATTCTGTTGTCACTTTCAACCCTTCATGTGGAAAGGAGGGATGGAGCTCAGGAACAACAATCTATATCTGTTCACCACAGTCCTAAGCCCCAGCAGATTCCACTTTAGGCACCCCAGAGGGACACACCACACCTGGAAAGGAGTCCTCCCCTAGCTTATGTCAAGGTTAGATCTCTAGCCACACTCCGCTAGCCCCTTCCAGCATTTACCTCTATGGATTACAGAGAGTTTACTGTGCAGGTGCTCCAGAGCTCGTACAATCTGGGGACAAACAGAGTGAAAAAGCACCCATCAGTCACACACAGCAGCAGCCTCTCACTGCAAACACACCACAGGCCTCAGGGAGAGGCCTCCAACAGCTCAGGGGATGCACAACCCATGTAAGAACCCAACAGCCACTCACAGACACAGCCATTTTCCCCAAAATGTCTTCAGGGATGGTTTTCTTCTTCTCCAGCACTTTCTTGTAGAATTTATCTAGGGAGGTGTCCATGAGTTCCATGCAGATCCACACATCACCCTGTGGATGAAGAGAAAGCAGCTGAGAGGGAATTCCCTGGAAACCCATGAGAGCTAAAGAGCTGGGCCGAAGAACACAGAGGTGTTTGGGGACAGCTTGATGCCTCCAGTGCAATCCCAAGGCCCCAGGTGCCCACCAGGTCAGTACCTCACGGAAGAGGGCCCCGTAGAAGGTGACTGTGTAGAAGCAGTCAACTGTCCTCATGGAGATGTCCAGGTCCATCAACAACCTCTTCTGCTCCTGCGTGTTCACAGTGGCCCGAATCCTCTGAGACAAATAGGAACAAAAAAGGTTTGGTGTAGGTGGGGTAGCACCATCATCCCCCAGCCTGACTCAGGACCTGCAGTTCTGGGGCCTTGGCAAACACTTTATCCTTATTTTGCAGCCAGCAGCACCCAGGAGGAGACGCCCAGATTGCCTCTGCCAGGCAGAACCTTAATGAATGCCAAACCTTTGGCACGCTCTGCAGCAGATGCTGGGCCAGGCCAGCAGCCTGGACAGGCACTCTGACATCCCAGCCTTGAGCTGCAGGCACCAATCCTGGATTTCCAAGCCTGTTATCAATCCCACTGTGCTCAGCCACTATCAGCACAGATCCTTCACCAGCCAAACCACACCAGGAACACCAGAGGCTGCCAAACCCAGATAAGCCCATCCCCACTTTGCCACAACCAGCAGAGCTCAGCAGTTCCTCTGCTGCCTTGGAGCTGCCCACCCTGGTCCCCACCCTGCTCAGGTGTCCTCACCTTCACGGCCATGATGGTGCCGCTCTGAGCGTGCCGGACCTTCTCCACCACGCCATAGGCCCCACGGCCCAGCTCTGAAATGGCCACCAGGTCATCAGCTTCCACCTCGAAGTTCTTTAGGGAGAGAGGACAAAATTACATCAGGGACAAGCACATTTATCAACAAGGACACAAGTAACACTTTCAGCTCACTCTGCAGAGTGTTTCAAACAATGGTACCTACAGGACGCCAGAGGCGCCACACTTGGAGAAGATGGGAGTATTTTGGCTCTGTTGAATCACAGTCCAAACTCTCTCACCCCACACTCACCAGGGCTCATTTAATTCCCCCTCTGCAGCTGGAGATCAAGACTTTCATCCTTTAAGCCCAGGGAACATTGCCACTAAAAAGGGCACCAAAGGTTGGTGCCTCTCTGCCTGCTGGGGATTACCCACAGAAGGGTATTTCTGCAGTTGCTACACTATTTGCAGGATTTTAACAGCTCCTGTGCCAACATGGGCACAGTCAGGAGCTTCCAGCACAGCTCCAAACCTCTGTGTGCAGCCAGGGGTCCCTCACCTCTTCCCACATCCCAGAAATCAGTAGTCACAAATACACCTGTGAGTGTCAAATAACATCTGTGCAAAGCCTCTCAGAGAGGGGATGCACACAGCAACTCCATTTCTAATTAACAGCAAGTTCAAACAGGTTTTACTCGCTTTCAATCCTTTCTCCTACCACAAAAAAGCTGTCAGCAAGGTAAAACCTGAGTTCACACCAAGAAAACAACTACATAAGTATTGCTTCAAGCTGGGACAAAACCATGGCCAGTGCTCACCCCAGCGAGTGCCTGACACAGCAGGGAGCCATCGAGCTCCTGCACAAGCCACAAACAAGTTTCCCTAAAGATACGTTCCCCTGTAATTGCTGGCTCTGCTGGGCAGGGCATGAACCGAGTGAGACACGGGCTATTTTTGGATGCTGCATTCATCACTCCTAATAAGTCACAGGCCTCCTTTTAGCCAGGCTTTATCCAGCCTCCAGTTTTCCTCCGGTCTCAGGGAACGAAAATAATTCCAGGATGCCAAACTGCCCCAGTGGCCACAAAGGCAGCGAGGGTGGGAAACAAGCACGGCACAGCTCCGGATACGGTGCCTGCGAGCTACGCCCTGAGCGGGGAGAGCGGAAACGGCCTCTGGCGTGGAGGAGCCAGGCTGGGAGATGGGGCTGCCAGGCCAGCACTGTCCCCTCAGCACTGGCCATGGCACAGGCAGCAGCCACCAGCTCTGCTGGACATTCCCACCAGCCCCAGCTCCTCTGGTTCCAGCCAGATGTGGCTGTTGATTCCAGCCAGATGTGGCAGGCAGGGAGCGAGGCAGAGCTGTGCCTGAGCTCAGCACTGAGCTATGCTCTGCCCAGCACAGGAAGGTGCCGGCCCCTTCCCGGGCAGGACATGGATGCTGAAATGAGGAGAGCAGGGCTGAGGGGACACATCCAACCTCCTGCCCAGGGCAGCTGGCAGAGGAGCAGTGTGGGCTCGCAGGGGCCTCCAGGAAGGATCTGGTGGTGCTTTTCAGACACGTGTTCTGCAGTTGTTCCAGGTTATTGTGTTTTTCCTTTCCTGGCATTTGCCCTGAGGCTTCCCCAGAAGCTGGTGGTTCCCAGCACGCTCCAGGAACCAGCACTGCCCTGCCCAGCAACAAGAGGTGATGGATGCACCCACGGAGCCAGCATTTCCCTCCCAGGACAATGGGATGTACAGCATGGCCTGTGCAGATCCCATGGACCCGAGGTCACCACCCACCTCCACTCCTAAAGCTGGACTTCTGCCCAAGTCCTCTTCTCTATCATGTCACTTTAAAATACCCAGACCAGACTCTTCCTGCAACCACTGGAGCAGGCAAGGAAGTGACTCTCGAGAGTTTTCCCTAAGCTGCAGCAATGTCCCCTCACACACACCATGCCCAGGCTGTCACAGAGAGCATCTCTGTCAGAGTTCTTGCTACACACAGGTCCAGAAAATAGCACAAGCACAGGACTGTTCCCTGGACCCAGCCAAAGCTTCCACTCCTCTCCCCTAATCTTTGCACTGAGGCCAAAGGACCCAGATCCCATCAGCCAAGCCACCTCCCAGCCTGGAAGGGTCTAGATATAGGGCTGATCCAATGCAGGGTATTTTTAGCTCATTTGCAAACAGCTTCTGCAGCCCCAAGAGAGCCCATAACAAGAGAACAAAATAAAAGAGACAGTGGCTATTTCTAGCAGTGTTTTTCATCAGGTCACTAGGAAAGACTTTGGAAAACCAGAGAGAAGCTTTGTGCCCAGCTTCTTCTGGGCCTCAGGCAGCAACAGACCTGTGGGTAGGCAGGATAAAGAGATTTTGTTTAGGGCAGTCTGTGAGCTTGGTGAGGACACCCTCATTTAGAACAGATGGGCTAGATCATCACAGAATGGTTTAGATTGGAAGGGACCTTAAAAGACATCCAGTTCCAAACCCCTGCTATGGGCAGGGACAAATTTCACTAGACCAGGTCACTCCAAGCCATGCCCAACCTGGCCTTAAACACTTCCAGGATGGGGCAGCCACAGCTTCTCTCCATCCATTCAGACCAAGGTGACTGTGAGGCTGTCAAGAGACCACTGCAATCATCCACTACGGACAGAACTGCCCACATGGCCTTTGATGGCACCCACCTGCCTCCTGCAGGCAGGAGAGCCCAGCCAGAGAGAGCACAGGCTCAGGGATGAGTCATCTAACAGGTGAGGTGACACATTCAGCTCCCCAACAATCACTGATCTAAATACACATGGACACCCCACTGCTCCACAGCCAAAAGGTCCTGCTGTGGGATGTCCCAACCCTGCAAAGTTGTATCCTGTGAGGCTGCACTCCTGATCTGACAGGTTGCAAAGCACAATCCACAGACTTCTCCATGCCCAGGGAAAACAAAACGGGAAGCAAGCAAAAAGAAAAATCCCACTGACACGTACTTTATCTCCGATGGTAATGAATGCCCTTGAGTCCAAGTTCCTCGGGGGCCTGCAAGAAAAGAGACAGTCAGGAGAAAGCCCAGCTTCATTCACCCTCTTGGCCAGAGCCAGGTTTCACATTCCTTTGAGCACTTTCAGCCACTGCTTTCCCCCTGCTGTGCCTCATCGTGGGTTCCAACCACCCCCCTCCAAACACCCCCAAATGCTTTAAATCGTGCCAGTAACACCTCACCCCACACCCACAAGACACAGTGAGAACCCTGAGGAGTCAGCCAGGTGAGACATGCACCAAACCACCAGGCTGTGAAAGCATTCCTGCTCGGGAGAGGAGCCCGAGGAGCTGAGAGTGACGGGATGAGACGTTTCTGTGGCACGGCAGCTCAGCTGTCATGTTTTGACAGGCAGGTGTTGTAACAGCACAGCCACATAGCCCGAAACGCACGCGAGGGAACAACAGGTAATTCCTCCCCTGTGAGTCACTTGTGTACACTCTGCTGCCTGTTCCAGGCAGGCAGAGCAGGCAGCACTTTGGTGTCACCCTCTGCACAACGCCAGGCAGGCGAAAGTTGTCCTTTATGGCTTTTTTCCTCATTGCTGCCCACTTCCCATTATGGGCAGCACGGTACTTTCAGAGCCATCATGAGAGTTCTGCCCCTCAAGCACTTCTGGGCTCTCCCCATCCCCTGGGAGCTTCTAAGAGCAGAGATTGCCCAACTGGTTTAGTCTCAATTCCCATCAGAGCAGCCTCCAGCTTCAAGGAAGTACTTTGGGCTCTGAGCAAAAGCCTTGCACTGAGCAAATATTTGCACTGCAGCTTGAAAAGCAGTGAGAAAAGGAGCTGTGGACAGCTTGCACCAGCTTCTGGGCATGCAAAGCCCTGCAGACTCCAGCATGAGGCCTTCTCCAGGGGGAATTCAAACTCTGGCAGGAGCAGAGACAAATGTGCCCATGGGGGAAGGAGGTGGCTGTCACAGGCAGGGCAGGGCTGTGCAAGGCTGCACAGCATCAGTGGGGGAGCTCCCCTGCCTCCCCGTTTCTACCTGGGGTTTTCAGCAGTGGTATTTCTCTTTTGGGGATTTCACTGCTCTCCTGGAGCTGGGAGAGTTCTCTAGAACAGGTTTCTGGAGCAAACAAGGTTCAGCAGTGACGATGCAGCCCAAAGTGTTTTGGAAGAGCACCATGGAAGTGGAATTTTAGCCATCTGCTCTTTGTCAAACCAAGCACTGCTACCCTGGGCTCTCCCCCATGGCATAACAAGCATCAGCAGCTCGAAGAAAACAGGGCAAGGAGAAATTCCAGTGCCCTGAGATACTGCTGGGCACTGGCCCCAGTACCAAACAGCACAACAGTGCAAAATGTCTGTTTCTTCCTTGTAGCAGGGTAAGGAGCTGAAAACTAATCCCTATACTCAGGTCATGTAAAGCACTCCCCAACCTTTGTGCCTCTGGCTCCTATCATGGTCCAGCTACCATCACCTCTTCTCTTCTTCTGCACTAAAGTTCTTCCCCTCTTCTTCCCTCAGGCAGATTCGCTCTCTCTACCACATCTTTGCTCTTTGGCATTGGCAGAACCGTGGCAGAAAGACTAAGGAGAGCTTCCCAGAGGATTCTGAGTCTTTGCCTTTAGGACATTTCAAATCAAACAGGCACCTCCCAGAGAGACACACGCTGTGCACGTGTCTGCACACACATGTGCAATTCCTTCTCATCACCCACGAGCCACAGCTTAGGAGAAAAGAATGACTAAGCTGATTTTGGGAAGTCTTCACAGGCCACTCATCTCGAGGAAGTGCCAAATCCAGCTCTGGAGAACCTCTTTAAGCAGCAGAGATACTTACGTTGTGTTGGCAACGGGTGGTTTGATGGGGACACATGTTATCCTCAGATCCCGTTTCTTCTTGCCTTTCACTGGAAGAGAAGATGCACACATGAGCAAATGGATTGTTGCTTTTTCCTTCCAGCATCCTCTTCCAAGCAGCCACTAGGCAGGGAATGCAGGGCTTGGACCCCTCACCACAGTCAGCAAAATGCCAAGAAGGTCACAGTGACCACTTGCTGAGAATTTCAGGCAAGAGCCAGAAGCACAAGCAGGTCTCAATTCACTGTAAAGCATTTCTCTGTAGAAACAGCCAAGAGTGCACTAACAGACCATTTGCCAGGTCTTGCAGCCAAGCACTGTGCCCCAAAAATGCTATTTACCCTTCATGGCCATTAACAGTCCCCTTCTTTGGGATTTAAACCTTTTCTGGGGTTAAAGCTGTGATTTCTGCTGGGCATTTACCTGGTTTGTGTGGCTCCAAGGATCCTTTGGAATCTGAAAGAGAGAAACAAGACACCAGCTCAGCCTTCATACTCCAGCCAAAACAGATAACAGCCCTGTATCCCTCATGGCTCATGGACCCAGGAGAGCTCCAGGAGAGGGAGGCAGCTGGGCTTTGGGAGTGCAGCCAAGCCTGGCCCCATCCCCCTTTCTCCAGCCACAAGAGGTCCCCACACCATTAGTGATGTATAGGGCTCCCAAAAATGCTCCCTGGCCAGAGGATCTGGCATGGAGGGCAATGACCACCAGACATCCAGCAAAAGCAAGGGATTAGTGCCAGCAGGAGATGGGACACCCCATCCACAACAAATGGAAAATATGGAAAAAACAGACATGAGCTGACTGTCAGCCTGCAGTGAACCCCTCACAAATCCAGGTTTGCACAGGCTGAAGCACCAGGACAAGGCACCAGGAGTCACTGACAAGAGGATGCTCTTGTACCTCTCCTCCCAACTCCAGACAGCCCTGAGATAACACCCACTACTGCAGAGAGAAATCGGGCTCAGCCAGGGCCAGGACAGGCCAGAACCCTGCAGGTGAAAACTCCACCCCAGCTCCCTGGGAAAATAAACTGACCCCAAGGGGCTGAAGTGCTGCAGCTGAGAGCATCGAGGTCCTGATCCCCCCCCAAGAGAGACAAGGGGGCAACTGCACTTGGTAGCTAAAGATGCTTCTGGCTGCACAGAGCTGGAAGATCCATTAGAAAGCAGGAATATCAAGGTGTGCTCCAGGCACGGGGCTGGGAGCAGACAGCTCAGCGTGGCCTTGGACAGCCTTTCAAAACAGCTCCTGCCTGACTGGCTGCTGGGAGCAGGCGTGTGGACAAAGTCCAGCACTCCAAAGGCTGCCAGGGAAGGGAGGGGAGAGGCGAGGAGCTGGAATTTCAGCAGGAGACACAGCACCGTGCGAGAGCTCCTGCAGCTGCAGCAGGACAGAAAGGCAACATGTGCCCAACATGTCCCCAGCACTGACAGCCCCCATGGCAGCTCCAGGTGCCTAGAACTTACTTTTCCTGCCTTATTCTTCACCAAATGCAAATCTCACTGAGGTTGCAGGTTAAAGCTGGTCTGCAACACACTGCAAAGGTCCCAGCAGCAGGACCAGTAGCACCCCCCTGCTGAGGGAATCAGCACAGAGCAGTCCATACCCCCATCTTATCTGCCACTTTTCCTGCATCAGAATTGACCCATAAGCTCCAAGACCAGCACAGTTTCCACGATGTGAACTTCCAGCTCAGTGAAACCAGCCAACGAGCCACCCCACCCCAAACTGATCCTGCTTGGATGAAACCACCTGACCATGTCAGAGCAATCACAAGTTCTAATTTGCGAGCCTGCAGAGTTTCCCTTCCCCATCGCCCACCCAGCAGGGCTGGAAGGGGCACTATGAATAGCCCCACACACCCACTGATGGCACTTTGCAAAATACCCAGTTGAGTAATGAGGGCAGCAAACACAAAACGGAGCCAAAGGAAAGATGCTGTCCGTGGGTTCAGAAATGCCTCCCCTTCCCACTCCCAGCCTCTCACTACTCAGTGTGGGAAGCCATGAATGGAATCTAGAAACTGGGGTCCCCTGAGTTGTTCTGCACTCATGCAAGGTGGGGAGCTTGCCATGGGCACCCATCCCATCCCAGGGGATGGATTTAGCGCTGTGCTGAGCATTTCACCTGCTCCAAAACTCAGACTGGTCTCTGCTCCACACACAACCCCCCCCAACAGTTACCAGCCAGACCACTACACCAAGCCCTGAAGTTCCCCCATGCTGGCTGGGATTCTGCTCCATCTGCTCGCTCTCCCTCTCCCCAATTGCCATAGTAACCCCGCAGAGCCAGCACAAAGCGCCTTCTGTGCCACCAGCGGCTCCCCTGGCACCGCAGCCGTGACTCACGGGGCAGGAGCAGGGTCCACAGGCGACCGAGCCAGGCCTCCTGCAGGATGGCCTCAGCCCTGCCTCAGCCCTGGCTGCAGGAGCGAGGCTGGAGGCAGCTGGGAGCACCCAGTGTGGGGTTGGGAATGGTGGGGTGTGCTGTCCAGCAGAGCCCAAGCTTGCAGGCAGGATTTGCAGCATGCAGCAGCAGGACAGCAAGGGACATGGAGATTCCCTGTTCCAAATCCCCTGCTCTGTACAGAAGAGTCTTTTAATGTGCACTGGCCATGAACTCTGCTGTCACAGGCACCCTGCACACTTCCCTGTACTCCCAAACTACCACCCTTGACTTCCCAGAGCTAGAGCCAGCAGCCATCCCCCTTGCCAGCCTGTCCTGCGGAGCCCCAAAGAGCATTTCCTAGCTCTAACCTGAAAAAGCACCGATTAAACCAGAGGTATTACACCACCACTCCCAGGCTCTGCCTGGGCCACCTACGACGGGCAGAAAACCCAGCTCAGCCCTTGCCTACAGGAATAAAATCACTCAGGATGCTGCCTTGCAGCCAGGGAGCTGAGGAAGAGATTGAATTAATTTATTATAGCCCTTCTAAAATCTGCCATGAGATTTCCAGCTTCCAAAGGCTGGCCTGAACTACTCCTTGCTGCAAGCTTCTGCCACTGCTTGTGGTACCAGTGCTTCCACAGCTCCCCAAGTAGAGCCCATGCCCTGTTCAGGGTGAATGAGAGTGCAGGAAAAACTAGAGAAGGGAATAAAAAAAAAGGGAAAAAAAAGAGAGAAGAAGAAAGGCAGTGAGATGGGCATGACATGCAATTCAAGCTCTTCAGTCACAGGGCAGTATTTGCCTTCAGCCCCCACAGGCAGCTGCTGTCACCTCCTTCCCACTGGAGAGTCCCTGGCACTGTCTCTCCTACACTTAAAACTCAGCCCAATCCCTCCCACATTTGGGATCCCAGGAGGGTCAGTGCAGGAAGAATTGCCAGAATGTGCACAACTGCTTATGTCACCTGAAAATCCTGGAAACATTCCAGCTTCCCAGGGCACTGGGCTCTTGCAAGAGGGGTGTCTGCAAGCACAAGCTCCCCTCAAGAGATCCCTCTGCAAAGGCCAAGAGGCAGCAGCAGGACAAGGCAATGCGGGGACACGTCCTGGTTATCCCTGCAAGCCCCAGGGCTCTGCTGCCAGCCCCGAGCCCACGGGATGGCAGGGCACCACTGCGGGCACAGGAAAGGGCTGCCAGCCACAGACACACACGGCACAGTGCCCTGCACCCAGGCAAGGGAAAATTAGCTGACAGAAGTTCCTGGTGCGGATGAAATTGCAACCCACGTGACGCTGCAGGCACGTAACTGCATCCTTTATGCTAAGAAAGGAACCATTTCCTCCTAAAGAAAAAAAAACCCTACAAGATTTTTTCTCATGCTATAACCACCACCAGTTAAGAACTGCCAGACATTTCCTGGAACTGCCTAATTCAACACCGGAATCCTCATTTTTGCCACTACCAACTTCAGCCCTATTAAGTTGCACCTCTCCGTGGGAGGTTTTTCCTTCCCACTCTGCTGGCGTGGGCGGAGAGAAACGAACAGGACAATCTAAAGAACTGCAAATAAAACTATTTGCCTGAGTCGACCTTTGAAATTAAACCTCACCACTGCCTCACCGGGGCTCTGGTTGCAGCCCCAGGTGAAGTCCTGGGCACAGGAGGCTGCTCTAAGAGCTGCACTGCTTTGTTAGGGCTGGGGGAAATGTTTGGGATGCATCCCCCATTCTCCTCGATCCAAGGAGGAGAGTCCAATATCATGGATAGGGCAGAAGGCTACAGGGTGGATTCCAGCCCTGCTGCAACAAGAGAGCTGGAGCAAAAAAGCATCAAGGAAAAAAAAACAACAACAAAAAAAAAAAAAAAAGAAAAATTTGAGGCAGGGTGCAGAGCAGAGAGGGGAATTTGGGTGTTTGGTCATGAGAGCCAGCTCCTCACAGGCACATTTTGTGCTGTTTTCCACTGTTGGGAGTGGAAAATGCTATCCATGGAAGTGGAAAAAGGGCTCTCAACCTGCTGAGAGCCATCACTCATCGTCCTGCCGAGATCCTGCTGCAGAGGGGCTCCTGCGGGTCAGCCCACTCCTCACTTCTGCAAAACTGCCAGCGAGCAGCAGGAAAAAAACACGCTGCAGAAAAAGCCCCTTGCAGCCTCAAAACAGCCTCTCAGCCTGTGCTGAATCAGAGCTCCCGACTGCTGGGGCCGTGGGCACCCACCTTTCCCATGCAACAGGCAGGGGACAACCACAAAGAGCTGCTGGAAAACCCTGCGTCCCAGGAATGCGACTCAAGCCGGAGCCAGAAGCCAGCCTTACCCTCTGCATATTTTCCTTTAGACATGCTGGAATTGATTTTTTAATTTTTTTTTTTACAATTAAGACGCTGGAGTTTTAACCCCACACAAAACATGCAACTTTAAAAATAGATCCCCAGCTGCAAAGAGCAACCCCCTGCCCAAGCCAGGAAAAACAAAACCGTGTGGATTGACCCCAAAAAGTTACACAGCCCCTTTTAGCACCAAAATCAGCCCTTCGCTCTCCCCCACCACGTGTTTTGGAAATTGCAACATCTACCTTGCTTCTTGTCCATGGTTTCCCAGAAATGAAGAGCAGTGCTGGCACGCCTGGCAGAAGAGAGGGATGGGGGCGGACTGGAGGAGGGAGGGGAAAAAATTCCCGCAGGATCCAGCGCACGGCACTTCTTGCAAGCACCGATGATTCTTTTCAGTGGGAATGCATGGCCCGAAGCACCCGCTGGCTTCACAGAGCCCTCCACACCCCGTGTCCCCAGATCCAAGGGGTCCCCAAGGCTGGGAGCAGCACTGAAGGCAAGCGGGGGGAATTGGGGAAGGTAGAGCTGTGTTCCCTCATCGGCAGCTGCCGAGGTTGGCCAGACTCAGCTCCGATTACCCTTGAAAGCTCAACAGTTGTAAAAACTGCAGCAGAGAAATAGCAGGTGACGTCAACAGGAAACTGGTGGGGAGCCAACTCCAGCTCCGGGAGCTGCTGAAGCGCTGGATTGCTACAGTGCATCCCAGTGGGACACGTTCTCTTCCCACAAATTCAACCATTCCAAGCCAGCCTGCAGGCCAAGGCATCCCACCGGAGCGACCCTGGCTCTGGGATAGCCCTGGCACCAATCAGCAGAGCCAAGGGGAACCCAGGCTGGCTGGTTTGGGCACCAAAGGGGTGCTGGGATGGAAAGAGGTCACATTTCATTGTGCTGCAGGTGACACGTTAATTGCTTTGCCACTAACAACTATTACCACAACAAATAGTAGAAATATTGTTCCATGACAATGCCAGCATGGAGCTCAGCAGCTATTCCAGGGTGACAACCAAGATGGCATCTCTGGTAGCAAAAATATGAATTGCTGCATGGATTTGGCTGGTATATAGCAAGGGAGAGTGGGAAAATAAAAGTATTCATTTCTCTGCAAGCACGTGCAAGAAAAGCTGTGGCCAAGTATTGCTGCTCTTCCCCCTTTCCTCAAAGCCACTCCAGCAGAAGCCAATGCTGATGTTCCTGATCAAAGCCAGGATCAGCTCTGACAGGCTGCAGTTTTGTTTTCTATTTCCCTGTCAGCCTAGAGGGGAGATACTGTACCAGCTTCTTTACCTTAGACTAATTATAGAAAATCTACCAGTGCTTTGCTCCAGAGCTCTCTCCCAACTCCAGGCTGTGCCGGACCAGGCACATTTGCAGGCTGAAAAGTCAGAGGTCAAGGTAAACGCACATACCAACATAATGAGTGGCTCTAATTTTAAATAGTGTTTATGTAAGCCCCAGAAGGACTGTGGACGGTATTTTCTCAGGCTCATTTCCACTCCCAGGGTATAGTTTCAGGCACAGATCATCAGCACATAAAGGATGCTGACGCAGGAGCTGCTCTTGCAGATGGCACCGAGAGCCACCAGCACCCATCCTCAGCACTCCTGGGGAGAGCAGTGTTGTGCTGCCCTCCTGTCACTAACTCATTAACAGTTAATTCCCCTCTCACCCAGACACAGACACTCCAAGGATCTCTACAGACACCCACAGAGTCAGAGCTGCTTTGGAGCAGAAAGTCCCTAACCCAGCAGGTGGGATGGGAAACAAGATTTCCTTTGAATTAGTCCCGTTGGGTTTCAGCGCCTGAGGACCAGGGGTGGTGTAAAGCAGAGCTTCCAGACATCTCAAGAGCATCTTAAAAAATAAACAAACAAGAAGAAAAAAAAGAGAGAGAGAAGAAACAAAAACAAACCCAACTATACTTTCAAGTCTCACCATCAGCAGCTCTTTCAAAAGTTTGCTGGTGCAGTAGGAATAGCCAGGCCTGGAAAAATGTGCACTGTTTGCCATTAATAACCCAGTTCTTTACAGGGCACAGGTAATCCCAGGGGAACAAAAGGCATTGGGTGTTTCACTGGTGTTAACAAAGCCTCTCCACAAGGATGGGGATGTCACCCCATAACAGGGGAGGGATACTGGGGGAGCAAGTCCTGGGGGCAATTCACACACTCACCACACGGTCAAGTGTGCCAGGGCAGAGCCAGGGACAAGGATGGTTCCCATCCCTCCCAGCAGCCTCCTGCCAGTGGGCTGGCTTGAGTTAGGGGAAGAGCACACCCTCAAAAACAGCAATGAGCTCAAACAGTGCCCTGCCAATGCAGGGCCCCTCTCCCCACCCTTCCCCTGGGGACACACAGCCCCTCCTGAGGCCACTTCAGTCAAGGCTGGGTCGCCATCACAGCCAGGGAGTGAAGACAGGGATGAACTGCTTTGCCATAAACAGCAAAAGTGTCCAATTTGGGGTTGGAAAGGAGCTTTTTATAAGCATGTTTGGGATAGACCACAAAATTAATGATTTCGCCTGTCCTTTAAGAGCTGCTGCCTAACCACAGGGACAGGGTGATTTTCATTGAATACTTCATTCCCCTCTGATCAGAGAAAAGCCCATGCACCAGCTGGCTGCACTGGCACAGCACCCCGCTGCCTGATGCCCTCCACATCTCTCCAGGAACTGCAGAAGGTTCCCTGGTCAAGGCTGCCCTAAGTCTGGGATGCACTTGCCTTTCCACTCACAAGGCACACATCCCACAGGAAAGCCCCATGTGCCGGAGCCATGCACAGGACAGAATGGAAACTGTTTCAAAACAGAGCCTTTGAACTGAATCCAGTTGGAAAGGGAACAGGGTTATCTTTCTCATCCCCTTAGATGGGGCTTGAGATTGTCCATGGTTGGGGACAATCAATCATTGCATCACCCAGGACTCAAGCAGAGCAGGAAGGATGTCACACCCACAGTGCCACCAGCTCTGGAGGAGACTCTGCAAGGGAGAAGGATGTGACCGCCTGGTGCCCAACGAGGAATTTGGGGATGGGCACTTCAGCCAGAGTCTCTGACAAACAGAGGCACTGGCACAGCCTCCTCTGGGGCTCACAGCCACACCCGGGCTCTGTGCACCGGCCAGATAACACCGAGGCTCTGCCAGCAGCGCCTGGAGGATGTCACCGCCCAGCCACATTCCAGCTGTATTTTTAGGTTACCTGCACAACCTCGAGGGCTGGAAAAAATGTTTGATTTTGTCCCCATGTGTCAGCCTGCTCTCACCCAGCCCCGTGACAATGGAACACACGGGCTCCACTCCAAGAACCCACGTGTGACCAGAGGCCAGACTCCCCTCAGGAAGCTGAAAAGCCCCATCTGGCTGACACTCACATGGTGACATTACAGGACATGCCATGTACATGCCCAGAGTTGTGGTGCTTTGCACCAGAGCTTGTGCAAAGGTGGTGACAGTCACAGGGGCACCTACTGGGAGCAGGCACTGAGCTGGGGTGCAGGGAGAACATCCTCTGGGATGAACATTGCCTCCTTTACATCCTTCACTCCAAGTGGATTCTCCCCAAGAAAAAGCAGTGGCTGAGGCTGCACCTCTTGAAAGCTCAGCTTTGTCATGAGACAAAGATCTGGAAGGAATCCCAGCCCTGATGCCCTGGGGTTGTCAGGAGAGGGCAAAGGAGACAATGCTTAGAGAAAAGCAAAGAACACACTAGGGAAAAAAATAGAGGAAAATGAAGAGGCAGAAGCATCATCACCTGTGCCCATCTCTTTGCCAGCAGGTACCAGCAGCACTCCTTCCTTTGATTTCCTACTCTGTAAGCAAAGCCATGAAAAAATAAAATCTGTTTGGAATTAATGTGACTGGCTAGTGACAGTTCCCTGATGGGAGAGAAAACTCCAACTGCCCTTGGAATAGATCAGCTTGACAGGAGGCACAATGGGAAAGGGTATAGTCTAGCTCCGTAATTGTCAGCAGTAACTCAACTCCAGCATCACTAGACACTTTTTCTATCCAAACTGGCATCATTCAAGCACTCCCAGGTGTCCTCCCCAAAACCTTGTAAACTTATCAAGGGAGCAAAGTATTCCCCTCTCTGCTTCTTAAAAAAAAAAAAAAAAATTAGGAAAAAAATAGATTTCTACCATCCTCCCTCCAATTTGCTTTGGGCAGGGATAGAATGATGTCACCTCTGTAAATGATGTAAGAGAGCAAGCACCTGCTATGAAAATAGAATTTATGGAGGAGAAAAAAATCCCTTCATATTCACAGCTGCCTGCTCTGGGAGAGGGGCAGAAACAAGAGACTGACCCAGGTGCTTCACTGGCCCACAGACTGCAGGCAAGACTGTCAAGAGTTTGCACTGGAGAAAAGGCCAAGCAGCTGCTCAGAGAGTTCACAGTGACATTATTCCCTGGGGACCTGGAATGCTTCCCCACTCCCAGGATACCACCACAGCTCAGGTGGACAAAGCCTGTGCATCTTCAGAGGAAAACATGTGACCTCCAGCACTGAGCCAGCACCACATCTCTGGGGTGCAGGAGCAGAGAAAACCTTGGATTATTTCCTTTGGAGCAGGGTGCTGTTCCAGCAACTTACAGAAAGCAGCAGGCAAGTGCTGCAGTACAATTCCCTGTTTCCTGCTGTCCCACACCAATTCTTTGCTCATTTTGATGTATATTCAGTGCCATTCCTTTTCCCTGCCTCTCATCCATCCCTTCTCTGCTGCAGGGAACCAGGCAAAAGACAAAAAGGGAGAACTCAGGCCCAACAAGCTGGACCTGCAGCCTCTTTTCCTGGCATTAACCTCACCATGGCCCACACCACATACCTCTGCTCTCCCTCCCATTGCTGTTTCTCTGCCTCCAAGGACTGACTACTTCCACATTCCCAGAACAAATCCCACATCCAGCTGGTCCATGAGAAATCACCTGCAAACATTTCTGTCCTTTGTTCCCTCACACTCCCTGCTGCAAAGCTTAAAAAATGCCCCCCAATTAAAGGCTGGACCACCAGCACACTGCCAGCCCCACTGCCCAGCATCACCCTGCACTGTCCTCCTTCTCCAGGCTCTTATATGAGGCTCTACCAGCTCTGTGTGGGGAAAACACATATTTTGTGGTGGATTTGCCCAGTATCCACGGGGCAGCTTTGATTCATGGCGAGGAGAAGCAGGGGCTCCAGGGGAAAGGTGCCCACATCTCAGCAGCGTTTCGCCACCAAGGTCCCACGTGGCCCCGGCAGGAAGGGCACAGCTGCTCCTCTGGGTGGGATTGATCTTCCTTCCCTCCTTCTGTCACTCTCTCATATCCACCTATCACACTGCACTTTTTCCACCGTTCAGGGAAGTGAGAGTTGCAGGCTTTTCCTAGCCAAGGCAGATGAAAGAGCTGCCTCTCCCTCCCAGGAAGCCAGAGGTCTCCGCAGCCGGGCTGGTCCCGACGCATCCGGCTCACACCCGGCTCGGAGAGCTCGCAGTCACTCGGTGCAGCTCAGCCTGCAGCTCTCTTCGGGCACATTCGGGGCTTCCAAGAACTATTTCCATTTGAATAAGAGATTATCAATTCTTAAGAATCCCCTTTCTCCCGGAAGAGCGAGCCTCACATCCGTGTTTTGGGGAAAGGAGCGGTGCTCTCTCCGCAGGGTGACGTGGAGAGGAGCTGGAAGGAGATGTATGAAACATCAAACCTGTTTGAGATCAAGGGAAACACACTCTGGCTCCTGTCCCCGGGATGGTTACACACGGTTTCCCTCACTGAGCTGAGGCTGTAAAGCCCCAGGGGGAAACCCACAGTTACCGAACACAAAACTCTTTGTGGATCCAAAATTAAGAGTAAACGCTTGCAGCTACCTGGAACGTACACAAAGAAATCACACCTACAGGGGAGCTGCTGGAGGAAAAGCTGAGTGGTTTATGAGCACTCTAGCACAGCACACACCAGATAAGAATTATAAATTCACCCACAATTTCTGCTCGGTTATTTCTGGAGGCACCTCCTCCAGCCCCCGCTTCACTCTCACCACTCTTCAAGAAACCAGGCAGGGACAGGTGTAATTAATACCTACAAAAAGCTGCTCTTGGGCAAGAAAACAGCATCTGCAGAGTGTAAGAGGCAGCCCCAGCACAGCACAGCCCTGCAGGTATCCTGGGCTCCGAGGAGAAGCCCAGCCCTGGCTGGCGCCTGTCATCCTCTGGCACCTGGTGCTCATGTCTGATGTTCAAGGACAATATTCACAGCCAAACAATTGCAGGGATCAACCAAAAACCTGAGGGAAACGGGCTGCAGATGGTAACAGAGAGTGAACACAGGGAGCTGTACAAGCAGATAATCTAAAACACCCACCACGTCCCTCTTTTTCAGCAGCCTCAAAGCAGTGTGGAGCTGCTCCCAGACTTAAGGAAAATGGGTGCTGCCCAAGAGAGACAGAGCTTGGCACAGGGGCTGGTCAGGTCCAGGCTGGTCCTCCAGCAGCATCACCACCCACCTACCAGCACCTTCATCATTCTTTTGCCACAATTACAAGATTTTTTTTTCCTGACCACCAGAGGGGTGGCAGTCAGCACCACGGGTGAAACAGGTGAGGATTTGGCACAGAGTGGAAGATTTTAGCTCTGGGGAGACCTCAGAGATCAGCTGAGCACACGTGCACACACACAAAGGTGTCTCACACCGCCTTGTCCCGTGCCAGCAGGGATTTTCTGAGAGCTTTACAAACAGGCACGTGGGGCTTGGCCTGTCACCTACCCCCAAGAACCTTTCAGAGGTGTTTGAAAGATGACAAAGAGCAGCCAAAGCCTCATATCAGCACGAGATCATCTCAGCTTTGGCCGGGGTGCAACTTGGCAGCACGTCAGGAGAGAAACCAAACAGTCCAGAGCAGCAGGGGATTTTGAACTATGCAGAGCAGCTTTCTTCAAAAGCCCTGACCGTGAGCACATCTGGCCCACAGCAGAAGAGCCACGTCATTTCTAGTGACGAGCTGCAAAGACATCCTCATGTCTGCAGCACAACACACCCCTGCAGCCACGCCCATAACGTTCAGGGCTGATTCAGAGGGGCCATCCCAAGGGCTGCACACTTTGCTGCTCCATCATCTCCCTCTCAAGCCTCAACTTTCCCACTCCCACATCAAGTAAACTTCATGCCACAGCAAAAAATTCCTCCACTGTGCAGCGCGTTTGCCCTTCACCACCTTGAACAGGAAACAGTCTCCTGCAGGGAGGGATGAGTGCAGCAAGAGGGAACATCTGCTCCAGCTGTGCCAAACACCCTCCAGCCAGCGGGGTCAGGATGCTGCCATCTCCAAGCTGCTGTTAACACACACCAGTGAAGACATTCACAGCACCCAGCCCACTGCAGCCAACCCCTGCAGCACAGCCAGGCTGCTGCGTCAGCCGTCCCCACGAGACCCCAGCTAGGAGGGAATTCATACACACACACATCACAAAGCAAATTCTAACTGGCCTGCAAGCCCAGACAAGCTGACACACCCTAGATAACCCCGTCATCCTGCCCTAAACCACCCCCAGCCCATCCACGTAACCAGCCCTGCGTGTTTATGATCTGTCAGACACATGACTGTCACCTGCCAGGCCCTGCAGGACAACTTCTTCCCCTCCTGTCCCTCTGCCCTGCACTGCTGGATCCCCTCCATCACCAATGGATGCTAAGGGAGGATGTGGCTCTTGGCACCGCCAAAGAGATGCTGGCAGGACCCCATCCCAGCTGCAGAGATTTATGCATTCCTTATGAGAAACCCCCAAGACCTTTACAAGTTAAATACAAGCATTAAAAGCTGCTTTTACATTTCCTGTAAGGCACTATCATGGCAGGAGATGAGGCAGCAGGGAGGAATACTGGTGACAAGGGACACTTGGTGGTCAACAGGCAGATCCCAGGGAGAAAAGGATCCCAGCCATTCCCAGAGAGCTCCATCAGACACAAGCAGCTTGGCTGATGCCAGTGCCAAACCACAGCTAAGGTTAGCAGCCTCTGATGGGAAATTACTTGTATCGAGCACTCTGGAGGTTTCTTCCTTTCCAAACACAGATTTGTCTTTGGTGGTGGTGAGGGGGGAGGAAGGGTGAATGCTCCACAAACAACTTCTGGTAAATATTGTCTCCTCCTCATCCTGCCTCCTCTTACACTCAAGTTATGTTTTTAGTGGAAATTTATCTTTTAATTTTTTTTTTTAATAATTTCAGTTGAAATGATGAAATTAAGGCTTAGAGCACAGGACAGATCAACTCAGCAGTGCCCCTCCCTGGGCACAGTGCAGGCAAGAGGACAGAGGCTGTGGCAGCTCAGTGGGTGCTGGAAAGGGTCCACCTCGCCCTCACCTTCACACCACTGCAGGTCCTCAGCATAAGGCAGAGATTTCCTTCCTCCTCAACCCACTGGGACCCCCAAATCCTGCTCTTCCCCTGGGCCACACTGTAACCCACCACATTCCACACAAGCAACATCTCTGCTCCACCTTTCTGCTGGGCAGAGAAATGGGTGCAAGAGAAAGCAGCACACAGGGGGAGCCTGTCCTGGCTCCAGAAAAGGGAGCAGACTCAGATCCACTGCAAACTGAGACCCACTGGGGCCACAAAGCAGCACTATGACATCCAAGATTGCTGCAGTTGTGCCCAGTAATTCCAGTGTTCCTTGGGACAATGAACATTGGGACTCACAACACTGCCACAGCACCACTGCAGCATTGCCCCCACACAGATAAGGGGCTGTGGGGAGATGGAATATCTCCCAGCTGGAAAAAAACAACAGAAACTTCCAGTTTCCATCATAAAAAAAATCCTCTCTGCCCTTTCCCCCACTCTAAATTCCTGACTAACACTTGACCTGTGCTACAGAGGTTTGTCAGCAAAAGGCAGTTGGTAGATCCAGCTCTGTATGTACCCACAAGCCATCCTGAGTCATGCCATTAAAACCCCAAATTTTTTGTTGATAGAGTAAAAGCACCTCCCCAGCCAAGAGAAGTTCCTCTCACAGCTCTTTCCCCAGCAAACAGCCAGCCCAGGCTGTGCCTTATTAACCAACACAAGCAAAAATCATCTTCTGTTCAAAAACCCACAGTCTCACATCTGCAGAGGTGTCATTTTGAGCCACAAAATCACCAGTACCAGAAAGCTGCTCCCAAAGGGAACCTCTGCAAAGCACAGATGAGTTTCCTCCAGCAACAACCACCTTTGCAAACAACAGGGGTAAACAAACCCCAGCTCGGCCCAGGACCACAAATCAGAGCTGGAAAATAAAGGGATCAGCCTTCAGCGAGATTCATTATCCACTAAAAGAAAAGCAGGGAAGCATCCCTCCAGGGAGGGAAATGGATTGCTGAGGCACAGCTAAATATTTATCATGTCCAGCAGGAAATTTTCCAGGCACCCACTGTTATGCCAGCAGAGCAGTAAGGCAGGAGGAAAGTGCTGTTTTTCCTCTAGGATCATTAGAATTAATTGGATTTGAGCTCCGTGATGCTATAACTAGAATTAAATAATGGCTCCCTGGGATGAGAGCTCCCACCCCTCCAACCACTCACGCCCTGGGAACGCCAGGCTGGTGGCAGCTCTGCCTGGACACGAGGGAAGCCCAAAGCCAAAGTCCTGCTTCTGCAGGTCATGACCCACACGTGTACCTTTGGCAGAGATGCCTTTTTTGGAGGGTGGCAGCAGGAGAAGTGTGAATGGCAGACAAGACAGTGCTAGATTCACAGATTGAATTGCATAACAGTGGTGTGCTCCCACAGAGGGCACAGCCAGGACATGGCAGGGACATGTCCCCACCGCTTATTTACCCACCCAGAATAGATGTGCCACAAGAACAAGCACCAGTTCATCCCCAGGTCTTGGCATTTCTCACTGCTGATTTTTCCAAGTCTCTGTGGGAAAGGAGAGTACCACAGAGAGTGCCTCCCCAGAGACACAGCCTGGCTCCAGACAGATCCTGATCCCTCTCCCCAACAGCACCTCTATTTCCAAAGGACAATCTCCCTGCTAAGGAAAAACACTTGCTTTTGAACTACTCAGGCATTGGTGCTGGGTGAGCCAGGGAAGGCCAAGCAGGTCTTCCCCCTCCAGATCCCATCCATGAACCCACCCTCCTTCCCTCCCCACAGCTTCTTCTCCCAGCAAACTCCGTGATTTTGAGGAGCAGCTGTGTCCCCACTGGCACGTTCCTGCCTGTCCCTCCAGGAGGGGCTTCCCAGGCATCAGGGGCCACTCAAGTCACAGCCAACAGCCCCAGTGACAGGCACAGGGATTTTCACATGCAGGGCAGGCAGAAGATACACCCTGAGGCCCAGGGAAAAGGCAACAGCCTGGATTTGTACCCCAGAGTCTCAAACCTTGCACCCTCCGCTGTGTTTCTGTGCCCACCCAAAGGCTGCAAATTCCCTGAGGCTTCATCCCCTCCTGCTTTAACCTCTGGGATACAACATCCTCCCTGCACAGCATCCATCCACTGAGAAAGGTGCAGACTTTGCTGGGAAATCACACCCAGGCCCAGCCACCTGTTGCAAGCTGCAGCCAGAGGCCATCCCTAGCAAAGCTCTGCAAGGAGGACACAGGACAGCTCCAAAGCTTTGCTCCCAATTCCTTCCTACAGTGCCACCCATTCCATGAGACACAGCCCGAGGGAACTTCGGTGACCTGAGAAAACAGGGAGTTTTTGCATACATGAGTAAACATCAGCCTTAACAGTGCAAGATAACACAACAGACATTCTCCCACATACAAGATCCTGCAAGATAACTTTGATCAAGCAGACAGGAGCAATGGGAAGAGGAAGAAAGCAAGCCGAAATCCTCCCTAAGCTCCACACAATCCCCAGAAGGTGTTTATCTCCTATGCTATGTTTAGTGCAGAGCAAAGCCCCGGCACAGCACCATTCCTTTCGCCAGTGTCACGGCCAACCACGCATCCCAAAAATCTCTCGAGGCAGGAGACAACTCTGTGACTAAGCCAAAGTGATGGCAGGTGAGTTTTGGAAGGCATCTGTCACAGAAAGAGCCAACCAAGAGCTTCAACACAGCAGCCTCTGTTTACAACCCTGAGCAACACAAAGCCAAAGGAAAACCAGCAAAGGAAACCTGAGATTGCTCGCTGAAATTCCCTGAGGAAAATTAGGGAAATTTAGCTTAAATTCAGGCTGCCTGAAAGAGAGAAAAGTAGTAGCCATGAGCAGCAGGTGCACACTCTCAGACCTGCAAGCATCCCTAGGAAAATGTGCTTGGAGGCAGGTGCAAGCCAAGGAGAGGCAGGATGAGAGGAGAGGGTTGTGAAGAGGCAGATGTGTTACAGGCACTCAGGATCAACCCTCATGCTGCTGCTGCCCTGATGGAAGCAAAGGAGCTCAGGAGTCAGACGGGGACTCGGAGCTGCCGGTGCCAGCAGAGACCGGGTGCTCTCAGCACATGTGTGACACCTCCAGCACCATCAGGGTTAACTGCATGGATGAACCTGCTGCTCACAACCAACAGAAACCTGCAGACACAGAGCAGCTCCAAACCTCCTCCGAGGAAAGCACGATGCTCCCAGGTGCTCCTCCAGGCATCACCTTTTGCTGTCAGCCACAATGCTTCCCCCAAAATCCTCTGGGCCCAGCTCAGGCCTCATCTCCTGTGGGGCACAAGGGGCCCCAGGCTCACCTTGTCCCTCCATCCACACATCCACCGGTCCAGCACAGGCAGCCGAGGAAAAGTCTGGGCTCGGTTGTCCCAGCCTTTAAGAAGCCTGGATGATCCCTTCCAAGGCTGGATGGCTGAAGGCATGTGCTCCTACCTGTGAGTCAGCAGCTCCGCTCAGCAGCTCCGTAAATCGCTGCTGATTCACCCCCTGCTTACACAGCAAACAGGAAACTCAGGTCCACATTCCCTCCGGATAAGACACGGATCATTTAAAACCGGGGGGGGGGAGACAAAAAAGTCACGCGAGGTGCGTTCATCTACTCACATGGCTCCTGACTCCAAGTTTCCAGTGCATCACTCCCGCTCAGGGAAAACCCCTCAAATTTTATTCCACTGATAAGAGACAGGCAGCAGCCGCACTCCGTGCGCTCCCTCCTCCGTCCGGTCTGCGCTGACGGCGCGGATGGAGGCGGCTCCAGGGAGCACCGGCACACCGGCAAAGCCATTTCCCTGTCCCCATCCATCCCGGCACGCCGGCAAGGCCATCCCAGGCCGATACCTGCCGGCCGGTGCTCACCTTGGGATGGAGACGGGCCACCTGAGTCACGGGCACGCTCTGTAAATAACACCTGTGACACACGGTCACGTTCTCCGGTCGGGGACAGCGGGAAACTCCAGCGCGGCGCTCCCGGCACACGCCGGCATCGGGTCCTGGCCCTGCCCCAACACGGCATGAGAGGACACGGCTCAAGCCCGGAATCCCAGCCCAGTCCTTCCCACCTGGCTGAGCCACGGCGAGGGCTCCGCTCACCCGCAGCTCCGAGCCCAGGATTCCCGACGAGTGGAAACTCAACACAGGGAAAGCCTCCAGCAGCAGCAGCAAACAAAACTCGCCTATTTTTATCGCTCTCCCCACGCCAAACGCAGCTTCACCCCCTCCCTCCCCGCGGGTCCCCCATCCCCTGAGCGACCCCTCACCCCACGGCCCCGCTGCCCCTCCGCACATCCCCACCAAGGGCTCTGCAGCCCCGGGGATCGCGGCACCCGGCTCCGGCCCCAGCGACGACGCCGGGTTACGGAATCAGCGGGGCCCGCGCAGAGGAAGCCGCGGGGAGCCCACGCTCGGCGGGTTGCCCAACAGCCCCGGCCTCGCGGTTACCCCACAGCCGCGGCCGCCCCTCGGCCAGCCCCGTTCGTACCTCTGGGCAGGGACATGGCGCTGAAGGAGCCCGGCGGGCCCGGGCTGAGCGGAGCCCGCGAGTCCCGCCCGCCGCGGCCCCGCCGGGAACTGCGCCCGCCGAGTCCCGCCCCCCGCGCCGCCATTGGCCCGCGCCGGGCAGGGGGCGTGGTCAGGGCCCCCGCGCGGAAACGGCTTTGCGGTTCTCGGGCGCGGCTGTGAGGGCGAAGTGAGGCGGGCGGGCGGAAGGCGCTGCTCCCCGAGAGCGGTGTCCCCGGTGCCCTCGGTGTCGCTGTCGCTGGAGTGGCCTCGCCGCGGAACCCGCAGGGTTGGGGCGCGGAGCATCCCCCAGGGTCCCTGTCCTGTGCTGCTCCTCGACCCACTCACCTCACCTGTCAGCTGAGCATATTCAGCTCACCAGATCTTCCGTAGGTCCTGCACACCCCGGGTGCCACCGGTGGGTCCGGCTGGAAAATGGACGGGGAATCGAGGGAATGGCTGGAGCTGTGTCAGGGAGGTTTAGGTTGGACATTAGGGAAAGGTTCTTCCCCCAGAGTGTGGTGGGGTACTGAGGGAATGGGCACAGCCCCAAGGCTGCCAGAACTGCAGGAGTGTTTGGACAACACTCCCAGGGACGCACAGGGTGGGATTTTGGGGCCTGGAGTTGGACTGGATGATCCTTGTGTGTCCCTTCCAGCTCAGGATACTCTATAATTCTGTTATTAATTTCTCTCTGAGTCACTGAGGAATCAATCTGTCCTAGCTGTGGCACATCCTGGGGTAAGGATGCTCCCACAAACACCCGAGCTGGGCTGCAGGGAGAAGTACTGGACAGGATGTGAGATATGCAGTTAAACAAGCTAAAAAGGAGATTCCATTTTCTGGCTGGAATTCCTAGTGTGGTCCGTAAAGGTCCAAAGAAGGTGTTGGAGGGGTGGCACCTGCTGAGAGCATCGGTGAGAACACAGCTGCTCTGCCACAGCCAGCTCTCAGCTTTGCAGAGCATTTGGGATAAATTTGAGGACTGGAAAAACTTCCTCAAACCCAGGCAGTGGAAGGAAATCACTGCCAGAGGGAAGGAGCTGAGCTCTGTGGCTGCACAGGTGCCTCATGCAGAGCTGTGATCCAGCACCAATGGCACCAGATCTGGCAGCTGCACACTGAACATGGAAGAGTTCAAATGGAAAATAAATTACAGGCTTTTAATGGGGAGAGCAATTACCTTCCCCACAGACGTCGCAGATTCACCACCTTTCAAGTCTTTCAACACAGATGAGGAGGAGTCTTTCCCAAAAAAAAGTGCTCTGCAGTCCAACCACAAGCCATTAGAGCTGGTGCAAGAGCTGTGGATGTCACTGCACGGCTGGGCAAGTGGGAGCTGGGAGCTCAGTGGACATTTCTGACATTTATCCACACAGATCTTGGAATCAGCAGCAGGGTTTGGACTGATCCACACAGATTTGGACTGAGACAGTGCTCAGGTGTGAATTTTGGGGGGTCTGTGGCAGAGCAGAGCATCACCAGCACTTTTGCTAATGTGGAGCTGCAGGGACCGGTGGGACCGGCTCTGACACTTGGTCCTGCTGCTGGCAGCACCCGAGGTGTCATTGCAAGCACAGGACATGACTCTGCCGTCCCCAGGCACGCCCCAGTGTGCACCATCCCTCCGCCTGCATCCCGGGGCACGGCTGGAGGTCGCCGCTGGCTCTGGCTGTGGATACAGGGGTGAACAAAGCAGCTGCTCGGCTTTGAGTCACCTGCCCTCAATCACTGGGAACTTCACAAGTGTCACCTGCTCCCAGGCCTTCCTGCACAGGAGCACTGCAGAAGCACTCAGGGAAATTGGGGTGCACTCGGCATCCATCCAAATCCAGGGTGGGAAGGCTGTGGGAAGGCAGGGAGCACACGGACCCCTGCAGGCTGTGAGGGAGGGACCAGAGGCTGCCATGTGGTCACCTCCCAGCTGTGGCAGGGCTTGGGGATCTTTGGGAGACCTCTTCTTTTCTTCTGCAGCTTCCCAGGGCTGCTGGCAGGGCTTCTTCTGCCTGCACATCCTCATCTGAGCCGCTGACATCAGGCCCTGCACACTCCCAGGGAATCATCGCAGGCAAAGGACCCCCATGGAGCCTGAGTGCTCCCAGAGATTTTGGCAAGGGTAGTGGATTTTTGGTACCTGTGGAAAGCCTCTCCATGCTTTCAGGAGCTGTAGGTAAACCTTTGGTTGTGCAGGCTCTGGATCAGGGTGATCACCAAAAGAGCAATAAGGAGCTCCTCATTCATGTCTGGGCAAAACCTGCTTCTCCTTTCCTGTCTCCTAAGGCTTCCCAGACCCACTGCCTCCCGAGCATCCCTGTGTGCTGGAGGAGGCAGCTCCAGGCAGGGTGCAGGATTCAGCCCCCTACTCTGCCTGCCCTCAGGATGATGCCAGTTATCCCCCATCCTCCCTGTGAAACCCCAGAAGTGCTTGGCCTGGCTGCTGCAGTGTGGTTGCATTCCCTGCGTTCCCCTGCTCCGGGTGTTTTGCTGTTTGTATCACCCTGCACCACCATATGGTGTGGGAGCACAAAGGCTGCCAGGGAGAGGATGAGGAGGAGGACAACGTCTCCTCACCAATACTCGTGGAGAAGGAAGGGAATGAAGCCCTCTCCTCGCAGACATCCAGTTCTTTGGGTCAAGGGGTGCTGCAGGGCCAGGGCTTGATGGGAGTGGGAAAATAGCAATAGACCCTGACAGGCAGAACGCCAGCACCAGCCAATGGAGCAGCACAGACCAACCAAATCCAGTGAATTCGTCAGCTGATGGGCTGCAGCTCGGGCAGCAGGAGCTGAAGGGATGAGTTAACAAAGGCCAAGCTACGTGAGATAGTGCTTAGGTGCAGAGAAGCTGCCAGTGAACTGTTCCCAGTTCCAGGTTAATTTAGGTGTTGCTGCTTTTCCTGTTGCACAGGCAGCTGCCAGCCTGTCCCACTGCACAGCCAGCACAGACACCTCAGGCACTCTCAGCTCCTGTCACTGAGAGCTTTTGGGTCAAAGATGTGATGTGTATGTGATATATGATTTGTATATGATACGTGATGGAGCACCTCTGCTCTGGAGCCAGACTGGGAGAGACAGAGAGTGCTCAGCCTGGAGAAGAGAAGGCTGCAGGGAGACCTCAGAGCCCCTTCCAGTGCATAAAGAGAGCTGGAGAGGGACTTTGGACAAGGG
>JACBWW010000025.1:7293024-7308567 GCA_020086605.1 Lanius collurio | reverse complement strand
TTCCCCTCCCCGTTCCTCCTCCCCCTTTTTTTTCTTGTTCCCCCCTCTTTTTCCTGTTCCCACCTATTTCCCCCCATTTTCCTGAACCCTCCTACTCCCGTGCCGCTGTGTCCCACAGCACTTTCCCCTGTACTCTCCATCCTGCCGCGGTGTGACCTCCCCCCATGCCCCCCGATACTCCTCAGAGCCCCCCCAGCACCGCCGATTCCTGATGGTGCCCCCTCCTCCCCACCCTTCCTGAACCCCAAAACTTTCTCCCAGGAGATCTGGGGATCTCTTGGCTCCCTTGATTGGGGTCGGCGTGTGGAGCCCGATGGTGGCAGGGGCAGGTTTAGGGGCACTGCCTTTGCCCCCCCAGGAGCAGGTGCCTTTGCGTGATGTGAAGGTGCAGTGCCAGTAGGGAACGGCGGCCCGTCTGGGGAGATTCCTTCGGGAAAGCCCCTCGGGGGCTCCAGCAGGATGGGTGCCACGGTTCTGTAGCACCAGCAACAAGGATCCAAGGTGCCACAACTGCCAATGGGACCAGGGCTGTGGAGCTCTGGTGACACGGTGACCCCCAAACAGCTCTGTCACATATTGGGTGGAGTGAACAAAGACAAAAAAGTAGGTGCCACTAAAATTTCTGTGTGGTGCACTGATTCTTTCTCAGTCTTAATCTTAATGGTTAATTCCAGATGTTCAACGATCTCAACATCTCTTCCCCATCCGTTTGTCATGCTGAGAACTACTATGGGTAAAATAGGCTGCCTTGCTGCCCTGCAGAAATTGCAGGGTAGCTGCCTTTAAAAAAAAAATAAATAAAATATGTAGTTCAGAAATCATAGGGAATGCAGGAGGCTTTGTCGATAAAACAACAGGAATAGTCCAGATTTTATTTTAGACTTCTCTTCCTCCCCCCCACCCCATTTTCATTTCAACCACTAATTACAAAGTGCAGGCTGGAGGCTCAGCAGTGGTGGAGCGAGGAAGGAGGAGACGGGTGCGGAGAAAACAATTTCACCAACTGCTTATTTCAGCCTGAGATCAAACGAGGTCCCAGGTGCCGGGTCCCCACTGCCACCACCAGAGCATTGTCCCAGTCAGTGAAGTTGGTGTGTGCAGGAAATAGAGGGGACAACCAAGGGCCAACAATTATTAGGGAAATGTAATCTTTTTTTGTGGTTTTCTGGATAAAAACTCTGCCAGCCCCACCAGGGCCAAGTAGCGTTTGGTGGCTGAGCAGGGATGAGTCGTGACTGGAGAGGGTGAACTTTGAGAGTCAGAGAATCAACTGTGGGAGTCATGTGTGAATCAGCACAGAACCTCCTGATTCAGGACGGGGTTATGGAGTCACAGAATCCCGGAATGGTTTGGGTTGGAAGGATCCTAAAACTCATCTTGTTCCAGCCATGGGCAGTAACACCTTCCATGTGTCCAGACATGGATCAGGTTGTTCCAGGCCCCATCCAGCTTGGTCATGGCCTCACCCAGGTGAATCCCCATGATCAAGGCTGTGTTTTTTCTGGGACTTCAGGGAATCTGAGCCCTTTTTTGTGAGTTCAGCACTGGCCAAGCAAGGCAGCCGAGCTGAGCAGCATCCTGGTGTGACAGTGTCTGTGCTGCTGGGCTGACTAACATCCATGTGGAGTGGGTGATCCATCTCTCCTCCTCCTTGTTAGGCACTTGCTGTTAGCAGCCAAGCCCTGGAAGATGGTCAGGAGATAACCATCTCTGTGGGAGTGTGTGGCAGGGTGTTTATTTCCTGCACTGCTCTTTGTCGCTCCCGCTCCTGGCACAATGAGCATCAGTGGTGTGGAATGCTCTGGGAGTTTTTCCCTGCTGCATGCAGGGAATGACAAGAAATGGGTCAGACACAGGTTTTGGAATCAATGTGACCCCTGTGTCCCTCAGAGAGCACTTTTGTCCCATGTCACTGCACTGTAGCAGAGATGAACAGCAGTTCGTGGGCTCCAGGGTCAGCTTTCCTGCGATGTCCTAATTTGTGCTAGATGTCAAGTGTGAATGTTACCCTGGGAAAACATGGATGCACTAGGCTTGTAGACCAACCAGCCAGACTTTGAGAGCTGGTGGTTTATGGTGGTGTGATGCTGGGTAGAAAACTTTCCATGGTGATGTCTTTCTGGAAATCCCTGGAGCAGGAGGCCTGAGACAGTGAAAGCTGTGAACTGGTTGTGAAAGTGTTCGTTTTAAGCATCATCCTGTGTTTGCCTCTGTGCCCCTGTGTGACCTCGTGTCAAGACTTCCTCCTTGTGCACAAGGAAGATGAATTGCACTCAGTTTTTTGGGGGGTTTGCCCTGTCTTTCCTTTCTCTGCTGGTTCCTCCCCTCTCTCCCCTCATTGCTGCAGTAGCTCCTAAAACTCTGATAGGAACAGCTCCTTCACTTGAACACATTCCCTTTTCCCTTGCATCCCAAATGCAGGAGCATTTAGAAGCTGAAAGTAAAGCTGATTATAACCAGACCTCACCGAGCCTTGTTATCCCTCGAGAGGAGGGCAGAAAGACGCCCAACTGGATTTGTAATGGGTTAGGATGTGACTAACAGCCTGAGCCAGCCAGAAACCTCCCTGAGCAGAGGCTCTCTTGGAAAACATCAATTTGTCAAAGCTAAAAGCTTCCATGGGAATCATATAGGCTGGTTTTGTCAGGAATAGTTGGGTATTTTTTTGCATCTGAGATGAAATTTCAGGTCAAAACAAGAAACCCAAAGGGATCCCCTATGCCAGAGTAGTTGGCTGTTGGTTCAGCTGCTGGCACAGATGTTTGGGGCAGGGGAACAGCTTTTAGTAGCAGCTGCTGTGACTTCTTGATGCCCATCACACCCATCAGGCTCTCCAGTCAGGAGACAGGCTCACCACATACGTGGAGGAGCACCAGTTCCTCGGGGATGCACGGGATTCTCACACATTCTGACTCCCATTCATCCAGCACTTGGATGCAGCACACCACACTTCCCAAACCTTCCACTCCTCCCCAGCTGGCTTTGGGCAGGATCCAGTGGCTGGAAGCTCCTGTTTTGCCCGCTGCTGATCTGAGTCTCAGGAGCTCCCTGTCCAGGAGCCCAGGCTCAGGTTTATTGGGAAAACTGGAGCAGGTCATGCCTTGGAGCTTTCCTCCCTGATAGGGCAGATGCTTTCCAGGAGGGGGAAGGTGCCGAGTTTGCAGCAGGGAGCAAGGGATCTGTCGCCAGACACTGCATCAAAGACATCCCCACTCCTCCCGTGCCACAGGCACCTCCAGAGAGCTCCTAAACAGGAAACTGCTCCAAAGCAGAGCCCTCCCGCTGCCATTCCTGTGAGTGAGGCCCCTCCATGAGGGTTGTGCTGCCTCCAGTCTGGCTGTTGTGCTCTGTTGTGTTTTCTCTCCGTAGTAACGTGCCAGTAGCTCCCTGGGGAGTGAGGCCAGCCCACGGCAGGCAGTGAGCTCCAGCCTGGGATGCATGAGCTCTTCAGGACATCTCGTCCTCTCGGTTCACCCCACAAGCAGCTTCTGTGCTTTTTTCCCCCACTGTTTGGCTCAGCAGCAGAAGACCTGAGCTGCCTCTTGCCCTGCTCCTGGGAGATAGGGCTGGCATTTGTTCCCTCCCCTTGCTCCCGGGGAATGGCTTTGCAGCAGTGTCCTAAGGAGGCTGGAGCTCAGGGGCTGCTCCAAAGGCTGGAGTGCAGAAATTGGCCTTGCAGGCAGCAGCCAGGGCCCTGCCCTGGCCCTGGGCACACAAAGGGGTATCGTGGGCTGGGGCCAGCACAGGGGGACAGGGAGAAGGGACAAGGGATAGTCGTGCAGTGCTGCAGCATCCCCTCCCTGGGCAGGCACTTTGTGTATGCCCGGAGAGGGGGTCAGCGAAGGATGGGCTGGAGGGAGGTGCCTGTGTCTTCCCGGATGCCCGATGTGTCCCTTCCTCAGCTGGGGCTGGGCTCTCTGCTTGTTCCCCAGGCTCCTGGACCACCCAGCCTGGGCACTTGTGTCTGGCATCAGGGCTGAGCCCGCCACTGATCCTGGTAGAGACCCTCCATGGAGAGCAAGTTTAGTCCCTTATCCAGCTCCCAGAAAAGCTTCCCTTTGCCTGTGCCCCCTGTGACTGGAGGGAGGGACAGAGGGAGAGCAGGGCATCAGCTGTGCTGCCATTGCTGCCATCCTGCTCCTCTCTGGCTATGCTGATTTGCATCGACTCCACTTCCTCGCTGATGGCCTCGAGGGGAGTGTCAGTGAGTCAAACACCAGGGTCAGGCTCCTGGGGCTCTGCTGGCTGAGGCCTGGGCCTGCTGTGCCAAGCTCTGTCTGTGCAGGCTGATAAACTCCTGTCCCAGAGCCCAGGGGGGTGACATGGGCAGAAGGCTGGCAGGAGGTGTCTCTTATGCCATGTTTTGGTGGGAGCTCTGCTTGTGCTCCCTCTCTTTGGGGGAGGGATTGCAACAAACTGGGGCTGGGTGCTCCTAGAAGGGTCAGCACTGCTTCCAGCTCCCCCAGCTTTCCTGGGAGCAGCCCCCCATGTCCAGGGTACCACACAGCACCAGGGCTGGCTTATTCCAAGCCATGGCTGTCACCTGCAGGGCCCACACCACACCCTGTGGCACGAGTGTCCCTGATTTCGTGCGCTGTGTCACTGAGGTGAGCATGTGTGGATGTGATCATCCACTTGGCTGAACTGGGATGTTTTTTTTGAGCTGGGACCAGTTTCCAGCAGCACTGACTCTCTGTGCAGGGCTGGTTGTAAAATCCTTTGGTCTATGCGTGTTCATCTGTGCCCTGGTGGCACCCTGCAGCTCCTGTCTTGGCTGGGGGTTTGTGGTGCTGCTGTGGTACAGGGAATGTTGAGGAAAAGCCTGTCCAGGACATGTCTGAGATCCTCCAAACATAGCTTTAACCTTCTGCTTTAAAATGCATTTGTGTGTGTGATACTTCTAAACAGATCATATATTAAAAAGCGTACTTAAAGAAAAAAGATCTTTTTTTCTGTTGTCAATTTAATTTTAAACTTCTCAAAGCTTCAGGCAGAGGCTATGGAAAGTTTTGGCCTGGGAGGAGAGTGGGGTGGAAGGGCTGGAGCGAGTGAAAGCTGCTGTTATAAGATCATTTTACAGCCTTTGGTGCTGCCAACTTTGCCACTCTTAAGAGCTGCCACCAAATGCTCTGTGAGGGTGAGGACACCTCGTGCCTCAGCCTGGGCAGTGCTGCTGGGGAAGGGCTTCACCTGCTCCCTTGGCTTTTTTGGGGTGCCTGGATCCACATGGAGAAACACTGCAGTTCTGCCTCTTTTCTGTCTGGGGAGACTCAAAGAGCTTGGCTTTTTGGTGAACCAGAGGCTGAGAGGGGCAGGACTGAAGCCTATAAATACTTGGGGGAATGGCAGGGAGGGAAATTATTTACGTCCACCCAAGAACAATGTTGGCACAAGAATGAGTGGGCAGAAACCAGCAGGAATAAACTCAGGCTGGAAATGCAAAGGTTTCCATCCAGTGTAGGAGAATTGTCTACATAAAAGGAGCAGGAATAAAAGCTTGAGCTGCTTCTCTTGAAACACAAAATTCCATTGGACTCATTTTCTAGTTTCTCTGGAATACAGGGATGAGGCAAACTGGGCTGGAGTTGTCAGCTGAAATGCAGTGAAATATAGAGTGTATTGAGCTCAGCTAAAGTAGATACTGAATGCAGGTGAACTTTGCAGCCCTTCAGCCTTAAAAAAACGCTGGAGGGAAGGGAAAGTTTCCATTATTTTAATTGAACTTGTCTCTTTGATTGGGATCTTGCATTTCTGAAACTCACTTTTTAGTACAGAAACCTTCTAGAGATGAAACATTTGCTTTTGCACTGAAGGCAGAAGCTCAGGTTCTGTGGATGAAACCAGAGGGATGTTCTGACTCTCCTCTGATTTAATGAGCTGAAACTTCTTTTTTCCTGTAACTGAGGTGCTGTGAGAAAGGTCAGGGTGTCGAAACAGGAAGCCTCTGTGTGTGTACATGTAAATTTGTGTGCACAGCCCCCCTTGCACACCTGTGTGTGCTTTCCTGTGTGTTTGTGGGATTCACCTCCCCAGCATCTTCCCCAAAACGTGTCTAGACAATGCTGCAAGACAAAACCAAGGAGTGTTGTCCTGTTTTATGTGCAATAACAAAAAAAAAAAAAAATCCTGTGCTGGAAGAGAAATTAATTGGCTGTTTCCTGGGTCAGCTTTGTTGTTTTCTCCTCTTCTTTTTGCCCTTCCCCACAATCAACACATCTCCTCCCTCCCCACAGCTGCTTTCCTACCCTAAACATGTTGTGCTGGCATCAGTGATTCAAGGCTGGGTCAGAAACTTGCTCCTGCTCCAGGGGTTTGGAAAGGCTGAGCAGACCTAGCTCTGCTCACACCTCAGGGGGACCAATGAGGACGGAAATGGCTGTCACTGAAAGCAAAGTCTCGACTCAGCACCAGAGCTATTCCCATGGGCATGAGAGATGCTGTAGCAGTCCCAAAACTGCCCATCCCCTGCTGTGGGCTCTCTGGGGACATCCCAACCCTCACCCCTCCCTCCCACCCCTCAGGTTGCCATGACAAGGCTGTGCTGCTCTACGAGTACGTGGGGAAGCGGATCGTGGACTTGCAGCACACAGAAGTGCCGGACGCCTATCGAGGGAGAGGAATAGCCAAGCACCTGGCAAAGGTACGGCCCCAGCCACCTGGAAGGGCAAGAGCTGTTGCCATCCCAGCTGTGGCTAGAGATCCTGGCTGAAGCCAGGCCCCATCATGTTGGAATTGCATATGTGCCCTGTGGGAATCCTGCTCTGATGGGAGATGCAGTGGCTGGTGGGGCAGATGGAAATCTGGGGTCAGACATTCCTGTTTCTTGTGGCAAGAGGAGCTGGGTAAGTATGAGCAAATCCAGCCACTTGCCCAGGCTTGGCCCATTCTTCCTCTCAGCAAAAAACCCTTGTGCAGGAGCTGATGGATCACCTCGCCTCTAGCTGGACCCCTCCTCTCAAACCTTCACTGGCCTCGTGAGCTCTTTGCCTGCCTTGGGCTGTGCAGGGACAGCTGAGGAGCCCTGAGCACAGCAGTGCAGACTGTGGGGTGATGCTTCAGGGTACAGCTGTTCCCTGGCCCTGTAAGGGGGGACAAAGGGGTGATGAGGGTGGCCTTCACAGGCTGGACTGGGTAACCTGCAGTGCATGGGGCTGGATATGTTGAGGGTTAAACTGGGGACTCTCTGGTGAGGTGGTGGCTGTGGCAGGACAGTTATGCTCTCCCCTCAAGCCTCTCTCTCCACCTGCCTTGCACAGGGGGTACCTGAGGGCAACCTGCTGCTTCCCCCATCTGGGTGAGGGGTACAGGATTCCCATGGGGCTTCAGAGGGGAGCAGAGGCTGGGGGTGCTGTTTGTAACCCATGTGATCTCCGTTGGTTGCAGGCAGCCCTGGACTTCGTGGTGGAGGAGGACCTGAAGGCCCACCTGACGTGCTGGTACATTCAGAAGTACGTCAAGGAGAACCCGCTGCCGCAGTACCTGGAACACTTGCAGCCTTAAGGCAGGACAGCTCCCACACCAGCACACCTGTCCCTGACTGTTCAATGCGGCCTTCGCTTCTCTGCAGTCTCAGGAAACCCCTTCCCACACTCGCAATTCCCATTTTTTTTAAGCGTGTCCGTGTGGTGCGTGAGTGTGGGCAGGATCTCCTCCTCTCTGCCCCACGTGTGAGCATGGCCACAGCCCCTGGGCCAGGCTGGCTCTGGGCACACATGGTGCCCTCCAGGGCTTTTCACAAGCCAGGGGATAGAAGAGGGGGATTTTTCCACCAAATTCCATCGCAAGGCCAGGGGATGACTTGTTCTGCACCGCATCCTCTCCCCTCTGCTGGGCAACAGCTCTGAACTTGCTGGGGGATGTTGATTAGGGGTGGCTGTGGGGTACCAGCCCCTCTTTGCTCCTGGCAGCTGGGGAGATGCTGTGGATTAAGCTTTTTGGGACAGAGGGAGGTGCAGGAGGAGCCCCAGCCCTGTGTCAGGTTCATCCCCTGCTGCATCTGTTGGGCACCGAACTGTGTCCAAGCCCACATGCAATTCATACAAGAACATGTGGACCATGGTGGCACCTCAGGGGCTTTGCTGCACTGGCTGTGGAGACACTGAGATGGTGACACCTTCAAGCCTAGAGACAAGAGCTATGTGAGGAGCAAACTTGGACTGCAGAGGCTGTGACAGTCTGTGCAGAGGAAGAGACGTGGCTGAGTTGCAGATGCTGCTCTGTGGAGATGCCAGCACCTGCCCAGCTTCTGTACACAACCCTGAAGTGGCATCCCACAGGGTCATGGACTGTCATCCCTGTCTCCCTGCCCTTGGTGTGGACACAGCCTGCTCAGAAGAAGAGACCAGCCCTGGCCTAAGCAATGAGGGGGCATCCCACAGCACCAGGGTGGTTTCCTGCAGCTGAAGAGGAAGGCTCCCCCCTATCTCTCTCTTCTCCATCTCTGCATCCTTGTCAGTGCCCCAGATCAGCCCCATCATCACATCCCAAGAGCAGCAGGGTAAGGCCTCCACGACCTGCTGCTGGTCCATCTCCAGGGTTCAGTGCTAGAGGCACCTGTGTCCATGTAGATTCCAATGGCTTCTCCTTAGAGGCTTTGGAAAGAAGCCCTGGCTCATGACATTACCTGTCTGCTCAGTAGCCTCATCACAAGCTCAGGGCAGTGGCAGCATCATAGGGACCTTGGCCAGCAGCAGAAACACCCTCATTTCGTGCTCTTACCTCCATGGATGATGATTCTGTAGCACAACCCAGCATTGCCACACTCAGATGTAGAGATAACACCATGATGGTGTTACTGCCTGGTTCCAGCTTGCTGCCCATCCTGCCTTGCCTGGGTTCTCCAGGGCCTGAGCTATACCCCAGAGCATCACACTGAGCTCCCAGGACTCTGTAGTGTCCCAGGGCAGGGCTGTGGTGAGGGAGATGATGCTTTCAACAGCCCCAGCCCTGAGCAGCTGCTGAGGGCTGAAGCCAGGCAGGAGATGGAGAGCCTCTCACCTGGAGGCCAAATCCAGACCTTGCTTAGCTGAGCAGGGACTAAAGTTTACAATCTGTGCCATGGAGTGACAGAAGCCCCATCTGAAAGGTGGCTCAGCCCTCTGCCAGAGCCCAGCATGAAGTCCATGGCAGCAAAGGCAAAAACTCCTACAATCTTCTCTCCTGGTTGGGATGGCCAGAGATGGAGACCCTGTGCCAGGACTTCAGCCTGAGCTGTCCCTGGCCTCTGGCTTGAGATGAACCATTGCTGCCTGCCTGTGCTTTTGGGCTGCCCAGCATAATGCAGCCCTCTCAGGCTTCCAAACTCCATCCCTGCCCTGCACACTGCAGGCTGTGAGACCCCTGCCTGTGCCCACCACCTGTGCCAGGGGCCAGAGCCACCTCTGCCTTGGGCTGCTCAGGAAAGGCCTCGAGCTCAGCCCTACTTCTGCTTCATTTCTGCCCTCTTGCTGCTTATTTCACCCAGGCTGTGACCTTTAGGGTGGCTTTGAGGGCCTCGAAAGGGTTGCAGGTAACAAACTGAGGGGGCTCAAGAAGAAATGTGGGCTGCTAAATGTTCCTTCTTTAAAATGCAAAACACACTTCAACATATAGTTACAGGAGCAAGGCTGGCTCTGGTACTGCCGTGATGACCGAACCATCCCTGCTCTTGATTCCAAGGTGAAGCTGAACCGTTTTCTCCCCTGGAAGCCACAATAAGACACTTGTATCTTTGCCACAGCAGGGCTGGGTGCTCGGGAGTGATGTTTGAGCCCAGTGCTGCAAGCCTCTGTCCTGGTTTTGTGCTCATTTCCACTGTGTGCAGTCTCCAGAAGCTCCCTGTTGTGTCAGCTTGCTGGAGGGAGTGCTGTGCTTACTGTCTGGGCAGTATCCCAGCGTCCACGCCTGGCTCTGGAGCCCCTCATGCTGCTCTGGCAGGAACCTCGTGCTTCCCAGCGCTGGATCACCCGTGGCAATCGCTGCCTTAAACCAGGCACAGCACACGGTTTTGCTGCTGCTTCCCTTCGAGGTGCTACATCCCCACCCCCCAGCGTCTGACCTGACAGAGACATGTGCCAGTGTATGTGCCAACCATTTCTCCGCTGTATCCATGCTCTGTCCCAGCCTGCCCTCCTCCTCGATGCCAGTGAATAGCAATACTCACAGGTCACCAGCGATGCCACAGTCTACGGTGCTCCTGTGACCCTGCACGGCCAGGTGGGAGCTGGCTCGGGGTCCCTCAGTGCTGGGTACCCCTTCCCTGCCTTCCCACCAGCTGCCTTTTCCCAGCTGGTCTCTGCAGAAAGGAGCTTGGAGCTGTGCTGCCCCTTGGTGCTGATTAAGCCTGGAGGAGTTTGGGATCTTGGACTCTCCCTGGGCAACGGGAGTGTGAAGTGGTTTGGTTGAATACTGAGCTCCCCAAACCCATTTGAACTACAGACCTTTGGTGGGTGGGGAAATGCAGGTGGCTGTCAAACCTGCTTCCACAGCCCCCAACTTGAAACACCCCCTCCCTCCTCTGCTCTCCAGCATTGTCTTCCTCTGTCCAAGGTTTCCGTTCTGTTGGATTTGATGGTTACGATGTGCCTTTCCTTCTCAGGACCTGTTACAAACGACCTTTCTGCTCTTGTTTATGTTTAACATTTATCTTGATCCCTCCCTCTGTCATACTATAAAACATGAACATAATGCATGGAATACAATACAATAAAGTGTGGCTTAACTGAGCTGCAGTGGCTATGCTGCGCTGAGGGGACCACATGGTCCTATTGCAAATGAACAGTAGGTAAGGGGTGGAATTACTGTATTTTATTTGAGGTCACAGGGCTGGCTGGCCTTGTGATAACTGTGCAGAGCTCAGGGTGAACGGAATCATAACTGGTTCCTCTCCTTTGCCAGCTGATCCAGCCCTGCTCACCATCATTCCTCCTTGGCATTTCAGGCCAGTCTTTGGGAGTTGTCCTGCAAGTGAGCAGACTCTCAGTGTTCATGTGCACTGTTTTAAGATGGGCATGAAAATATTTAAATATCCAGCTGCTGTGCTTGTCCAGAGCAAGGCAGGCAGGCAGGCGACTCAGAGGGACATAAGGCACTTCCCTCCTGGAGCCAGCACCCCTCAGGCCTGGGAGCACAGCCTGAGCACTCAGCACTTGGGATCCCAGCAGGGCATTTGTGTCACTTCCCAATGCTGTGTGAGGGCTACAGAGGTTGAGGCTGGAGTTTGGATAACTCAGACTGCCGGGAAGGGTGGTGTGGAGAACAGTTACGATTTGATCCAGTGTGACAAACGGCCCCTGGGCTGCAGCTCGAGCAGGAGGGAGCGTGGGGTTTGCAGCTCCCGAGGGGCAGCACAAGCGGTTGGGATCTGTAGCTGGGCTGTTGCTGGTAACACACTCTGTTTACATTCCACATTCCAGACGGTCCCTGCTCCGGCCTGTCCCAGCAATGCCGCACGCACGTTCTGCCGGGCTGGGCACGCTTCCCAAACACCTCCTTGTTCCTGGAAATGCAGCCTTTACCTCCTCTGAAACAGATGCCCCCCAAAATACAGCTGAGAGAGCAGCGGTGTGGGAGGGCCCTGTAGGCTGGAAGAGCAGCCTCGGGATGCCTGCGAAGGTGGAGGCAGCCGAGGTTTGTTCTCTTCAGTCACATTACATCACTTGGGAATAGTTTTGTCAAAAAGAGGGTTTTTCTAGGAACGGGAGATGCAGAACCAGCGCCCTGTCTCCTGATGTGCTCTGTCAGGTGGGAGGAGGGCTTCAAAGCAGGGAGCTGCTGTTTGTTAAGGGAAAACTTAAAATTCCTGAGGAAAAAAGCTCCTCTTCTGGGTGGAATCCGACCGGGAGCAAGAGGGAGCCCTGCAGAGGCTCAAGGATCCTGGAGAAAACCATCCAAGCACCTGGCACAGGTCACCCACAAAACCTTCACCATTGACTTCTGATGGATCCACAGGAGCTGGGAAACCTCTGGCAAGCCCACACTGCAATTCTAGAGAAGCGTTTGGTTATAAACGTTATATTGACTTGATGGTCTTGAGGTCTTTTCCTAAGTGATTCTGTGATTTATGCCTCCTCAGAGATGCAGCAAGGGAGCCTCCTCATTCACTGCCCCTCTTTCGAGATTGATTAAAGGGGTGGAATTCACCCCAAAACCGCCCAGCCTTCCCTGCCAGGGAAGCGCTGCACGAGGGGATCCTCCATCCCTAGTCCCCTGCAGGGAAGGAACCTCCCGGGTGTTTTGGATCACGAACACGAGGCGAGGCTGAGGCTGCTGAGCAATGCCAACCCGCGGCAGCCGCAGCCCTTCATGGCGGGGACGCGGGGCAGGCCGGGACTCCCCGCCGCGCTCCTCCCACCGGGTGGAAGATCCCGGGCGGCGGGGCCGAGCTGAGCGGAGCCCCGCGGGCCCGCTCTGCCACCGGTGACGGGGCTGTGGCCGGGAGTCCCATTGGGGTCTCACCGCCGTGCCTACCTGGGCCCACCGCCCCCGCCCAAGGGACTACACGCCCCAGAGACCCCCGCGACCGTGGGGCGGCGCGGGGCGCTGTGGGACTTGCAGTCCTTTCGCGGGTGAGCCCCGCCCCGAGCAGCGGCCGCTGCCGCCCCCGTGCACTACATCTTCCGTCGGGCATCGCGGCGCGCCCGCGGGCCGCCGGCGGAGACATTTGCGAGGCGAGTGTCTCCAAGATGGCGGCGTGGGGAAGGAGGCGCGCGGGCCCCGGCGGCACCAACAGCGGCGGCGGCCGGGACAGGTGAGGGGCGGCCGGGCCGGGGCGAAGGACGGCGGGGGCTGCGGGGCTGCACCACCCGCGGTGGTCTGGCGACCCCGCGGCAAGGGCGAGGGCGCCGCGAGGAGAGCGTGGCCGGGCGGGGCGGGCGCGGGACGCGGAGGCTTGGAGGGGCCAGGGGCGTTCGGCAGGGCCGGGCCCGGGGAAGGTCAGCGCGGCCCGCGGCGCGTCGGGGCCAGCGCTACCCGCGGCGGGGTGCGGCGCCGGGGGCCGGGTGGAGGAGGGCCGGCCCCGACAGGCTCCTTCCGTCCACGGCTATTTTTAAAGGCGGGGAGGGAGCGACGAGTCCTCCAGGGTGACCTCCTTCTGCCGGGGCCGCGGCGGGCAGGGAGCTCGGTACCGTGCTCCGGCCTCTGGCAGGGTGGAGGAGCGTCCAGCACAGGCTGGAAATACCCACGGACCAGCGGTGGAAGTTTGGGAATCGCAACTTTAAAATGGGGGAAAGAGATAGAGGGAAATCTCACAGAATCAATTAGGCTCGAAAGATCTGAAATCATCGAGTCCAACCTGTGACCGATCCCCACCGCGTCAACGAGAGCAGAGCACTGAGTGCCGCCCAGTCTTTGCTTATCACCTCCAGGGACGGTCACTCTGCCACCTTCCAGAGCAACCCATTCCAGTATTTAATCACCCTTTCTGTGAAGAAATTCTTCCAGATGTCCGACCCAAATGTTCTCCACCTGCTGAAAAGGTCTGGGTTTATCCCGCATTTCCTGACGTTGGCATTTTTCTGTTCTGCCCCAGGGCTGACTAATGTAACTGGCAGCTGCTGAAAGCTGCTGCGGTGCTTTTTCAGTTTTCCTTTGCCCTGCCGCCTCACCTCGAAACTCTGATATCCCTCTTAATTAGAAACTCTGATATCCCTCTTAATCTGTGTTGTGGCTTTTGCTTCACTTTGTTCCCTTGCTGTGATCCCAACAGTGTTTGCTTTGATGCTGTTGAATCTACACAGTCAAGGAGAGCCACAAGTAGCCCTGAAAATTCTGGCACTAATGTGAATTGCAGGAATGCTGCCTTGTGTTCAGAGAATTCAAAAGTAATTGAACTGGAAGGGCCAATGGAATTCCTGCATCAGCGTGGTTTAAATAAACAACTAAGAATACCACAGTGGTAAAACTGTCTGCATCCAGTGCTGGCACTGCCCCAGCTTGGGAGGTGGAGAGTTTTTATGTGGTTTTTTCATGTGGCAGATGTGTCCTCCCAGCAGAAGGGAAGAAACAGAATATGGAAAAGAACACTTAATAACTTCAGTTATTCTTCCAGGGTGAAAATTGATGCAGACTTAAAAAGTGAGTTGTTATTGTGTAGCTTCATCTGTGACCTGTACAATAGTCTTACTGTTGTTTGAGGTGATTTTTTTTCAAAGCTGTGATTACTCTTGATCTTACGATCAAAAATACTCCTAAACTCCATGAACCTGCTGCATATTTCCTCTGCCAGTGAGAAGGGAACAGAAGAGAACAGAACAGCAGATCCTCCCCTGAGCAGCATTTCACAATCTCCATCAAAAGCTGGTGTCACCCTGTACAAATGTGACAGAGGAGGATAATTCCAAAAGCTGTTGGGTGATGTCAGCGAGGTGCTGCTTCTTCCTTGCAGTTGCAGAGCAGAAGATGTGGATGACTGGGCCTCTGCCTCTCCATCAGTGGCTGATCCCAAACCACACCTGCCCGTCTTGTTCGGCTGCTGCAGCACCGGTTGTGCAAAGGCAGCACTGACAGACCTGATGTCATCACATGATGACATGTGCTTTTTATAGGGTGAATACAGTGTTCTTACTCTGGGCAGGATTCTTGTCCAAAGATGCATTCCTTTGAACTGAATATGCTGATCCAGTTTTCCTGGTAACTGAGCTGCTTCAAGGAGTGTTTGTAGTTGTCAGCCAGCCACTCTGAAAGGCATCTGTGTGTCGGAGGTGGTGTGAGGAGACAGTACTGAATAAAATCCTGTCTGCTGCGAGACTAGAACAGCTTTCATTTAAAATATTAAAAAAAAAAAGGACCAGCATATCTGTGGAGACTGAGTCCCTTCAGAAGTGACTTTATTGATACAGAGAAAGCTATAATTGGTTAAAAAGTGCTTTCCATGCTAGGACTGAATGTAAGGACATTAATTTCAAAGGATGTTGACTGTGAACTCCAGCTGGCTCTGGTGGTAAAATAATAATGTTAATCAAAATAACCAAAAACACTGAAGGGAACCAACTAAATATTTGTTTTTCTTCATTCTGGATAGACTCTTTAATGGAGCCTGTCTAAAGGGAATTGTTAATCTGTAGACCAAAACAACTTTTTCATATAGAACAGACACTGGATTGTACTGGGTGTTTTTGCATAAAAGGCAGCCTGGTGCCCGCCAGAGCAGTCGACAGCATGTCGTTTGTTCCCCTGGGAGATGTTCTGACAAACTCTGGAAAGAACAGCTTTCATGTCATCACCACTGCCTGCACTGGCTCCTCTGTGCCCTCACAGAGCTCTCCTTTTGCTACCTGCACTGCTCAGATTTCTGGTACTCTGCTTGCAGCAATGATTGACCTATTTCCATCAGCCTGGCTAATCATTAGTTGACTTAAAATTGACACCTCTTTGTTGTTTGGGGGCTGGATTTGTTGTTATGGTCTGGTGGTATTTTCCTTAGAGTTCAGAGAATGTTGTTGTCCTTCCCTGAGGCTGCTTGAAGAGCTTCCCAATGTTCTCCTGTCCTTTTTCCTATTTGAATTTAAGGTGCATCTTTTGAATTAAAGCCTTGCTTTATTGCCCTGCATTTCCTGTTCTCCTGCT
>JACBWW010000025.1:7149001-7293014 GCA_020086605.1 Lanius collurio | reverse complement strand
GCTGGTTGATGTTTGCTGCTGTTACAAACACAGCTACATCTGCAACAGCTTGCAATTTAACAATATTCTTGATTACAGCTGGCCACTGCTCAATCCCCTTTGCAGCCTGAGTGGAGCTGCACATTAAGGATAATGTTTGGCAACAGCAGCTTGTGAATGTGTATTTTTCTCCCTTATTTTCCAGTGCATGCACATAAGTACCACTGTACTAATGGAGCAAAAAGTGCTCATTCTGTTCTCCACATCAGCAGTGTGTTCCTGCCGATATCACGGGGCTCTAAATGCTGTTGGGATGAGGCTGTTTTGTCTGCTATGATTAGGTCAGATGTGTGATTTGTTCTCCTTCTGCTAAAGGAATCTGCTAGATATTTTTATCCTTGCAAGGCCATGTGCTCAGTTTTGCTCTGGTTAAGCACAAGTATGTCAGAAATATTCATTTCTGCTTAGAAGGGGGGATTTTGCCTGGTCCTGATGGATAGGTTTTTACCCTTTCTCAGAGCAGGTGAACAGTCATAATCCTATTTCTTAGCAGTCTGTACATGAATGTAGCTGCAGATATAAGGTGATGTGAAGAGGGTGGAGGGAAGGTGGAAATTGATGTGAGACTAAGTAGCTGAAAGGTGCTGCTCCAATACAAATTCCCTGCATCCCCTGAGTGGGAATGTGCTCCCAGGTGAAGTGAGCAGCTCTTTCTTCACTGCTTAAGCCTGCCTAGGTTAAAAATGTATTCATGTCTTGCTTTGCTGCATCTCACTTCAGGAGAGGGAGTGAACTGTTCTGCCACAAACTGAATGCTCTGCTACCTTCTTCACCTTCCCTTTCAGCAACATTCCTTGGCCATCCTTGTTGGATTTACCATGGATTTACTAGGCTGTCTTTAATATGGAGGACTAAATAGCAAACTGCATCAGAAAGCAAATGTATTCATCTGGAGATGCTTCCTCTCTCAAAACCTCCCAGGGCAGCTTGTCCTCCTGATAAATGAGCTGCTTGTCTTGGTTTCTGTGAAAGCTCCTGAAGTCTGTATGGTGTGTTCAGTGATGTGTTGTGGTCACTAAGGTGTGAGTGACACTTCTGCTCTCTCCAAAGAAACTGCTTGGGTATCAGTGTGAGGAACCATTTCAGGACTGTTACAAGACCCTAGTTCTCAAATTGTTTTAGATCCTCCAGGTTAGGAAGAGGTAAGAAAAATATGTTGCCTTCTTTTGGGATGAATTATTGTACAGCAGGAGGAATCAGCTGATGTGAAATGAAGCTTGAGTTGAAAAGCTGCTGGTTGTGAAACAGAGGCAGTGACCTTGAGGGGCTGCCCTCACTTGGGGCACTTCTCTCCTGCTCTCCCAGCTGGGTGGGTGAACAGCCTGTCCTTCAGCCCTGTAGTTTTAATTCTTCGTTTCCCCTCACCAGGGTGACCTTGTCCTCCACGGACTGTTACATTGTGCACGAGATCTACAACGGGGAGAACGCTCAGGACCAGTTTGAGTACGAGCTGGAGCAGGCACTGGAAGCGCAGTACAAGTACATCGTGATCGAGCCCACGCGCATCGGGGACGAGACGGCGCGCTGGATCACCGTGGGGAACTGCCTGCACAAGACGGCCGTGCTGGCGGGCACCACCTGCCTCTTCACCCCCCTGGCACTGCCAGTCGATTATTCTCACTACATCTCCCTGCCCGCTGGAGTGCTGAGCGTGGCTTGCTGCACCCTCTACGGGATCTCTTGGCAGTTTGATCCCTGTTGCAAGTACCAGGTCGAGTACGATGCCTATAAACTTTCGCGCCTGCCCCTGCATACGCTCACCTCGTCCACTCCCGTGGTGCTGGTGAGGAAGGACGACCTGCACAGAAAGAGACTGCACAACACGATAGCACTCGCTGCCCTGGTGTACTGTGTAAAGAAGATCTATGAACTCTATGCTGTATGACTTCAGCGGGGAAGAGAGAAACCCACAAAGACAAGTGTATTAAGACTCCCACAGTAACATTTTGTTTTTCCTCTTTGAGAAGCGGTGGAGACTGGGAAGGATTTGGTTTAATAGAGCTGTTATTTTTCAAATAACACATCACTGGTGCACCAAGGTTTTTCAGTTCTTCATTACACTTGAGACGTGGATGTGTGGTGACTTGAGATCTGTATGTTAGGTCAGGGGAGTCCAATCCAGCAGCAGAATGTCGATGAAAGAAAGCAATAGAAAGAAGGGGTGTGAGAGCTGCTTTTTTTCTTTTTTTTTCTTTTCTTTTTTTTTTTTTTTTGGGAAGCATTTAAATATATTGTTTAATTGTATTACACAGAACCAGCCAGAAGTTATCATTGACCATTAAAGGATGAGAATTTCAAATGCTTTTGCTCTCTTGTCACTGTTATCATAGTCCCCTTGGCTGGTGTGATTCCAGGGGGTCGAGGCTTTAGACCTGCTCACACACACACACACACACACACCCCTACCTGACATTGCTCTTGTCCAGTGCATGTGGCAGCAGCATCAGTGTTATAGCAGGCATCTGCTGAAGAAATAGCTGTAGGGCCACTTTCCCTCTTGCTTGGCTAGTTGTGTTTCTTGGAAGAGGTTTTACCAACTTTATACCTTTTTTGTAATTGCTGAACATTGATGGATGGGGGTAAAGGTGTCCCAGTCCTCTGCTGCCCTGCACCTCCAACTATGACTCCTCTGCATGACAAGAGATATCACTCTTAAGTTTCCAGTTACAAGCACATTCTGCTCAGTTCTTGTACAAGTTCTTCCTAAGGTGGATATATCTCCTCTTAAAATGCCTTGAGCCACTTGCAGGGCTGGGGACTGCCAAGGTGGGAGTCCACCTGTCCTACCTTTGTGCTGTGCCCTGACCACGCAATTCCACTGCTTTTGCTTGAACACAGGAGCTGCCTGCTCCTGCTGCAAGGTATCCATGTGACTCCATCTTGTAACTGTGTTACCTGAAATTTTAGAATTCATTCCTATGCATTAATTCAGTTTTTTAGCTCTAAACTCAAAATCTTGTTCTTAGAATGGGAAGCATTTACTGTTCTGCAAGATCTGCCAGTTACTTTTAGAACATGGGGCTTGCTGTCTGTAATCTCCTCCCACCACATGGAGAATAGGTGTGGCTGGCATTGGCAGAGCCAGCTTGGCACAGCTTCAGGTGTTACATTTGGAATAGGAGAGCAAAGGCCTGCAGTGAGAGCTGCTTGTGCTTCTTGCTCCAGTGGGAGCAGCAGCCTGATCTTTACAGCTGAAACAGTTGGCAGGGGTCAGACCCCAAATTCTGCCCTTCTATCTTTCTCTCTCCAAATTACCATAGCAGGCACCAAGGACTCCTCCTGTCCTTGCCTCCATGGGCTTTTCTGACCACAGTTCTGACTTGTGCTTCTCTGCTGGGGCAGTTTTTGTGTGAGCAGGACACACAGCATTGTGTGCTGGGCAAACTGAGTTTGCTGGGTGTTCTCAGCCCTGAGCAGCAGCACAGGCAGTACCTGAGTGGGCTGGAGGAGCTCCAGTGGCAGTGAGACATTTCTGGGTGGCAACAGCCCTTTGTACAGTGGCTGAGCTCTCTCCCTCCAAGGTTAAAATAAGCTGGGATCCAGAGTGTCTATTTATAGCAACAATGTACAGTTGCCTTGGCAGAGAGGAGGCAAAGAAATGCAACCACTTCATCTTTCAGTGGTTAGGCCAGGCTGGGCAGGCTGCCCTTCCACCCTGACGTGTGTTTCCAAACCCTGCTGGATGGATTTGAAGTCCGTGGCACATCTGCCACAGCTAATACTGCTTATTGCTGCAGAAAGCCCTGAAATATCTTTGTGCTGGCCACACCAAAGGTCTTCCTGCTGTTTTTTTACTCAATGCAGAATAATTCTCAGGGCTGTTAGTTCCTTTCCTGCACCAAACCTCTGGGGTCCTGGTACCTTTTGTGCTAAGCTTTCCCTGGTCTGGAATGATCACTGTGGTAGGTTCCCTAAATGCATGGCTAGCATCAGAGACTTGAGTAAAAAATTAGCTAGTTTCCTGGGGTCTCTTATTGCAGGAGGAAAGGTGAAAACTCAGCTGTCACAATGGGTAGGTTTGATTTAAAAACACACCTGATTTCCAAGGAGTCTCAGTGATAATGTAGTTAAAATGCTTTTTACATTCCGGTTGTTAGTCAGTCAGGGCTGTAACTGTGCAAGGTGACCTGGGAGATTGAGAGGGGTCTTGAGGGGTATTTTAGTGCATGGTGAAATGGTAAAACAACTTCCAGAAATTCTCTTCCATGTGGAGTGGTGCTGTATTTGCTCTCCACTATGCCAGTAGCTGGGAACCAACAGTGGCTGGGGACAAACCTCCCTTCAGAAGCCCCTACCCTTTGCTGCCCACCCTGCCCATTGTGGACATGCTTTGGAGTGTCCAACATTCCCCTCCTCACAGAGAGGGAATTTACTTCTAAAGGGAATGTGTGCCTTCTCAGCAACCTCTGCCTTGGAACTGTAGTTCCTACAGTAACTCCCCACATATAATTTTCCCTCAGGCCTGATGTGTTTCACCCTCAGTGTCCTGGATGGGAACACAGAGATGCAAAGCAGCCCCTCAGTCCTCCCTGGGTAGCCACGACCTGAAACACCAGAACATGAAGGAGCTGAAGGAGACGGGCAGGAGCACTGCATTTCACCAAGAAACTGAGGATCTGAACAAGGGAAACTCAAAAGGAAAAGCACAACTAAACACTAATGCTCCCCTTGTGGAGAGGGAGAGAAGGTAATGCCTTGCTTTCCTATCTTAGCAGGAAAAAGGTGTTTATACACCTGAAAACTTGTCAATCCAACCCCAGGCCTTTCTGTGACAGCTGCAGCCTCAGCCACAGGGAAGGTGGCAGAGGATGGATGTCCTGACAGAGCAGCAGCATTATGATCATTAAACACATTCTGGTTCTCAGAGATCATTTGTAAATCTGTAGTGGTTAAGAAAAGGCTTTTGGAAGGAGAAGGTCCTGCTGAGCCTGTGTACCTGGATCAGAGTTTGTGTAACTCATCCTCGATGTGGATTCACACTGTGTAAGCTAACAGGTCCCATAAAGAGAGCTGGGATAAAGTATGTTGTTCTGCAGCTACTGCTGGTACAATAGCACCTTGCAGGGGTGTAAGAAAAAACAAACCCCTTCTGCTTTCCCTTCCTCTTATGTTACCTGCTGTGAGGAGCTGGTGTAGAACAAGAGATTAATTTCATAGCAATGTAATTTATTTATCATGAGATGTGCACTCCCAGGCAGGACATATGAGGCAGGGCACATGGAAAATGCTGGCAAGTGCATGGAGGTGGCAGGAGGGGTCTGGACCTTGGTTCCTACTACTAGAGTTTATTTCAATTTTAAGATTACTTCTGCCCTATCTCTGTGCAGTAATTCTTTTTTCCTAGTGGTGCTAGTATCCCTCACATGAGCAGAAGGAATGAGGAATGGAACATGGCAGCCCTTCAGGCTGTCAGGCTCCCTGAAGCCTGTGATATGTGAACAGGCAGGTATCATTCCCCACTGGATGTGATCCTAATTAGTTAGCATCTGTGACTGCTTTAAAGCAGGTGAGAACAAAGGGTCCGTCTGCTACACTCTGCACCCTACACACATGGCTTCTTTACGTGCCAGAGTGCCTGGCATCCACAGGATCACACCTGTCTGTGCTGCAGGTGGCCCAGGTGTGCTGCTGTCACCTGTACAGTGTGTCCAGGCAGCAGCTGCCTTGCTATGCTGTTCTACCTGTTCAGTGTTTTCCTGCATTCCTTGGGCTGGGATTCACAGAGTGCTGTCACTGCAGAATTAACTGTCCCTGTACATCAATCGGGCACAATTCAGACAGGTAAAATGATGGCCAAATACACCCAAATTGTACATCAGTTACTTCTTTAAAAGTGGCACTGGATTGAGTTTAATTTAGCAGATGACTTGGCATGTTAACAGGAAGAGGCTCTGTGAAGTCTCCCCACTGCAAGCAGCATGTCCTGGATTGGGCTGGAAGGAGTGGAAAGGAGACACTGATCACGAGAGCTCCCAGCTGAGGACTGTATTTCACAGGGGTGGAGAAAGCCAAGGTCTGCTCGTGTGAAGGCAGAACAGGTGGGTTTTATTTGTAGCAGGCCAGTAAAGCTGAGCATGCCTGGAGTGAGGTGAGGAGTGTTCCAGCCTCTCTGACTGCAGTGTGTTCCCTTGACCCGTCCCCTGCAGTCTCAGCTCTCCTCCATTGTCCAAGCACCCTTCCTTCTCCAGCTGAGGTTTAGGTGCTGTCTCCCAGCAGTGTGGGGGAAACCACTTCTCAGTCTCCATGCACTGGTAAACAGCATTTTGAAAAAGGATTTTCCTGTAGGAGCACCTCCAGTGACGTCCCAGCTGACTGCAGGGGCTCAGCCTCTCCCTGCTCAGATGAGCTGAGCTCTAAGAGCCCTTTGCTTTTCTCTCTTTTTTTGCTCTAGATGCCATTAAGGTGAAGAAGAGCCTGGGGCAGAGGTTCCTCAGGTAGACAGCCAGGCAGGGGGTCAGGCCAGCCACAAGCACTTCCTTCTTCTTCTGTCCCACTGCATTGAGAACCACTTGAGCCACCTCGGCCGCTGTCTGTCCCTGGGCCGTGGTCTTGTCCATAACTGCCAAGGGAAAGCTGAGTGAGCACCAGCAGGTAAACCCTCACTGAGCTACCTTTCCTAGGAATGCTCTAACTTGGCTGCTTGCTTTGGTTTTTACTCCAGTTGTGTATGGGAGCACAGGCGTGTTCCTCAATGATTGGCCCAGAAGGCAATAGTCGCTGTCTGGGAAGACTAAATTTTGGGGCTTGCTGTTCCTACTCTGCATCCAGAGTTGGTTTTTGATCCTTCAGGGCTAACCTGTGTCCCCACCAGAGGCCATGTGTTGCAAACACACTTTATAATAACTTGGTGACGTGGGGATGCTTTAGAAACAGGGCACCGAGTGGTGTCTCACCTCCATAGCGAGATCCATCCGCTGTGACAGCATTGAGGGACAGGTTTGTCTGGATGTATCCAGGGCTCACAACTGTCACTTCAATGTCATACTGCTCCACCTCTGCTCGCAGACAGTCAAAGAAGGCCTGGGTAGCGTGCTTAGAGGCAGCATCTGGAAAACAGGAAAAGGACAGTGCACCAAGGAGAAGGAGCAGGGCTGAAGGAATTTTCACCTTCTGAATGGGTTTTTCACTGCAACGCAGCCACTTCTCAGCAAGAACCCAAGAGTTGTTCTCCAGCCTCTACATTAGTTTTTGTTTAGTGAATGGCAGCAACAGGTAGCAGGAGTGAGAGGCAATTTAGGAAGTCAAAATGTAAACTCAAGTTGAAAACTGGCTGGGGTCCTGAGCTTAATATCAAGTGCTTAAAAAAGCACTCCAGAGTGAACCCAAGCTGCCTCCCACTTCTGATAAAGGAGACCCAAAGCCTTTGGAAGGCAGAGCTGGCTGCCCTGCACGTGCTGAGCACTGGAGACTTGCAGAGCAGGTTCAGGACTTAGCTGCACATAAGGCAACACCAGATCACACAGGCAGAGCAGGGAAGCGTGGCCTAGGGCAGGATTTTCCCCTGTGAAATGGCTGAGTGACTCCTTTTGCTTGGTCACTACCTGTGACTGCCACCAACAAGCAAGCAGTACCAGAGCCAGCTCAGCACAGGCTGCACACCCTGCAAGGACCAAGCCAAGGGGCTGAGCTCCTGCTGCCAGATCCACATGGCTCTGGGCCCTGTGCAAGCACTCTGGGAGCTCCTCAGAACACACTTCCTGGACCCACATCACCTGCAAAACCCCATGGCTCAGATATTCCAGGTTCTCCCCCACTCAGCCTCACTCCTCACCCACTGTATGCCATCACCACTGTACTTCTGGTGTTTATTTTCAGTGATTTACAGATGCTTGTGTGCCAGACACTCTCCTCTTAGTTAATCCATCTTTTAAAATACTTTTTTTCAGTAATCCCACCAATATTTCTTGTCATAACTGATTTAGCATGAAGAGTTTGCTGGATCAAGATAGTTTAGGCTTTTGTCCTGGCATTGTTTGTACTATGGCACTTCATAATTTATCAAAACAAAAAATTCCTGCTTTCTTAGAGGAGATAATGCAGGCAAATGACAAGGATAAAATACCATAAAATTATGGAATTATAGTAGCTGTCAAGTGTTATAGTCAAGGACAATAGTGATAGTCAAGGACTATCTAGCTGTTTTTAAAACATATTCTCCTCCATCCCTTAAAAACTTTAGGACAGGGCTAAGATTTTGTATTTGAGAGTGCTGTCAGTGGTTTGTGACCCCATTGAGAGTGATGCACAGCTCTGCCTTCCCTGCTCACAGCCAATTCCATGGAGAGCTAAATGTGGAAGCAGGAGCCAAGTATTTATTCAGCCTGGTGCCCCAAATATGTCTTTCCCATCTTCTGTGGAGGTACTTACATGCAGATCTGAAAGGAATGCTTATTTTGCCTTGCACACTGCTGATGGCCACAATGTGGCCTTGTCTCCTCTTGATCATGGAGGGGAGAAGTGCTAGCAAAGGACAGAAAAGACCCATTCAGACAACAGTCCTGCCATTGCTGCTGTCAAGAATCAAAGCTTTCAGAGCACTCAGAGATGCTGAAGGGAATTACAAGATCCCTGTTCAGTGCAGGGGTTGGGACAGTGCTTGGGAAGCCTGACTGAAGCTGTGTCTGGCTGGGATGTTCACCTGTGAGGAGACTCCTTGTGGCAGCAGCTGCACGAGGGCTGCTGTGGTAGCTCTGATCTCCCACAGGCTAAGCAGCAGGACTTGCTTTTCCTGCCACCAGAACATCTTCCCATTTCATGCAGCTGACATGCTCCAGGCTGAGCTTTCTGTGTAACCAAAGCTTCCTAGGAAAGCTGCAGCTCCTCTGTAACCCCCACGTTCTCCTGTCCATGTCCTGTCAATGCAGGCAGGATAACTGTACCTCTTTCTAAGTTCTTGCCAGGCTAGAGTCAGGAGATGGAACCAGGTATCATCTCCAGTGGGGTACTTCCCATACAGTCATGCTCAAGCACCTCCTCAGGCCTGTCCCTAACCCCAAACCTCCCCTCTCACCCTACACTGCACCAGGTACAAACACAAGTCAGGCTGTGCTCAGTTGTGCTGGTCTGCAGAGGCATCAGCCAAATCCACGTGGTACCTTTGGTGAGGGCTATAGGTCCAAAGTAATTTGTTTCCATCACTTTCTTATCCACATCTAGTCCTGTGTCCACGATTGTGCCTCGGAAGCTGATGCCAGCATTGTTGATCAGGATGTCCACGTGACCCAAGGCCTTCAGGATCTCCTCAGCAGCATTTACCACAGTTTTGGTGTCCGAGAGGTCAAACACCACAGTGTGAGGTTTATGTGTCTGTGAATAAAGTAAAGTTAGCAAAATACAGTTCAGTGCTGGATGTGCCAGCTCATGATGGGATTCCCCAGCTCTGGAAGCACAGGAGCAGGGTCCTCCAGGCCCTGTGCAACTACAGTGCAGCAGTTCCATGTGGCAGGAATACATGACAGAAGAAGGTTGTGCCCGTCTTTCTCTGCTCCTGCAACCTGTTCCTTATACCTGAGCCTAGGAGAGGGACAAAGGAGATCTTCCTCAAGTACTGAAGTTTCCTGCTGTAAAGGAAACACATCTAAAAAAGGCAAAATGTAACCTGTGTGTTTTCTACAGAAGCCAGCATTACCTTTCTTAGCCACTGTCAGCAGACATAGAGATAAAAAAATAAATGCCAACAAAAGAAAAATCAGTTTTCAGATTCAGTGTATGAGGTACAGGTGTAAGGGGTCTGGGGACTCTGCCCTCATGTGCTTTCACTTCCATTTCTAGCCAAGATGGCTTATTTTTGTGAGTTTTTTACAAGGAATGACATGCCATGTACTCCTATATCAACATCTATCCCTAACCACAGAGTTGCATTTTTCCTATTGCTCAAGAGACCAACCCACAGGCAATTCTGTAACTTCTATAACAATCCAAGCAGAAATCCAGCCCACGTGAGCCCACAGGCCTGTCCTTGTCCCACACTCACGTTTTTGCGGTGACTCTTCATGGCACAAAGCTCCTGCACCAGCTCTTTGAGCTTCTCACTGTCTCTGCCACAGAGCACCAGCTTGGAGCCAGCTGCATGGAAAGCTTTGGCACATTCTTTGGAGGAAGGAAGAGAGAAAAGTAAGTATTTGAATACCAGACAAAGGACAGATCCACATCAAACCTGGTGATAGCTGAAACTGGCAGGGCTCAGAGGTGGCTTTATTGCTGCTGTGTGATGGTGAGGCTGATTTACAGCGAGGTCACAGCCACGTCCCACTCTCCTGGGCCTGTGATAGACACATGATAGTGGTGAGGCAGCTGCTGTGCTCACAGATACTGTGCTGGTTAGACAGTTATTGTGGTGTTTACACATCTTCCCCTCAGATGGTCAAATCTGCCTGTGCTTCTTCATTTTTGATTTGATGTCCTTCTTAAGAGGGACCACAATTACCTGGTTTGTGTTATCTAACACAGCACAGCCTAGTCTTAGGAGTTTCAGTTTTAATGAACCTCCAGAGGTTCTGGAAGCCTGGGATTTAATGGCTTCATTCATCAAGGTGATTCTCTTCATTGGGAAAAGGCTGGAGAAGGGATGGGAGACTATTGTCCTCCTAATTGCATGTTCCTGTCCCCTCTGGGAGCCAGAGGGACAACTGCTTGTTAGCATAAGGATGACAGTGGATGGCAATGAACACACAGTACTCAGAGGTGGTCTGGTGTATTAATAACTAGGAGTGAGGGGAGTTGTAAAAGATCTTGCAAATGAGTCAATAAGGGAGGAAACTTTACTGTACAATGGTGGAAGTCTCTACACTCAACAGCACAGACGGAGCTCCAGCTGGGAGGTCTCTCCTGGAATACTAATTTCCTCTCTTCTTGATGAGAAGTACAAGATCCTTTACCACTCCCACTCTTTGGCTGTGGCAGGCAGAGAGAACCAGTTCATCTCCTTTGGCCAGTTTGTGAACACCCCTGTCCTTAGGGACAAACTCACATGCAAAGGCAGTATCAATGAAAGCTCTATTTGTTCTATAAAGGTACTCATCCTAATGAAAGGCCTTGATAGCAGAGAGCACCTTGTCTTCTCTTCAAGCAGCTTTTAAAGCAATTATAGAAAGCAGAATTAGAGAATGTAGCCATTGAAGCAAAACATAAGTTTTAGTTGGAAAAAAATACTCACTGGTGTTAATAATGCCAAGAGTCTGAATTCAGACTGGATGGATTTGTACCATGAGAGGAAAAGTACCTTAGCTTGAGGGTGAGGGACAGGGAGAAGGAGTGGAAAGTTTGGCAGAGCAGCTGGAAATACAACAAACATGAGTGCAGAACACCAGTTCTAGGAGGTTTTAAAGAAACAATTTAGCTTCCTGGCTTTTTCAGGATTTAGGGTAAAGACCCCTGACAGCACAAGAACAGCATCTAATTTTTTGCTTTGATGAGCTCCGGTTTACCCAGGATGGTTAAAATTTTCTGTAACAAATGCTGAAGACTTTCTTGCATCCAAACCCACACTGGCTGTGGTTATAACTCAGGTGGGAGCCACATCTCTCAAAATTCAGATCACTAGGAACTTTCAGCTCATTACTGCTTTATTCCAAGAGCTGCTCCTGCCACAACCTCCTACTTGTCCTGCCCTTGGTGCCCATGGTAAGGTGCCCATACCTTTCCCCAGGCCAGAGGTGGCCCCTGTGATCACCACCACTGCTTCCTGCAGGTAGGCTCGCATCCGCATCCACTGCAGCAGCCGGAACAGCACAAAGATCCCCAAGCTGCCAAAAAGCAGTGGGATGATGACTGTGCTTGTGAAATCCATGAGCTTTCCCTTCTGAACTGTCTTCCTGGAGCCACGGGACGAAAGGAAAGAGATCATTTCAGCATGAAGAAAATGAGCAAAGGCTTGAAAACTGTTTTGAAATTATTTTTCTTAATCCTGCCTTACACCACCAATAAACCACCAAGAATCCTCTGTATCTTCTGCAGGTTTCCTCATCCCTTCATTTAGGCTTTGGAAAGTTCACATCAGTACCCAATTTTAAGCATTTAAATAGTAATGTGAACATCCCAGCAGGACACTTGGCATTGTGTCCTGTCAGCTGTCACGTAACAAACTTGGGGTCAGGGATGCTGTTCCCGTGTTTTGCCCTAAATTCACCCTCTTGTACGAAGTGTATTTGGAGGGAAAGTTCCTCAGGGCTGGGATAACTCTCCACATTCTTCTGATTGTATAAAACTGCTCAGATATCTCCAGAACAGCCAGTACCACAGTATCTACAAGCCAGAGATCAGTTACTGTGCATTATCCCAGATGGATGTAAGCCAGTCTGTCTTTTGGAGGCTCCAGGTTTTCTCTCTGAGCCAGTTATTTGCTTAACACACTGAAATCTCATCCTGGAATTGGATTCTGATACCAAGGCATAGCCCTTATCTCCTTGCTAAGCCATTCCTTCAAGGGAGTAGTTTATGTGACAGCTTACCACAGGGTCAAAGAGCAAGTGGGACTTCTGTGAAAAGGCCACTAATTCTCCCTCAGTATATCCCTGAGCTTTTATCAAAGCTTGGTGTAAGAGTAAAGTTAATTACAACTCCTTCCTGGAATCTTCTGGGTCACACATTAAGTCAAAACCAAACATCAGTTTGTTTTCCCTTCCTTTCTTTCTTGTGCAGGCAGAGTTTGAACTCTTGCAGTCTGAACTGCAAGACAGGCAGTTCTGGGAAGATACTGGGAAATTCTGGGCACACAACTTGTGCTCCTTCAAACAAAAGGACAGCATGAGAAGCAGAAAACAAGAGGTAACTAAGGCAGAATTCAGTGTCATTGAGTAGAGGACTGAGCTTGTATGGAACTGAGGGGATGGTAGAGGCTCTGCATGCCATGGAACAGAGCTAATGTGGAAAATATCAGGCTCTTCCAGATATCCATCAGGGGCTTGAAGAGAATTCCTCAAATAGCTGCTCAGTGAACAGCTTGCTGAAATAGTAGTGAACTGAATAAAGTAAGTATTTCTGGGGGTACAGCTGGAACACAATAAAATAACACATAAAGACAGCTCTAAATAAACTTGGCAAGGTCTAAAAACAACCCAACAAGTTAGAACACAACTCTTCTTGGGGTCCTTTGGAGCTTCCCACTCCTGAACTAACTCGTGTGTGTATGAAGTCCCTCCTGGTGTGATCCACTGTGGATAATGTGGGGAGACATCCAGAACAGCAGCTCCCCCAGGCACAGGAAGTGTGCCCAGAGTGGGAAAGCAGAAACCCAAAAGGAGGATTCAGCTCAGGCCCTTGCAAAGCATCTTATTCCTCCAGCCCTCTGCTGAGGGAGTGCACACAGGGTGTATTTTGTTTGGTTTGCAGCCCTGGTACAGTTGATTTGACATGAGAGAATGGATCTTCCCTAAAATAATTCCTTGGAAAGAGATGTTTTGACACAAGGCCACTGGCCTCTTCAGGCTGGATGAGAAGGTTCTCCTGACTGATTCATGCTCAGCTGGGCATTGAAAGCAGCTGCCTTCCTTATAATTCCCCTTTTTTTTCTCTCTCAGAGGTCTTTTGAGAGTCAGAACATGAGGTGTGGGCAGGAAGAACAGGTGCTGTGCTGACATTGGGCTTAGAGGACATTCTGGAACAAAAAAAAACTCTTCAGCCCACGTTTAGGCCCTTTTGTTATGTCCAAAGTGGGAGCTGACAGGTGCAGTGGCACTTCCTTCATGAGGCACTGTAAAAATCTGGCCCTGCTCTGGTTCTGGTTTCAGTGAAATGCAGGTGAAAAGGTAACTGGGAAGAGGGGGCTTTCCTGACACCTCTCCTAACTAAAGCACACTGAGATCTGAAAAATATTCCCAAGTCTTTTATTGTTTTTCTTTCCTTTTTCTCCATGTTATACACAGGAACTGGGCAGATTGTCCATCTCTGCCTGAAGGCTGCAGCAAGGCAAGAATCCAGGCAACAACCTGCTTTGGCAGCTTCCAGGCTGGAGTCTGCATCAACAGGTAACTCCTCTGGGGAGGGGAAACATGGGATGGGGAAGAGAAGGAAGTGGAGCAAGAGAGAAGAGAAGGACTTGTGAATCAGAGATGTAAATCCCTTTATATTAGAGTATGCAGATGCAGTACCTTCTTCCAAGGTGCTCAAATGGCCTCTTAAAAAAAAACCAAACCAAAGAAAATCTCAGTTCAGTCAGAGAGAGAGAGAAAGTGAGAGAGAGGAAAACCCAGCTGAATAAATTATTTGGGACAGAAGAACTTCTGTAGCACTTCAGACCTACAGCAACAAGTTTTGCTTTGATTTCCTGAATTGCTTCTATCACAAACCCAACTTTAGGGAACATTTTGAAGTAGCCAAAGACACCCCAGAGCAGCTAATGCTGTGTCACATTAAAAATGTGGGTGAGGAACATGTGAGTTTCACAGATTAATTTGAGATAAACTGAGTATCTCAGACCTCCTGCTCAAAGGTCTGAGACCCCACTATCACCTTTGTTCAATAATTTGGGTATTCATGCTGAAAAAAAAACCCTGTTATTAACAGGTAATGTTTATAACATCAGGTCCTCAGAATGAGAGAAGCCACTGCTCATAAACTGGTTCAAATCAAGTCCTGTAATTCCCAATTCTCCATCTGAAAAGGCAGGATTGGAACATGCAGGTTATTAGAGAGCAGAAATAAGAACACTGATAATGTGAGCAAATACAGGTGATTGGAAACTTTTTGAAGGCTTCCCATAGAAAAAATCATATTTATCCAATTAAGAAAAACTCCAGAGCTTTCCCCCTGAAACAAAAACTGATGGAATCCTATAAAAGCCAGGACAATGGTTTCTGAAGGAACAAGGATGTTGATTAATAAGGTCAAGGGTGCACTAAAGGCAGCAAAGATGAGACCAGGTCCCAAAGAACCAAACCCCTGAAAGCTTCCCCAAACAACACTGATTCTGCAGCTTCAGGCTCCCAGAATCACATTGTCCTTTATGTGACAAGTGGCAGCAACTGGGAGGCTGCATTCCCAAATCCAAAGGTTGGGGGGATAAAAGGAAGGGAAAAAAAATCTAGTTTTCCTAAGGAAAAAAGCACAGCCCCTCTAAGCTTGAGTGAGGACTTTAGTGTGAAGAAAGCACAATGTCCTACCTGAGAAAAGGGCTCACTTGCAGTGACTCTGAGCAGGAGGCTCCCTCGGGTCCCAGAGCAGGACAGCCCCGACTTAAATTTGGAAATGGCAGCAATCCAAGCAAGTGTGCCGAGTCCAATGCCAGCTGAGCCACGGGCTGCCTCTAAAAACAAACCTTGGGAATACGGGCTCTGACCTTTCCAATGGAAGGGGGGGAATTCAACCCCCAGACTGAAAAGACAGAAGTGACCTCAAACTTCTGAAACCACTAAAACTTCTAAGCAGGAATTCAGCAAGTGACAGAGCCCCTGATTCCAAACAGGAAACAGGAGAAGGAAAACAACAACCCAACTGCAATTCTCAAAATAAATTTGTCACCCAGGCATTACCTGAAGCGTCACCTAAGGAAACTCTTTGTTGTATCTCAGCCATCATTCAATGGATCCTGCCTAAGTTCTTCCATAATTGTTATGCAAAACAACAACTTCAACCCATGCTGCAGCAAGAGGGAAAAAATATGTTTCCAGCACCCAAAAATCAGCCTGGACTTGAGAAATTATCTGGTCTTCCATCTGGTCTGGTGGAAGGTGTCCCTGTCCATGGCAGGGGGCTGAATGAGATGGGACTTAAGGTCCCTTCCAACCCAAACCAGTATAGGATTCTAATAAATCGCCTTGTCATAAATCTTCCTGCCACTTTTACTCAGTTACAAACTGTAATTCCAACCCTCCCACGCGGAAATCCTCTATTGGGGGTTGGGACAGAAACAAAGGTGGCATGATTAGAAAACTGACACATTTGTTGTTCCAAAGAGAGCGTTTTGCCGACATCTACCAAATCAAGAACCACCTAAACCACCGTGCGAACATGACAACTGGCTGTCTCCCTGATTTATCTACAGTTACGTGTTTAATGTCAGTACCAGCCGTGAACTCTGTCCTGGAGAGCGCTGGGTGTCCCTGCGCACGCCAGCAACGCCTTCTCCCAACCTCTCCTGCATTTCCCACACCCCCACCCCTCTCAGGGCCGCCCCGGCAGCGCCCCGGCCCCTCCCGGGTGTCCCCTGCGCCCTCCTGGCCCTCCCTGTTCCCCCCGGTCCCCACCTGGTCACCGCCGTCACCATGGCCACCGCCGGAAGTGGCGGCACGGGCACTTCCGCCCGGACTCCGCTGGGCGGTTGCTCCGCCGTGACGCCAACCGGAAGTCGTTGCCTGCAAGCAGCTGCCCTCACCTGTCCTCCCGCCCGTGCAGCCCGGCGGGGGAGCGGCGCTGCTGACCGTGGGTTCCGGCCTCTCGGCATTCTCGCCCGGGTGGGGATTGCCCTGAGCCCCAGAATCCCAAAATCCCAAAGGGATCAGGCTGGAAGGGACCACTATGGGGCATCTGGTTCAGCCTCCCTGCTCAGCAGGGCCATCCCAGAGCACGGCGCAGGGCTGGAATATCCTCAGTGAAGGAGACTCCACACCCTCTCCGCTCTCTGTTCAGGGCTCAGGCACTGCACAGGGAAGTTTTTTCTCATGTCCAGGTGGAAGTTCCTGGTCATCGGTTTGTGTCCATTCCTCTTGTGCCATCACTAGGCCCCACGGAGCAGATCCTGGTTCATCTCTGCATCCTCCGTCCACATCCTCAATTCCCATCTGCGGTGGTCACTGTTCTACTCATTGCTGATTATTAACCCGCCCTAAATTCTGTCCTCTTTGGTATCTCCACATGAAAACTGAAGATGCAGAAACAATCACAGAATAAGCTCAATTGGAAGGGACCCACACGGGTCATCAAGTCCAACTCCTGGCCCTGCACAGAAACCCCCCAAAATCCTACCCTGTGCCTGAGAGTACAGGCACAGGACAGGACCCTGTGCAAGGTGTGACTGTAAAGAACAATGGCAAATTCCTGTAATAGGAGAAGAGAGGCATTTCTACAGAACCTCTTTCAAATCCATGACCTGATTTCTCCATTAACTCTGTGCAGAAATGGGGCCTGAATGTGTTGCAGGTTGTGCAGCTTTAAATCCCCTCTCTCGGGTGCTGGCACCGATCAGGGCCACAGAGCATTGCCAGGCTGTAGCACAAACCTGACTCCAGTGATCCCAAAAGCACAAAGTCCAAATGTGCCAGGACTCTGGCCCTGAGGAAGGAAAGGCCCAGGGAGCTTCTCCACCTCTTTGTGAAGGTATTTGTGAGCAGCAGGCACATTTACAGAGGCATTCAGAGATACTGAAGTGTTTTCCAAGGGCAGTTAATCCCAGATGTCTTCGCATGTGAACAGCAGCAGGATAAAGGACAGCTTTTTACAGCAGCTCTTTGAAAGATGGTTTTATCATAAATTTTTATGATAACTTTTTTCTGCTCCTCTCTTCTTATAAGGAAAACACTGAAATTAATTCAAAGCTTCAGCGCCAGTGCATCATTAGTAAGGGATCAATATTTCAGGGAAAAAAAGCAGAAAATAATTCAAAACCTCCCTAAAAAAAACACATTCTGAAAGGAAGGATGATAATACACTTTTTTTACTTCAAGGACAATATGGAAGGAAATGGAAGAATCAATAATTTTATTTACACAAATGAAATCGAAAAATCAAACTCAGAAGAAGGTAGTTTTTGATGTGGCAGCCTTACTGGGAGCTCCAGCTGGTGCTGTCTTCTGAAAATCAGAGCTGGAAAAAGCCATTTCGATCCTTCTTTCCCACCCAAGCAGGGCAGGAAGAGCTGTAGCCTAATGCACAGGGCAGCAGTGACCTGAGAGCTCTGCCCAAGCTGCTCTGGTCATCTACCTGGTATCTCCCAGGTAGGTGTTTATTTTAGCAGGGAATGGTCTGTCCCCACACTGGCAGGAGCTGGGACAGCTGACTGAAACCAAGTGCCCAGTGAGTCACACAGCAAAGGCTCAGACTGGAGCTGCAATTCGAGAGGGAAAGTCAATGAAGTAAAGCTTGACTTTGTTGCTTTGATTGGGATTCCATTTTCTTACGTTGATCTAATGTAATTAACAAAAAATTCACCTCTGATCTAAACCTGCTCATTGACACATCACACACTGGGTGGGGATTAGATGATTTACTTGTCAACATGTCTTTGTCCTCAGAAACATTAGTGGAGAATCTACCCCAAATCTAGCACTGGTTTTGGAGACTGTGCAAGCCCCAAGTGGTAAATGTTGGTATAATCTAAACCCATGCTTGTTGTTTTTATTAGCACTCAAATCTCTCTCCTCTTTTCTTTCTCACTCTGTTGGGCCACAACTGCAAAGGGCTGGAATCCTTTTAGCATGTGAACACTTTCTTGACAAACATCCTGCTGTTCTATCACTGCCCTCTTGCAGTGCAGGAGCTCTTTTTTGAGGGGGAGAAAAGAAAAAAAAATCTCCAAACTCAATGATCTATTTGCACTTGTGTTTGGTGACATCTGCTTTGCTGCACTGAGTGCAGATCTGCAGCCTTTTAACCCTAGTCTCTAGGGCAGCAATTTTGTGCCCTAGTTCTTGTGGGCTCTTATTTGTCACCTTTTTTCTCCAGGAGTCTAAGATGTAGCTTCTTGCTGTAAGAAAAGCTTTGGTTGCTTACCCTAAGAGCCAAGATCTGGGCAGAAATCCCCACAGGGTAACAAAATTCTTCCCCAGGGAAACATCCCTGAACTAGTTTGAACTGAGAGCTCCCAGTTTTACAGCACCTTTGGCTGGAAGATGTAAATGTTCAAAGGGCTGTGGCATGATTAAAGATTTTCTTGTCTCAGCCTCTCATACAAGGGTGCAGACTCTCCTCCTCCCCTCCCTGCTCCCATAATTTGGTTCATAGGAGTAAATGAAAACATTCTAGGGTGGTAGGGGAAAAAGGCCAGACCTGGGATGGAAAAGAGAAAAATAAGGGCTTCTCAGGGCTTTTCCAGCCCCTGCAGCTCTTTGCAGATTTGTCTGTGCTTCTTCCAGACATTGACCCAAGAAGATGGGTGTTTTGCTCCATCTTAACTTTTGCCCCAGTTATAGTTCTGGTTTGGAACTGGGCTCTGACTCAAGGACATTGAACTCCTTTCAGAAAACTCTGGATACTTGGTCACTGTTTTTCTCAGCTCTTGTCTCTGGGAGAATTTTGCTGCAGGTTCAGTTCATTGCAGTTCAGTTATTTTCCACCACCTGAGTATTATTTTTCTTTTCCAGCTATTTTCTATAAGGTTTGTTTGTAATTACTGTCTCCTTCAGAGCCTGCACTGCAGCATTTCCAAGCTCAGTGTGAGAACAGTGTAGACTTAGTGGAACTGCATTTCTGATGTGTGATTGTGCTGCAAATCCCCAATCCTTGCAGACAACCCAAAAGCTGGGGAAGAGGGAGAGGCAGCAATATCCTCTCCTCCTGCAGCTAAAGATCCCCACACTCCACAATCATTTTAATGGAGCTGAATGCTTCCAGGGGAGATAGTGATGTTTTGTCACACACAGACATGGCAAAGCTGATGTGGTCTAATTGTGTCTTTTTTAATTGTTGAGGGGACAGCTCAGGCCCACTGTACAGAAATATTTCCTACCTGCAGCTTCACTGCTCTCAGGATATCCAACCCTGTCCTTCCCTGCTGCTTTCCCTTCTTGGTTTGGGGTGGGAAAAGCAAGGAAGGGCTGAGGCTGGGCCCCCAAGAGCTGTAAAGCCGCAGGCATATCTGCAGAGGAGTGGAGAGCCCACCCCTCCCGTGGGTTTTGGTGGGTCAGGAAGGAGTTAAATGACAACAGAGGGAGAGGCTGTGCTATTGTTCAGGCATCCCTGGGTCCAGGGTGGCTGATCTCTATTCCCGGATCTGCCTCTGGCTTCCTGCACGACCTTGGACCGCTCACTTACCTTTTCTTTTCCTTAGCTCCCGAACTACAACATGGAAATCCTTCTCTTCCTGTGGTGCCTCGTTCCCTGCGGGTTTCAGGGAGGCTGAGATTCTCTGGTGGGAGATGAGAGGAGGAGAGGAACGCGTTTCCACTGAGAAAGATTTAAGGAGAGGGCAGCAATTTGGGGGCATGTTCCTGTTCGTTCAGATGCAGCACGGGCTGTGCATATTTGGGAGATATTTGGGGTTTTTTAGCAGCAAACCTGTGGTGAAAGGCAAATGTTGGTGCAGCTGCCCAGAGCGCTGCCAGCTGCAAGGAGCCTGTTCTTCACTAGATGGTGCTTTGATCAAAGATTTGGATAACTGCAGTTCTTTCTGCACAGAATTTCCTAATTTTTCTTCCCCAGTCTCCATTCCTGCCCCTCTTTCTGTGCTTTAACACCACGGGGGCCACTTAATGATGCTGGATATCGAACAAGGCTAATCTGTGGTACTGCAGGCTCCAAGCACCCACCAGCCCGCCGGGCTCCCGGGCTTTGGGGTTTGAAGTGTGGATCAGTGCTGCTAGGCTGTGGCAGAGAATTGAATTCTTTCCGTGTTTTCTATTCCCATAAGGAAAAGGCTTCAAAGAGCAGGTCCCCTCCCCCTCTCTGCTGGTGAAGGGCATTTAGGGAAGCTGGGAAATAAATCCAGCCCTGACAGACGCATTTATTTAACAAATCACTGCCTTTTCCCTACCTTAGCAGAAGACTGGGTGTTTTTTAAAAAGGGGATTGCTGCTTTTATATCCATCTTTGTATTCAGGAGATGGTTACCTAGCCAAGGTCATTGCTGCTGCATGCCAGGATCGAGCAGCGAGCCACCCTCCTCTTCTCTGAACGAGCACTGCTTTCAGTGGGGCTCCCCCAGGGAAAAAAAAAATGGGAATTAGGCTTGGATCTGGCCAGCACAAGATCCCAAGGTGCTGCCGGGCAGAGAAATCCACAGGAACAGCGTCCCCTTTTCCAACGGCAGCAGAGGAGATGAATGAAGCTGTAATCAAACATTTCCTGTGCAGACATGCACGGGGCTGGGCTGGGCTGTGCTGTGACAGCCTGTTCCCGGCACTCCAATCCGGCACACACAGGGAGAACCAGGGGCTGGGCCCCCGCCACGTCTCCCTGAGGCTGTCGCCTCCCCGGGGATGGTTCCTGCAGCCTGGTGTCGCCAGTGCCTCGGTGCCAGGCTGCTGTGCCAGTGCCCGCGGGCATCCTGGCGCTCCCGCGGGCTTCCATCGCGCACAGCTCCTTCCCCGTGCGCTCTGACAAACATTAATGAATGGAGCCGGTGCTGGGGCTGGATGGCTGCTCGGACCCCACAGCCACGCACAGAGTGACAGTCCGAGATCTCGCTCCTGTCCCCGGCACCTCAGCGGCCACTGCTGCCACCGCCGAGGTCGAGGGTTCGTTCCCCGCATGGGCCATTCACGTCTGAGTTGGGCTCGGTGATCCTTGTGGGTCCCTCCCAGCTCAGAATATGCTGTGATTCTGTGCCCGCACATGTGTGCTGAGCAGGCCGGTGCCCGCAGCATGCCGCTCCGCACATGCAGGATGTGGTGCTCATGGCAGCGATGTCCCCACAGCAGGGACAAAGCGATGCCGGACTGCAGTGTGACACAAAACTCCTCTCGGGACCGGGAGCTGACACAGATTCTCTGTCATTCCCCTGTTGTCAGCGTCTCACAGCACATGCATTTGTTCATCATTAGTAAGATACCGGTGCTGACTAAACTCTGACCCTGCATCACACAGAAATTCGCCCAGAACTGTGGGGTTCAGACTCGTATGGAGAGTGAAAAGTGGGGACAGGGCATTTCCTCACATCTATTCCACCTGGAGAGCAAACCCCTCTCCCAGTCCCTCCTGGCTGACAGGAAATCACATCACCGGCGTGTGCAGTTTTTTTTCCCTTTTCCTCCTGAAATGTGCTTGTTTTATTGTTTTCCTCCGATGGAATTTGCCAGCGTGTACCAAATTATGTGGTTCTGAAATTTAAAAGCAGCATACCTGTGTGGGGGAGAGAATGAGTGGTTTTGACTGTGCAAGCTGGCTCTTCCTTCCCTCCTCCCTTCTCCCCACATCCCCATGTGCTATGGAGCCAGCTGCTCCCGGAATAGTTTGGGAATGAAATGTCACCATTTGAAACTGGTGAGTCACACTTTTGGGAGGAGGGGAGGAGAGAATCTGAAATCTTGCCGTGTGGCAGAGCGTCTCCTGGTGAGTACAGAGAGATTTTTAAAACCACAGACTCCCTGATGATGGAGTTGAGGGGCTTTGAACAGAGGCTGCTGGGTGTGTCCGCGCTGCTTTTTGCAGGAGGATCTCAAAATCCTCTGAATTTTCTTCCTCAACATGCCCACTGCAGCTGGATGCTGGTGCCTCCTCCAGCAGCACTGGGTTGTATCTGTCTGACAACATACCTACAGTGACTCTCTTAATTAAGTCTCCTGCACTGCTGCGAGGTGTGTAATTACAGCGAGACCTGACTTAAGCATCCACTCGAGGGACTAACAAAAAAAATTATTTACCAGAGCAGGGAAGAGCAGAACTTTACTGAATAATTTTTTTTTTGATATTTTAGGGGAAGTTTATTAAACAAAGGAGGGTAATTATTCTGGTTCTTCTTTCTCCCAAAATAAGGATGATGCCTTAAATATACTGAGTGTTAACATAATTAGGGTTTTTTTCCCTACCAAAAGGATACTTGAGAAATTCTGTCTTTTAACAGAGATTACTATAAAAAAGTGTCAATTAGTGCAAATAGTGGCAATGATCTTGCAAAATGAACTACTGTTTATCAGAAGCTCAGTAGTTTTCCCTCCCTGGCCAGTGATAGATTTTTTTTAGTGGAAGGGCAGCATTCAGGATTGCAGTTTTAGGGTGCTATAACCACCCATTTTCAGCACTCTACCTGGCAGTTTGGCCTTGCAGGTACCAAGAATGGTGTGTCTAGAGGTAGCTGTAATACTAATGGGGTCTCCCAAAGAGCTGTAGCAGTTCCAGTAGGATGGATTTTGGCTGTTGCTGCCCCAGCTTGCTGTCAGAGGTCTCAGTCTTGTCCCCGAGGTGGCAGCTGGGCTGTGCATCCCTACACACAGCCCAGGGGTATTAATCTAACCTACCACTTATTTCAGGTTCCCTTGCTATTCCGAGCACTGCAGTGACATGGAGAGGAGATGTGCCACCCATCCTGCAGCCCCTGTTTCTGCAGGAATGATCTCCAGCTGAAGGACAGGGAGAAGCTGGAAATAGTAATATCAGAAATAGCCCCCAGAGGGGCTGTCAGCCTTCGAGTCCCACCTTCAGTGGCATTCTGAGTTCATGCTGCGAGTAAAACTCCCAAATTGCTCACCAAGCTTGCAGCGAACTTGGTGGAGATTTTGCAAGCATAAGCCCTGGAGGATTTGATGCCATCTCTGTCTGTTTTATTTGGAAGACTGAGCTCCAAGCAAGATTTTATGAAGTGTGCATTTCTATCTCAAATTCTAGGTAGTGTTAACTAGAAACCCACATCCTCCATTGTCACTGTATTTGACAGAAATCACCCCTGGCTGCAGAAATTTGCTGCAGAGCCTCAGATTTTCTTTAATACAAAACAAAACAACCTCAGAGACAGCCTTGAAAAGTCAAATTTGGGTGCTATTCCACATGCGTTTTCTCAGCAGAAAAGCCTGTTTATTCTCTTAAGTGTATCACTGTTGCCCTTTTCTCTTAACTCAGACTGTCACAGTGATTTTGCACTGCAGGGCACCACAGAGTCCAACCAGCAACGCTGCAGGAGCTTAAAGTTGCAGCAGCAATGTAGGAGTGAGCCAAGGTGCCAGGTAAGAAAAGGGAACCCCTCTGGGTACCTGCTACACCTTCAAGTGTGAACTCAGAGCTATTCCAAACCAGTAATTCCTAAGAGATGGGAATGTCACTGGATCATCAATTCTGAGGCATAATGACAGCATTTTAGTGCTTGATGTTGCCTTACCTCTGTTTGTTCTAGCATAGGTGTTTGCCTGGTAGGTTTAGCTCCCCAGATTCCTTATGGGGATTCCCTTTAGCCTGCAGTTTCCTGCAGATAACTCCCATGATAATGCTGGGAATGAGCAGTGTAAATACTCCCCATGGAAAAGCAGCTTATTTCTCAGAATGAGGTTATTGTCCTTTCAAATAGAGTAACAAAAGACAAATTTGCTGAGTATACAACTCACTGAAGTACTGCGTGTTTCAAAGATACACGATGATTTCTTTAAAACTTAATGGCTTTTCCCCCAAAACAAAGGATTTTGTCTCATCACCTACAGTGGGATTTCCCAGAAGGCTTGAGACAACACATCCTCAGCCTTTTGGACCTTGGCTAAACTGATACATGTGGAATGTGTGGAAGTCTTCCCAACAGGAACAAACAACCCTGGAAGGCCAAGATTACCACTGATCTGGTTTTGGGGAAAAAAAAAAAGAAAAAGACAACTGAAATGATGTTGGACATTCATTAGCAAAGCATTGTCAGAACACAATAGAAGAACAGACAAAAGCCAGTCCAGATTCTGTGGTATTTCCTAAAGGGCTCCCTCTGGCACATGGCTATTCCCTGCCAATCCTTCTGTATTGTCTTTGATAATGAATAGAAGCTGAACAGATGATTGTTGTATTGTCCACTAAGTGATTCATTTACATTAAATAGTGCTCCAAAAGTAGGCTTTGGGTGGACTTTTTTAGTCACTTCAATTATTTATTTATACAGTTTAATTACTGTCTTTTAACTCTCCACTGTAATAATTATTTCCTGATTGCTTCAATTAAATTACTCCTCTGAAGTCAGTGGCCCAACAAGCCCTGACATGAGAAGCAGCATCCCTGCATTTTCAAAGATGCTTTATTTTGAATGGCCACCTCTAGGGAAGTGGTCCTGATTTGGGAAGGTGCTGAGATTCTGGAGCACCTCCAGGTCCCTGGAGTCCCTGGTGCCTGGCACCAAATGAAGCACAAACTTTGCTGCATAAGCCATCACAGTTCCATGGATTCCTTCTTAACCTCTCAACTCCTGCTATGCCTTCACCAAGGTTCTTGATTAACCCAAGGCTTCCAATACAATTTCAGGCTTTTCTTACAGAGGTCAAAAGGTTTGGTTTGGTTTGCTTTGGTTTGCTTTGGTTTGCAGATGGGACAGATGTTATGTGCTCAAGGGCATATTGTTGGAGGAGAACTTCCATGTGCAAAGATATTTAGCCCCAAATCCATATCCAGGGCTGCAGGACCACTAATTGGATGTGCTAATGGGTCGGGGAGAATGACATGTACTGAAGGGCTCTTTGATGGCTGAAGAATCTGAGGAAATCAACAGTCCAGGCCTTTTCATCTCCAGTTGTCTGAGAAGCTGCATGACTTTGTTGAGTGGCTGCAGTTACATCTCAAATTCCCTGATTTCCTAATTATTCTCTTCTCCCTATTCCATGTACAAGGCAGGGAAGCAGCGATGCAGAGAGAGGAAGGGAACAGTCCTAACAGTGTTGAGTTGTCCATGTAATGTGGCCTCAATTTAAACCTCCTAGGGCAGAGAAAAGCAGCCTTTGCAGGCTCTTCTGACATTTCCTCAGTCCCTTCTCCTTCCAGTTGGGAAAAACAAACTTGCCTGCCCTGTGCCAAGATCCCAAAGAAAGAACAGAAGTTTGTTTTGACGAGTTTAGATGCCTGCACCTGCCAAAATGAGGCAAGATTGACTTTTTGCAACCAGCTTCCTACCAGCTCCTCAGCCAAATGAACAGAGGACAAGAACACTCCCGTTCCACTGTAGCCTTCCAGCTCCTTGCCATCTCTACTGCTCTGGCTACAGAAACTGGGCAGAATCTGCTGTGTGACTACCTGAACTTTAGGTTTCTGTTTGTGTCACATTTTTGTTACCCTGCTTCAGAAACTGCCTTTACCTGATGATTAAAGCAAGCTACCCACCCTCAGGATCTCCCTGAGTTTCAGCCTTCTGGGTTGTGTGGCATCATCATAAACCCAGATGAGACTCAGCAGACTCAGAAATAATCCCTCCCTCTGCATAAAGCCACAAAGCACTACCAGGGTTTCCCCTGGTGGCTTCCACTTTAACCCTGCAGTGCTGCTCTCCGTGTGTTCCTGCTCTCCCAGGGGCCCGGATTGCTCTGTGCTCTGTGGCAGGCAATGGAATCAAACACTGTATTAGCAGCCCCATAATAGCTGTGCTCAGTGGAACCCAGCTCCCTTCATTAATCCAGAAAATGAGAGTTGTTTTCGTACATATGAGAAGCTAATTATTTAAGTGCTGGGAATTAAGGCTCATCAGATGCTGGTGACTGAGTTTGGTTTGGCATCCCAGGGGATGGAAGGAGACCAAGGGAAGCTAGTTTTGCACAGGTGAGCAGTACAGCAACTCACCAATCCTGGAGCTGGGAAGAGATCCCTGTCTACCTCACGCATAAAAGCCCCTCTCTTTGTATATCTCTGTTCTTCCAGACATCATCCAATGACTCAGAGAAATTGTGGATGCCCTCTAATGCTCAGAGAAGTCAGGAATGCCTCATCTATGGAAGTGTTCAAGGCCAGGTTGGACAGGGCTTGAAGCAATCTGGTCTAGTGGAAAGTGTCTCTGTCCATGGCAGGGGGTTGGAACCGGAAAATCTTTAATGTCTCTTCCAACTAAAACCATTCTGTGATCCTATAAGTCTGCCCATTCAAACAGATTTTTTAATCACCACTGATCAAATAACTCTATAGAGTTTTATTTTTTCCTACCAGGAAAGGTGTTCTCCACTTGAGGGTGACCTAACCTTTATATTTTGCAAAAAATCAATATTGCCTTGTCTCAGGTGGGTTTTCAGAAAGGGAAACAAGCTCACACAATTTGTTCTCCTATAGTCTGTTGTCCCTCAGCCTTACCTTTGACCACCATACTCAGAGAAGGGTTTAGACAGAAATGCTGCTCCCTGATCTAACAAGGGACCTTCGAGTGCCTTGGGAAACAGAAGACGAACTGGGTGAAAACCCCCCTCGTCTGTGAGAAACCACAGATGAGGCCAGATTTGCTGTTCTAAACAAAGTTTTTACAACAGAATGACTTGTAACAGTAGATGGGTGCTTTTGACATTCTTCCCAGAAAGTGACAGAAAATCTATTGATGCTATTGCCAATAAGTATAGGCTAAGGAACAGGGACTTGGTTCCGATACTGTCACTGGATGGATCCCCTCTTCATTACAAGCAGCTTGCCAGGAACAAATGTTTCAGATTTTATGAAGATAGCCAGTGTCCTGTGTTCTTCAGAGACTGAGGGAGTGAACTGTTCTGTGTGTTCAGTTGAAGCCAGATGTTAAAGTATTGTCTGGATGTAATTGGCTTGACAAATAGCAGGAGTGACATTTTAGCTCCATTCAAGTCAGTGGCAAAATTCCTGTTGAGTTCAGCTGGGGCCAAGATTTCATCCTCTGACAGTGCTGACGGGAAATCTAACAAGTAATCTTCAAAAAAATAAGCACAGGCATTGTGTTTTTCTAGGACTATTTTCAATCCATGGGCTATGAATCCTTGGAGTCCTGTGCACTGCTTTGAAGAGGTCTACAGAAGATCTCAAAGTCAAGGAATTTTAGTGTCAGTACCTTTAAGTTCACTATATGGGGGGTCCATGATTCCAAGGGGAATGTCAGGAGCTGATTACCAAGTTCAGTCAGCTTGATCCATTGAAATCCACCTATCTGTGCAGTCCTTGGACTGACAATCATCATTCCAGCAGGATCTGCAAAGCTGAGCCATCCTTTGTCATGGAATGTTGTAGATTCAAGAAGCTGCTCTGTCTCCTATATGAAGACTGAGCCACATGGAAATCTCTGCTCTGGCACCTACCAGCTGCCATTATCACTGGATTGGGATGAAAACAAGGCTTTTTAGAGAAGCTGGTGTAGCTGGGACTACACAACCCATTTGGTTTTGTAGCAAGGTCAGTACTCTGTCCCCAAGATAAATGACAGGTACCAGTGTTTCCCTACAGACCTTCAGGTGTCTGAGGTAACTCAGCTGAACTTCTTAGGGAATCAGAAGCAATCAGCTTCAGGCAGAATCACACAATGGATTCTCCCTGTGATATCTCCAGAGCTTTAAGCCCTGCAGCCAGACATACAACCTCATCTACTTTAAAGCCTTTGGATTAAGCAATGGCAGTACTACTTAGATGGAAGTTTAAAATGCTTGGATGACAAAAGGCTTGAGCTCAGGGGAAAAAAAAATCACTGAAGATTAAAAATGGGGTAATTTTTAAGAGTTAAAAGTGCTCTTTTTAGGCTTTAAAATATTTTTCTGGGTGTGTTTTGGTAAGCAGAGTTGTTCCGTAAGTTATTTCCTTTCAGAATGCGGAAGAACTTGTATTTTTTAGAGTGCCTGAAAAAATGCAGGAGAGGTACTGAGGAATCTTCACGTATTCTGTATTGGTTACTAGCATGGAGAGCCCCTGTGCTTGCAGGAGCAAAGCTCATAAACATCCCCCTTCAAATCCACTTGTAGAGCCAGGGGCTTCAGCCTCTTGCAGGTCCAAACTTAGGCCAGCCTCACTTGTACTCCAGGGTTACAGAAGTCCTACCCAAATCCTTGATGTTGCTCACATGCTTGATCAAAGAGAAAAGTTCCTGTTTACCTGAGAACTACAAAGGATATTTTAACACATATCACGGCAAAGCATGCCCAAGTGATGAGGTAACAGTTGATTCATGGCTATCCAGAGGAGTCTAGAAGTGCCACCTTGGGATGACATGGATAGAAGAGAGAGTTACTTTGCTTTTCCATGTGAAGAACGCTGCTTCTCCCCAGCTGAGCTATCATAGAACGCAGATTACTCTCTGGAGGAAGACTTTGCTGCACATTTGCAGTGTGTTTTAGCTACTATCAACATTTATATTCCACTGGCATTTGAGGGTAAGCACTAATTAGCATAATCATCAATGCTTTAAAATGAAAAATTCCTCCAAGAGACACAGGAGGGATTGAAACTGTTTCCTTCCCCCAGAGGCAAATCCTTTCCCAAGCTATCTGCTGCACCAAAAGGTTTTATTCTAGAAAAATTCCCAAGTGATGCCCAAGAGTAAATTAAACTACAGCAAACTTGTAAACTCGTGTGTGTCTGTGTGTGTGCAGCAAGCCGCCCTGATTTGACAATTGCTACCTGACAAAATGTTGTCACTATTTTCCACTCCTGTTTTGTTTTGGCTGCCACTCTGTGCTGTTGTGTCACCTTTAGTGTGTGGGCTGCAACAATCAAGAAATGTTTGTAGAGTTGGAAGTTTTTATACTTCATAGGAAGGATTCTGGTACCTTCACAGGACAGAAAGCAAAGGGTTTAATGGCACACGTAGAGTTTTGCCTCAAGCTCCCCAAGTCAGGAGCTGGCCTTAAAAAAATCTCAAAACCCACCATTTTCTACTCTATTCCAAAGTCCATTTTTACTCTGGTTCCAATTACCACAATCTAGCTTAAATAAACCCCTTTTTATGGAGAATAAGGTGCCAAGGAAACCTTGAGGAAACTTCAAGTTTGAAAGGTAATGTCTATACTTTGGAAATTCCCCTAAGAGTTGATCTTAAAATTTCTACATTGCTGCCTTTGGGAAGTGGGTCTCACCGGGTGTGGTCCAGGATGGGTGTCCTGCATGTGGGTTCTTTTGGCTCAGAGGATTTCCCTCACATCCTCAGCAGGGCTTCAAGTAATGGGCAGAAATCTCCAGGACAGGAGTAGTTAACTCTGCTAATTGCTCTGGAAATGGCCAGAGAGAAAGATCAGTATTTTTCCAAAGGAAATTGGTCTTTGAGAGGGAACCACTAAAAAATGTAGGTGTTTCTTAAAACAATTGCATTTAAACTCACAACTCTTGTTATTTCTGCATAAGACACCACACCCTACAGGGAGTAAACACAGGACTCTGCAAGACAGAATGGCACAGAAATCTCTGTGAAAATTTCAGAGTCTGCAGGACATTGAACATATGCATTGTCTCTTTAGTATCCTGTTTTTTTCAACGAGATGGACTTAAATTTCATTGGCAGAAATTCTCTCTTTTATCTTTATCTCCTGTTTTGATGTGGTAGCCATGGAGAAAAGCCCCAGATTAGTAACAGTTGGTTGGTGCAGAATAAGAATAACTTTCTGCTTGTATTTAGACTGTAGCAATATCGGGGGTTTTGCTTAATTGGAAATACTCGGAGAATAATTATTAGATGTTGTTAGGACATTAATTGCCCATCTCATTCCCTTCTATCCACCTTGAGCTGGTAATCCTGAACTGTCCTCTTTTCTGAAGGATGTTTAGGTGGTTTTCACAGGGAAGGGGCTGGCTCTCTCTGACTCTTGCTTTTGAAAACTGGTTAATTCTCCTGGAAGTTGGGTTAACACAGGAAGAACGTACAGCACCAATTCCTGTTCCCTTTCCAAGAGGTGTAGGCTGCACTGTGATGACTTAATAGGTCTAATGATTACATAGGGTCAAAGACAGGGTACAGCCTCCCTCCAGATTTCACTTGTAATCTTCTGAAACATTCAGTGCAATTTGTGTACACAGCGGGATAATTGTGCCCTTTCCTGACTCTTGGCATCTTTTTTTTTTTCCACCTGGGGGGCAATTCCAGGTTTATCGCGGGAGTGTAATCCCCAGACTACATGGAAGTGGGATTTCTGGGAGAGGCTAACAAGCAGTGTGAGCCAGGAGATGGAACAATTACAGGTGTCCCACGCAGGACAGTGTGTCCTGCTGCTGCCTCAGCCTGGGGGTACAAACCCAGCTCTTTCTTTAGCCCTGCTTTGCCACCAAACCTCCTGGTTACATACGAATAAAAAACTAAGCCTCCTACTACCTACTTCGTTTTCTTTTTTTTTAAAAACAGTAGCACCTCTGGAGGAAATGGAAAGTCCTCATTGTCACAAATTTTTGCCTTTTATTTCATGCAAGCTGCAGCAGCAGGTCAGGAAACTGGACACTATACAAAAATCTGCAAGGTGATGATTTCAAGGTTACAGCTCCCGAGAAATGTGATTAGCACGCACTGAAAAATGGGATTGGTGAAATAGTGGTGGCACTTCACCACTTATTTCCTTGTTGCACAGTGTTTGCAGTGTTTGTGTAAGAAGCCTCTGCAAAGCCTCCGGTCTCTCTCTTCAGAAACCACGGCACAATTCCTATCCTTTCCCTCTTGCCTCACTCCATTATGTAACCCTACAGTGTGTGTGTGGCATATAAGCTGAAAACTATGTACAGATTCCAACATTTTTCACTGTCTTTCCATTTCCTTGTATAGGAAAAAGCTGAAATAACACCAGTTCTGGTTATACACCGCTTTTGTTTCTTCCCTATGGAAACACCAGGATGCAGGCTGGCGGTATGGAGGGACCATATATGGTCCTGGGAGCCCGTCGGAGCGTGGCGGAGCTTCTCCCGGGAGCCCGGCGATCGCTCTCCTCCCGGGAGATTCCTCTTCCCTCAGGAAACCACTGAGGGAACAGCGAGAGCGGGACCAGCGGATGTGACAGCAGCGTAGGCTGCTCTGGGAGGGACCGCCCCCTCATAGCCACCGCCAATCCGCTCTCCGCTTGCAACGTGACTGAAGTTCATCTCAGCCAATCACACCGCCGCTCCCACCACATAGACTCCGCCTCTTATCTCAGTTGGTCAGATGACCTGTCAATCGTCCGAGCCGTCCCGCCTCTTTCCGGCGGGGGAAATACTCGGTAGGAAGGGTGGAGGGGGAGAGAAGAAAGGAAAAGAAACCAATGAGACGCTAGAGAAGAGTAGATTGACATGTAGATGGACCAATCGTCGCGCTTCTTTCCCCCGCCGCTCCCTCCTTCCCTCGCGGGCGGCGGGGCAGAGGGGGCGCTCCTCCCGCACCCACCCGTTGGTCTATCCCACTCCGGGCCGGGCGGGCTGGGTTGAGTGAGCGGCTCGGACCATTGCTCGCGGAGGGCGGGGGGGGCGCGGGCGAGGCGGAGGAGGAAGAAGCCGGCGAAGGAGGCGGGGGGGCGGTTTAAAGGGACAAGAGCCGTGCGGGCGCCGGCGGGGGGAGCCGGAGCGGCGGCGGGCGGGGACTCGCCCCCTTCCCTACACACGCCCGCTCGCACCGCGGCCGGGGTCGCCGCCGCCAGCGCCCCCCTCCCCTCCCTTCACCTCCGCCCGCCGCTTCCACAGCGGCCTCTATGAGGTAGAAGGGAGCGGCGGCCACTCCGGGGGCGGCAGCGGCCGCTACAGCCGCCTCCTCCTCCTTCTCCTCGCCTCAGAGCGCCCCATCTTTGTGTGTGCGGGAGAAGGGCGGGAGGGAGTGCGTGCTGCCCGCCCGCCGTGCTTTGTTCGGAGCCGGGGGGCCGTGGCGGAGCCCCGGCTCTATGTGCCAGCGGCTCCCCGGCGGCGGCGGCGTGAGGGGCCGGAGCCCCTGAGGGCAGGGGGGCCCCGGCCCGTGTCGGTGCTGCGGGGCGGGGGAAGGGGCCGGCTCGCTGCCCGCCGGCCCGGCCCGTGTGCGGGCGGATTGATGTGGGGGGGTCTGACATGAGTCCGCCGGCGGCCGGGTGCTGCCATGTGACCGGCTTCAAGGTGGAGAACTGGAAGCAGAACCTGCGGGCGATTTACCAGTGCTTCGTGTGGAGCGGCTCGGCCGAGACCAGGAAGCGCAAGGTACCGGGGGCGGCTCACATCCACCCCCCTTCCCTTCCCTCCCTCCTTCCCTCCCTCCCCGACCCACCCGCCGCCGCCTCGGGGAGGGGACGGGTCCGGTCCCCCTGCAACCCTCCCTCCTTCCCTCCCCACGGGGCAGGTGGGCCCGAGGTTCCCAGGGAAGGGGCCCGAGCTCCCGCACGCGGTCCTGGGGGGAGGGAGGAGGAAGCGCTCGGTGCCTCCGGGATGGCGAGGGGGGGCACCGGGATGGAGGAGGGAACCAGCCCCGGCGGGGCCTCCCTCCCTGCCACCTGCCCCGGCGGCTTTTCCGCAGCGGGGCTGTTCCGCAGCGCCGCCGCTTCCTCCTCCTTCTCCTCCTCCTCCCGGAGGTTTCCCGGAATACCGGGGGGAGGGGAGGCCCGGGGCACCGGGCACGTCCGGCCTGTGGCGGAGCTTAGTGGAGCCCCGCGGGGCCGCGCCCGAGCCTGGGGGGCTGCACGGAACACAATGGCTGGGAGCGGGTCCCGGCGCCGGGGGCTGCAGCTCACTAGGTTATATGTGTGTTTTTCCTTAAAAAAAAAAAAAATATAGCTGCTCGTGTTGATAATCCACTTGGAAAAGGGGATTCCTGCTCTGATGGGGCGGGGGGAAGGAACTGGCTCAGCCTGGCGTACAGGGGAGGGCAGGAGGGGTTTGCTCTGGGAGCTGTTGGCGCCTGGGAAAAATCCCTGTAAACGAGGCAAGAAGCAGGAAGAGTGCTTTTCCTCACCTATCTCCTATCATAACATCCTTATACACATGTATGTTTCTGGAGGGGGGCTTGTCTCTGCGCTGTGCAACTAATTACTGTTTTTCCCTAGAATCAACTAGTTTTTACTTCAAAGTGACTTGGCAGATTTCTGTCAGTCGTCGCGTTGGTGACTGAGGAAGGGAAGGCAGCACCTACACGGAGCAAAACTTGGGGTTTGGGACAGCACGGACTGTGGTTTTGTTGGAACAACCCATTGAAAACTTTCTGATCCCAGTGCTTTGCATTAAGCTGCTCAGCTTATTATTCGTAACAGAACTAGAGCATGAAGGATGGACTTAAAGGGTGAGGCGCCGAACCATTTTCCTGTGTTCGTGTTCTCAGGACAATCCAATTTCCCAGTGTTTTTACCTAAAGAGGAAAAAATGGAATCTGAGAAGAAATATGTTTTAAATGGATTTAATTACTCGATAGCCCTGCAAAGTATAGCCAGACGTGTTTTCAGTATCTTACAATTCCCTACAGATCAATATTATGAAGTATATTAGTCAAAATCTGGGCTTATTTAGCCTATAGCGTGTTAAAATACAAATTGGGATATAGTAGATGGTGGTTTCAGCTTAAATGGAGAAAAAATTTTGTATGTGCTGTGGAGGAAAAAAATGACAAGTGAAGTATGAAGATGTCTCAGCTAAATATAAAGCAAGTGCTGTGTGGAAGAATGAAAATAAAATTTCATTAGCAAAATTACCTTTTTCTAAATATGGAGCATCCTTTGTAACCTGCATACCTCTTGTGTGCTGCAACAGCTTTTTCCTTATAAAATCTAGTGTAGGGATGTGTTCATCATTGCTTGAGAAAACAGCTGGAAATATATAATATTCCGTTGTAATCAATCTGTTCTCACTTCCTCTTTGCAAAGCCAGGCTCATAAAGCAGAACAAGATTGTTTCAAAATTATCTGTCAGTTCAGGAAAAACAGCAGTTTTCCTAGTGCATGCTAAAAATGCTTTCTCCCCCACCTTTTTTTTTTTTTAAGCAGGTTGCCAGTATGAAAACAGTTGGATTTCTGAATCTGGCCCACCTGAAATATGTGGGTGTACATGATCACATACAGGGGAACATTTTGGGTAGCTAAATTGGAATTCAGTTTCCTTTCTGTGTTCATAAGGATTGAAGAAAGTCTATGAATTACAGTTATGGTACTTAACCCCTCCTGTATATGGACATGAGACCTTCTTCCATGGAATTTTAATTCACTGAAATTCTCTATCAGTTTTACATGCAGGATTAGAAAAATGGTATTTTCTGTTGGGTGGTATATTTTAAGTCTAATAACTAGAAATAAAATTACCTAGATAGTCCATATAGCTGGAAAACAATCCTTTGTCCTTTAGTGGTTTACATACACGTATGTTATGCATATATGTATATATATTCTAGGAGCGAGCCATGACTGCTTAAGAGCACCTATTTATTAGTGAAGATTCTTCTTAATCCTAATTATCAAAATGATGAGGCTAAATTAAAGGTTTATTAGCAAATGATATTCTTTTTATTGCATGATCAAGGACAGTCACATTATAGGTTTATCACAGGAAACATTCCATATATATAATTGATCTTTATGGAAGGCACTGGGCAACTTAACTGTTGCTCAGATGAACGTAACTGTGAAAATACCTTGGCTGTTGGTGAGAGCCACATGTAAATGGTTCTGGTTCTAGAATGGTAACTATTACCCCTCCTAAGCCTGTCTTAAAAATCCAGGGAGCAATGGGAACTGCAGGGGGCAGAAAGAGTCCATTCTCCTGCTGTACCTACACTGTGTTCTGCCTTGGCAGACCATTTTAGTGCTGTGCTATTTGATTTTAATACTCACCTTTTCTGTGAATAAGCTTTTACGAGCTCCAGCTCGCGGTTCAGTTTGCTTTACAGCCAGTGCTTTGAGCAGAATGGCTCTAAAACCTGGTTTACAGTGGGAAAGCTGTCTCCTGGATGTGTATTTCAATTCTCAGTCAGAACCAAGAGGTAATTATGTATGTGTCTTTGTAGGCGCTGGGATTCTGGTGAAGATTTTAGGAGTATGTTTGCTCCCGAAGCGTTGGCTATGCCAGGATTTGAGCTGTCATCACGGTGCATTGTTGTATCCACACGGAGGAGCAAGGCTGTGACTTGCCTCATCTCACTGCATCTTGGCCAAACTCAAGTGCAGCACTCGTACAAGCTGTTCTAGGCACAGGGTTTGCCATGGTGTAATTATGTTGCTGGTGGTGAAGCCTAAGCAAAGACAAAAATGTCACGGTGGAGAGTGGAACAGGAGAAGAGGGAAAGGGAAAAATCTGAACACTGACTCTTGAAATTGTAGTTATTGTGTTAAAAGTTGGAGCTAGGTTTTAGGGCTCAAGTTGTGTATAAAGTGACACAGAATTAGGGTGCACTGTCTCAATGTTGGGACTTTGGCTTGTAACTCTTGATTTTTAATTTGCCATAGTTAGAATCTGTTTAATAACCTGATGGCAAAGCTCATGTTTCTGTAGGTCATGGACTTTACCTTGAATATTTTGATGTGAAAATTACCTCACACTTAATTAAAGAAACACTCTGTAATTGGTCCTTAAATTTGTTACCACTACTGCCCATTCAGGAATTACAGAGCAGACAGAGGATGCTGAAAAGCCTTGTTCCAGACCTTCGTGTCAGCTTTTTCCATTTTTTCTGTAGGGTCACACTTGAAACACTTGGCTTATTCCTTTAGAATTACAGATGAGAAAAATCTGTTTCGCAGTGCTGAATGTAGCTTTTGTCCCCATCAGTTAGCAATTACACATGTAGATGAATCTTTGTGTCCAGGAGTTAGTAAGTAATGGTTTCAGTGCTGGAAGGGCAACTGAATTTATGATTAAATTCCCTCTTCCTGGACTATACGCCTTGGAGGAAAACTGTCTTATTCTGAATGGTTCTTACTATCACTGCCCTGAAAAGGCTCTTGATGATAAAAGTAAACTGGTCATTGTGACCACAGTCATGATATGCACAAGGTTCTGTGTGGAATTTCAGAATGTTTGTTCAGTGCTTCAGCCGATAGATCAAAGAATAATTGCCTGTCAGGGGCTGTGCACTCATCACTGACAGCAGCTCTGTTCTGGTGTATTTCTGCCTTTTGAGACTTTCTCTTGTTTTTCCCATTATTCTCTCTTTACATGGGTCCTACAGACCCATTGATCCTTTCAGATATGAAGAAACATTTGCTTTTATAGGTGATGACTTTTCGTCAGGTGTCATTCCCCCCTGAACTTGTGACTTAAGTGCGTGGTTCCTTGTAATATTTTGACAGATAATCAATTCTTGATACTTAAACCTGAAATTACTTTGGTTCATTTCCTAACTTTCAAAGTAGAAAAGGCTTAAAATAACTTAGTAAATAAATGCCATGTCATATTTTCAGTGGCTTAAATATTGTGGTTCACAGTCTAAATGAGTGTGTCATGTTCTTGCTAAAGTGACTTGCAGTTTTTAGGGTAAGCTACTGGTGGAGCTTCTCATCTCGTGCCTGTTGGGGCACATTTGCTCCCCAAGGGCCTGGTCTCATGTACCTGTCCAGGAACAGGGAGGTGTTGCTTAGGTGATTTGCTTTGTACTGTAACAGACAGGCCAGGAACCTCACCAGCCTGTTCCACCTTCGCAGGCTTGGTGTTTGGGTTGCTTAAATTAATGAGGAAATCTTAGCTTGTTTTTTTTTTTAACGTTTTTAGCATGTGCACCAAACTTCTGGATTGCAAATCCTGTGGAGCATTTGAAAGAGGAGTCCAGGATTCAAGAAGCATGTCTCTTTTTCAGCTGCATACTCTGCTTTGGCTGCCTAAGGGAACTGTCTGATTGACTCAGGAAGGATGTTCTTCTTTGCCATGTGCTGTGGGAACTGCCTTCTCCCTGAAAGCCCATGAGAAGTGTCAAAGTCAACTGCAATCTTCATTGTTCAGGAGGTCTCCAGTTTCATACCTGAGCAATCTTCCTTAGGTCTTAACCTCTAAGGATTAAAAAGGTCCTTAGACCTGCTGAAGGTAATGTTCTCTTTCCTCTTGGTGTGAAAACATGACCTTTGGTGTGAGAGATACCCAGACATGAGATTTTAGCTCCGTACCCATCAGAGCCTTGCATGTGTGGGACACACCAGATTGAGAATGCTCCACTGAGCTCATGTCTCTGGGGTGAAGAACATAATATGAGACCTTCCTCTTCCTAGTGGTGCTAATCCCTGTTTTGTATCCTGTACCTTGTTTTTTTTTTTGAATCACTTGTTGCTTTCTGGGCCAAAGGTTAGGAATTAGTCTGGCGCTGTGAATTTGAAGGTGGTGAATAGCAATTCTTGAGTTGTAGGATTTGAACCATCAGGGCTTCTCTATTTTTTTGACATGGATGGGAGAGATGATAAATGCAGTTTCTTCCCTGCTTGTGTTTCTTTCCTGTTGTAGAGCCAGAAGATGGATCTGCACAAGCTGATGAAGAAAAACGTAGGGACATATTGGACAAGAAGGCTTCTTTTTTTCTGTAGTCTTATCAGCAGTCAAGGTTTACTCATAGCCAGGCTGTTTGTCAGAGTAGTTGTAGCATATCTTTAATTTTGTCTGCAGTCAACGATTTTATTTGCTTAATGCTGAAAGCTTTTAAACTGAAATGACAGCAAGTAGTATGAAGGTGAGCAGGGTGGAATGGCTTTGTTTGATTTGCTGGACTATCTGTTGAGCTTTATTTTAAGCCATCAAAGCTTTAAACCCCAAACAAAGGTTAGCTCATAGCCTCACTTTTGTTTCAAACCTTAATCTGCAGCGTTAAGGTGAAACCAGAGCTGCAAATTGCTTGCAAACCTTCTACTTCTTTCATTTCAGGATTTATTGTTTTAGTAACTGGTGTAACAAATCTACAGGCAAATGTTACTGACTGATCCTGGGAGTTTTCTGCTTGTAAATTGCTGACTCCTCGGGACTTACTGGCACTTGAGCAAAAGTGTTTTCCTTTGGGATGGACTCTGGGGATCCTGCTTCCTAACAAATGCTCTTGCAACAGTTTGATTCCCAGTGGTGGCTGATTTGTTTTAAACCAGAGAAAGATTAACTCAGTTTAAAACCTTGTGTTTCTCACATTAAACCAAGCACCCACAGTTTTTCCTGTTCTTGTGCAGATCTATGAATTCTTATGAACTGTGAATTCTTATGAAGAAGCTATGGTTTGTCTTTTTCCTGGTAGGTATAGGGCTTTCTTTTTTAACTTTTATCAGCCACACCTTTCCTTTTCACTTGACTGACAGCTACTTTAAAACAGTGGGTTTGGGTTTTTTAATACTTATATTCCCATGGTTCTCTAAGTATTTGTAATGTGTCTGTAGCCTGCAGCAGCATCCAAGGTGAGGAGATACATATGTCCTCTTATTACACATCAGGTATGGTGGCATCAGGAGAAAGGCAGTCTGAAGGTCACCCATACACATTTCACTTGCCTGTTCAAAACATTATTTAAAAAAAAATATTTTTTTCCCCACCATGGAAAGAACCATTGTTAGAACCTTTCTAGACTTGGACAGAAAGAGCTGCCTAGAGCCACTGTCTCCAGTCTCTTAACCTGTGGACAATGGAGCAAGTAAGTGAAATGCTATAATGACATTACAGTTTATTCTGTTATCCTGGACTGTGTTGTCAGCAAGCAGTGTTGGAGCATAGGGAGAGCCATATGTTATTTGAGAGGCCTGAATTGGGAACCTTTCCATAGCAGAAACAATTCTAGAAGCTGATAGATCTGTTCTGACTGGATGAAAGCTCTGTCTTGGTAGTTGTATTCTCTTACATATTGATTTGGCAGTCCTTTATGTACACTCGGCTTAATTCAAGCTAAGAACTTTGCTGCATGAGCTGGTAATAGAATCAATGTTGTAAAGAGTTACTCCTTGCAAAATTAACCTGCATTCTGTTTCCATCAAACTTCCAGGGAGTGGGACCACATAATGCAACTGGCACAGCAGCTCCAGAATGATCTGTGGTTTACTTTAGTGCTGGAGCAGCTGCCATGGTGCTGATCTCTCTCGTTTAAGAGAAAGAATAATTTTATCTATCTCAAGACCTATTTGAGGATCTGTAAAGTGAACTGTTACCAGACACCAGTTAACTCAAAGTAACCTGAGATTCACTTTATCAGTTGATAATTGATTAGCAGCAAGCAGTCTGTCCTGTCACATTCTTTTGTGTGTTGAATACTCTAGATTTTCCATTCCTCTACTTAAGTAGAGTCTTATTTAAGATTTGGTTTTATTTTTCTTAAAACCTCTGAGTTGTACGTAAAACTTATGTAAAACTCTTAATTTTTTTTGCCTGTCTCTGCTACTTTTCCAAGTTGGTAAAGAGAACTTTTTCTCCTCCTCTCATTCTTCCTTTCCTGTGTTTAATGGAGCTTGAAATTATCGTGGTTCTTCTTGTCTACCTCTTGCATAGTATCGCTGGTGATGTCAGCATATCCCTGGTGGAAAATATTTCTGTGAAGATCTACAGTGCACTAAATTTGTCATTGAATTAAAAAATTGGGTATTAGACAAGATGAAACTCGAAAAAAGTGGATATTGGTAACAAGAGTTGATTTCAACACTACTTAAAATGTAGTGTCTTTTTAATGTAAATATTGAGGCTAGTGCAAGTTTTCATATCCTGACATAAATTCTGACACTAAACATGACAAATATATTAAATATCCTCATATTCAAAGTAGTGGTGAGAAGCAGCTCACTAACTGTGACACTGCTTAGTCGTTTGTCTGAAGACAGAACTGGGATTTGACTGAACTTAAATGGTCTTGTCCTTGTACTGAGCTGGTTTTGCCATGGGATTGTTGGTTTGAACACACAGCTGAGCTCTTCTGCACATACATGTAAGATGTGAAAATATGACTTCATACATTCAGTGAGTTGTATTTGTGTAGAATTAAGATGTAGAGGTTATTAACCTACATTTCGTTCAAGAGATCATTGGAATATCTCTTCTTTGTCATTAGTGTCTTCATCTGGAGTTCTGTGTTGCAGCTCTTCCCTGGTATATTAAGCCAAGTTTTTGTCCATGTATCAATCCATTAGGAAGTAGTTTAGGAAGTAGTATATTCAAAAATTACCTAGTTATTTGTCCCTTTATTTTTCTTAAACACATGAAAAAGCCTGCAGTATTTGAATGTAGTTTAGTGTCGGGGATGATGGAGTACCAAGCACCCATGTGGCACCGAGTTCCATTTGCCTCGCTTGTCACTCAGAAGTTCATGCATCCAAATAGCCCCTTTTAAATAGGGTTTGGCTTTGGATTCATCTTACTGAATTGGCTGCCAGGGCTTTTATATGTATGTTTTGCTTCTGTTTTTAAAGGGCTTTTGTTTTTGCATCAAGTACAGACTTGAATTACTTCAGTGTTTATCAGCACAAGGAGAGAAAGAAAGCAGCAGTTTATAAGCTTTATTTTTGCCTACCACCCCCTTGCCAACTTCTATTTAAAAAGTATCTTTCCCTCCTTTTGTCTCTGTACAACCTGATGTTATTTCACAGAAGTTTGTCTAATTAGGTTTTGTGTTTTTGTCCTCTGCAATCAGCCTTGTTATTGCATTGCAAGTCAGATTTTAAGGGACCTTGTCTACAATATACTTGGTAAATAAAGGTGAGATTTATTGCCCAGCAGATGTATGATGGCTCAGTAAGTGCAGACAGCTGAGATAGCTGACCGATTTCAGTACCTCGTTTGTGCTAGGTGAGCTTTTGTGACCCTCTGCCCTCCAGGGACAAATGCAAAATTTGTCTTAAGGTTTTATGTTTTTCTTTGCTATGCTTTGTTATTTTCATCTTACTGCCCAGTTTTGCTCTTAACTGGATCTCTGTCCTGTTGGCAGCTGGTGACCAGGGTGAAACTCTCATTCACATTGCCTTCTGTGCATTGCTGACTTCTGCCATGCCCTCTCAACAAGCCTCCCCTCCCAAGGGCTTATTACTGGATATGTTTCTCTGCATGATGAACACTCAGTTCTTTGGTCATTCATGACTACATGTTGTGGTTTTGGTTGTGGGATGATCCTGATGTGGAGAATGGGATGAGAAATGCCATGAAAATAGTTTCAAGAGTTCCTGCAGTTGTGTGCATTAAGAGGAACAAGACTCTCCTCTGTCATGATGAGGCTGTTCCCTAAGGAAATTTATCTTATACTGTGTTCAGCATAATTTTATCTTGCTGCCCTTCATGATGTATTTCCTTGTCACATAGTAGTTCTGCTACTTAGAACTTTTCTTGATATGCAAGTTACAGAGTTGCCCCAATAAATTAAATTTCTTTTCTGCATCTCTTTGTAATAATTACATCCTTAGTGAAAAATTTCAGGGAGTAGGAGATGTTTTCTTTGTCTGTCTTAGGCCATGTACTGCAAAAATATGACTGTAGAAAAACAGAACTCCAATTTTGTAGTAACCTGAAGAGTTACTTTATTACAGCAATTCTTTCTAAAGCAAGCAATTTAACTCTGTAAGCACGTTGTACCTGTAAGTTGAAACTGGCAGAGAAGTTGTTTTATGCAGTGGTGAAAAAGATGTTAAGGAGAAGGTGAGTTCACAAATCTGACAAGTATTAAAAGCTTGAATTGAAATTTGGAAACTAGTTCTAGATATGGGTTCTAGTGAGACACAAGTATATGGTGGAATTGGCAAATGGTTTGGATGAGAAGACTCACTGCCACTGAGGTAAAGAACAGGTAATACTTGATTTACCAGAGAAAAGCAAGAGATGTGAAATTTGGACCTTTCTGTACGTTATCATGGAGACTGGTGAGGAGGAACATGAAATCCAGGTCTTCAGCTGTGGGTGTACAAGTGTCTTTCTGTAACAGTGTAAGGAACCATCTGCCCTGGGCTGCACGTTCTTGCTGTTGTACCATTGCTGTTTCCTGTTTGTGTGGTTGTGCCATGAACCAGAAAGAGCAGATAAAGATGAAAATTATTTTTTTCCTCCTCTTGCTGCTATTTCACCACCCTGCATATGGCAGCTTCTGTAACAACTGCTGCTGTGCTCTGGACTGCACCAGTGATAAACCATGTGTGAGTGTTGTCCTACTGGGGGCTTCTTCTGTAAAGAGTTTCTAATACTGACTTTATCCAAAAGGTTCTGTGAAGGAACCTCTGTTTGTGCTGCAGTGGTGTGCTTCTACATGCAGTTCTCACGGGTGATGCACTGGCATGTGCTGAGCTTGATATGTGAAACTTGTCTTATGTCTGCAGTTGTTGGAACTTACTCCTGTATGCAAATAACTTACCCCAGTTTCCTTGTGAAAAATGAATGAATGTGGGAGTGTAGAATGCCTGTAATCTGTGATCAGCTATTACAGCAAATCCACTTTTCATGTTATGTTTAATTTAATGAAATTAATAGTGTTTTTCCAAGTAATCAAGTTATGAGCCATATGTTGTCCCTCTTTAAATAGGCCCGTCTCTAAGTTAAGATTTCTGTCTTTTATAATCAATCTCTAGTAAGCTAATGTAAATTTTTTTGTTGGTTTAAAGCATGTGGTCATGGGCTGTGTGCCTAGATCATGCTCCTGCTGCATATAGTTGAGGATGATGGGATAATGGGGCTGTAAATTATCTCTTATGGTGCTGGTTTTCCTCTGGCCTCCTCCCTTGTGCAGTGTAGAGCAGCCCCAAGGCAGTTCTGAGCAGTGCCAGCTGGCTGGAGCCCTGTGGGGCCACTGTGCCAGATGGAGACAGCAGCACTCCAGTGAAAGCCAAACGTGCTTCCCGGGGTCGTGGAGAGGTGCAGCCTCTGCAGCCCCGCCAGGGATCCCTGGGCAAGGGCTGCCCTGGGACTCACTTACTCCTGTACTGGTGCAGCCCTGGAAAGGACTGGACTAGGGCATCTGTCGAGGGTTTTTTTTTTTTTTTTGAGTAGATTCATAGTATGATACTCAGCTATTAAACATTTTCAGTGTGTTAGCATCTCCTTTTTCCTAGCTTAAGCTTCTGTACTGTGTCTGTGAAATGTTCAATTCCGTAGCATGTACAGATGCTCAGTATTGAGACAGATTTTTTCAATTTGATTAAGTGTGGTGGTTCCTGATATGTCGTCCTGTTTTTTTCCTGACTACTGAGAAATACTGTTATCCATAAGATACTCAGACTAGAAAAAGCTTGTTTATGCTGATATTTTTAGTTTTTTCATTAAAATGAAACGAACCCCCAAACCCTTAATTCTGCTGACTGAAATGACAACTTCAGATACGCTCAAAAATAAAAGCAGAAGTTTTAATCCCTTTATTTGCCTAGTTGACTTTATAGTTTTTACTAAAAAAAAATCTATTTTTTAGAATACCATTGATATCAGTTGTTGGTGTTACTGCATTGTATTCAACCCTGTGGTTTGTTTTGTATTCCAGAACAAGCTTAGTCAGAGTAGAATAACTTCATCTGCACAAAATATACCCCACAAAACCTATGTGTTTGAAAAATTCACGTCTTGTGGAGATGAGGACAGTGAATGGGTGAAACTCTTCAAAGAATTGAATTCCCTGGGGGCTGCTCAAACAGGTATTTATTTTGTAGAGAAGATGATACACACCAATTTAGCCAGTGTTTCTTCATTCTCTTGACCCAGAAGGTTTTGTTCTTATTGACCCATTAATGCAGCTCACACTTCTAATCCAGCAGCCCAAAATAGCTGCCGAGCTTGGATTTTACTGTGATGGCATTTACTGCACAGGTAGTTGGTATAACTCAATATGCAGAATTGCAGCTGAAACCCCCCCAAGTTGAGGCACGTGAGACTATTTCGGGCAGGTATTTCAAGTGTCTGATCTAAATAAGGTAATAAACTCAACTTGATAGTATGTACAAAGGACTTATTGGAAGAACATTATATTTCAAGACAGCTCTCCCTGTCAGTCTCCAGAGCTGTTGGATATAAGTGGGAATAGGCAAGGAAGGATGGATGTACCTTGTAGCTCCCTTGCCCTGATGATTGTGCTAGAGGAGTGAACTCTAAGGAGAATGGACCACAGAAAGTGATAGTTACCATATTTCCAGCCTGATTAGTATTTATCTCTGCTCTTGAGAGAACGATGGTGTTTTTGTCATCTCTTATGACATGACAGAGGTTTCAGAGTCATCTTTTAGTCTTGTGTTAGCAAGGCAAGTGATTTAAGGCTGAGTCTATCATAAAAGATACACCAGCTTGAAGTAATGAAGCAGTGGGAAGAAATGTATGGTGAGAAATAATTTAAAGGCTTTCCCTGATTTCTTTACAAAGTAGATTTTTTTCAAAGTAACCTTTGGTTACAGGAACTGTTTTTACTCAGTGTGTGCTCCTCTTTGCTACACAATATTTTTGCTACTTTTTTACTTGGAGAAGCTTCAAATCTCAGGGAATTGGAGGTAATTTCCTAGCAAGGTAGTAAATGACTTGTAATAGCTTCCTTACAAAATTCTCAACACGTACTGTTCTCTTAATTCTCTCTTTTGCAGGTGTGTTCCATCTACTTACAGGTATCTGAAATAAAGCTTTTCAAGAAAATTATGAAATTTTCCTTTTGTCATGCAGAAAGCTCATTTCTGTGTAAACCCTTGCTGAGTGTGATGCCTGCAAGACTGTTCCTGTCACTTTAAATTCTCTTACATCCAGCTACTACTAATAGTGAATTAGTTTTCTTTCAAGACACGAAATCCTTTTGTCCTGCTCTTCCTCAGTGCCGAATCCCTTAACCTCACCAATTCATATATTTCAGCTCACACTGCTTAACTTCTTAAAGTATTTCTTTCAATTTAAGGTCTTGAAAGTAGAACACATAATACATGAAATTGACTCTTAACAGCATTAATGTACTTTTCTTCTGGCTCATGAAGCAAAGTAAAGTTGCATTAGAATTGAAGTTGATTGGTGGAATTTCCAAACTGTTTATTGAAAAACAATAAGCAAACCAGATCGAAGATCAGAAGTCGTGCTTTATAGTCCTGTCAATTCTACAGAGCAAAAGGAGGTTTAAATATGGTGAGTGTTCAAGCAGAATGGAGATTCCACCATGGTTTCTTCAGCTTTGTCCTTCACTTCCCTCTGCAGTTTTTGGCTTAAGAGCTTGTGCTAAGGAGCTTTGTTTCCAGGTTTCTTCTCTCTGTGGTCAGATAGCTGGAAAAGTGGAATGGATGACCAGGAATTTACTTCTTAGCAGAAATGATTTTTGATGTAATTTCCTCTCTGACCTTCCACTGAGGCCAAAGCTGGTTTTGAACCTGCCTTTAACTCAGAAGTAATGCTGTGTTCTGCTGCAGAGCACACAAGATCTGACAAAATCTGTAACTTGCCACGAGTAATGTCCTGAGCTGAGCTTTCAGAGTCGCTTATTTCATATCAGCTTGGTTTGACTGGATACTTCAATGTTTTTGTGTTAAGCAGGAGGAATCTGGTGCATTGTTTCCCAATTTTTGTTCTGTATCCGTTCTTTGGAGCACATCCTCTATGACAGACAGTACCTTGTTTTCAATTGCTACTTTTTTCTTTATTCTTTTTTCTTTCACACCATGAGTTTTCCTTCGTGTTCCTACTTCTCTGGCTGTACACTGCCTTTTTCCCTAGAAATTATCTGTTTGTTTACAGTTTAGACAAATGTCTACATTTCTGTGCTCTTAATTTCTTAACGTGAGCCCACCCTTTCGAGCCTAAGCATGGAGCACTACTCCTGACACAGAGTCTGAGCAGACTGTTCTTCATGCCAAGGTTGTAAGTGTTAATCTTGCTGCAGACTGGGGTGATAATTCATTGCTGTCACAGCAACACATGCTGAAAGTTGCTTCTTGCCAGATTTGTTGGCTATATGCTACACTAGAGAAAATTATTTCAAGAGTCTTATTGCATAGCCAGATGCTGCAGAACTCGTGCAATCAACCACCCCTCCCCCCTTTTTATGGCTGTTCTGACTTCAGGGAGGAAAAACTATTATACAGTGAAACACATTCCTGTGTAACTCTAGTAAAGAGGTGGATGAACTTCTGATTGTGGCTAATTTTTCTGGTTTTTCTTGTAGGGAAGTTCTGGTTTGTGTTCAAGATAAAAAGGAAGGAAAGCTTTTAAGGTAGGGTGAGGGGAATTTAAAAAGGAATTAAACAGTCTCTCCCTTGCTGTTTCAGTTGTGTTCTCTGCCATAGCTGGGTGCTGTGGAAGTTTTGTGTTTTCTTCAAGAGCTAATGACTAGGTTGGCTCAATTCTGAAGAACTGTAGCCTCTGCCATCTATATCCTTAGGATCTTTCAAAAACAGGAGAGCCCTTGTGAGCTCTGGATATCACGATATCTAGGCACTGGCCTAAAGATGGTGTTTGGTTTAGTTATACATGAGATGTAGAGTCCTGAAGAGGAAAGTGAGTGGGTTTTTGGTACAGGATCTGAGTCTCCCATAACAACTTAAGATTTGCACTTGTATGTGTGCTGTAGAAAAATGCAAGTTTTTTTTCACAACAGGTCTATTACATTTTGGGCATGGTGGTGTCTGATTACCAGGGAGGTGAGATTTACTGACTGTTTAGTCAGACAAATACACTTTTCCCAGTGTATTTCCAGCATAAATCTCATCATATCCAATGGCTGGGCATTGTGTCACCAATCATTTTATCCTCTCTTGTATTTTAAGAGAAGGTACCATAGAAGTTACATTATTATGAATGTGTTCCCATACGACAAAATCCTGGTAAAAATGCAGTGTTGGAGAGTTTTTACCCACACATTGTGCAGCGCTCCCCTGCTTTTCATTCCTTGTGCCTCAATTCTTTGCACTTCCAGATCACAGGAAACACTGCCCTGAAAATCAGAACTAGGGAGGGCTTCTTTTAGACCTCAGCAAATCACCTCTTTGCTTGGCAGGGAGTGCTTTTCAGCAATTTAAGGTACTCTTAGAAGGCCTGAGGCCTCATTGCTCTCAAATGCTTTTTTAATCCTGCTGTAAAGCATATAAAGACCATGCATTTGTCCCCAAAACACCGCCCATGTTTATAACCATGGAGACAAAGCAAGAGATGAGGACTAGAAATCTGTACTGGATCTCATGGAATATTTTTGCTCTAATCTATGTGAGATTACTGGTGATTTGCAATTGTAATACTCTTCTGAAGAATCGTTGGTTTTACTTCAAGCTTTTAACTGGTTTTTCAAGTGCAGTATGCCAAGGAGGTTCTGGCTTTTGTTCAGATAAAAGACTTTTTAATTCACTTTCTCCCTCATTCCCATGTTTCCCCTTATCTCACCCTATCCCGATGTTGTGGTTTGTGTATGTACCAGCCTTTCATTTTTCCGTGTACAGTGGCTTTAAGAGCCCAGACAGTTCCTCTTGCTGAGGTAGCCTGCACAGCTCTTGGGAGCTGAGGAGAGAAAGGTTCAGTTCCTGTTCTGTTTCTGGCCTCCACTGCCACATCCAAATGATGGATTGAGGCTCAATCTGTGCATTATAGATGTTGAATTTTATTCCTGATATTGTTTCCATGAGTGCAGGAACAGGGATTTGTTTAGAACAAATTGAAAGATGAGTTCTCTGTTCTTACTAACATTCAGATTGCACTGTGATTATTTTTAATAGCAAATACAATGTCTTCTTCCCCCCCCCCCCCCATTTTTTTTTAATGCTTTTTAGCAATGCCATACAAATGTCTGCTGATATGTTAACTTTGGTGAGGGATTTGGAGCTTTAATGAGCTGCTCTATATCAGGTAATGTTTTCCCTAAGTGTTGGTAAGTCTGTCTGAGTTTTGGAAGCTGGGATGGACTAGATCCATGGGAGAATGTGCAAAAATGTGTCTCATCTGACAGAGAGTATTTGTTAGTGTGTTTGGGGCAATGAATAATTAAAAAATTCTGAAAACTGTTAAGGTTTGTGTGATATGGGGAAGAAGGAAAGCAAATGATAAATACATTACTTCCCTCTTTACCGGTGAGACTGCAGTTTGAGTTCTTCAAGTCCAGCTGTTCCCTCCCAAATTCAGTTGTTCAGTTGGGAGACAAGAAGTGTTAAGCTGATCTGTTTGCTTGAACTGATTGATTTCACACCTCAGTCATTTACAGCTTTGGGGCAGAGTTTGTGGAGTCCTACCTATCGATGATGTTTCCCTGGTTGGAATACAATGTGGTGACTCATGAGATTGCATCAGATGGATTCTCTGCTTAAGGGGAAGCTGTGGATTCCAGCAGACCATCCATGTTCATTTGGAGAGAGAACTGAAATTGAGAAGGGAAGGCAGGACCCACAGAGCCCTTGCTGCTGTCTGAACCTTGGCTTATTGGGCTTCTCTGTAATTCAGTCTTCTCCTTGATATTATAAGTAATTACCTTCTAACACAACAGAAAAAACTTTCTGTATGGAAAGCAAGTAAATGGAAAACAATGAGAGATGGAAGCCTGTACAATATATTACACAAAGTGAGGGAAAGTAGATGAGTTGGAGGCAAAGCCTCTTTGTTTTGGGTGGGGAAATGATGAGGGAAGAGTATTTTTAATATGTTGGTAATTTGGGAAACCCCTGGTGTAAGCAGTGAGGATATGGCAGGGAATTCACTAATAACTACCTACTCAAGTGTGGTAGAACAACCTAGAGTGCTATTCAGCTGTAATAATCCCTCCAGACCTTAAAGAGGAGATTGGATTTTAGGCTGGTTCTGTCAGGGTGGTGTTTGGTTGCACAGCTGATTCTGCCCATCCCAGCAATGTGTTCTGTCCACAATTGTTAACATGAGGCCTTGGAACAGACACTGTTGGGCAGGTTTGGTTTCCTTGGAGGACGTTGTGAAGTCAGCAGAAATTACAGTGTAGACTCAGCTCCCTGTTTGCATGAACACTGCTCTGTCCTGTGGATGGACCTTCTTGCTTTTTTGTCTTTTTTTTTTTAATGCGTATGTTGAAATTCAAATTTAAAACCACATAACAAAGGGAAATTTTCTATCAGTGTGAAACCCAAAACCCTTTCACTTTCATGCTGTAGTAGCATGTAAGATTTCTTTTCTGTACCAATGCTCCTTATTCTTGGAGAGTCTTGAAGTAACATATTGGCTGATGGGAAGCCAGTTGGAAATGAGAACTCTTTTCTTCAATTGGAAAACCAAATGAGTATATCCTCAGGTCCCTCAAAAGCACTGCTTATGGTATCTAATGTCTGTTAATCATTTCTTAGGAGAAATTATGGAAATGTTACTCAATGCACTAATTCTCTACAGCTTTTCTAGTTACTCCATTGATTTTTTTTTTGAAGTGTAGATTTGTATAAAGGAACACTGGGGTATATTTGAACAAAATACAGAGCAATAAAACTGTAATTGTAATTCATGTACATTCAACAAACAAAGCATTAATTTTATTAGTTTTGCCAGCAGTCTGTGTGTTTGGAGTGTGTGGTTGGTTCTTTCTTAAGCCTGTGGTTTATTAAGCTTTCTGCACTGTTTTGTCTCATCTTTCAAGCAGTCTCACATTGATTTGGTGTTTTATATGTAGATATTGTGTTGGTAATTAATTTTAAAAATTAAAAAAATCTATGCAAAGGCTGGTTTAGTAATGCTGGTGGTAAAGTTTACCCCTTTTCTGTGATATTGTCTTAATCATAAAAGAAGAAAAATGTCCCTTAGGTTGTTCCAATCAGTCTGCATTCAGTGAGTGAGTTCTGGTCCACTGAGTAGTCACTGCTCTGTTATATCAGAGTTAATAATACTGTGGCTTCATCTGTTGTTTTACTAAAAATGCAAATAATTATTGTAAGTGGTTATAAAATTTTTTTCTTCCAATCCCAGTGTTTCATAACAGACTCCTATTAAACTTCATCTCATCTCATGAGAGACCAGAATGTATGATGAGAAAATGTGTTTTGGTATTTAGAATCCTGTAAGAGCACTTACTTATTTCTTCTTTGTGATGTTGTTGTTGGGTGGAGCTCAGGGTTTAGTTTGGTTTTTTTCCTACATAAATGCATTTCCAGATGTTAACTTTTGAAAGTCTCAGTTTGAATTTTGAATATTTAATCTTTCATTTCATTGCTTGGAATCACTGTAGTGGATTTTTTTTTTTAATGTTTAAATAAGTTTTTTTGGTGTGTATATATATGTTAAAAAACCACACACATATAGTCAGTGGTAATTTGCTTAACCTTGGGCAGGAAAAGTAGAGAATGGTAATAGATGTTTCAAGGTGTGTGGTATCCAGTATAGTACAGAATCTGTTCTTTCTCTACCATTTTAAGTCTCAGGTTCACTAATTTAACAACCAATTAAAGAGGCTTCAAGGTCTGCTGTGTTTTGTCAAAGCAGCAGAGCTAGACCATATGCATGATATTTTTTTCCCTTTATCCCTTTTTGTAGTTTCTTTGGATATGTTTGGCTGTCGATGTTTGTTGTCTTATTCTTTGATTAAAAGAGGAATTTAGTTTGTGATAGGAGTTAAAAAGCAATTTGTTTTACCAATGCATGTTCCAATTTTCATTAGTGCCTTTTTTTCTAGTTAGGAGTCTTCAGATATATGATTTTTGCTTTCCAGGGAGATTATTTAAATCACATGATTATTATATTTATACAACTGAAGTTTTCTGTGTTCTGCTTCGTGCAAAAGTGCGTGTGTGCCAATAAACTCTAAATTATACCTGAGTAATTCTTTTTCTGAAGCTGTCTGCAGCTTTGCTGTACTGATGCCCTTTTGCTAAATGAAACACCACTTATCTTAATTATTAGTGTTAATGGTTGTGCTGTGGGCTCAGTATTTGCTATTGTCAAGTAGAATCTAAGTTATGTCTTTTACTGCTTGACAAATGTGACAGAACTGTAGTTCTGACTGTCGTGTCTGAATGAATCAGTGCCATGTGCATGAGGAGTTGCTGGCAATCACCTGGAATGCATAAGCAGACTGACTTCTTTCAAGCATCTTTTTGCAGGCACTGTTATTCCTGAAATGCCACGTGCTCCTAATTTGTCAGGTGTGTGTCTTCCAGTGCTGGCTTGTGGTTCCTCCTTGGGCATTTATCTCTTTGTAAAGGTCTCTCTGCTCTTACAGAATCTGCTTCTGTCCAAGGATGCAATGTGAACTACTGAATATCCATGGCATTAATATAAGCAGACATAAATAGATCAAGGCCTCTACAAAACCCCATATATTTTCCCATTATACAGATTATTCTTGTGTTAATGTATTATTTTTAATTGTAGTTGCAGTTTGTTCCTGGTCCTTGGTATGTGCTCAATGTTAAGAGTATATGAATTGTATTCTGAAGCCATCTTTGCAGGAAATTAAGATTCAAATTCTGTTTTCTTTCGTCTAAGTAGAACGGTTACACTTTTTAACACATTATACATGTGTGTGTATATATGTACATAAACTGTATTTTCATTTGAGAAGGAAGATAATTCTTTCCAAAACACAGAGTTTCCCAAGAGCCAGTGAAAGAAAAGGGAACTCAGTGGGCTGAAACAGTTTTGATCTAAAAAGTTGTCACATTGAGTGGAGTTCTATTTTCCTCTTTCTTTATAGTATTCCTGACCTGTCCACTATGTGGATTTTTTCTCCTTGTTGCTTTTTAGTGTTGTCATTTGACTTGTCTCTAGCAGAACTGTGGTGATGAATTTGCTGTGCAAACACTTGTTCAAAGGCTCATATGGAATATTAATAGATCTGATAAATCTTTTCTTTGTGAGTTTTACCTGGGAATGGTGAACTGGAAAGTCCTAATGCAGGTTTTGGGTTAAACACGTGTAGGCATCACTGTCCCCCCATCTCCTTCATCAGTTACCACTGCCATCACTTGATTATCAGAAATGGGATGTCAGGAAATCCTGCTCTGATTAAGTCTTTTGGTACGTTCATTTCAATTAATTCATTACCGAGGAAGAAGTGCCAGGGAATGGATTCACAGGACTGATGAAAACCACTTGAACTTGCCTGTAAAGTTTCTGAAAAATCTCCCCTCTCTTAGAGAATCTTTTCTCTGCATCCTTGATTTCTGTGTGATTAATGAAAGAATAACTGTAGTAATTTATTAACTTTGACAGGCAAATTGTCTTTTACATCTAAGTACAGATCTAGCTCTCTGGCAGTGGACAAAATTAAATCTCTAATAGGAACCTTAATGTCTTCACAAAAAAAGAGGTGGAAAATGTTATGTATTATGTAGCATGTTACTTTTTCTTGCTTACTGGGCACAGACATAAGGACTTGTAGAGCACTTGCAATGTGTGTGAATACTTCATTGACCTGGCTCATGTAAGGGCAGGAGGTAAATCTGCTGAAGGTGAACCCATTTGTGTTTCTTTTAAAAATCAGATCTTTGTTGCTAAGCTTTATAAGCATTTTTGGTTTGGATGTAGTTTCAAGATACTCTGACATCTTTAAACATTTTGCTTTGCTGTCTTGTAACTTGAGTTCTCATAGTCTGGTTTAAAGAGCATTTTGTGAGAATGTGAGACAATGTGCTTATTATGAGTTCTGAAGTACTGTCAGAAAGATGCACTGTGGAATGAAGAGGTGGCATCGTGTCAAGTGTTCTGTCTTGATGGTTCCTGTTCTGTAGAATTCTGAAGAGTTTCAGGAGCTGGAATGGTTTTAGGATTTTTTTAAAAGCTGAGTTCAGATTGTCAATTATTTAGGTTAAAAGCTGTGCGCCTTTTGAAAGATTGCTTGGAGCTGACTACCAGACATTGTTCTTGTAACTCCCCAGTTGCTCTGTAAGATGAGTCTTTTGTGGGGTACAATGTTGATGAGTTCTTCTGGTTTCTAGTTTGTTTGGGGTTTTTTTGTACTTTTCACACACTCTTGAAGATACAGGATTTGATGTATATGGTAGCATAAAGGCAGATGGATTTTTATCTCACTGGGTAGCACCTCAACTGAAATACCATCTTCCATTTCCATCTTTCATATTTTGATAGAAGCTTTAGAATTTCATGAAACCTAATCAGTTCAGAAAGAAACTGGTGTTTACACAGACAGATTGCCTAATGCCCACATTAGGTTTTCATGCTTTATGACCAGGAAGGAAGGCTTGGTTTAGTTCCTGCACTTAATTGTATTTTGACCCTTTCTTCTGCAGCCCTTCCAACACCTTCCTTTGGAACAGCAGAGGGTGGGTGAGACAGGCTTCTCTTTAAAACACAGCAAGTCAGATGGCAAAAGTGGAGGTGCCTTGGGTTTTATTCCATCCTGTAAAGAGGGGGGAAAATAGGGACAAAAATCTGTTTTTGATATTATGAAATAGACTTCCACTGTAATTAGCAGCCTGGGAGTCTTTCTGCTTGCTCTTCTTATCCTGGTGTTGCGAAAGCTTGCTGTCCTGCTGGGATTTCTTTTTGGAATGCAGAGGTGTGTTCTAGCTAAAACATGTGCTTTGCCTAATAAGCTTTCCTAGCCACTGAGCCCAGCTGGCTTCTGCAGTCTGCATTTGTTTTTTCTTAACTAATTTTATATCCATGCTTTAAATGAAACTAACACTTTTTACATTAAATGACAAACCAAGCACAATGTCCATAAATGAAACCCAACACTATAATCTACTAATTTTTGCTTTCAATGGGTGGCATTGTGTAACTAAGCAGCCTACTAAAAAGGAAGATGTGGAAATAATGCTGGTGGGATGTGAATGGGACTAGGCTGAAGGGATCAGCCTTTGTTGGAGGGAATGCCTATGTTAAGAGTTAAGAGTTTAGCACTTCCTCTCATAAATACAGAAGATGAGTGAAGAGAGCTGGGGCCTGGCTGGTCAGCACAAAATGTTCTTGTCAAATCTTGGTATCTTTTGCTATAGGTGATGATGAATGTCATCAACATGTAGCACTTTGCTGGAGTCTCCTGATGGGTTAATTTTCAGGGTTGCTGCAGTCTTGCAGCTACCTTGAGTTGATAAAAAGTGCTCAAACTCTCTGAAATTCAGCCAGATCTTTCCAATTTGATCCAAATTATGAATGAACAGAATGAAAGTTAGAAGGTGAAACATGAAATAGAAAGTCTGTTTCAAAATACTCATGAATCATTGTTTACAAGTCTACAACAGTGATACTGGAGTTGTTGTACAAGCTTGTTCTCCGTGAATTTGTGGCAAATAATGTTTTTGTTCTGACTTTGTGCTGAATAGGAACATTTTTCTTATAGTACTAGTCAAATGTATAAAGCTCTGGCCAGTTCCTGCTTGGCTGTTAGTTTCAGTGGAGCTTTTTTAGTATGATGCAGCAGGTGCTTGGAAATTAAATTAAAAAAAAAAAAAACAAAACAAAACAGAACCATAGCAACAATAATAAAACCACCACCAACAAAATGTCTCTGTAACCTTGTTTGTATATGTATTTTCACAGAAATAAGGGCAGATTTTTTTCTTCTAGTGAATTCACATAGCTCAAAGCTTCTATGAGTAGGAACTTTGCTTTGCTGTGAGGGTGAGTGGCATCTGACCTGCACACAAATGTTCTCCTGGTCCTTGTAGTCAGCTGTATGAGCCGGGTCAGGGTGAAGGTTTGAATCTCTTTGCTGGTTCTTTTTGCTGCTTATTGAAGAATTGCATTGCAGTGACGCTCTAGACCTTTTTTTTTTTCCTTACACAAATGTTAGTGGACAGATTTAGGGCCTGGATGTCAACTCCATTCACTTACAGTTTTGCCTCATGTTTGTTAAACTGTGACTGATCAGAATCATGGCAAGTTTTTTGGATTCTAAATTACTGATGATGACACTTCAAAAAGACAAAAATAATTACATTTTCACCATTAAAAAAGGGTAAAGTTTTTATGTGACTTAAAAAATAACAAATGCCTTTTTTTTCTTAGTAGCACTCCTTTTAGTAATTTACAGATGAGACTATGCAAAATACCAGGATTAATTTCTCTGTGCTCCATTAAAAAAAACCTCAATTCGGAAAATTGTCTGTTTAGGTCGCCTGAACTAAGCAGTGACACTAATATATAACTAATCCATTAATGGCCTACAGGCAGCTGTGAGAAGGAAATATATAGATTTTTACTTAATACTCGTGATTGGTGCATTAAAAAAACAAACAAAGTGTTGTTGAGTGTTTGGATATTGCTGGGAAAAAAATGAGAAGATCTCTTCAGATGTAGTCAACAAACTGCAGTGAGGAAAGAATCCAGAACTGCTTCTGTCAGGTTGTCATCCTGCACTCCTTATATAGACCTTGTCAAAATACATAATAACCAAGTTGTGTCTTTAACAGTCCTGATATCAGTGAGGCACATTGGATGGCATTTTCGTTGCTTCTTGGTTCCATGTATTTGATTCCAAATTTCTCTGTGTTGGAAGTACCCCTTCCCTGAGCCCTCCTTAACTACCGGAGGTAGAATTCCCTGTGCCCTGATCTTGAGAGGCAGGAACAGTTCATCATCACCTTCCTCCCAGTTCATTCCTCTGGGAGGAGGGTAAAAAGGCACATATTTTGCTAAACAAGTTAATGTTCTAAATACATCACGAAGTGTTAGAACATAGTTGGCTGTACATTCTATGGAAAAAGACAGAAGCTCTTTGCTAAGAATGTCGCCTACCTTCCTACATACTTTGTGATTAATGTTTATTATTGTGGGACTGCAGCAATTTGCAAACTCTCTAAATGGATAAAGGAGTAAATCTCTGTCATGACAATGCTTATTACCCAGCTGTTTTTCTGAAGATGCTTTCATTCATCTCACCAGTTTTAATGTGAGAAATCTAAACTCCTTTTTTCTTCCAGAAGCTATTTTATGTTCGTATTGCTTTAATAATGTTTTTCTATGCTGACCTGCCTGTCTGTAGAGTTCAGGGTATCCATCTGTCTAAATCTTGTCCTCTAAAGGGTGAATAGCAATTCTCACCACCTCTGTCTTATCTCCATAACTTTGCATGAAAGTCTTGTAGTGAATGAAAGACCTCTTACTTAGCTCTAGTAACATGAATTATTAATTTGTTTTGTATTGAGGTATGAGGAAACAGTAAGCTTCAGCTTACTGGATATCAAGACATGTTCTGAGCAAGCACATTGAGAATTTGCTTTCATTCTCTCACTGCTCCTCAGCAATAACATGCAGATTGGCTTGGAGTGTTCCTGAACATAAATACATCCTCCTTAGGTGCTGACTTCTTAAAATAATAAGTGGAACTAGACAAGCAGAATTTCTAGTTTGTCCATTGTAATTCCATTTTCATTGAATCATAGAGTAATGAATTGGTTTGGGTTGGAAGGAACCTTAAGGATCATCCAGGGTCCCCCCGTTACATGGGCAGGGACGCTTTCCACTAGACCAGGCTGCTCCAAGCCCTGTCCAGGCTGGCCTTGAACACTTCCTGGGATGGGGCAGGCACAGCTTCTCTGGGCAACATTTTGGGAACTTCTGGGCTTCATCTAGTGAAGGCACTCTTGTTTGAGACCCTGTGAATGTTCTGTCTTATTTTCTCCAAAAGACTTGCTGTGTGATTTTGGAGGGTGCACTTGTTCCATGATGGAGATTTCAGCATGTGTGAGTTAATGGTCTTTTCTGCATCGCCACATTTTTCTGGCATATTTTTGACGGGAAATACTCTTCTTGGGAGTGGTTTGTGGTGCTTTGGACAGATCAGTGTTCAAAAAAACCAGCAAATGTATGGTATACCTCTTGTAAAAACTCCAAGGGAAGTTTATTTTATTTTTTTGTAATGGTTTTTCTTGTAGGCCCTGTGGGGGACTAGAACTGTCTAAGATGTGCTGAAGAAAAAGAGAAAGTTTTGGTTTTATAACCAGAAAACAGTTTGGCTGGTTTGCCTTGTTTTATTATCTCATTGAAATCCACAGTTATCAGAGCAGTTGTAAGCAGTGGGGTTGATTTCTGTACTTGATTTGCTACAGTGAATATAAAAATGTCATATATAAGAACTCAAATCTTGATAAATCAACAATGGATGTGCCCTGTTCAGTGTGGCATTGGGGTTTCTTAAATCATAGAATGACTTGGGTTGGAAGGAACCTTAAAGATCAGTCAGTCACTAATAGATGCCCTCTGACATTCTGCTGCTGCTCATTTTCTACTGATTGTCTTTTTTGCTCTATTTGTCCCACAAATAAGTCATACTGTGGAGAATTCGTGCTGTAGCATCATCCCATCCATCTTTCCTACCAGCAGAATTGCTTTGACTTTGATCTGGGCTAATTAAGTGCCTGTATTTTTATGACTCTCTTAGAGTAGTTAAAGAAGAGATAGCTGGAATATGTGTGCTTTTCCAAATGAGCCTGTAGGAGTTGTTAGTGCTTTGATCCTATGTATCCTGAAGTTTCTTTTTCCTTTCCTTTCTGAAAGGATGCTATCTAGAGTATTTCCATCGAAGTACTGCAGTAAACTTCCCAAGAGCATTCCTGTTTTCATAGGAAGAATCCCATTTCTTAGTTTTACACAGGGCAAAATGTAATCTCTGCAGCCTGGGCAGGATTTAATAAGACACTGCATAGCACCAGGCAGGTTTGGCTGTTCAGCTTATTCCTTGAATTGCTTCCCCAGTCACGTGCCCACAGAAGAGATCGATCCGTTACCTAATAGGACATTTAAAAACATTTCCACGATTTGCTGATGTGGGGGAATGGTGAGGTAAAGGAATAGATTTGCACTCGATCTGAGCATACACTGCTGCGGTCTTGGCAAGCCCCTTGTTCTCGTGTGGAATTTGCTGCTGCAGTGGTGCATTGCAGGAAATAGATAAAAATCAACACACAGAATGGATCCATGCAATGTATATATTCAGGGAAAGAGCCATGCATTTGAACCTTAAGAAGCTTATGTGTTTTCACAAGGCAAATAGGCTTCCCACTGTTAGAAGAATCTTACTATGGAAGGATATGTGATTTAATTTGAATAAGGTCCATTATTTAAATGGTTTAAAAACACAATAGGCTCTTAAATGTATCTTTTATAGAGCACTTGAGAAACGATTTAGGTTTGTAAATGCTCATGGAGGGGATGAGCACCTACCCAAGGAGAAGCAAAGAAGCAATTTCAGCATAGTCATTTGAATTCCAGAGAACTGCTTTGTTCTTGTTGAAATACAACTTTTTACTACTGTGACTATGTACAGGAAAAGCAAAATTACATTTTTAGAGCATCCTCCTATTTTTTCTCTAGCTCATGCTATGTTTTAAATTGTACAACTCTTCTTTTCTGCCCAAGTTTCATTTCAGTCTTGTACCTGTTGCAGAATTTTGTGCAAAACAAAGAATGGAAAAAGTTTAAAAAAATGCAGTGATTCAATATTCACCTCTTGGAACCACACATCATCCAGAATAAGGAGGTCAGGAGAAAAATCTGTATGTAGAATTAATGATACCTACTCAGTTCTCTGTTTTGCCCCCAGATATAATTATTAATTTCATCTGAGTTATGTAGTTACAGACTGACTTTCAGTGTTCTTTTGATGAGAGCCCTTGAACCAAAGTCATGTTTTTGTAACTTGGGTAGACTTCGGCTACAACGTGGTTCTCATTTAAGAACACATCTTCGTTTCAGAGTGAATTCAGAAATGTGTGTTGTATTTCTTTTGAGTATTATCCATGCATGTAACCCCTATCAGATGAAAGGGAAAGAAGTTCCCTCAAGTTGCTTTCTAGCATGCTCAGTGCTTTCCTTTTTCTCTTCCACAGTTTTTTTTCAGTTACAGATAGAAGTAGGACTCACTGGGATCAGGAGCAAGCTGCTCACATGGTCATAATGGTATATTTTTATTTACATTCCATTTGAGAACTGTGATGTTATTTAACAGCTTAGGCCATTTAATCTTTTAATTATAAGTTGTGATCTTGTTGTCTTCAAACTTCAAGCAGATGGTCAGAGCCAAGTGTCCTGTTCAGACTGGGAGAGCTGTGTAGACATCTCCTCTCTGCCTTTTTTTTAGTTCTGCTGCTGTCTAAACAAACATTTAGAATAACCCAGTTAAAGAAGTTACCTGTGATTTTCTGAATACTTATCAAACTCAGAAGTTCTGTAACTAGTGCACAATTTTTCTTGTACAAATAAAACCTTTACTGGCTTTAGTGGATCTGAGAATAAAATTTATGATGTTGATGGCATGTTTTATTAAAGACGTATTAAAGACCTCTCTGATTGGACAGTATCATAATTAAGACTTGGTTGTGGTAAGTGAGTGAACAATACTTAAGTTGATTTTTTAATTATTTAAAGCTGATGTGTCAGAGCAGTGGACTGACTCAGAGTAACTGAATCATCCTATCAGCATGTGGAGGAGTGATTTATATGCCATATAATGGAGAACTGTAGAATTAATTCCCTCTTTTTCTCTCTTCAAGCCTAGGAACATGGCTTTGAAGTTCTAATTATTTAAATTTCTGAAATGTCCCAGNGGAAGACTGGCTGGGGACATAAAGATGAGGGATTGAGTATGTTGGAGGGAGGAATGGGGTGAAAGATGGGGAGTAGGGTACTTCAGGATCAGGATAATACAGGAAAGAAGCAGGTAGGGAGCAAACTAAAATGAGGAGGGAGCAGGATAATAGTGGGAAAAGATGTGAAGGAAGGGGAAAACTCTACTTTTATGTCTTGGCTAAGGAAAGCATGCTCCTGTATCCTGGAGGAGGAGAAGTGACAGGTTGATTCTGTAGCTGAAATCCTGGTTGACTTCCCTAAAGTATCCAGACCATAAGTAAGACCTGACTTGCTTTTTAAAAATATTGAATCCTGTTTTAAAGCAAGCTGGTGACTGTATGGATCTGACTGTTTCTCCTTACTCATTTGCAGTATTCTGTTTCATCTTAGACTGTAGCCTCAAGAGATGTGAGCAGGGGTGGGGGTATCATGAAACAAAATAATTTGATTATTTGGGGTGGGGTGGAAGGGTGGCAGCTTTGTTTTAACTTAGCAAATTGTTTAAAAGCACAGACAGATAAAAAGCAGACAGCTAATCTGGTTAAGAATAGCCACTATGGTTTTTGATATTGATTTCTTTCCACACTCTTGTCATCTTTTAACCTTGTCTTCTTACAACTTTTGAAAACCCGTCTTGAGCTGGACTGAACAAATAGAAGATAGGGATAAAATAGCTTGCTTTCAAGAAGTGATTGAGCCTCTCTTTCAACGTACCACTACATTTCTTTTACGTTCTTCAATTTCTCTTAATTTTCATTGCAATAAAAACTCTTAAGGATATGAATTTTCTGCCTTTTAGCCTAAAATGACCAGCTTTTACATGCTTGTTATGTCATGTATTTACAATACATTTAATGCTAAAAGATTTATTTTTAGCTGGCTCAGTAAAATAGCTGGTTGCTGAAGTTGTTGTCATAGCAGCAATCTTAACAGATAGGCTCATCCTATTTAGCTTTTGCAGCCAACGAGCGGCCGTTAGGCAACAGTTTGACAGTTCTGCAGCATTTTTCTAAAGATGGAAATTGTGCTGGTGATGGTGAATTTTTTTTGGCCTTACTTTAAAATATTTCTTTCTGTAGGTGTATGGAGTTCAATTCAACATTTTCCCCTAACAACTTATGATAACTTTGAATACACAACATGTGAGATTCAGAATTTAAGTCTTAATTTGTAGGAGCTTGAAAATAAATTACATGGTGCAACATATTGCAAGCTGCTTTGATGTTTTTTTTAAAAAGCCAGAAGTATTCTGAGAGAAAAATGCCAGACTAGAGAACAAGATTGTGCATCATTTATTCAGCAGTAATTTTAAGTCGTGGCAGACTGGGCAAATATTACTGAAGAACTTTGTGGGTTGTTTTTGATGAAATGCACTGCCTGGGTTAGATGGTATTTTAGGATTTTAGTAATTGCAATTCTTACTTTCTTAATATGAAGAGAATAGGGTCCTTCTGTATTGACAAGCAAAGAAATAGTATTTTCAGATTAGTCTGTTACATTAGACATATCTCTAAGTGTTCCCCCATAGCTCTTAGCTGTTACAAAAGTTCAGTTGCCCTGAGGTCTGAATGCAGTTCTGTCAGAGTTGAAATGTAGATTTACTGTGAGGAATTTCTCCTGTCTGTAACTTCCAGTCAGATGGTATTGAACCTAAATTACTTTCAATGTGGTTAAGCAAAAGACTTACTCTCAAAACTTTCTTAAGTCTCTTAGTAGACAGAGTAATTAAAAAAATATTGAAGTACTTCAGTTTAATGCTTGAGAGATGGGTGTGGGTGCTGTTGGCTTAGGGTGCTTCAGTTATGATTAAGATTCACAAAGTCTATTTAACCTTCCAGTGACTTTTTTTGGTCCTTAAGCCCTACTTGTTAAAATGTATTGTTATTACAGACTGTCATATCAAGTGTATGTGCTCATTAATTTCTGATCAATCACGGCAACTTTCCTCACACCTCCCCATTTTAGGTCGTTTTGGGGCATAGTTCAGGCTGTTGCTTTCAGCTTCTGGTTCAAAGCCAGTCTCAGAATAGCAAAGGCAACTTCTGTAACTCTGGCTGGTATGGATTTGCTATTGTGTCACTGTTTGGTGGACTAATGTAGAAGAGTCTAATGAGTGACTCTGGCAGAATCTCCCAGCAGAAAAATGAAATTTCATGTACCCACACAGATTTTAATGTTCAAGTTACAGTAGAGCTTTTGAGTGCATTGAGGAGGTCGGTGCTGTGAAAAAGTAGAGTTCTTGCTGTGGTCCCACCACCCAAACTCCTGCCTCTTCACCACTTAACCCCCCTGCTGGGCAGCTGCTTTCCCTGGGTTCTGGTGGTCATCTGAATCTTGAGACCTGCTCCCTGATAGGACTTGGAAATATCTTGGACAAATGGAAGGGTGCTCTCTGTTGTTTTGTCCAACCGGTGCTTTTGTCGTGTGAGGACAGAGCTGTTTCCCTGCTGGTCTGCAGCACTGCAAAGGCACCGAGTAAACGGGAAAGGCAGCAGTGAGAGCCACACCCAATTACCAGCACTCGGGGATGTGTTTCTGTCACTCACAATCTCTGTCTGTTTTGCTGTTTTAGGCAAAGTCGTGCATTTGTCATATGTGTGGTGCCCACCTGAACAGACTCCACTCTTGCCTCTACTGTGTCTTCTTTGGCTGTTTTACAAAGAAACATATTCACGAGCACGCGAAGACAAAGCGACACAATTTAGGTGAGTTCTCATCCTAATGGTGCTCATAACCCTCTGTTATCCCTGTCCATTCCAGTCCAGTAAAGTGATATTTTCTTGTAGTTACCTCACTAGGCAGAGAGATAGTTTTATTTGTAGTCTGGTTTAGTTTAGTGGCATTATTCTAAACTTGGTGCTTAAACTTCCGTTGCATCACTGTTAAGTTTATGTTCACAACTTGTAATTTGTTTAGTATCTTGGTATTTATGAATTAATGTCATATATAAAAATGTGAGGAGGCAGAGTTTTGTGGGTTTCTTTCCTAAGTGTTAAAAATGGTGGGTTTAATGTCTGGAACTAGAACATTTATTTCAGTAAACTTTTTTTTCAGAAGGTCATAATCACTTCTTTTCTTGCTCAGGAAAAACCCTATCATTTCTATCACAAAGGAGGCTAATCAAGTAGCAATCAGAATTATTTAAACTGCTGAAGTTTGAGGGGGTGGTTTTATTCATTTTTCTGTGTTGGCTTCTTCTAGTGGAGTCTATAACCTAAGTAGTAAGAAAACAGTTTATTTGATATGGAGTACCTTTTTCTCAACCGTCTCAAAAACGCTGGTTAAAGGTCAACAAGTTCTTCTTTTTTGTCAGCTTTGGTGCTATGTCATGTTTAAAACCAAAAGCCTTTGGTTTTGTTTTAAATTACCTCTTGCTTATAGTTTAGAACATTTTTGAGTTATATTGCAAAATTCTGATCTATATTCTGTATTACAATTCCATTTTAAAATGGATGGATATAATTTTTCTCCAAATAAAAATATATTCTTGGTGGAGTGATGTAAGAAATGGGGGGGGGGAAAAAGCATTATTTCATGGCACAAATTTCCTCTTGACCAGAGTGGCCACCATTTCTAATTTAATTTATCCTAAGTGCTTATGGAAGAAACTGTCTTTATTTTCCATGAAGACAGAGAAGCTCCAGAAGGCCAACAGTGCTGTGTACTCCTGTGCTTAAGAACCAAGTGTGTAAGTTTACTATTTTTGGAAAAGATGATTTAAACCAGCAGATCGTTATAGTTTCTTCCTCCATATGTGTCAAGAAAGATAAAGATGAAGCTCAGTAGTGGTACAGTTTAAGTTTGTAAATGTCTTGAAAAACAGAATACTGGAAAATAGGTATGGCTAAGAGCACTGGGAGTGTTCAGCTCACAGGAGTGATGGCTCAGGGGCAACCTCATGGGTGGGTACAAATATCTGAAAGAGGGGTTAAAAAAAGTGCACTGGGCTGTTTCCAATGGTGTCCAGAGGCAGCGAGGACAAAGTGAAATACAGGAGGTTCTGTCTGATCATCACACAACTGTAAAGGTGACTGAGGACTGGAACAAGTTGCACTGAGAGGTTGTGGAGGGTCTATCCCTGAATATATTCAGAATCTCCCTGGACATGGGCCTGGGCAGCCTGGGTGTTCTGGATGGCCCTGCTGGAGTAGGGGCTGGACAAGATGACCTCAGAGGTCCTTGCCAACCTCAGCTGTTTTTTGAAAACTGAGAATACCAAACTAACCCTCTGTGACATCGTTTAGTTGCTTTTTGCAGAGAGCTTTTAAAGTCAATTCATTAGTTGAAATTATTTTGGAATCTTTACCAATACAGAAGTGCAAATTATATGAGGTAAACTCAAAAAATTTCTGGTAAAAGGGGAATGTGTACATATATATATAAAACAACCTTTCGTGCTAGTACAAGTTTATGGCTACATTTAAGATTTAAAAAAATACTGTGCTAAATTGAGACTGTCAACAGTATTTACCTGTTTATCTGTGGACACTTTGTAAACACTAATATTTTTACCACTAAACATATTTATGGAGAACCTTTTAAAAAAGCTTTGTAATTGCACACATTCTCAGCTGCTATTTATGTGTTTGGGAAGCTTAAATTCAAGTTACTTTTTGTGCAAGGAAGAATTTGCTGTTGTCTGCTGTAGTGAATTAGCTTCTGTTTTCTTAAAGGAAAACCAAAACTGGATGGAGGAGGGAGCTTCTTAAAGTTGTAGTTGTTGTCTTGGCACTAGACAATTAAAACTGTGTCAGATAAGGTACTTCCCAAAAGAAATAGCCTTTAGATAAAAAGGGCAACAAGAGTTAATTAAGCCAAAGCACAAAATACTTTACTGAATCATACCAAAAAGGATTCTTCTGCAGCTAAATATTAATTACTTGGTGCACAAATACACATAAAGTGAAGATTGTGCAAGCGACTGCTAGATTTCTAGTTTTGGAGATTCCTTTCTTTTTTTTTATGTATGTTTTGGTGTTTAATTTCCAGCTGCACGTGAAATGAGCTTTAAAATATTTTTGTAGTTCTACTAGTGCTTTTGGTTGCTTTTCCTGCTGCAGTTTTAGTTGGGAAAATAACATCTGATAGGCAAAAACAAGTTAAGTGCTTTGAAATTTCAAAACGAAGAGGAATTATTTTAAAGCACTTGGTGACTTTTTGCTGAGCCAACATCAGTCTCCATGGAGACAGGCAGGAGCTGCACAGTTAATCACAGTTGTAAGAAATACCATGGATTTCAGCTGTAACAGCTGTCAGAGCATGGAAGGGACGTGTTTGCAGCTTACTGCTGTGTGTTTCAGGAGGCTCCAGCATCATATTCCACAGTGGTTTTAAATACATCCCTTGCTATCTCTGCTTCCCTGAACACTCTAAATTAGGCACTCACAATCTGACCTTATGGTGATACCTGTGCTCTTGCATCTGCCTTCCTATTCAATGTATATTAATAATACTATACTTAATTTAATGTATTCCTTGAGTTGTGGATGTGGGTGACAGGTAGGTGAGGTAAGATCCAGCTAGAGGAGCTGCTTTTTTATTCTCTGCATTGCACAGTCTCTCTCAGTCAATCTCCAGGCCAGGCTGATATTCCCACTGTGCTCTGTGTGTCTTTTGTGAGGAGCTGTGAAATGGTGAGAGCAAAGTCCTTACTGATCTCTTCTGGGATTCTTTGTATTTTTGATCCTGGCAGATGTTTTGTTTTCCCCACCTGTAGGAACCTGAACTATTTTTAACTTTTCTTATTGCAACTCTTACTTGATTCTCAACATCCTCATCATACTTCAGTTTTCCAGTTCTAATGTGTCCATCTCTGGTTCAGCCCTTTGGATTAAGACAGTTTGCTTGCTAATGACTTGAATTCTTAGTTAATGCTCCCATGACTTCTCTATTTTGTGCTTCTAAACCTGCTGTTCAACACAAAGCTGATTTTGTTACTTGGAAGTTACTCAGTGACTCCAAAACTTCTTTTCTGATTGGTGTTGTCTGCCTCTTTAGTGGTAGTGATTGTAGTTTCACTCTTGTGCTGTTGCCTCTTTGCTAAGTAACTTGAAATCCTTCTGGAGCTATTTTTATTATCCTAAATGAGTGTGTGCCATCAACATACTGTGTCATCTTCCTAAATAATCCTTCCAAATCAGGTTCAGCACCTGGGGAATCTGCTGGTGGTTTCTATCCTTGTAAAAATTGATGGTCTCTTCTTTATCTTTTCTACAGCTGCTCAATGAAGGAAATTACACATTAACTTAGTCCCAGAGTAGCAGGAGCAGGAAGATGTCTGTGAACAGTAGTTCTAAAAGAGAAGGGAGGTTGGTGCTATAAAGTTCATCTCAAAACTGTAGCAATGATTAATTTTTCAGTTTTCTGACTGGGACTGGAAAATCCTGGGCAGATACCAAATGAAGTTTTAGTATTCTTTCTGAGTGAATATTTTCTGTTACATAATGTTACATTTTTAATATATGCAGACACTCTTAGTTGCAGGAAAACCCACTGGTACAAGGCTTGGGACAGTCTGTTACAGATGGCCATTCTGAGTTAGACTAGTTCAGTTATGGTATCAAAGCTCTGTGCAGAGCTATTTATTTAAACTCCCTGCTGAGGAGCCAACTTGTGCATGTCCATGCTGTGCCTCTCTCTATTAAAGATGTACTTTTAACACCTGAACAGTGTCTCTGAAACAGCACCTCTCATGCAGGTTTTGGGTGAAGTCTTGATCTGTTCTGAGGCCTCATTCTGTAGTTCAGGAATAGAGGGAAGTGGATTAGCAGGAGTGAGGTTCAGTGGTTTAAAGACTAAACAAGAAACAGTTGGAAGACTGAACTATTATTCCATTTCTAGGGACACTGGCAAACAGTTCATTATGGAATTAGTCCTGTTAGGGTACATTCATTATTTATTAGATCACAAACTGTTTCTTGAGAAACTGTTTTCTTTAAGTGTATGCTGATGTAAAATTCAGTCCAATAAATACATTTGTGGTGAGAGGAACTGGGTGGGTGAGCCTAATAATAATGCTCATAGATTAAGTTGAGGATTTTTGGTACAATTCAAAAATCTTCTACTTCCTCTGGAAAACAAGTGTCTATTTTTTTCATCTGATTCAAAGGAGTCATGACAGAAAGCTGGTTTCTGTACTGATGTTGGTAAAAGGAAAAAATCTGATTACTGCTGTTACTGCATACCTGTCTGAAATTTAATATATAGAATCAGAACACTTCTGTAAAGGAATGACAGTAAAAGCTATTTAATTTTCATTTCACTTGGAAGGTGTTGACTGTAGTGTTGATTCTGCCAGTTCTTATTTAAGCAACGAAGATTTTCATAACACCCTATGTGGAAAGGGCAGTTAAAGCTGTTCTCAGCACAGTTTACTGCACTACTGGAGTAGTTAGATTGTTCTTTCTGTTCACATCCAGGCTCAGAAAAGGGTAGAAAAGGTCATCTGGGCATTTTACTAGCCTCTTGATTTGAGTTCTAGTGCTTTACTTGGTGATGGTGGGGAGAAGCCTGTTGAGGAGATGAAGGTGAATGGAAAGCAGCACACAACCAGTGTTTGCAGTTCTGTCTGAGGTGGATAATATCACTTAATATGATTTTTTTTGATAACATAACTGATTTTCACAGAAAAAAGGAAATACACTGAAACTGACTTATCTGGATCAAGTAAAGGATGTGACATTTTGTCCCCTTGGAAATTATTACTTGAGGTAGAAGTGGCAGGGATGAATATGAGAATTTTGGTGCATAAGAGGCAGGAAGAAGGGAAATTGATGAATGAACTGAAAACAGATTGCGTAGGACACAGACTTAACTAGCAGATCCAGTCCTGGTTTACTGCTATTTTCTAGTAATAGAGGAGAAGGAATTTCATCTGTGTATGAAATTCCTGATGGTCACAAAGTTCAGAGGTGTTATTTGTACTGAGGAGGGTTGGGTAGCCCTAGGAATTAAATAACCTCAGTGACTATAGAAAAAAAAAAAAAAAAAACCAACAAAAAAAACCACCTAAAAAAAACCCCCAAAAAACCACAAACAAAAAAAAACCAAACAAACAAACAAAAAAAAAAAAAACCAAACCAAAAAAAAACCCAACAGAGGTAAAATTTGATAGCAGAAGGTACAAAATATTGTACTTCAGCATAATATCCTTGTGATACAAACTGGAGGATCACTGATTGGAAGAAAAGGAGGAAAGCATTTTGGATGCACAGGTCAGTTGCAGGGTACAGCTTCAACTTTCAATATTCCCAATTGCCATTAACAGTATCTGCTGCTCTGGGATGTATTGGGGGAAAGTATTGCAGGGAAATCCTCTTTTGCTTACGTGAGGCACATTCCAGCATGGCATTCCTGTGCCTTAGCTCAATCTTGGAGCCAGACTGGATTCATGAGGCGGCAGCAGGAAAGTTCATTGGAGCTGCCTTCTGCTGGGAGCTGCTCTGGAAGGTGCAGGTAAGTGATGAGCTCCTGCCAGCTGTCCCTCTAAAGCTCCTTTTAGCATCAGGAAGGACTCCTGAAGAGTTCTCTCTATATCTGGAATATTCTTATCCCTCAGAAAACCAACTTGCTGAATGTGTACCTCTGTGTTCCCAGCTCTGGATGTGTTTGCTTGCCTCAGACCTAGCCACAAAGTTCTGTGCAGTTCTGGATCTTGCTACAGCTTCTACTGAAAGTACTGTTATTTAGATAGGTCTCCACTGTTGCTCAGATGAGAATATGCAGATGAGTATAAGCAGTTTGTATCACATCATGTGCAGCAGCTCCAAACTAGGTGGCTATGGTTTGGGGATTCTTCCCCCAGATTTCTGGAAAAAACCCAGCACAATTAAGTCAGGGAGTGTTTAACAATTTCTCTCCTTTAAACCTGAATAATGTTTTGAGAGATCAGGAAGAGGTGCTGTAGCAGGAGGATGTAATTCTTCTCAGTTTCTAAAGGTTTGCTGCAAAGAGGGGAACTGTGGAAGGTTGTAGGGTCAGAGGAGGGCAGGGAGAAGACTGACAAAAGGCAAAAGATATTTTATAATAGGGCAGCTTAAGTATAGGAATGCTACAGCCTCCTCTGCAGCATATTGGGGCATGCACACATGTGTAGGTTCTGTGTGTGTACAATACAGGTATTTCTGAATGAGGTCAAGGAGCTGGAATTAATATTCTGCTCAGAACAACGTAAAATGGTTTGACACACTGTGATTCCTCTAAATTAACAGTTAAAAGCATATTTGCTGTCTAGATTCTGTAGGGATAGGAGGACATTTTTTATTCATCTTATCTTTCCTGGCTTGGATTCATACAGAGCTGTAGGATGGTATTCTAAACCATCACAGAAGTGAGTGTACAGCACAGGAGCTGCCCATTTGGCTCCTGGTGTTAACTGGTTTGCAGGATAGCATTGGGTGCTTGCCATGTTTGGATTGCAGGCAAATCAAGTTTAAACATTAAAATTCTAGATCCATATGGGGCCAACGGGCATCTTGGAGACTTCAGAGCCACAAAAACACTTCTCACCTGTTGGCTCTTGGTTCAAAAAAGGAAGATAAAGTAACACTTAATGGAATAGTTCTATCTTGAGTATTAATGAATGTGAGAGGGAAGGATAATGCTTGACTATGGCCATCATTTTTAATGTGAATTAAAAGATTTGCTTTGTGAGGCTGCACTTTTGGCAACAGAAGTAAGTTTGGGGTTTGTTTTTTTCCTCTGACAGTAAATACCTGCCATTCTCAATGGCTGGATCATAATTTAGCAGGAGTAGTCTCTTTTCCACTTCTTTTCCTCCCTTCTTATCAGTTCAGGAATTCTGACCTGTGGTGCAGTTTCCATGTGCCAGGAAATCAGGAGGAAGGCAATCAGATGCCTGCTTTGTGCTGATAGATCAGAGACAAGATCCAGTGGAGAACTGGCTGAAGTTTAACAAATCTCTTCTTGGGAACCTGAGCCAATTATCTGGAATGGATTTAATGATTAACACTCAAGGTGAGAAATCAGGGAGCACAAATTAGCTTCGGATGTTAGCTTAACATGGTCTAAAAGAATTGCCAATTTAGCCTCCTTTGTTAGAGAAGTTGAAGAATATGCAGGTGACTTGCATAGAACACAGTGTGTGTTGATTTGAGGTTGATAATATGCCAAGACTGAGTCACAGAAATTCACAATTTAATTTCAGTACAGGTAAAAACTGACCTGAATTCTGAGTTGCTGCTTGATGTTTTTTTTTTCTACTTGAGTGCACCCAGTGATCCAAGGGAGATGATACCAAAACATGATTCACAAATATCTCCTATCTCATGAATGGTATTGAATATTACAGTGAAATGTCTCCTTCCCAGCTGCTCACAGTCAGTTCTGTTCTCCTGAGTCTTTCAAAAACTGAACATCCAGGGTTTTTTTACCTGGATGAGACATGTATGTGCACACTCTGGATGTGGCAAACCTCCCTGCTTTTGTTGTGTTCCCATCATCTCTGGTGTCTTTAATATTTTCACAAGGCCATCAGTGGATGTAGTTGGCAAATTAAAGCACTCGGCTCCCAGATGGAGAGTTTGAAGACCTTTTGCTGCCAGATTTAAACTTTCACCCCAGAGCTGTTGTTTTTTAAAACTTAGTATTCCTTGTACCAGTGGATAAAGTTGTTGTCATTCCTGCATGATCTTCTGTGCTGCCTCCTTGTTTCTCTAAGCTGATAGTTTTACTTCTAAATGGAAAATAAAATGTATTTCCATTCCTCTCTTGCATTGCAGCTGCTAATAATTCTGTATGTAAAGGGGTATGAGGAGATCAGACTTTAAAGGAAGGGCAGCTTGTTGTCAGCACAGAAGGTATAAAAGCAAAGGAAAATGTTACATTCCAAGAGGTCTTTTCATTCTTAAATTGCTCTGCCTGTGATCACCAAGTAGGTATTTTGAATTCCTAAACCAGGAATCTAGATTGATCAAATTTAATAAAATGTCATTGTGATTCTTTTAAATTGCTTTTGGTTCTTCCTTGTGAAAGCAAAAGGTAGATTTCTACTTAATGTATATTTTATTTTTCCAAGGTAATAAATTCTGCATGTGTATTAAGCTAAAACTGAAGTTCACTGATTTCATCCCCCTGTACCTTCCTGAGAGAAGTGTTGGAGCAGTGTTAGGAAGAGCAGATCCTGGAAGTTGGGAGTAGCAGCCTTTCTGGAGGAGGAGCTTCCCAGAGAGATGTTCATAGTAGGGAATGTAGGGCATCATGGCAGACTTGGCAGTGGGTTAATCCAAAACACCTGGGGTTTGGTAGTTTCCAAACTTTTTATGAATTTGAGGCCTTTTTGTTAGTTTTGTGATTGCAGATACCAGCCGGGGTGAAATTTGCTATGTGTGTGTCCTCATGCTTCTCTGTCGTGGTTTTTTATTGAATTTTCTGCCCAGGTGTTTCAGTTTGGGATAGAGTTTCATGGCAATTTAGCTTAAAACAAAAAAAGTTTAGCATTTTTCACAATGAGGTGAAATTTGTTTCATTCCCCCCAGTCCTTTGAGGGAAAAAGTTTTGTGGGGACTTTGGGTATTGTGTAACTTCAGTCAGTGCTAAGGAATTGCTCATTTGGGAAGAGTTTCTGTCTGTAAAACAGTCCCTTCAGTGGCTCCTCTGTTCTTCACCTCAAGACATCCAGCGTAAGAAAGTTTAAGTGTATTTCAAAGGGAAAAAATCAAATTATACTAACCTGAAAGAATTAACTTCCAAACTTTCCTAGTGGACTCTCTTTCCCTGAGCAGCTGTGTTCTGGCTCCATGAGAAACTCCTGCCCTTCCTCTGTGCTGTGTGGCTGCCTTGTCACTGGTGCTTGAGGTAATTTGTCCAAAACCCCCTGCAGTCATTAAAAAGACATTGGAAGGGTTGGCATATGTACAACTGCATTGTTCCCATAAGTGTGCTGGAGAGAGGATATTTCCTCAAGAGTCCTTAATCAGGCTCTGGACAATTACAGCTTTAACTCTTCCAGTGTTTCTGTTAAACTTTCTGATCCTTTACACCATAAATTCCTTCTGCTCTCAACAAGTGGTTTGTGCAAGGTGGTCTCTTGTTGGTTTAGATCTTGACATTTCTATTTCTTTGCTCAGGCATGTAAATCCAGGAAGAAAGGAAAAGTAAGGAATCCTCTGAGCACAGCTATGCCTATACTTTCTGATGGTAAATAGTAACTATTAGTGCTCACCAAGTCCTATTTATTCAATATTCTGCCAGCCCTGTTCTATTATTTGGGGGCCTGTTTGGGAGATGTTTTTAAAATACACGGAGAACAATATTTGAGTTGTGTTTTAAGATGAGTACTTTGGATTTTCAACAATTTTTTTTTGTAGTAAACTGTGAAGAACTGGTACTGCAATAAATGATGGAGTAAGTATTGTAGAACTCTTAATTCTCTGTAAGTTGTGGTATACCACCTCCTCCAGTCACATAGTTTATCACTGATCTCCACCACAGCTCGGAGTCTTGTCTTCTTTTGGCATATTCTGCTAAAGGAGTTTTTTCAGTCCTCTAGTTACCAGGGTGAAATATTCTGGTGTTGGGACATAACACAAGGTAATGAAAATCCTGAGTTTGTGACTTTACATGAGGTAATACAGTCCTTATCCTCTTCCACAAACTGAGTGTGGTCCAAACAGGCAAAACCGAAGAATGGAGCACATCAGCAAGATAAAAAAACTGTTTAAAGTCATTGGGGTTTATTGCATAATAGGGGAAGTAACAAACAATTGACATAATCATTGAAAAAGTGATTTTTAAAGAGGGGAAGGAGGAGAAAAAACAGCTTGCAAAGGACTAAAGGAGAGGGGCAGCAGGTTGTGAGGGGGTAGAGGCTGTGAAGGATGGAGGAGATGGGGTTAGAAAGGAACTTTACCAAGAAACCTCACCACAAGCACTGCCCTCAGTAATGGGGCAGCACAGAGACTTCACCTGTGTTTGCCTGCTGAGATCCATGGCAGAATTCCTGCTGCATGGCATGTGATTTGGCTTATTTAGCACTTCAGAGTAATTCAGTGCTGTTTCTTGCAGGCCACCTGATGTGGTAATGGTTTCCTGTGTTTAAAACAAGTTTCCACTGTAGTAAGACTATTCTAATAGTAGTAAGGCTATTCTAATAATGCTATTTGTCTGGAAATAAAAGGAATTAAAAAAGAAAATTAATGAAAGCTCTACGCTTGGGGAATAAGGTTGATGTGTTTCTTAGCTGTTGCAGACTGTGTTTTAGTAGGATTTGTTAGTGCCCACTCATTTTTAACTTTCCTGTGATTGTGGCTGGTTTTCATATCTGTGTACTGGAAATCAGCAATTTACTATGATTATTTTGTGTGTTTTCCATGGTATATGTTGGAGTAAAATGACATTTCTCAGTTAGGTATTTATTTTGTTTCTTGGCTTTCTTCTGTTTAAGGTTGTGCAAGAAAAATGTTTTTATTGGTCAGTGTTCATGTGTTTGTTCTGAAAGGGTGTGTGAAATGAAAAATTGAGACAGAAGTAACCTGTGGAATAAACTACCCCAGAAAATCTTTCCCCTTGAGAAATAGCTTTGAATTTGCAGTGCTGTCTTCTGTTTGAGCATCATTTAGATTTTAACTAAGTGCTTTCTGATTATTTTAATGGCTTTGAAGAGACATTACTGAAGTCTTAGAAAAAGGCAGTTCAAACTTATATGTCACATCTTACAGGGCTGGTTCCACGTGCATTGTAGTCAGTCACTGTCCAGATGCCTCTTGGTAACTTGGGTGTTTGAAAGGTAAATTGTGAATTACAAACAGCTTGTAGGCAGCTGATGCTTTGTTGTCCTGCACAGTTTTCTTGCTGTGCCAGAAGCAACTGAACAACTCCCACTGAAACTGGAAAAATGTCTGGGTTTTTCTTTTTTTCCCCCCCTTCCAGATTCAAAGGTACAGATTTTTCTTCTTTTTGGACTGATTGGAAGAAAGAGTGCCTGACTTGGAAGCCTGCTTTAAAATGCCTTCTGGTTTATGAACTCACATCTTTTTTCCTCCTCCCCAACTTCCCTTCTGTTTTGCAGCCATAGACCTTTTGTATGGGGGTATATACTGCTTTATGTGTCAAGATTACATATACGACAAAGACATGGAACAAATTGCCAAAGAAGAACAACGAAAAGCTTGGAAATTACAAGGTTTGGTTTTCCTGCCTGAATTTCTTGTTTCTGTTTTTAATCATACCTGTCCCTCCCATTTGTTCAGTAGCAAAAAAAAAAAAAAAAAGTAAGGGGAAGAAAGAGCTCTTTAGAGAGAGTAGTGCAGGCCATGGGAGAGAGATGTTAGTTCTTGTTTTCCAGGAGTCAGACTGTGGGTTTAACACGTGCGCCACACCTAATTGTAGCAAAAATATTTTATTTTTAATTGCAAAAAAGTTAAAGAAATATCTGACATTAATCCTGAAAAACTTGCATAATATCAGAAGTCAGATCTGTTTTAGGTAGAGAATGTAACAGTCTCTCCTTTAGGCTTATTTACGTGGTACAGGCAATAAATCTGTTCCCCTCACATGAAATGCCACCCTTGTGTGTGATTTTTTTTTTTTTTTAGTAGATCATGCCAGCTTACTTACACACCTGTGCTTTCATGGTACACGCACAGTATCTATGTAGAAATATTTACACACAAATATATGTACACACATTTGTTTTATTCAGTTTGCTTTCCCTAATTTTTTCTTTTTTAGCCTTCACCCCAACAGTGGTTTCTCACTACCAGTGTACAATGACAGGTAAGAGGCGTGGGCTGGCGACGCACCTCACTAACAAGCGTCCCTTTGCTGATTATCCTGCCATTTTAGAACATGAATCACAGTTAAGAATGCCAGTTGTATCGTGCAAATAGTTTTCCTCTTGTTTGGATATGTTCCAATGATTGAATAATTGCAGCAGACTTGATTTCATATGCCCTTTCCTTGATAGAACTCTTCCAGAGCAAACCTTTTCCTTTTTTTTTGTTTTTTCTTTTGTTTCCTTTTTTTGGATTTTTTTTGTTTGTTTGTAAAGGAAGTGTCATTTATTCTAAACTGGGTAGTTTGTAAGCATCAGTTTTAAAAGCTTGTCATCCTCCATTTCCAGTGGCCTCTGGGGGGTATGTTTTCTTAAAGTGGGAAAGTCTGTATTTGAAGACAGATGACTTCTGTCTAGTAATGTCTCATCTGGAATCCATGGCATCCTGTTTCAATGTGACAGCCTTAGTCAGGGCTGATATGACTTCAAACCATTCTTAACCTCATTTCCAGTTTTATAAATAGAAGCTAACATCGTATTAACGAGAGCTTTCCTGCTGTCTGGAAAGATAGCTGCCTTCACTTGGTTCCTACTACAGATCCCAGTGTGCTTCCTGTTTATTCCCTGTTTGAGGGAAGGGAGTCAGAAGAAAGAAGGATAGTGAGTCCAACAAGGAAGTACACCTTAAAATGCTTTAGAACAAAGCACTGGTTTTCAAAGTGAGACAAAATGAGAGTATGTTTAAAAACCTTTCATTCAAGCTCTGCATCTTTTCTGGAAACTCCTTCAATCTGTGTTGTTCAGGGCACCAAATTAATCAGCTGCAACAACAGATCACATCTTTATTATGCTACAGAAGAGGAACCCTCCCCCAATTCCTTACTTTTAAATATGCAGATTTAAAGAGTAATTTCATACTTACATTATATTTATCAACTGATAAAGTTTCTTCTTGTGGACTGAGATGCAGCCAGTTTGTCCTGCCATGGACTTTCAGCCTGCTGTAGTTTATATTCCAGGGAATTACAGCTACAAGACTGTGGTCCAAGATGACCAGAGGAACAAAGTTGTGCAGAGAAGGTCGAAGAATCACACAGAGGAACTGCCAGGCAGGACACCTCTGTACTGATTAATGAGTGGCATATTAAATACCTCTATACAAATGCATATTTGTATGAATATGCACACTGCATCTTCTGTCCCTGGAGAACTAATCTGTAGTGACCAGTGAAGATAGAAAATGAAGGAATAGACAACAACACTTTAAATTACTAGAGTCTGCAATGTAGACATATTTTTTCTTCAAAGTCATGGCATAGATTCTTTTTTATGTCTTTTTATTATTTGTTTCCTCACAAATTTATCCAAGGAATGAGAAAGGGAGTACGAGAGAATGGAGGATTATGTCCCTTTTTTTCCTTATCTCTTCATTGTTCCAATCCCTGTGCTCTCTCCCTCTTGTTATCTGAAAGATCCCGTCCCAAACTGAATGTCAAGCAGAGCACAGTCCCCAAACTCAGTGGCTTGGGTTTATATTGCTACCACATAGTTAATTTACCTCAGATCTTGTTGCCCACTTGAAGAACTTCAGAAGTGAATCCAGTCTGCACAAACTGTGATTTGCTTAAAAACTGAAGAGTAAATGCAGTATATTTTCAAGTTTCTCTCCGTAGTGCTTGAAGGGTGTTAGTTTATACTTTAATAGATGCTCACAGAACAACATGATGCCTGGAGAAAAAAAAAACTTTAAGAAAACCCCCAAATATCATGAGATTCATTTTGTACTCTTGTAGTATTAACTCCCAGTGTGCCGAGTTCCCCAGTCCAGCTGTGGTCCAGGGTTATCTGATGTAACTCGGAACAAGCTGCAGCCTGGCCAGGTTTTTTTTCCTTTGGTATTGAATAGTAATAACAAGGGAGGTCTGAATACACAAAGCCCTTCATTCTAATTAATGTTTGAATTTTTGGGAGGGGAAAAATTGGAATTTGCTGAAGTTTAGCAAATTAAACAATGATTGAAAAATGGTGACTTTCATAAACTAGAGCCTTCATTGCCTTGTCCTTCAGTCTTCCCTATGTCCTGATGAAGTCTCTGAGAAGTCCCAATTTGAGTATTTCACCCAATAAAATAATTTCTTAGATGGAGAGTTCACGTGCTGACTTGAATCTCTGCCTATTTTATAGCAGCATTTTAAAAATTACTAATTTTCACTTCTCTAACACTACTTTCCTTTGATTGTAAGTGATGACCTGTGCATGGTTTGCAAATCTTTGTTTAAGGTAGTTTATATTGGAGTTTTTGGCATGCTTGTGAGTGTTATTAAACCTTTTATTAAACCTCTTTCCTTCTTTGTGTTTTGGATGTTTTTTGTTGTTGTTTTTAATTTTTAAACATCAAACCATTCCTAATAAATGGCTCTGCCCTTTCCAAATTTTCAAGAGTAATAAAACCTCAGCATTCCTTCTAAGTTATTTAGCTGGAACAGAACACATTTTAATTTCGATGTCTGACTTAACTTGTGCTTCTTCTAATGAAAGGCTTTTGCAAGAACGTTTTCTGTCTGGTTTGCTCTGTTTGTGGCATTAATTGCACATGGGTTTTTTTGTTCCCTTTCCTTTCTTTTTTATTGAACAATATTTGATTCACCCAGAATCCTTAAAAGTAATCCAGTCTGTCATGTTTAACCTTACTTAGAGTTGCTCTTGTGACATGTTTTGGTCTCCATCCTCTACAGCATTTAAACTATATAATTATATATATATATATATATAAATATATATGAATAGTCCTGCTGGTATACGTGGAACTATTGCATGCCTAAAGTTAAGTGCACATATGTTTCCAGGTATGAATTTTGTTGTATTTGACTTAAACCAGGATTTAAACATATCCAAGGGGGTATTTTTGGATTTTTATCAGGGCTCATCATGCAGACTGACTGTGTTTGGCCATGTTTTAACTCCAGTGAACCCAAACACAGGAATTTACAGCTGCACAATACTGGTACTAACATGGTGTTGTTACCAATGAATTTATATAAATTCCTAAGGGAGCATTACAAGTATAACCAGGGTTGCTGGAGATACTCAGTGCCAAACCTGTTCCATCCTCTGTGAGGTGTCTGTGTGTGTGTCTCCAAAGGGTCTCTGAGGATGTACATTGCAGCTGTGTTACCTCATCAGTCTCAGTCACTCCTTGCCTTTTCTGTTTTCCTGGGTGTGTAACTTGATGTTGAACCTTGGATAAAGGAAAGGGATTCTGTTATTGTTCCTTAAGCTCCTTGCATAATCTGTTGTTGAATCAAATAAAGTGAGATATGGGTGTATTTGTGTAAATAAGAATTCTCTAGTCCTTGAGAATCCAAAAGTGAGACCTTCTGTTACTAGAACCTGGAGGGTCAGTAGTAACTATGAATTGAACATTTTTGGTAGTGTAGCTTCTGACAAGCATAGCTATTTCTGAAGATGAAGATCAAAGAGCTATTAAAATTTAATGTATATTATGCAGAATGTGTAAGCCTCCAGCTGTATTTTTTTACTATCTTTTTCATATGTATGATTTATAATTTATTTTCCGTAGCACAGCGCTGCTTCTGCTCCATGCATTCTATGAAAAATAACTCTTAATTGACTTTAATCCTCAGTTTTAGAATAGATTGCTTGCCATCATATAATTCTTTATTTTTAATACCGAGATGCCTTTGTGACTCACAATAATTGACCTAGCACAGCAATTTCTGTGCTACGCAGGAAACTGCAGCAGTACTGAGCTGGTCTGCATGTGATTCTTCACTGTTGTGTTTTTCTTGTGTCAGGTTTACACTGAACACAGATCTGTGCTGATTTCAAATCTAGTCTCCATACTACTGACCTGACTCATTTCTACTGCACTTTCCTTTGAGCAAAAGAAATCTGTTGGAAATGGAGTGTTGGTGTTCAAAGAGAATAATAACAGATTTTAGCTCATGAGAAAGGGTAGTTTGATATTTGGAGAGTTTTGTCTGGCTGGTGGAGGGAGGGTGGTGTTTAAACCTACTACTAACTTCATTTTTAGATGATTTTAAATATGTCAGCAAAGTGAATCTCACAAATTAAAACTTGTCTAATCCTGCATTAGTGGTATAAGGAGAGGCCATTCTGTGTTAATGGCACATCCTAAGACATACAGTAACTGTTTAGTGTGTTGAATTACTAAATTCTGCTGTTCTCTAAATATTATCTGTCCATTAAGTTGGGTCAGTTTAAATTTATTTAATAACTTGTCAAAGTTCATCAATGCTGGTTCTGTCATTTAACCTCCTCTTAGCACAAAGAAATGTATTTTTGAGTAAAAGCAAGTTTATTCTTGTGCTGGAATTTCTTTTTTAGTTGAAAGGAGGATTATAATTCAATAATGGAAAGTTTATTGGCCTAGCTGTTCTTTATAAGTAAAGAAGTGCCTTTCTTTTCTTATGTTAGTTGTTCTTCGTTGGAAAATTTGTTGATACTTTTCTGAACCATATTTTTTGAGGAGGGGTAAAAAGCAATTGATGTCTTGTAGTTGTGCATAAATTGAATCTAACCTAATGGACAGCACGTTGAAAGTTTTGACTTGAGCAGAATTTTTAATCCTTTTACTAAAGAGCTGCCTTAAACTTTCTTTTCGTCTGCTTAGGCATTGGAGAGAAGTATTCGACATGGGAGCCGACCAAGAGAGAGTTAGAATTGCTACGACACAACCCCAAGCGGAGAAAAATAACCACAAACTGCACCATAGGTGAGTTCCAGAACTCCTTTCTGGAGCCAAATTGTCACTGCCTTGTATGTTCAAAATTCTCTGTTGTTTTCCCACTGGTAATTGTAGTGGATTTCTGTAAGCTTTGGGATAACAAAATCAGTTTATTTGACACTACCTTTTTCTCGCTGTGGAAGGATATCTGCTCTGTCACTTCAGGTACTGGTGATGATTCAGCTGTGTAACCACCACAAAACACTATCCTTTCTTTGACAATGTGTTTGTAGTGAGAAATCACTGATATTGTCTCAACTCAGCCTTCATCAGAGATCCCGTGCAGGGATATGAAGGGGAATCCCTATAGTTGGTGCATCCTTAACCAAAGCAATCTATTGGTAAATCTGGTTTAGCAGAAGCAGCACAGTGATGTCTTCCTGCTTCATGTTTTACACTCTAAATGGGATCTCTTCAATTTCATATGAGCTCTGAAAAGCGATTTTATTTCTCCAGTGGTGTCAAATAGCAGGTTTGAAATGCATCTCAGAGGTTTAATGCTTAAGAGTTCAGTGGTCTGGAGCAAAGAATTCTCTAAAATGTGCATAACTGCTTCTGGCTGGCCAGTATTTGGGTAAAGGTAATAAAAATTAACAGTTCTTCCAATTTTTTTGGTACTGTTTTTAGGTTGGGCTAGTAGGGGGTTAAAATTAGCTCCTTGACAAGCTCTAATTAAGATTATCCGGCATTTTCCTACACTGTTAAATGCACAATAACATTTTAATGGTGAAGGTTGGAAATAATGGTAAATGGTACAAGGTTGTTAATGGTACAGGATTGGAGGTGTAGCTGTAGACATTGCAAGTAGGAAACTGTTTGAATTTTTTTCCAGTTTTAAAGCTATGTACTGTTTCATGAAACATATCATGCTTTCAGCATGTTTGCATTTGTGAAAATACACTGAACATACTTTCTAAAGATTTCTAATGTCATGTTTCTAATACAGTAAGTAATTTAATCCAAAGTATATGTGTATTTATTTGGAAAAAAATGGACTGGGAAGCGCTGAGTAAGTTGAAAATGTATATAAAATGTTAATTTTAAAGAAAGGACCAATGTATTTGCAGTAGTGGGACAGGGAAGACAGTTGGAAAAACATCTGGACTTTGGAAACTTCAATCAGCCTAGGAAAAATTAGCTAAGCAAAGATTGCTTGCATCATGTTCACATTGGGATTTGTGTTCTGAGAAACTCCAGTATATTTTGTAAAGAATGTTACAAATTACTAAAGATAATAGAACTGGGAGGAAGAAATTTGACAGAATTTTGAAGGTTACGATGACCTTTGTGAAGAATCGAAGCACATTTCTGTGTTTGTCCTTCCAATCAGAAGGAATGCTCTGCTTGCTCTTGGAGGATTTTAAATCTTTCAGGCTGTTTAAAAAGGCTGTGTCTGGTTGTGTGAAATCTCATCCGCGGCTGCCTGGGCGGGGGAGCTCCAGCAACACGGGGACAAGGGAATGACTGATCTCTTCACTTCTGCAGGCCTGCTTTTAAGAGTTTCTCCTACTGAGCCCTGGAGCTGCCTATGTGCTGAGATTTAGAAAGGAAGGAAAAAAAAAAAATCAAAGCACCCAGGAGACATAATGCAGTTTTGGGCTTCAGTTAAAAGCAGAAGACTTGCTTTCTTTCACAAAAATGCATTGGGGGTTTAGCTCAAGGAAGAAAAGACCTGCCATTGTCCTTGAGCCTTTTCTCTCCACCTAACCTGCTGCTAAATATAAATCTGCTTCAGAGTCTTTTTGCCTTCCCTTCCCTCACTTTGACATGTCTGTTTGCAGTTTCAGATCAGTGAAGAGCCTATTTGCAGACTGAAATGCTGCAGTAGCTGGACATTTTTGTTTCTCTCTTTTTCTAATACCCAATTCTTTTGACATTAGGTTTTTATCAATCCCACAGCAGATATTAGAGAATCCAGTTTATCTTCCGAGGTAGGTAAATGGCTCAGAGAATAGGCATGATGTCCAGTTTTATTGGTTCTGGAAATGAAAATTATGCTGATAACCATCTCTGATAGGCACTGCACATCTGTTGAGCACTTCTGTTGACACAAGAGTGTGTTAAAACATAACCAGCTGCCTTTTGTGTATAAAATGCTCTTTTCAAAGCTGTTCTAAGAGGAAGGCCAGGGGAGTGTTTGTGGCTTTCTGTCCTACCCCCTGAGATCCACGCATGTCACTTGGGAGTGAAATGTTTCGCTGCTCTGCCATGACCCGGAGTGGTGGTTGTGCCAACACCTGTTTGAGCATTTGTGTAAGATAAATGTGTCACTGTTACAACTAAAGTATGAGGGACAACACTCTGAAACCTGAGCAGGTGTGGCCTAGAAAGGATGTACATAACTTGTATATGGAGGATTTTGAGCCCTAACAATAAATTACATTAAACTTGATGTTCTTCATATCTAAAGCACACTCAGGTGGTACAGTGTGTTTGTTGCAGTTGCCTGTCATGCAGTTGCATGACACTCATTTAGGTGAATGTTTTCTGTATGACTGAACATTCTGGGTACATGAAGGGAATTTTTTATCCCAGATTTGTAGCAATCTCATGGTGCTTCTCAAAACAGCTGAATGTGTCTGCTGCTTTTTGAGCTGTTTGAACTTTTGTACAGCTGCAGGATCCTTTGTCTTTGATCAGCACCATGAATTAAAACTGAAGAATACTCAGACATGAGATGAATATCGTATAATGGAGACTTGAACTGGTAGTTCACTAGAGGAAATAATGTGAAAACCTCACAGCTTTTGATTTTTCTACTTGAGTGACAATTTGAAACCCATTGACGAAAGAACTTCTTGATCACATCCTCAAAAAAAGAGGAAAAAACTTAACAGAAATCCATAAATTTTTCTTGGTTCTCTTTAAAATGCTGTGTGTATCTCATAGATACTTTTTCCAGCTAGTAAGAAGATAGTGCAGGTAACTTGACTTGAATCTCTATTTTGCCACTGAGCAAATTGCTTTTGAAATGAGAACTCACACTGGGCACTGCTGCAGGCTGTGGAAACTGTGCTGATTCCTGCCTTTTGGGATGTACAGGGTTGTTCCCAGTGTTGCACAAAGCACCTTCAAAGTGAGTTGGAACACAGTGTTAACCGAGTGGAAACGTGGAGTTGTCTTACAGGTAAAAAGCCATGATGAGAAATTCTTGCAGTGTGGATTTTATGTGGGACATTTCGTGTTCTGGTAGCCTGACTTGACATTTTGAGGGAGCTTCTGTATTTCAGGAGATTCAGGAAGAATGTCACGTCCACTCAGACCATGAACATGCTCTGTGGAAGCAGTGTCAGCTCAAGACTTTCTCAGACCTTGTTCTACCTCAGACACTTGCATGCTGATTTTTTTCATTGCGTTGCCACAGCTTTATCTACGTGAAACAGATCATTCTGAAGGGATGGGGAATTGTGGGGAATGTAGAAATTTCCCAAGTTATTTTATGTTGCTCTCAGCAGCAGGACTGAGTAGTGTCCTGGACTATTCAATTCATAGAGTATTTCTATTCATAGAACTGCTCGTTTTGATTTTGGGTTGCCGCTGATGTTTCAAGCATCCCATAAACACAAAAACTTTTACATGGAAAAATTAGGTAAGACTTAACAGCTATTAAATTAGATTCTAAAATTGTAAAAGAAAAAGATCTAAATTTTTCAGTCTCCTCCTGTCTGTAATGTGGCCTCCCTCTGCAAGGGAGGGAAGGGACAAAGCTCCACGTTCTCAAGCAAATTATTTGTTAGGGGGTTGAACTAGAAGTGATAAAAGTGATCTTTTGGGAACTATTTTCCAAGCTCATCTTGCTCTGCTGTCATTAATACCCCCAGCAGATCTGTTCTCCTGAGTATATGAAATATTAGCTTGGGATCAGCTGCTCTCTGATTAGCATATGAAGTGACTTTGTGGCTAAAGATGGGTGTATTAACAATAGGAAGAATTAGATTCCCAATGCACATGGGTAATTAGCAGGAGCCACCCGGGATTCCCATTTGCAGTGTTGCAAAAAGGCAGAGGGGAGACACAAACCTTTCCAGGAGACTGAGAAAATCCTCTTCACCATCCTCTTCATGAGAGGGAGAGGTGGCAAAACCAAAACTGCCTGGGAGTAGTAGCTGGGTTTTGCAGCTGCAGTGTTGAGCAGACTGATAGGCCAAAGAGCAGCATGAGTGGAATAAATATTGCAGCAGAACTCCCATGTGAAGGTAGCAAGGGAAGAGGAACAGTGACCTGGAAAATATTTCTGTTTCTCTAGACGAGCTACCAGGAGCATTTTTGCCTTTCTAACTTGGAAGTGTTGAAGGCTGCATTAGTACTTGGGTGTTTTTTGTGAATGTACCAGCATTCAGGTGCACTTTTTCTCATTGGATGGTACTTAAGGTAGCTTTAGTGGAAAAGTAGAATGAAAAATATGGTTTGGTACAGCACCACATTTTAAATTTAAATTATTGATTTGTAAGCAAGAATACTTTGGTATTTGAAATCATGACCGCACAAAGTGCACCCTGAATAGAAATCTCTGATTCTTAAATTCTTTTAGATTGCTGTGAGATGAAGGGAAGGAAAACCACCTTTAACACTATGCAGGCGAAAGTTTCCTCTGTGACTGTTTTTTTTTAATCTAGCTTCATTATTTAAATGGTTATCTGGATGGAAGATTGTTTCTTAAAGGGTTGGATTGGTAAAAATCAAAAAATTATATCTTCATGTCTGACCATTGGACCCAGTTGTGTAATACATTTCTTAGATCTAAAATTGATAAAGCTGGTCCTAAAAATAAATTTTAAAAGCCCTTTCCTCACAAAGCTCCCAGGGAATTTTAAGAAAAATTAGAGGGACGTGAATATTTTAAGAATTCTAAAACATAAGCAGTGATTTACTCTCTGAGGTTTGTAGAGCTGTGCTTTCAGAAAGTCTTGTTAGACTTCCTAAACTTAGCTCTTTATCAATGCAAAATAAAAGCTTTCGTCTGCAAAAGGTTTTGTGAGGAGAAATTCCAGATTGGATGCTTCACTTGCCTTTTTGTGTACTGTCTGGGAATTTGTCACCTGGTTTTCCAAAGCTGGTGCCAGAAAGCAATTTGCAGCACTGCAGTGATGTCACTGTGTGTGGTTTATCTGCCCAGCAGTTGATTGAGTTATCTGTGATTTAATTGTTCCTGGGTAAGATTAGGAGCATCAGAGTTAGCAGTGAAGTCTGTGCGGTGTTTTCCTGCTTGGAGTGAGCAAACTTTTCTTGTAGAAACTTTTGTTAGACAAAAATCAGCCAGCATCTGAAGAGTTTACTGATGAACAGCACTTCCTTAGGATGCCTGTTTGACACCAGGCCAGCTCCAATGAAGAATGAGAGGGGTTCTGATCCTGTTACCTCAATATTTGTTTGAATTTTAGACCCTGTTTTAGGAAGAACAGGAGCTGATACTACTCAGTGCATGAGTTGATGTTTTCGTTTCGCGTCATGGTTTTACAGGGACATGTTGTTTAATGATCACCAAGACCCAAACTCTAAAATGCATTTCTGGTCAGTTCATTAACTTGGCAGGAAACAGTTGCTTTTTGCTGGTGATGGTTGTTTTGCAAAGGCAATATTCTCCTGTGTTACTGCACTCACAAAGGTTCTGACACGTGGACAAAGCTGATGAGAGAAGGGGATGGCACAGGAATGGGATGTGGGGCTGGAAATAAAGAGGAACATCCTTCCCCTCACAGCCAACCTTGCTGCATCCGAGCTGAAAATGTGTTTGTCTCCAGCAAAGCCAGCAAAAGTTACCTACTTTTGGATTGTCACCTCAGTAAGGCTTGAAATCAGAGTAAACCAGGACGTCATTTTTAAACAAACTTCTCAGGCTTTTAGAACCCCATGAGAAGATGACAAATTCCTTTAGAAGCTGGCATGATTGATAATGTCGCCTATATTGTTACATATTTAGCTCAATAATTTAAAAACAAATACTACATAATTATGTTAATCCCTTCTAAGAATCTAAAATCACTTTGTTTGTATTTATCAACTTACTACATTTTAAAAATCACTAAGGCTTTTGGCTTATGCCATTTACGGTTTCTGACAAAGTATTTATGGATAACTTCAAAGTTTATGGCTTTTCCTTTAGCAGCCTTTATACACAGTCCCACTTCCCAAGAGGAGAAAAAACTCTTTGGAAGTAAATAATATAAAATGTTTGCATGTCTTTTGCTTGATTATTGAAGAATAGTTGTAACTTGCAGGGCATGTATTGCAGCTTGAAAGATTAGTGAAAGAAGGATTCTGATTCCTTTGACAGAGAACTTTTTCTCCCAAGGGTTTAGTCCTGCTGTCAAGTCAAATGCCCAAACGAGTTTTCTCCAGAGTATCAGGAAATAGTAGTGGGATAGCTTGGAAAGTAATCTATTCAAGGAAAGCATGTCTGCTGCTGGCCCTGGTTAGGCCTTGTGGTATTTTTGGGTTGATCCTGCAGTACCATATGGGTAGTTGAAGAAACCACCAGACTAACTTCTGTAGATCAGGAGTATTCTTAGCAGCTCTTACAAATATGATACTTGGAGGTGGTGGGGTTGTTTTTTTTCAATATCTGTATACAGAATAAATACTTTGATTTCTGTTAAAAAAAATGCCTAAATTTTTGAGAAGTTCCCTTGAAAATTGAGGGTAGGTTGGCATTGAGAAACAGCTTTTGCAGTGATACATTAAATGTGTTCTGGAGGAGATTCTTTGGTTCAGGGTCTGCTGAAGGTTTAATTTGCATGGCTTTATGTGGAAGAAGTTAATTTTTAAACAATGCAACCTGAGCAGAACCTTTGGGTATTCAGGAGTACTGGATTTCCATACAATTTTAGAATTCTTTAAAAAGAGATATATAAAAGTTTTTGAATGGTTTGACTTTTTTCACTTCCCTGTAAAGTTTGTTTTGTGTGTTTTTTTAGTGGGGAAATAAGATCAAAGAGAGACACCAATGTATCTGCGTGTGTGTAGCTGCAATAGTTTAAAATACTGCAGGTGAAGAAATGTCAACACAAGCATCAAAGCTTGTGAAGCCGGAATTTTGATCTCCAGGGAGCTTTGCCTGAGCTAAAACTCCTGCAGACTGTACACAGTTAGAACTACTTGTATGTGAAATCAGCAGATTGCAGTTAGGGTTGAATTTTTTCTGTTATCCTGTCTTGGAAAATTGCCATTCCTATTACTCGCATAGAAAATACTTCAATTTTGTAACTCTAGGTGGCTCTTGGGGATTGGAGGCAAAGGAAGATAACCTGTGTGTGTTTGCACAGTGGGAAACCCCTTGGAAGACAAGGTTCTTGATCCAGGGCTTGGATCATGTTCCAGACTTGTAACTCAAACCTGATGCTCCTGCTCTGGGCTTTTTAGAAATGGTTCTGTGGTTGTTACTGATCCAGACACATTATTTTTTGTTTACAGACAGTGTTTCAATTTTATTTTCTTAAACTATGCTCTGCACTTCTTCAGGTGAAACTTCATCACTTAAATCCAGATGGATAAAAGCACCAAAAAAAGCCTTTTTTCCCCTTCATAGATGCTGATCTCAAGTGTAAAGTGTTTGCTGACTCAATTATTTGTCTTATCTCTCTCTCTAATGGCAAATTTCTTTTCCTATGCTGTGTTTTCTTCACTAAGTCATTATATAACTTCAGTATGCAGTCAGAACAGCAGCCTTTCAATGAAAAATGCAGTCAGTGTCAGTGACTTTGACATCTGTTTGAATGGGTTATTATGGGAATCTGATTTTCTTACCAAGGAAAACTTGACAGCAATACTTAGCCAGAATCATGATTCTGGCTCTCTAAGCAAGATACCTTATTTAGATAAGGTGGGTTTTGTTTGGTTATTTCAAACTAAAGAAAATGTACCAGGGCGGTTCTTTAAAGTTGTGTTTAAATGGTGTTTAAGTGACTTGTAAAAAAAATAATCACAGCAGTGGGTGCTTCCAGGGAAGCAGACGTGCTAAAAGTGCTTGGTTCCTGCATCTGTCCCAACAAACTGCAGACCTTGCCCTCCTTCAGCAGCAAGCCCTGAGGTTGACAGGTCTGTCACCTGCTCTCCTGACCACACTCTTTGTCAGTGATCCTCCAGAACCTGAAGCCCTTGAACTGAGGGTGTGTTTTCTTTGTACAGTGGTGCAGCCAGTGGAGAGTTCCTTTCATAAGCTCTAAATCAAGAGCCAGATAAGGAAGTTAAGAATTAGCCCATGGAGCTGCAGTGATTATAGACAGGTGCCTGTTGCCTTGTCATGGGCAGAGATGTGTCCTTAGCATGAGAAGATTCATTTTCTTATCTTTAATAAATCAGAACCACAGAATGGTTTGGGTTGGAAGGGACCTAAAGCTCATCCAGTTCTACTCCCTGCCATGGGCAGGGACACCTTCCCATGGGCAGGGACGACACCTTCCACTATCCCAGGTCACTCCAAGCCTTGTCCAGTCTGGCCATGGACACTTCCAGAGATCGGACATCTACAAATCTCTCTGGCCAGCCATCTGAAAGAAACCTTGATTTACCACTGTATTTTCACCTGATTAACTCGGTGTCACCACCGCAAGCGTAAAGTTTTCAACAAGGCCAAATCATCTCCATCTCAGTTTTGTTCTTTTGTGGATTCCTTTTGGATTATATTTACTCTGACCTTCCATTCTGCTCTTTCATGTCTGCTTCCAGAGTTGGCTTCGTGTGGCCAGAAGGTAGATATAGATACACTGAAAGCAGGAATATGCATAAACAGCATGTGGCATGGTTTGTGTGTTGTGGATTGTTGGACGAGCTCTGTGCCAGTTCATCAACAATAATTTGTGCATATTAATATATTTGGATGCATTTAATTTCATTGGCGCTTAGCCGGCTCCTTAAGTTATTAATTTGTGAAATCTGTTTGGAGGAAGGGTAAAAACTTGGAGGCAGCATATGGTGTGATATTGGGGGGAAAGGACGGCTGCGGGTGTGAATTTTATTTTGTCAGTTTGGTGGGAGTACCTCTTGTTCTTTACGGGTGCCATCTGCACAGGGCTCTTGCTGCAAGGCTTGTGCTCTGTGCAGAGCACGCAAGAGCTCGCTGAGCTTTTAACTTTGGCTGCTCTGGGGGAGGGCAAAGAGAATATTTTATTCTGTGCCACCTTTTGAAGTGTTTTGTTTTGTGTAAAGGCTTTCTTTTGCCAGAGGAAAACACCTTGAAGGGTCTGCTGCCTAACTGGCTGTTAAAGGCCGGTGTGATAAAGCTCCGGATCGATTATTCAGGCGTTCTCACAAACATAATTCCTCTTCTTTGCCTGCTACTGTTATTTTTTTGATGTTGGATGTCTTCTGTCTATTTTCCCTGACCTTCCACCAATTATGAGAATAATCATTATTTTTATGCTCTGGTTCTTAGGGCTTCAATGTCTTGAACTTTATAAGGTCTGTGAGACAGGGCAGCTCTTGGTTACTTAGAGAGCTTCTCCATAGCTTTATTCAACTTCTTTGAATTTGTTCAGCTCTGTATGTCTGAGTGTACAAGGAGCACCACAGTTGAGAGGGCTCTGGCTTCAGTAGTAAGCTTAAGGCATTTTGTGCAGTGCATATACTTAAATGTGACATTTCATGTTGTTTTTTCTGCTTTTCAGGAATAGGTGCCTTTTTGTTTCTGAAGCTCTTGTTGTGATATGCTTCCTCATCTCAAGGATGGTGTCCCTGCCTATGGCAGGGGGTTGGAATTAAGAGATCTTTAAGATCCCTTTGAACCCAAAACATTCCAAGATTCTGTGGTTCTGTCTTTCTCCTCCTGCCAGTTGATCCTCCTCTGTTACAAGGATCAGATAATGCTTTGATATTTAATAATAGATTTGAGTATGTGGTTATTTCCAGTGACATACATGAAAGATGTTTTCTTCGCTTGTGTGCTCCAGATTGTGTGTACATTGCCCAGTGTTTACTCACTGCTCAGAGATCCTGACAGAGATTGGATCAGGTTGAAGCACAACTGACAAAATTCGTTCAGTGGGTCTTGGTATGCCAGGATAGGAATTCAGAGAAGTTTGGTACAAGTTCTGCTGCAGAACTTAATGTCTTTTTCAGCCTTCCTCATTTCAGCTGAGAGAATCAAACAGAAATGGTTGCTGTGGATGATTACATGCTGTGTAGGTTTCTGGGTTTGAGAAAATGCTGCATTGGTTTCTTTCTGACACCTGAGAGAGAAAAACAATTTTGTGATGCAGATGGTCAGTAAAAATGCTGAAATACAAAATTACAGATATAAAAACTGACATTTTCCATGATCTGGAAAAAAAAAAGGCCTTTATTTGCAGGGTGTTCCTGGGTCCTAATCTTGTGAGATGAATTACTGAAAGGTTCCAGACTATTCTTGCACAATGCAGAGATCCTTTACTTTAACTCCCCTTTTCCTCTCCCTAACATTTATTTTAAACTTAAGCTTGCTGTGGAAGACAGTAAATTCATATAGATTGAGAAAACCACTGATAACCCAGTATCCTGGACAACTTTTCTCCTCTCTCATTTTAGGAGCTGTTGTGAAGCTATTGCTGTTTGCAGCATTGTTTTTATTCCTAATTCAGAAGCTCTAGCACTAGGGGAGCTTATCTGTAGGTTTTATTGTATGTGTATCTTCCATATTAATGCTGTTGCAGTTCTTAAACTCTAATTTACTTTGTTTACAAAGATGAGACTGGAACACTTCAGAACACAAGAGCATCAGGGAATATTGCAGGATCTCTTAGTTGAAGAGATTTCAGTAAAACTCAGAGAAACATTTGTCAGGAATAATACAGGTACTGGTAATTCTGCATTGAGGTAGAGGGGTAGATCAGGTGACCTCTCAAGATCTACAGCTGTTTCCTCTGATCTTACTGGAAAATTCAGTACACTTTTCAGTGGCTTGGTCAAAACCCCTCACTTTATTTTGTTTTGGAAACATATTTCTTAATTGAAATTCAGAGGGAAGAGATACTTGCAGTCCCTTGTCTTGCTTGAAACAGCTTCTCTGTTTACACAGGCCATATGAAAAATTAACCTTAGGGGGTTTGTTTGTTGGTATTGCCAGATATTTTAGGAATGCTGACTCATTTTACCAGGCTGAGGGTGTGCACGCAGGAGCCAATAGCCACCAAATCAGAAGGAGGAGAACTTAAAGGACATCAAGTGCTCCTGCCCTGTGTGCTTGGTCTTAATCTGGGCATGCAGCCACTGCAAAGTAGTAACAGGCTGTAACTTCACAGCCCACACCATCCAAGGAGGTCACTTGCCTTGTGTGAAGTGCTCTAAGCCTGGAGAAACAGGAATAAAAATAATCCTAACTGATCAGTCCCCCTCCAGAGAATCAGGAACACAGTGCTTGCACACTGGTGAACACACACAGCATCCACAGGGAAATGAAATCACTGGGAGTGTCCCCAAGGCAGAGAATGGGAACTCCTCTGGGCAGTGGAAAGGCTCCTGTTTTGGCATCATCAGTTTGGGAATTGGCTCAAAGATGTACATGTTGGAAGTAGAGTATAGAGAGTACTTCATGTGTCTGGCACACTGTACACACTCAGGAGTCGTTTCTGGCTCGGAGGTTTCATCTGTGCAATAATAATATAAAATGATACATTTTCTATGTTGGATCATACTCTTGGTAACTTGTTTGATGTGTTTGCTCCAAGGATGTCACTTGCCCTTCGGTTCTTCCAACAATATGTGTCCAAGTAGGATGTGTGGAAAGGCCAAGCTGTTGCTCTGGGGAAGGATCTGTAGTAACGCCATCTTTGGTAGTCATTGCTTAGAAATGTCATTTTCCTCCTAAATCTGGCAAAGGGTAACCTTTCCTGAATCTCATCTCCATTTGTTGCTGGTTATTTCTGTGTCATTGCTAGAAATTCTTTGTTTAAATAAGCCACAAACATATATCTCCTATGCTGAACCCCAGGTCCAGTATTGTGTCAATGTTATGCAGTGGATTTTAATTGAAGATGCAGCACGACACAAGGATTCCATTGAGCTCCTCCAGAACTGATATAAAACCTTCTTGATAGCTGCAAACTTAAATTTTTTCTGACACATGGTAGCATGTATGACACAAAGATACTGAACCAGAATACCAGACCCAGGCGATCTCTTTGCATTATCCTGTGACTCTTTTTTTGTATTACTAAATGGAGAGAATGATGCATTGAGTCACAAATGCAAAAGCTCATGCACAGAATACCTTTGTAATCTAAAAATAACATCGAGGAGAGTTAGCAGCCCTCATTCCAGCAGCAGCTGTTACCTGTTCTCCATCCTTCCCTGAGTGGCAGCAGGGCAGGTAATTTTGGTTTCCAGAGCTGTGAGGTTGCATAGGGATCCAGGAATGAGGGCTATGGCTGTTCACTGCCCAGCCTGTGGCTTTTAGACACCTGCCTGCACTGGGAGTTTGTTACAGGGAGAGGTGGCTGGTTTAGGGAGGCACTGCTAGTTCCTGCATCCCTCTATTGTTCTGGCACTATCCATGTGTCCTGGCCTGCTATGAGCTGGGTGATGCTGCTCAGAGGGTCAGAGACTCACTGCTGTGTGCAAGGGGTGAGTTATCCCTCAGGGTGACACCACTTTTGCAGTTGATATCAGGTGGGCTCAGCTGTCTTGTGGAAATGCCCTCACCTCTCCTCCCTGCCAGAGCTGGTCTGTGTGGTTGGTACCAGGCTTTAATACCAGTCTGAATGGCTGAGCAGTATCAGGATGAAAAATAGGAAAGGGCATCAAACACCTCTCCTGAGTCAGGTGCAGTGGGCTGACAGAGCTGCCTTTGGAACCACTCCAGCAGCTCAGAGTCCCAAGCTCCCTCATTGCAATGTTTTCTAATTGAGACAATTATTTTTAATATCTAATTAAATTTTACTTCTTGTGAGCTCAGTCTTTTTTATTATAGCTTTGGTAGGTCACAAGAGTTAATTACAGTCCTCATTGTAGTGGCCTGTGACATGAAAATTGTCAGCCTGGCTGTTCCTCCTCCAACACTATCTGGTTTTAATTAATTAACTCAACCAGTGGATTCTTCAGTTGATTCTCCAGTCTCAAATATTAATTTCATACAAATTTTTACTCATATTCTTGACTTTGCATAATTTGTTTTTGCAATGCCTGCTCAATTCCAGACATCATCCAGCTGAGATTTACCTGTCACCAGAGCAGAATGACCTCCAGGCCTTCTCATATTCCTGTTAAGTTTCAAAATGCTGTTTGTAGAACTATAGCTCAGGATTAAGTTGTTCAGGCCGAGTTACTGTAGCCATTGCTCCTTGTTTTGTGTTTGTCAGCTTAATTTTTCCTTATTTCCTACTTCACAATTGTTTTTATTGAATGTAATTGATTTCAGATAGTTTCTTCCCTTTAACAAGTTGCTCTTGAGTTATTGTTTTGTCTTCTGATTACATTTGCACTGTCCTGATGTGGTTTGTCCCTTCTCTAAGTGTGTATTATGTGATGTCACTGAAGCTATTGAATAAAAATAGTGAATGCAATCAATTCCCTGTTAACTAAGAGGGGTGGGGGCAAACTAAATGCTGGAAAAACATTATTGGTGTCTCAGTAAGGGCTGCTGTTTCCATTATGGTGTGGATGAACTAGGTCCTCTTCATAGATGTGCTAGAAAATATGTTAATCTCTACTGCTGAACTGCTACAAATATCACTGTGCATCTGTCCTGGTAATGTAATGTAGATGGGTTGTTGTCATTTGGAAACTTTTCCTGGGTTTATGGATATTCTAATGGAGAAAAAGAACAAAAACATTGACTTCTGAATGGCAATCCTAACACAACATAAAGAATAAATCTGGAAAGTCTCCTAGGAATGCTGAGGTCACTGCAGAACTGCCCAGTTGCACACAAATATGCCAGAAATTACCCAAAAAAAAAGACTTGAAATTGTCCTGTGAGCCTGAATAAAGTGCTTAAACATGCTTTTAAGTGATGGATTTAAGTCAAAACACGTAAAGTGAGATATTTCTTGCAGACAGCTAAACTGGGAAATATGAACTGATGTGTTTGTGTTGTTTATTTTGAACCACTTAAAATCTAGAAGGGGGAAATTAACTCTCTTTTAGAAAAGCAAAACCGCCCTTGGTCAGGAAAGAGCACCTTACAGAAGTAAGGACGTTCCAGAGCACCTTGTTGAGATGCCAGCATGCATTCAGTGCATGGGATACATTCCCCTTTTGGGTTTGGGTTGTCAATTGCTTAGGTAGAGAGTGAATTGTGTCTGGATCACTCCTTTAAATGGGCTGACTAAGCTGGTTTTGCCTCGGGGTAGAGCTGTGTTAACAGTGAAACAGGTCAGTAATGAGGATGAATCCCACCAACTCTGTTCAGCAGTGACAATCAAGACTGAGAACTTTGGGGTTTGATGATTCAACCTTATAAATAGTCCTTGTCTTCTGGTGCTGCTGATACATCCAGGGAGGAATAATGACTATATTGTTTCTTTCCACAGTTAATGATTTTGCAATACATCTGCCACTCATGGCATATTCTTCCCTCCAGTGTAGCAGCTTCTGTAGTTGGACTCTAGGGTTCTCAACTGGAAACAAACTCATGGACAGTTTCCTGTTGTACACATAAGCAAATTTTTTGCTATTGAGCAATCTGTTACTTCAATAGCAGTGGAAAAAATGCAGTGATCCAGAATCCTTTTGCTGGAAATGGGAAAGTTAAAGATGGGGTTTCATTTAAAATTCGAATATTTCTTTTTCTTATGATGACTTCTTTTTTTCATTCCAGAAGGCCTTTTCTGATTTATTTGCCTTTCTGCTGTGTAGAGGTGGCTAAACTTGTAAGTTTCGGTGCAGTGCACAATGCAGTGTGCCTAAAATAGTCCTGTAAATTATTTTCTCTCTGTCTAAAGGAGTTGTTCTTCATAGTCTTATACTGGCTGGTTCTGTACTCAGTGTCTTCTGTATTATCAGGGTTTTTAGATGAAGGGTCTGATTTTTATTTGATTCCTGTCAGTGACAAATGAAAATACTTATAGTTAAAACAGGAAAGTTGTATAACAATATTTTCTAAATATTATGTCCTCTGTCATTCTGTCAGCCTCACAAAACTCCAGGATTCAACATGGTTTATGAATCTTGATGTGTACACACATTTATATGATATTCAGTAGGTACTTTTATATAATGGAGTGATATAGTGAAACATTAATGTATAGAATATAATATATAGAAAAATTGAAAAAATCTATCACAGAACTCTTCCTATAAATTCAGATGTATTATTCTAGAACTCCCTTCTGACTTGTGATTTAAAAGACTTAGCTTAAAAGCTGGGTAGAGCAGAAGAGTGAGTGAGTGAAGCTCTCCAGGTTGTGCCTGTTGGTGATGGAATAGCTCAGGGGGTGGGAGATGGGTGGGTGGTGCTGGTGATGCAGCTCAGGAAGGTAGTTTGTTTCCAGAGGGATTCACAGTGATTCAAACTGAGCAGTAACTGACCTGGCAGCCCTGAATAGCTGGAGAAGAGGAGTTGAGTCAGGAAAATGAAAAAGGGGGGAGCCATGAGCATGTTTTCACTTGGTTCTGCAGTAACCCAGCAAGGGAAGATTATTGCCCTGAGTGTTCACTTCTCTTATCTGTCATGTAATCCCTTGCTTGCTGTTACTGTCAAAATTACTCTGTTGAAAGAAAGATCTACTGATGAACCAATGTGAATCAATGAATCACTTATTTTCTTCTCCCCCCCCCCCCCCAAAATGATTTTTTTCTTTCAGGGTAGATTGCATGTTCTGTGTTTGCTGGAGGTAGTTGAATTGTTCAGTTAGATTTTAAGATCATGTGGTTGAATTTTTTTCGTTTAATTTGGGTGTGGCAAAATTGTCTGTAGTTTTTTCTTAAACAGTTGTCAAAATAATTTAATACCCAAATGTGTTATCGGTAAGTTTGTAAAAAATGTTCTGTAAAAACCTCTGAAGAAAAAGTTCTAATTCATTTGACTCGGTGTTTCTACTTCTGTAGTTACTGTGGGTGTCAGCCCCTGAGAAAGGATGCTGAAGTGGTGGGGAATAAATTCACCAAAACTGCACGGCTCGGGTTTTTTTGATCACTTGCATGATCACTGATGTCACAGAATGTCATGAGTTTTCCTGTGTAGACTTCTAATTTCACATATCTGCATACTGCTGCTTTCTGAAATGAGTATTTTTGAATTAACATTTCAAAAGGGATTAGCTTTGGAGAATAATTGCTGTCACTAACCCCATTAGCAAAACTGCTGCTCCTGGCATGCAGGTGGAACAGCAGCTCTGGGTCTGACTGGGCCAGTGTTTGTGGCAGCTCCATTCTGGTCATGTGTGGTATATTCTGCACCTGAAACTTGAGAGCAGAGTGAGAATTTGGGTGTAGTGTTACGTGCTGGGAAGTAGGGCAGTCCTCTCTTGAAATACTTTCAGAAAGATGCTCTTAAATGTTGTTGCCAATTCCTGTTGGATGAGCATAGGATGATGACCCAAAATTATTCTAGAAATCTTCACTGCCATGCTACACTGATTGTTTCCAAGGGTGGTGTTGAACTGTCTTTAAATATTTCAGTGAGCTCTTCCACAGCTTGCACTGACTTGTGATACCGTCTGATGGAGCTGCAGGGAAGCATCACCAGCAGATGGGGGACTGGGGGTAGGGGACAAAGATTGCTCTAAGGTGTTGCCAACCTGTGCTTCATATAGAAAGGATCTTAGGCTGGCTGTGCTTCAGTGCATCTGAATGATCTCCTGGTTGTCTCACCAAGGTGTATTTGTCCAGTGACCACTGCTCTTCCTTCCAGAACCTTCATTCCACTCAATCCCAGGTTTCTGTTCAGACTGGTTTGTTTGCTGTCTTTCCCATCCCAGCCCAAAACCTGGGTTTAGAAGCAAACAGAACCTCCTCTAAGAGGGCAAGACTGGGTTTTCTGTATTTTCTATTCATGTGTGGTCCTCTGACTTCCCTGCTTCCCCACCTCCAATAGCTGTAGAGTTGCATTTCATGGAGAAGTGGAATTTCCTTATCTTGTCTTGGATTTTTCATCTCCCCTGCGTGGGTGGACTGGCAGAACCAGTGTTCTGGATCTCCCTGCATCCCAACAACCATTGTTGCCCAGTGTTGCAGATCTATTGCTTTGAGCATTGGAAAAACAGAGCCCATTCCTGGAAGAAGATGGAAGAACTGAAGCTGATAAGGTAAGCCAGACAGAACCCGGTCTTGAGACCAAATGTGCAAAGAATTTCCCACATGGGTTTCCCTGTGCTCAGGGCATTGCAAAAGTGGATTTCTTGCCTTTGCTTATGCCCTGCCTGCACAGTTTCTGGCAGAATGAGAGTAATGTTTGTATTCATGCATGATGATTAAAGGATATTTCTTTTTTTTTGTGATTACACCATACATGACTATTTTGTCTTGACTGCAGCATTAATTTGTTCCAGTTTTTACAATTGTATCAGCAAGGTTCAGAAATAAAACTGCTTTCCTGTGCAGTACATTTACCACAAGAGCACACATCCATGTTTAGAAAATACTAAGTATCTCACAGGTTGCCCGTGTTCATTTCAGAATCAATTCATAAGAAACAGAAATAAAGACAATATAAAGACAATACTATGAAGCACAGCAGAGGTTTGCAAAGTACCAGAGCTTTATTATTAGTTGAGATTGGAGCCTGTTGGCAATCCTTTGACTCTGACACTGTATTCTGATTAGAGCCTGGTGGAGACCACTGTTGGTGCTCTAGCACAAAAGGACTGCTGCATGTGAAGTTTTGGCACATTAGTTTTCTGTTAATTTATGACCCACATGTTGCAATGCTTGACTATTCTAGTGAAACCTTGCCAGGCTTTATTAAAGGGGAGGGAATAGGTGTGGCAGGCACAAAGCTTTTACATTCTCAATATGTTACTGACCAGAATGCTGTACGGGCTTAAATTTTTGGCTGTTTTTCTTTCCAATAAAACTCATTATTCCCCATAAAAGTTATGCACAAGAGGATGTGTTGTTCTGAGTTCTGTCAGCTCTTTAGTTTACCTACATCAAATTCTGATGTTTTTCAATATGCTGCAGTTATTTATGCAGTACCTGAGCTGTAGTTCCTCATACCTGTTTCATTTCAAACCTCAGTTTAAGAGACTGTACAGCAGTTGCAGTCATTGCTCCCTCAAGGATAAAATTGATGTGTGCTCCTTTCCTTTTTCCCTTTTCAACCAAGTAAGTTCTCGTGTTTTGCTACTAACCACCATTTTCTGATTTTTATTAGGGTTCAGAGTATTCACATTTCAGCCTTGTCTGTTTTGCAGGTTGCTTTGTCTTGGTTCATTCAAGTGAAGCCCCAGCACATGAATCACTCCATTTAGATCCATGAAAAACTGACACAAAAGACCAAGCAAGCAGAGTAAACCAAGAGCCTTCTGAGTTTGATGCCTGTAGCTGTCTTCTGCTGGCAACTTTGAGGAAGATTTCATTCTTGTGGTCACAGGGAAAAGACGGTCCAGCTACAGGCATGTAATAAATGATGCTTAATAAATGATTCCAAAAAAGCTGCCTTTATGTGTTTGCTTTTGTGACTGCTCTATTAGACACCAAAAAGAAAAGTGCTAGGGGGAATCTCTAGATTTACTACTGGTTTTCCTCTAGTTTTCTGTGCTGAACAGGTTGGCTTTGAAATCTGGTGCTAACCAGAGGGAGAAATAAGGAGACACTCTTCTGCTTCTCAAAATACCGTGCATGTCAGGGAGCCTTCCAGCCTCCTGTAAGCACAGCCTATGATTTAAATAAACCCAGTCAATTTTAAGTGGCAGAGAACGAGGGGAGAGGTAGGCAAGAGGTACCAAAACGTTTCTCCACTTGCACAGCACGAACCCCCTCCTGTTGTGACATTGTTTGCAGAGACACAGACTGGGAGTTGAAATAGGATTGTGGATCAAACTGAAGCATCCCACAGCATTTCAAGCTGCTCCAACAAATTAACTATTTAACACTCTGCTAATGTTGTGCACACACTTACTGCCTCCCAGCATGAAAATCAAGCAAATAATTGCAACAAGCTGCTGCCCAGTAGAAGTCACTGTACTATAATGAGAAACTTTGTCCTGTAACAGAAGGAGCAGGAAGCTGTTGGAAGCAGGTCGATGTTGCTTTAGATACAGGGGGGAAAAAAAAATTAGGAGTGCTCTGTGTCCGTGCCTTCAGCCCCGGGTGCAGTTCAAGCTGGTGTGGTGCTGGTTCTCCTCGGTAACTTAGCAACTGGACCACACCCCCTCCTGCTGCAGGATGCTAAAGAGCCCTTGGAGCACTATCTGCTGTACTGCAGGGGAACTGCATCGCTTCTAATTACCACAGCACTGCCAGCTGAGAGGTTTTTCTCATCCCATGGAATGACAAGGAAATTCTTCATTTTCTGTCTAGTAATTCTGTGTTTTCTTTTGTTGTTTCTGTAGTAATCCTATTTTTATTGCAGAAGAGGACTATGTTAATTTTAAATCAATACCAGAATGGTATCTATTGATGCATTTTATCTCGTTTCAAAGTAAGTTGTTGATTAAAAATAAATGTTCTTGTCCACCTGCTGCTCTTCTCATTTAGTGCTCCTGTATGGTGGTATTATGTTAACATTTTGGAAGAATACTGAAGGATTTGAGCATGTTTTTCTTCTCACTTAGACTTTGCAAATGACTGAAAAGCTTTCCCCACTCCTAACCTCTCTTCTGTTATGCAACAAAAGAGCTTTCCTTTAAGCATCTTCGTTTCTAAGCACAAGGAATCGTCTCTGGACATTACTGAATGTTTGACTTAAGGTGTGATGAATCCTCTTACACCAAGTTGAATTTTTTGATGTATGCTGTAGATTATTGTTTGATTTACCTAAAACGAGTGTGGAATTAATGTTGTTCAAAGGGGTTTTTTTATGGTTGTTCTCTTCATATCTTGGGTTTTATTCAAAATCTCCTAAGCCTGCATTGGATGTCACAGCCTGATGTGGTTTGTCAGGGCTGTTTCTTTGGTGCCTTAGAAAGATGATGATTGCAACAGTACAAAAACCTTATTCTGGCTTCACAACCTGCACGGGGGAAAGCTTTTTAAACAATCTGAAAACTTACTTAGTGATTTATTTAAATGTATTGATTTCTTACTGTACTGACTTACCAGTTGTCATGGCACTTTGGTATCAAGCTTGGAGAGGGACGTGTTTTGGTGACATGTGGCAACAGCCATTGCAAAATAATGGTATTGGTGTTGCTGAACCTTTAAGTTTCCTTATTTCTTAGAATTTAAGAAATAAATCCTAGTGTAGTACAGAAGGCTTCCGCAGCTTCTTGTGACTTGAGTACAAAAATACCAATAGTCTCCCTAAACCAGTATAAAACGGTACTTGGAGCTGTGCATGTAGTACAGTAAATCCATGGCACTATTGTAAAAACTGTATAAAAATGCAAATACACCATTTTGTTAACTTGATAATGCTTATGCATCCCTTCCCCCTTTCTGTCTTTATAGGTCTACGAGGGCTAATCAATCTTGGGAACACATGTTTTATGAACTGTATTGTCCAGGCACTTACCCACACTCCACTGCTGCGAGATTTCTTCCTCTCCGACAGGCACAAATGTGAAATGCAAAGCCCCAGCTCATGTCTAGTCTGTGAAATGTCTACGCTCTTTCAGGAGGTGAGTGCTGTTTACCACAAAGCATTGCATTGCCACAGATGCTGTTTCTTACCCCAAAAGGAATTGTGTTCTATTTGCAAATACAAAAGGAATGCAAGTTGTGTTTCCCCTCAAAATGTAGTAAAACAAAGCAATAAAGATTGAGACCTCACTGTCAAAATACCCAGCTGCTGAAACAGAAACTAATGGCCTTTTAAGTCCTATTCTGAAATCACCCTTGTTTAGGCAAAGCTGGTATTGGAAATAATTAAAGTGCTGCCTGTTCTTCTGAGACTGATCTGGGAGTCCTTAGTCTTAAAGCTGAATGTGTGCTTTAATTAAAGGTGCAAGTTGTAACTGGAAAATATGTCACGAGCTCTTTGGGTGAAAATGGGAGTGAGAATAAAGCAGTAGTATGTAGCCTTGTGGTTTAAGGTACTGGATTATGTAGGTCTGTATGAATATTTTAAAGATCTCAATTCAGTGCTTGTTCACTGGCAGAAACATCTTTCCTATCATCTCTTACGTGCAAACCCAGTAAGGGCCAGAAAGAAGGATGAGGGGGGTGAATGTGTTGCTACAGTTTGTGTCTTTCTTGTATAAGCTGCACTTCTTTCCCTTTCTCACTCAGGAAACTGGCTTTGCAGTGTGTCTTATTCTGTAGATGGGGTCCCTACTCTGTGAGACAGGCACGGGCTTTTCTTAATAAATAGCCAAAGAGCTTTATTAGCTATCTTAATTCCACACCACTGTTGTAAGGACTGTAGGGGGGACATGGGCTCCTAGTTCTAAGATGTCTTTAAAAACAAACAAACCCAGTTCTGTGCCTTTCCCTCAGTGGTAGATCTGCTTTCTTGGTAAGTAAAATAAAAGCAACAAAAAAAAGAGCTGTAGTGTGTGCTATCATGGAGCATTTAAAATTGCTGGAGACATCTGTACACAGAGCAGGTTTTCTGTGGATGTGCTCTCATGGAAGTTCATTCTGATAGGGACTAACCTAAAATAGCTTTACCTTAATCTTGTGATTTTCAATTTGATTTTACTCCTGTGCTTTTTTTACCAGAGAAGATTCTTTTTAGTCACTGCAAATGAGTTAAACATATATGGAAGGTAAAGCCTCCTTAGTTGTTTCAGTACAAAGTTGTTTTCTGCTCATACTCAAGACTCCTGAGAATTTGCAACATTTCATGCTGCTTGTTCAGTCATTAGCTGTGTGTTATAGTTCTTATTTTTTGTTCAATTCTTCAATTGTTCCTGAGTCTGTTAGGAAAGGAGGTAAAAACAAAAGGCAGGCAGACCAAGGTAGCAGCTGTGGGATTATTGAAACCAGATGTGCAGTTAAGTGGCGAAATACCACAATGCCTAGATAAAAAAATCAGTCATGGTATAGAAACACCAGTTTCTGTACACTGCTAATGCAGAGACCTACTTGCTTATTTAAAAATAAGGAACTATTATAATCTTGATACCCTTTCTTCAAATAGTGATATAAAGTCTCATGCTGATGAACATCACCACACTCTATTTGCACATGCATTTTTTAAAAAATCCCTTGGGAAAGGGGAAATGAGTGTTACATTACAGATTGAGAGGCTGCAGGAAAGATCAAGACTCTCTAGGTAATGATTTTTGTTTCCATTTTTGTATGTGGAGCCCTGTTGATGGCTTAGGATGCCTTTTGCTCTGCAATGAGCATGGAACAAAGAACAGGCTGTTATCCAAAAAGGGGCTTAAATGCAGCATTTGTGTTAGTTTCAGTTGTAATCAAATTTAATTTCACACACAACTTTGAGAAGCTCAGCCTTCATTTTCAAATCAAAATTCATGCCTACACTTGCATTAGTTCTATTAATTAATGTTCTGCAACATGAGGGTGTATGGATGAGGGAACAGCCATATCTGTGACACCAGACTGTGCAGACAGCAATAGTCTCTGTCCTTATTTCACATTAAATACTGCAGCCATGTGCTGTGGGAGGACACAGAAAGTGACTCAACCTCCTTGAAGTAAAACTGGAGCTTAATCCTCCTAAGCAAAGCTGTTGGGTCTGTAACCAACTCGGTGTATTTTAACTCACAAGCAGTAAATACCTTGTTGTGCATATGACTCTGTCATGACCCACTGTATGGTTCTGTTCCCAGTGAGTTTTAATTTCTCTGCATTCAGAATGAAAATGAAAAATCTTGCATTTTTTAGAGCAGACTGAGTATGTTTCATGTCCCAGCTCTGTACAGTGGTTGTAATGGAGACCCTGCCTTTGCAGAGCTGAAGTCTGAGCAAAGGAAGGCAAACCAGGAGATCTCTGCTCTGGTTAAGAATTCCTTTATAATTGAATTACCAGGGAAGCTTTGATTCAGGTTCTGTCTTGTTTTTACATAACTTTCCCACCAGGATTAACTGGTGTGGTTATCCCAAAGCATCTTACCCAGGGACAAACAATCAGGGCAAGGGTTAATTTCATCTCCCCTCCACCCTTCTTTTCTGAAGGTGTGATCTTAGGCAAATGGAATGCCAGGGGATCTGGTGAGTGCCTGAGTGGGAGCTCTCCAGGAGAAAAAGAGAGACTGTTTTGAACATTAAATAAAACTTACTATATATAAATAAGCAAGTTTTGCTCTTTTGCCTCCTGAACAGAAGTTACTCATCCCACTTTTTTTTTGTTTTGTTTTGTTTTGTTTAAAATCGTGTAATTATATAGGTTGGGTGATTTCTCTGTGTGAAATAGGAAGCTACAAAGTTCTTCCACCTTGAAGTAGGTTGGTGGTGAGTAATGACTGTCAGATGGTTCTCAGGACTGAGGTGGTTTTTTTTCTGGTAGCTTTTCTGTCAGACACCAAGCATTGAGCTCTGTTTGTTTTAAAAATATCTGACTGCATCAGTTAACATTCTTATTTGTGCTACATGAAACCTGCTTCTCAATAGAATCATGACATGACTTACACTGCATAAGAAAAGGAATGAAAAAGATTTGGGAGTAACAGATAGTGGTGAAGCTGGATGGAGGGAAGATAGAACACACAGAATCCATTCATTGAGCCTTTTGGCTGAAAGGTTTTGTGCACTCCTTTTTACCTACTGGTGTTTGTGTTTTAGTTTTGCTTCACCAATGAGAATTAATTTCAGGATGGTCCACACCCCAAGGTTTCTCCAAATCCTTCCCAGAATGACCACTCAGGAAGGTAGGATTAGCAGATCTGTATCTCCTGTGCTCTAGGACTGGAATAGCAAGAATACCTGGGAACAGAGCAGAATGCAGTGCATCCACTCAGAGATGGAAGGAACAAAGCCTTCCTTTTTCCCATCATTACTCATCCTTGTGAGCCCATTGCAGTGCACAGCACAACCACAGGAAGAGTTGAGAAGTGAGGACCAAGAAGGAAAAGGAGATGATTTATGGCTTTGGTATCTGAAGATGGTACTGTTGAAGTGACTTCTGTATAAAATGAGTTAAAACAAAGATACAAGGTGGAGGAGAATGGAGCTATGGCTTTTTACATAGACAGAAGCCTTGCATTTTGTCATGGAAAATACAGAGTTTGTGCTGATTTAATAAAACCTCTTCCCTGAAATAAGTGTAGAACATACAGAGTTCATGCAAGCAAAATGGGTTGTGTGACTCCTTGGACTATTGTTCTGTGGCACACCTCCAGAAGGTGGTGTTCTCTTGCATGTGTTCCATTTGTTGTCCATTCCTTTCATCCATTGTAAATTGCCAGAAAATTTAAAGTCTTGACTGAGAACTAATTTCCAAGAGGAGGTTTTGACTTCTCAAATTAGATGTGAACCTGGTATGGGATTTCTGCCTATAAACCCTTAGTCACAAAGCTCAGAGACTGTTTAGCAGATACATATGCAGGATAAATCAAATGTATCTGTTTGCTCACATAATTGAGAAACTTCTGTGCATGTTTCTGGCAGGAGGAGGAGAAAGAAGTACAGATATGTATGGTGGGGTCTTGTTTTGTTTTAAAACCTCACTGGTGTCTGTATATTTTTGGTAACAATAATGCAAATTACAAAGCCTACAGTCTTCTAAATCCCCCATAGATTCTTTCTAGGATGCAACAGCAAGTGTTTTAAGTGGAAAAACAAAATTACTTTTACTTGAGCTGTGTGTAAGAACTGAGGCTTTGAATCCTGGTTGGTTTGTTCCTTTCTCCCCCTCCTCCCTTTTCTTTCCTGGAACAGCAGTTATTAACAGTGTATTACCCAGCACTTTGAAATTGCCCAAGCAAGTTCTCTCCAATATAAACAACTGATACTGCTGAACTGAAGGCAAATTTAAACAAACAAACCAAAAAAGTTTAAATAATGTTTGTCACAGTTGTGCCGGTGAAGTGTTTTAAAGGTGACTTGCAAATACATCATTGTTTATATTTGCTCACTTCAGTGAAAAGGTTGGAATAAGTCTTTTCATGGACTCTTTTCCTTTTTGTGGATTGGAACTGCTCTGATAGGCTGCTCTTGCCAGCTGCAAGGAAATGACAGAGATGGGATGGATGTTTTATACATTCCAGTTAAAATACTGTTACTGAATGTGTTGAGATTCTTTGTTTCATTTAATACTTATTCAAGCAGTGAAGCTTCTTCCCTCCCACCCCTCATTCTTACTGGGCAAGTTTCTAGTATTTTGTGTGATGATAGTTAATAATTTGATAAAGCTTCATGTTAAATCCTTCTCATCCTACTGAGGCAGCAGAGAATGTAAAATCTGCTGGCAAGTCTCATGTCTGCAGTGGAGTAATTACATGGAGTGCTGGTGGTTAAAATGACCAGAGAGCTCTGGGACTAATTGTAAGGAGTGACAGAACAGGGAAGTTTTATTGCTGCAGTTCCCTGAATTATGTTGAGCAGCAGCTGCATCAGCAGATTTCAATTACCACACTCCTGCTCCAGTCCCTCGGTGTCATCCTTGTTGGCATCAGAGTTAACTATTGATCTCTGTATTTATAGGAGCATTTTGTGGTGTTTGGCTGCAGAGGTGCAGCTTCTTGTTTGGGAAAAGCAGAGCTTGTGAGGAAGAAATTTCTGTGGGAGGAAATACACCAAAATAATGTAGAAAAACCTACCAATATGAGGACTAGATGAAGATTGTGCTGCCTTTTGCCAGCCTGTCCCTTAAGATACAGTGTTTTCTCTCAGCAGGTTTGTAGCACAGTGCCTGTGCTTGGACTTACATAAAATGCTCAGAGACTGTGCAGAGGAAAGCTCAGGGCTGGGGAAAGAAGCTCACTTTTCCAATAAGGATGAGAATTATATACTGCTGGGGGTTTAAATCTTACTTTTGTTCTGTGTAGTTGCCACTTACTGTCTTCTGTTTGGGGAGAGTAACTGAAACCACCATAGCTTTGACAAGATCTTGAGAAAATATAATTGTGGTGTTGCAGGCAGCATTTACTGGCAGATACCTTTGTCAAAGTTGAGGGAGGGCAAAATGACTTACAAATGTTCACTTATTAAAAATAAAATGTTACTCTGTCAAGTGAATAAGCGCTTCTGGGCCTTTTCTGACTTTATGCAGGGATAAAGGAAGGGCTGAACCTCAAGCCAGGGAAACACAGATGGGTGGTATTTTGGCATGTTTTTTAGGGATGGGTTGGTTGGTTGGGGTTGGTTTGTTTGTTTCTTTGGGTTTTTTCAAGTGGGACCTGGCTGGTTTTTAATTAGAAGAAGTTGCAGTGGGCAGTGTCCTCCTGCCCTGTGCTGATTTCCCTCCCCAGCTGTGCCACCCCCCAGCAGCAGTGTTTCACATCAGGCTGTGCTGACTGAATAATTCATCTGTGCACTCTCTAATGTGCTTCTGGCAAAATCACCTGGGGCAGTTTGAGTCACTCTGGAGCCAGCTCATCAGATTTTGACTAAAGCAGATGAAGGAGCAGATGCAGGAGCTGGTGCAGGACCAGATTCCCAGGCAGGGACACCCTGCTGGAGTGGTGACGGCAGCTGGCTTTGGGGATCGCTGACTGAATAGGGACCTTCAGCTCTGAAAACAGCTGGCTCAATAAAGTTGTTTTTAAAGCCTTTTACAGTGAAAGGCCAATACTGGCATGAGGCTGCTGCCCTGCTTGGGAATTTTTCCGTAAAATTGGACTGTGCACAGCATTTGAATGCAGAGTTGCTGTGGGTCAGGGGTTGGCTGACAGTCAGCATCTAATATTCTCATCTTCAGTGTTTGTTCTGATATGGGGGGAGCATTTCATTCATATATTTTGTGAATGAAATTGCTGATCCTTTTCAAATGTAGGATTTTTCCCTTTCTTTCCTCCCCAGACTATTTTAATAAAAGCCAGTGGTATCAGTAAGCAAATTGTGAGTGATGTTTGTGTCTGTCTACCCCACTCCCTGCACCCCCACATTTTTCAGGGTAATCTGTTGCAAGTTGATGGAATTTCAGGGGAGAAAACTGAGGTGCTCAGTTCTGAGATCACTTCTTCAGTAGTCTGTGACAAAGAGCTCCTTTATTATTAAGGCCATCAGAATTAAATTAAACGGTTTAGATTGATTTGACTAATTGCACTCATTTAACTTTTTAATAATGAAATGCACTGAGGCTGTGTAAGTTGTTAACAGTCATGTCCTTCTCTTTGCTTTGAGCAGTTTTACTCTGGGCACCGATCTCCTCACATTCCATATAGGTTATTGCACCTGGTATGGACTCACGCACGGCATTTAGCAGGGTACGAGCAACAAGATGCACACGAGTTCCTCATTGCTGCATTGGATGTGCTACACAGACACTGCAAAGGTAAGGCTTGTCCTGAGGCAAGGATCAGCAAGGATTATTGCATCAAAAGGAGGTAGAGCCATCTCTTCTTAAACCAAGTCTAGTGGCAGTGCAGCACTCTTAGCAAATTGCTTTAAAAATGTTCGGTAGACTTAAAATATTTATAAATAAATAAAGCATTCCCACTGTCAAGAAGTACCAGGAGTTAGAAGCAGACAAGCCTGTACATTGGTTTGAATCACCATCATGATGTTCTCTTATTGGCTGTGAGTCATTGTCTTTTCTTTTAAATTGCCATTTTAATTCTATTTATACTTGAAGTAGTTAGAACTCTTAGTCAGTGTGTCATGTGACTGATGAAAATAACATGGGGAAGGCTATGTCTTAATACTATTATTCTGCTTAAATATGATTCTACTGTATTTCTGATACCAAATTGCTTACAGAAATGTGAGTAAGAAAGAGCAATGGGTGGTTATGGTATCTTGTTTTATTAGTCTGTACAGAACAATATGTGATTGTACAATACAGTAAAAATATTTAGTGCCATGCTTTTTGACACAAAGTATCTAAGTCTTGATTTTGTAATATATGAAATGATGTATTTTGTGTTAGTTAGCTGAACTCGAGCTGAACTGGAAATTTCCCAATTTGACAATGTTTGCTCTAGCAAACTTACTGCAGCAGCGAAATTTTCTACTCTTCCTCCAAGGGAAAAGTAATAGGGTTGATACTAACAGAACAAACAAAAAATCCTTGGTTATCAAAAAGAAGCTTTAAGCACTCAACTTTCCTCAAATGGTCTTAGGAAAAGCACTTAGGGCTTAGTTTTTTGGCTTATCAGAGGACTATCAAAGGGAAGGCTGCTGCTGCTGCTTCTCTGAACCATTGTGAGTCCTGCTTTTATCTCTGAGATAGCCCTGCATGCAGCAGATGGGTTTGTTCACATCCATAATTGGTGCCTCCAAAAGAATCTTCTCCAAAAAAAGTACTGCTAAGGACAGGAGTACTAGAGCAGTTCCTTTGAAGTTATTAATATCTGTCATTTGACAATCACTAACTGGATTTCAATAATCCGAATTAAACTAGTGTGGAAGTCCAGTAAGGAACAGAACCTACCCAAATATTGACTTGTCACTTGTTAACACTGATTAAATTCAGCTGCAAACAGAAACAGTTTTTGGTTCCTGTGAAGTTTCTGAACAACTGATCTAACAAATCTTGAAGCTTTTTTCGTCATCTTTGATATAAGATAATGCTTTTATTTCTTCTACACATCCTCACTAATTAACGAAGTAGTACTTGTTTCTCAGAATTGTAAAGAGAAAAGCTTGCAACAATAAAGGTCCCTGAGCTCTTCTCAAACTGATAAAGAATCTGAAAAGACTTCAAAAAAGAAAAAAAAAAGTAGTTTGACTTTAAATGAAGAATTTCTCTGGCATATCTTCTTTGACATCTCTGCACCCAGGTTTTCAAATTTCTGTTTCTGAAGAAATAGAGAGGCTTTTTTAAAATCATAGTAAATAATCTGTACCACATCAAGGTAATTTAAAAGAAGTGGTTGAGCAGTTGTGTGGGAACCAAACAAGTTAATCTAAAACAGAATTTCAAGTATAGTCATGCAAAACCACATTTGGAATGATCTAGTTTTCAGTGCCATGATAAAGTTTTCCCACTTGTGTATCCACACAGCCACACACATGCACGTGAAGTGGGCAAATATAAAAATATTATTACTAATAGTGAGAACATGTCCTACAGCTACAATAAGCAAACAATACCTCCCCTGCCAATATTAAATATTTATTTTAATGAACGAAAAAGCTTTTAAGGTTTCCAGTCAATAGTAATGAAGTTCTACAATTAACTCATAGTGAAATAAAATAAAGTCATGGGGAAATTCCTGCTCTGGTTTTTGGACGTTATTCATGATCACCAAGGCTTCAGGCACCAAAGTAAATGAAAGTGTTCCTTATATATAAATATCCAGTAATATTTGTTTGGCTGTCATTAGTCATGTATCCCTTTTCCATTTCATTTACTCAACTTTCTAGGAAGTACCTTAATGCAAGTGAAGACAAAGCTGTGAATATTTGTTACTGATCTGTCACTGCCTAAATTAGGAAAAATACGTGATTTTTATGTCCATGTAAATATAAGTGTGGTAATCCTGTAACTTCCCTGAGATGATTATGTGGGCTGGCTGGCCTGGGTAGTTTTGCTTTGATTTGGTTGGTGTTTTATATGCTGGTTGAATCTAAACTTTGTTTTAGTGGCATCTGTGGAGTTTTGGAAGCCCAGGATACCTGGCTGATCTCCATGTAATTCCTGTCAATGGGGTGATAGATGTGCAAGCACTGTTGGGTTGAGCTGTGGCATCTGGGCAGGGCATATTCTGAACCTCCAACAGGGCTCCTCTTTGCTGCTGGAGTAATAGCAAATATTTCTGAATAAAAGGGGTCAAGTCTGTCTTGCCTGTGCATCACTTCTTTTTCATTTCAACAGCTGGAGGCAGGTGATCTAACTGGAAAGTAGTATTTTGGTAGAAAAAGATAGTGTAAATAATCTTCATTTCTGCTCAGGCTGTAAAGCATTAAGTGAGCTTTTAGTCAACATGATAGATGCATCTTTATCACCAGCACTCTGGGATAAATTCGGGCTTCTAATTCCACAAACTTCCACACCAGTGAGGTTCCAATCATGCAAACGCTTTTTAGTTTCCCACCTTTGTCTCAGACATCTTCAAGCTTGGAGAAACTTAGACTAGAATTACTGTTCTGGTAAATGGATTGAGACTGCAAGTCAAAAATTAATGTTCTGTCCAGTGACATCTCTGGCTGTGGGGGTTTCTGTGTTTATTGCAGGAGCAACAGCACTCAAGTGGCAGAGATGGGCACTGGTATACAAAGGTTTAAAAAGCAAGATGAAGAGTAGAAGTAATCCTATGTTTTTATCCCAAACGTTACTCAGTAGTCTAAGAAAAGTAGTACTTTAAAACTGATTGTGTCTCATTTATTTGGATTTCATGAAGCATTTTGCATTCCCCTTTAACAAGGAGTGCTACAAAACAAATCTGAAGCCTGAAAAAGAATGGTGTACTGAGATTTGGGAGGAAAACACTGCCCTGCTCTGTGAATTGTGTGTGATATTCTTAGGAATTGATAGAGCATATGCTTGTGGAACATGTCATCTGCTCTGATCCATATAGATTTGTGTGTACACTGCTTTGTCAGAAATAACAAGCACTTGTTCTGAACACTGGGGACCAAAGCAAAACAGAAATATTAACATTAATGTCTTGTTTTGATAAACATCCCTTTAAAAACCTGACAGTTCTTGACTTCCCTTTTGTAATTTAAAATACAGAATGGAAGATTGAGGCAAAACTTACGTTTTTATATCAAAACCAAAAGCAATCTTAAAAAGTTGTCTATAGCTGTTTTTACAGTTGCTGTGTGTTACTTACCTTTAGTAGTATATTAAATACCTAATTTGAACACAAGTTAACATGCTCAGTTATTGCACAGACACAGTAGTAACTTGTGTAGGGTTTTTTGAGATCTGCATTTAATTCGATTCCAAACTTCTAAACTCAATTTTCTGCCATTCTCATAATCACATTAGTGTGTACATTGATGTATTTTTAAGTTTGCTTTTAGTCTTGTGCTGACCGCTCTTTGAATAAGCTGCTGATCTCCCTGGTAAGAATTATGACCGGATTTAAACCCCAAAAAATATATGAAATTAAAACCTAATTTGGGAGACAGAAATGTTGAAGGGAACCTTAACTTGAACACAACAATCTAGCAGCTTCTAGTTCTCAGCTGCATAATATACCTCCCCTCAGCATCTGTTCCATATTGACAAGTGTGTGTAGGTGGTAATCTTACTCTTTTTTCCCTCCTCTCCAACCAAATGTCATGGGAAATAATGTTGAGTGGGTAATACCCTTCTGTTTTGCTGGGAACAAGCTTGCAGGATATTCATTTGAGACCCTCTCATTGCTGATCCTAATTGACTTGTGTAATTGAAAAGGGAGAGCTCAGTTCTCTCTGTAGGAGGAAATGACTGTCTGCTGAAGGTGTCCAGCTGGGACGGTACCTGTGGTCCAGGGAAAAGCTCTCAGCACTGCTTTTGTCCTTCTGCCCCCTCAAAACAAAGCAGAGACAATGTTTGAAATGGGGAGATTACAAGGATGTTGTAGTTGCATGTGGATTCTTTAAAAAGGAAAAGTGGAGTTTTAACTAAAACTCAGTTAATTCTATTCTAAATTTTTTTCTTTAATGCTTATGAATATAAGTGAAGCTTTTCTGTAGGTGAAGGATGCCTTGCACAGTCTCTGTATGCCCTCTTCATTAGCTTAGCACAATTGAGGCCTGTAAAAGCTCTAAGTTCAGCAAGATTTAGCTGAAATTCCCATCAAGAAATGCCTCAGACTGGGTGTGATAACCCCCAACTTGAACCTCGTACACTTGAAATCTAATTTTAGAGTATTTTCTTCAAGAGCCTTTTCAAGGAAACAATGTGCTTTTCTTGGCAATTCAAACAAAAGTTTCTAAAGCCTAAATCCAGCAGCTGAGGGAGAACTTTCCTGAGGCATTTAGAATCTAATTAACTCAAGTGGCCCATTTCAGCTTGGTAGGTATCACCTATGACTGCTTTTCCATACTTAGTATCTGGTGGAACCTTTGCCAGATTATTATATAATATTTTTCAACATAATTCTGAAGCTTCATTGGAAAAAAAAATACAATTCTATTTGCTCCTACTGCAAGAAAACTCCAGCTAGAACACATTAGACACATGAAAATGGTCTGTTGCCCTACACTTCTAGTTTCCTCAGGTGGTTTTTTGGACATTCTTGAGTAGAAATTAATTGATTTTGAGAAACAGCTGAGATTTGAGGAGCATTTCAGTATTTCAATATTAGTTTTTCAGATTCAGAAATCAAATACTTGCTAATAAGTTAAGGACATTGGGAAACCTGGCCAAACTTAGTTCTGGTGTAGCAGTTGCTGTTGAAGGAAATGGGAAAACATCCTGAGATGTATTTTAAAAAATTAGCTGGTGCTGTAATATAATTGGTGTGTACCTCTGATTGCAAGGCAAAGCCAGTTGTATCCATCCTGCCCAAGGAAAATAAGGAGTGCACAGTCTGGAAATCCAAGGAAAAGGGTATCGTTCTTAGCTCACCCCTGGGGAATGGAGGGAGAAGGCTTTGAAGCTGAGAACTGTGTGAAGAAGAATTCAGTTGTTTAATACTCTGGTTATTGTGAGAAAGCTGAATTGGCTCAATCTCAGCCCTCAAATCCTAAAAATGACTCTGCACTCCTGGGAGCTGCAGTGGCAGTGTGTGATACCTAAAAGATGGGAATGTGTTCACTGTGCCCCTGGGGACCTCAGAGGATTACTGTGCCTCTGGAGAAGCTGGAACAGCATTATCTCCCCACTTGAGATAAGGAGAGCTTTTGTTTTCCCACTGACGAAAACCTGCATGGAGGATGCTGAAAGGCCAGGATGGAGGCAGTGGGCTGGGGGAGAATGGCTCTTAACAAACCCTCTCCTCTCACTCTGCTCACAGAAGTTGACTGGGATAGAATTAAAAAGTATCATTTGCTGAAGTTTCTTTTCTCTGTGAAGTTTAAATATTAATTTTCATGAACCACTTTGGCAACTCCTTTGTCTTAGGAGCTGATCTTTATGCCAGGCAGTGCAAAGCAAATCTCTGTAAAGGGAGATACCCTGAGCAAGGGTTTGGCTAAGAGCTGCTATGGCTTAAAGCTTCACCTCTACATTTAGTCACCTTCTGATTATCTTCTATATTTTTCAAGGAGTTCCCATCTTGTTTCCTTGTTTTCTTCAATGCACAGCTTTTGCAGGGTTCTGTATTATCCTTGTGAACTTGCAGTATAAGCTTGAGTTAGAAAGAGTTACTGGAGACACAGTCCAAGACAAACCACTGTTCCCTCAGAGGATTTTTGACTTCTGAGCCTGTGTTTGCATTCCTGCAGGTGATGATAATGGGAAGAAGGCCAACAACCCCAACCACTGTAACTGCATCATAGACCAAATCTTCACAGGCGGACTGCAGTCGGATGTTACCTGTCAAGTCTGCCAGTAAGTCACTTTTTCCTGACCCTGGGCTCTGATTTGAATCTGCACCCCTCCAGTGCAGTTCACTGAACCTTTCCTCTCTTTAATACCAATAAATACTGGCAAAACTCCAGAAAGACAAGAGCTGTGTAAATACAGCACCATGAGGCACCAGCACAGATTTCCCAGAGAAGCTGTGGCTGCCCCATCCCTGGGAGTGCTCAGTGCCAGCCTGGGTGGAGCTCTGAGCAGCCTGGTCTAATGGAAGGTGTCCCTGCCCATGATAAGGGCTGGAATGAGATGATGTTTAAGGTCTCTTCCAACCAAACCATCCTGGGATTCTATAGTTCTATCAGCTAAATGTAATCAATTACCAGTTAACTGTAATATATTAAGACATATCTAAAAAGCTGCCTGGAAAGTGCCACAGGTTTATGCACATAAATGTTTTACTACTCTGGAAAAGGTGGTTGTTTTCCAAGATCATAAGGAAAAGACTTCCAAGATGTCTTTGAATTTCAAAATACATAATTGCAACTACTTTTGAGGAAAATTTTTATATGGAATCACATTTTCCTTCAGACAGGAGCCTCATGTATCAGAAGAGGTCTCAAAGAGGCTGATTCCTGATGTAATCCCCAGTACCAGAAAAAAAGCCTTTACAAGAGTATAGAAAAATGTATTTATTATTCTGCTCTGTACTGGAGCAAGTTGACTTTTCTTTGGAGATGTTTGGTGTTGCCATAGTGCAGAAGTCAGAGTTCTTGTTTTTTGTTCTGCATTGCATTCTTGCTGTCCTGCACATGGGCTGGGCTTGTTTGAATCTGCTTTTATTCTCAGTTTCCTGGAGGGATTTGCAAAAGATTTACTGTAAGGAAGACATAGGAAATTTTGTTCTTTGCTAGGTAGAGCCACAGAATCCTTATGTGATAATGCAAAGCCTGATTTGTTATGACACAATATTAACATTGATGGAACTTTGACAAAAGAAGTTTTCTTTTGAAAACTGAGAACTTTTGCACAAACAAAACAGGGGAAAAAGGCAGAATATTGAAGGCTTCATGAGATTGCAGAGTGAAAGACAGGAATTTTAGGGGAAAAGAGAACTCAAGAAATAAGCATAACAAGGAGCTTAGACCCCTGAAGTTCTCCTAAAAATGTGGATGCTGGAAGAAAAGATTTGAGTCAATAGCAGTTAAAATTTTGAGCAGCTTTTTCCACAGTCTGGCTCTTGGCTTGTCTTCAGCTGTTTTTAGAGAGCTCTGATGGAGAGCAAGAACTACTGCTTGGTGCAGTTATTCTTTGGCCTCTCATATTGCAAGAGCTGTAGGAGATGCTGAGAGGAAGTGCAAAGCTGAATTCAGAGCACTGCTGGACAGCAAAAGTATTTTTTTAAAATCTTTCTCTTTTTTGAGGTAGCCTTAAGCACCATCTTCCATGTCTTGAGCAGACAAGACCAGGTTCTAAACCAATTGGATGGCACGTAGGTGTTGTCACAGATGTTAACTGGTTTATACTGGTCAGCAGTGCTTCTGTCCCAGAGCAGCTCTGCTTTAAGTCTCAGGGCTCCAGTGAGTGGGAGAGTGACTTAAATACTTACATTTTGCATTTAATACATCACATACATTTCCCAAATGTATGGCTTTTAAATATCCAGGAAAACGATCAACTGTGGGAAGGCACTCTGGAGCAGCTCTATTTTCTGTCATCTCTGAGTGCCCTCTAGGGGTGATGGAGATCGCAGAGTCCTTAAAATGAAGTACCTGGAGTGCACCCCGAAGCGGGAGAGAAGCTGTTCATTTGGCTCCCTATAAAGGTGTGTGAAACCATTCTCTTCTCCACAGTGGCGTTTCCACGACGATAGACCCGTTCTGGGACATCAGTTTGGATCTGCCAGGCTCTTCCACCCCGTTCTGGCCGCTGAGTCCGGGCAGCGATGGCAGTGTCGTGAATGGGGAAAGCCACGTGTCGGGCACCACCACCCTCACAGACTGCTTGCGAAGGTATGGCCTGGCACAAACACAGCTTGGGCTTGGAGAAAAGGAATTTGGCTTCATCCCCTTCTCCAGGTGGCTCTGAATACTGGGATTAAGTGATGCTTTGTCACAGCTCTGTCCCCAAACATAATTTTTTACATATTTTAGTTGTTTGCATGTGAGAAAGTAAAAAGGGTCAGAGCAACACTAAGCACTCAAAGCCAGTTGCCACATGATGCAAGAAGAAAACAAATTTTGCATTGGCTGCTGCCAAGCAACATGGTTTTACATGATGAAAATCACTAATGTCTGTCTCCGTGTTCTTGGTTCTGGTGGCTGAGAAAGCACATGAAAAGAGTTAACATTGCATTTAATATTTATCTAAATTCTAACACCAAGTAGGGATCAGATTTTGCTCTAAGCACAGCTGAGAGTCAGCTACTGCCAGCTTAGTTGCAGGGATGCCATTAAGGATTAAAGGAATGGAGCTTTCAAAAAGGAAAGGTAATTCTGAGCTTGAAATTTGGGCACCTTGGAAACAGGTACCTGGGCAGAAGGTTATGGCTTTCTGTACAGTTCACTTGGATCTTTCAGCAGATCTGAAAATCATTCTCTCCTGGCAAATGCACATATTTGCCTGAGGAAGAGGTTACCTGGAGCCTGGGGCAAAGCTCATCCTCCCGAAATAAAAATTCGTAGTCTCTAACATCTGATTGCTAATCTTCTTGACACTGTTAAGATCAATAATTTTAAGGAAATGAGGGAATTAGTACAAATGAAAAATTGCTGATGGAGGAATGCGTCAGGAGGCAAAACCAAAAGATGAATTTTGGTGATTTTCTTCAACACAGACATTTGTAGAATCAAAGGTGATGATAGGGAAGGAAAAGCATCCATGTTCAGAGATACTTTAAAAACGTATATGAATAAAGAGGGTGGGTCTGTGTTTTTATCCAAAAGTTAGGAAGAAGGAAGGTGTGTAAGTTCATGTCAGTGTGGCCATGCAGCTGAATTTGACCTGAAGAAGGAAGGATTGAGCAGGAATGTGACACAAAAATGGAAAGATAAGGGCTTTCCAAACAACAATCAAACAAGTTTGTAAGCCTTTTTAGAGACTTAAGGGTAAACAAACGTAAAGCAAATTAAAACCAAAGCAGAGCATGGTGACACATAGGCCAGGTAAAAGAAATCTTGTGCTGGAGGCTGCCTTGGCCACAGTCAGAAGGAGGGTGAGGGATGAGCTGACACCATGTTGCCCTCACGTTCTTCATGTGCGTTAATGAAAAATTTTTAACAGTATTTTCAAAATATTTCATCTCAGAAATTCTAGTTGCAAGACAGCCTCTGGGGAAATGGTTGATTGCCCAGTGGAAGTCTAAACTTGGAAGAAAGGATGGAGCAGTCCATGGTCTTGGCTTTTCTGTGCTGAGTTTCTGGAATAGAGTGATTTTGCTTTAGTTTGTGGTGAGAACATTGAGGCAGTCCATTTTCTGTGAGCACTTCCCTGTTCCCTAATGGTCTCTTCCCATGGCTCCTTTGAGCAGTTCTGTGTGAAAATTTTCAGAGAGATTTTTCTAGTTGTCAACAAAGGTTTTTTAGAAGAGTATCTGTGTTTTAAAAATAGGTTTGTGTTTACAGGCCTTTCCATCTCAGAGCTTTGATCCCAGCCCTGGAGGGCTACAAGGTAGAATAGTGTGTTGCAGAAGAGTGTCTTCCATATCAATATTTTTGGGTGTGAAAACAAAAGATCTTTCTTTGCTTTCTGTATGAAAATGAGCTGTTCTGCTGTAGGAGATGAACTAACACTGATCTCCTTTCTCAGCCACTGATTCACTTCAGTGCAAGTTAAGAGCAGTGATCAATGTCAGATTTGGATATCTGAGCCATAGCACTTTACATTATTATGGTTTTATTGTCAGTTTTTCCAAAATTTATTAAAACCCATTGACTGTTGTCTCTTGGTGCCAGTGATCCACAAGTAAAAGCGTTTTCAGCACGTGTCAAAAATCATCTGATTGTTTTGTGCATTCCTTTGCTTTTCAATATTTTCTTAGGTTTACAAGGCCAGAACATCTAGGAAGCAGTGCCAAAATCAAATGTAGTGGTTGCCATAGCTACCAAGAATCTACCAAACAACTCACTATGAAGAAGTTACCCATTGTGGCCTGTTTTCATCTCAAAGTAAGTTCACGGGGGGCCAGCAGAGCAGAGGATGTGATTTCCTCTCTGAGAGGATGAGCTGAATTCCTGGACATGTCTTGTGGCTTTCACTGACTAAACTTTTATGATATAAACTGATATAAAGAACAGCTCGCCTTGCCCAGCTAGATTTTCTATTAAGATAGTGTTACATTATCTCTGAGGTAGCTTTGCTTTGGGGAACTTGACTGACTTGAATCTAGAGACAGGATGGAAGGCTGGTCCAAAACCTGTACCAGTGCACAAACCAATTTCCAGTAACAGTCCCTCATCCTGCATGGTACAATTTTTACACTTTTACTGAAAGAATGCCACTGTATTGAAGGAAAAGCATAGAAAAGTTCTGATATCAGTGGAGAAACATTACTGTGCCTTCCCAACTGCAGTGAAGTTTTAAACATTTTAAACATCTCCAAAGTGGATGTCACGTGAAATTTTGGCAGATAATGTCACAGTTGGGGCCCTTAGGTAGTTAAGTCCTGTACAATTTCTGTCTGAAATGTGCTGTAAAGTGGGGCAGCTGTCACAACAGGTGGATGTCATTCTGTGTCAAGAGGCAAAGGGTCTTTGGAAATCCATGCTACATCCTGGAAAAACTGTTGCAGGTGGAAAGACTTCTCCTTCTAATTCATGAGCCTTCCCAGCCTTTGGGACAGTCATGCCTTCAGGTGTTCATCCCCATACCACCATCATCTTCAGATGCATTTTGAGCATTAACTGTGAGGATATGTGATGTCACATGCCAAAGATGTTATAGCCTGACTGGGTAGAAGCACAATTCTGTGGTTTTAATTTGGCAGTTTCTGATCTTCTGAAGGACATTCTTGCATCACTGAATTGAGGTTTTAGGAGTGCTTGGCTTTTGGAGGCAGTTTTGGGCTTTTATTTTTGTTGCTATAGAGTAATTAACAAGACACACCTTCATGTTTCTGCTCTTTGGGCAAGTCAAGGTGAATGTTCTCCACTCTTTTCCTATATTTAGTTCTGTATTTGTGTTACCCAAGTGACTGAAAACCTTCTGGAAAATAGATTACTTTTCCTAAGTGATTGTCTTGTTCTGTCTGTGCAAAATGCAAATTTCATTTCATGTGTTAAAGCAAGAGAGAAACACAAAAGATAAGAATTACAGAAGTCTCAGCTTTTCACATCTGGATCTGTTGCTAGGGAATTGTTACCAGCATCACAATTGGAAAATAATTAACTTGAAGTGTAAATAGAGCAGAATTTCTGAAATGGAGAGGAAAGCGGCCTTTAAATAGAAACTCATTCATCTCTTTCTGGTATTTGTTCCTATTTCCATTTAATGTTCAATGAAGGAGATGAGGAGGGGATGGTGGGTATTGCAGGCCCCTTTTGGCTGAGGGACAAGGCTTTTTTTGTTAGCATTTTCCAATTTTTGCCTTAATTTGAATGGGTGTTCCTATGTAGGCTTGATTCCTGTCACTTGAGATGATTGGATGGGTGGATTCAGTGTGTCAATCTGAAGGTAAACTCCTGTTACCACCCATTCTGTGAGCCAGGGTAGGCAGCAGCCGTGGGTTTGAACAGCCCTAGTGCAAATGAACACTGCTTCGGGTAAAAGCTGTTTGTGCTCTCCCTGTTTAATGTAGTTTTTCTTTGATGTCAGGTGGGAATAGGTTTGTATGCATAGATATCAAGGTAAATAATCTAATTAACACTGTATTAACATTGAGCCCCCAAATGGTGGTTTATTTTGCTGGTAGAAAAGTGTTGTTATTTACATGGGCATTCCCAGAGAGCTGGTAGGAAAAATCTGGGGCTGTCCCTGCATAGTGACTGCTAATGTGCTTTCATTCTATTGTTTCTATCTGTAAAAGACATAAAACTTTACCTTTTTTTAATGAAAAAACCTCTTGCCCTTTGCCTGCAGCGGTTTGAACACTCAGCCAAACTGAGGCGGAAGATCACTACGTATGTCTCGTTTCCACTGGAGCTGGACATGACACCTTTCATGGCTTCCAGGTGGGTACCAGCTCCAGAACCCCCCACAGACCTGGGCAGAACTGGTTACCAGTTCAGACATGTGCAGCACGAATAAGGAGCACCCTTGAGGGTACAGAACAGTGTCTGTGGTGGTACTTCTGCCATGAGCTTCTCTGTGGAAGGTGTAGCTTGTCTAAACCCATTTTTAGATAAACTATTCAGTTTCATGTGCCAGAAAAGGATTTATATTTAAGCAGTGTGATGGGGGTTTTTAATTAATGTGTGTTGTGTTTCTGGTTTCCTGTTAAATTTATAGACCCAGATCCCTGCTTTGGTCTCATTCCCTCAGTGCCCACCCACCTGCCATCCTGTGCTGTTGGCCAGAATAGAGGCAACTTAATCCCTAACTCTGTGTTCCTGAAGTTATAAAAATCCTTCCTCTTTATTCCTGCACATATGCAAATCTGGGGGGTTTTGTTTAGTACCTTCAACTTCTGTTTAGAGAATGCTGCAAGAAGCAAAAACATAGTCCAGATTAAAATAAAACAGCAAGACTTCTCCTACCTCCCAGGTTTGTGGAAGATATGACATTTATATAAATACACCTTCATGAAAGGAATTTAATCAGCTAAATTAAAAACTATTTGTCAGGTATTCCATGTAAATATGCAAGAGGATATTCAGATATAATTTATATCTGAAGAAGTGCAGGAAGCCCCAAACCATGGCATTTCTTAACAGGGGACTCCATTTGATGCTGAAATTTTACTTTTAATTTCAAGCTTTGCCTGCACTCCTCATTTCCGAGGGAAGAAAGTAGATGCTTCTACCAAGAGAGAAAGGAGAGCCCCGAAGCTTTGTTAAATACTGTTATATTAAAATACATGGTTTATTCTGGTGTGTTCTGGAGATTTTGAGACATCCAAGTTCTTCTTTGGTGAATACTCCCTGGATAGAACAGGCTCTGCTGATGAAAGGTATCCAGCATAATGGAATAGAGATGGGATAATCAGCAGGCATAACTCAGTAGTCTGAATTTTACCAGCTAAGAAATCAACAGCATAATCCTATTGCTGCTGTCAAAACATAAAATGAATTTACAAGTCAGAGCTGGGATGATTGACCCATCACAAGATAAAGGATTGATGTAATTAGATAATTTCCCAGGTTTTGAATACAAATCTTTCCTTAACCTGTTTTTAAGCTTTTTGGATAAAACATTTGACATAAACAGATGTGTATTTGCAGCACTGAAGCCTTGACCAGAAGGAGAAATGGTGTTTGTGATGTAGCACTGCTGTGAGAGCAAGTAAAGCATCTTTAGCATCGCAATCAGCCCTTTGCTGCTCAGCTGGAATAAGGACCTGGATTCAGCAAACAGGCTGTGTGTCATGTCAGACCATTTTCCTGGGTTTGGGAAGCCACTGCTTTAAGTGACTGGATTTTTGTGTGTATGTGTGTTGCAGTAAAGAGAGCAGAATGAACGGGCAGTACCAGCAGCCGACGGATAGTCTAAACAATGATAATAAGTAAGTGGTACATTCCATGACTCCTGTTGTGTAAGGTAGTTGCCTTCTAGAAGGAGATGGTGTTGCTTTATAGCCTGCAGTGCCAGTGCATTACCATATCAGACAGCACAGTAAGTCTGAAATGTTGCAAAATAAAGCCTCACTCACTGCAGTTCCTGCCCTTTGGTGGGGCTGTGGCTCCTTCCAGAGCTGAGGGTGATACCCCCAGCAAATGGTCTGTGGGCAAAAGTAAGTGCTGTGGTCACAGTATTTATTAGAAGGGATGGGTGTTTCCTTTAAATAATCCTCTTCCTATTGCAATGGCAAAGGGAGTTCCAGAGGACCAAAGAAAGTTAATAGAACACTGACACTCAAAGTCAGGAGTAGATGATCCCAGTAATCCTGGGGTGTATTGGTCAGGTATTGATTCCAGTCAGAATAAACAATGGACTGGTGTGGGACTTGATCAAGAATGTAAAGGGGGTGTAATTGAAACCAGTATCCATTGCTCTTGGAATAAAATGGTCATACAAACCCTACCTCTTCAGTTAAATAAGGTTACAAGTTTCATTGCTTCTGTTGTGTATTTAAATTCAAGGCATGAAATTTGCCACTAAAAGTTTCAGTAAGAAACTGGAATCACACAAAAAATGTAAAACCAAACTAGCCAGGTGTTAGTGCAGGTGTCATCCAGGCAGGTACCAGGCAGGTGTTCTGTGAGCCTACAGCTTGAATCATTAGGTATGGGGTGTTCAGAAGTGCTAGAAAAGGTCTGAAAGTAACACAGCTGATCACTCTTGAGGTTTGCACGTGCCTTAAGTTGGAGAAGTTGCTAAAAATGAAGCAGATTTAGGCAATGAGAGCAGAGGCATCTGGACTCTTCAGTGATCTGGGTACCAGGAAACAGCTGGGGCAATGTCAGAATGCTCCAGCTGGACTGAAGGCTGCTGTCCATCCTAGTTGGACTCAAGGACTCCTCTAGAGAGGGTGGCTCTCAGTCAGTGCCTGTGTAGGCAGTCAGTGAATAGGTGCCTTGTTGCAGCACTGCTGTGTCAAAAGAGTTCTGTGAATTTTGAACACGAGTAGGACAGTATCAAGTGAGATTAATCTGAGAGATTATTTTACCATTGTGAAGCTTGAGTTAAAGAGAGTGGAAAATACTTGAAAAAGAGCCACTAGTGTATTTAAGACTGGAAACAAAATCTTACCTTAGAACAAAAGAGCCAAAGACTTCAGTCTTGCATTTTTAAAAAAAGAAAAGGAACAAGAAAATGGGAGAAACTTGATTATCAGTATCTTTTTTGGAACAGTGGTGTGCCTGCAAGTTTTCAGGCAAATTCATGGCAGCATCTGAGAGCTGGAAGTTGAGGCTGAAGATATTCAGTATTTCAAAATAAACACAGGCTTTGCAGATTAAGGACAGTTAATCAGTTCAGAAGTTTATCATTAGAAATATCCAAGATTACCTCCTTCTCCGTACCTCAAATGCTTTTTTTCCGGTTCACTAGATTAAATCAGGGAAGTAGGTCAGACTGGATAATCAGTGGTCCTCTTCAGGAATGCACCAATATTGATCTATTTTAGAAGAAAATTTGGTAACCAGTACTGGTAAAGCTGACAGTGGTCACCAGACTGGAGAATTGCAGAAATTGCAAGACAGGAAAAGAAAAATGTTTGGGTGTTTTTCCCAGGGAAAGGTAAAAAAAGGAAAGAGGAGGGCAAGGCCACCCTCTTCCCAGCTAGTGTTAAAGCTGGTGTTTTACTGATGGATCAGATCCTTTACCATTGCTATGTCTGTTTATGAGCAAAAGCTTCTGCCTGTCTGAAATGTCTCTTGTTTTCCCCCTTTTGATGCACAAATTGATGATCTGTTTTCTGTCCCAGGTATTCCTTGTTTGCAGTAGTTAATCACCAGGGAACCTTGGAGAGTGGGCATTACACCAGCTTCATCCGGCAGCACAAGGACCAGTGGTTCAAGTGTGATGATGCCATTATCACCAAGGCAAGCATTAAGGATGTGCTAGACAGTGAAGGGTAAGTGGTCACCTGGGAAGGGGAAAGGAAGGGAAACTTTGACCTTTGCTGGGTTTTTCTTACTTAAAAAAAAAAAACCTTGTAATAACAGAGAAGGATAATTTCTCTCCTGAATATCCCCTGTAATGCTCAGTGCTTCAGCGTTGAGACTGCACAATTATATTTATACATAATTGCTTTATAACCCTGGATTTGCTGAGGGAAGGGGAGGGGAAGGATGGGGGACATCAGATGACTCTGCAGAGTCTGGAACTGGTACTCATGTCCAAACTCTTGATAATGGAAAGGATTCTGAAAACCAAAGTGATGTGATGTGATCCCCCAGTGCAGGAGCAGTGCTTACCCCAATGACACAATCCAATCTGTGCCTGCAGAACTTTTGGATTATTATGAGTTTAAAAGATTTGAAGAAAAGCCATTAAGGAAGGGCTGTGACCCAGAATGGCAAAGCTCTATGGGAGGCAGGTAGAGAACATGAGCTGTTTCTTAGCTCATGGCTTTAAATTAATCTCAGATTGACATTATGGCTTCAGATATTTGTATTCCACAACTTTTGGGAGGACAGAGCAGTATTTATCAAGAGAAGCACTGGGGACTGATATATGTTCCAAGAAAAGAGCAACTTGAAGAAGTTTTCATTTTGCATTTTCAACTATGGACTTGGTATTGCAGAGATAAGCCTTTACCATTCTTGTTTTAATTATTCATGACATTTTCAAGGATTGCTGCAGGCACAATGTTCAGATTATATTTTTTTAATAGATTTTACCATTTTTTCTTTTTTTTAACTTCAATTGGGAAGTAAAACCAGAGATCTATAATACCTGAATTTTAGTGTTAAGTGGCTTGACGGGGAACTTCTGCTCTGAGGTGAGCAGAGAAATGAGTTTGTTGTAATTCAGTAACAAGTGGCTCTGCTCAGGTGGGGTTATGTCCATGGAAGAAGCTGCCAGAGAGAAGGAGGAGAGGATGTAGGACACAGCTATTGCCCTTAGGGGCTGGTGTGAGCTTTGGTGCATTTCCCTGGTTCAGATAAAGGCCAGCACAGTAGCTCTGCATCGTGTGAGGGAATCCATAGTGCTTGGATGGAATTACAACAATTGGAATGCCTCAGAAGTGCTCTGAGGACTCACCAGTGACTGTGTCAGTGTGGGAACAGGGTTGTGCAGAGATCAGTCCCCTTCTTCTGTGTGACTGCTGAGGGGCTGGGCTCCCTTCTGTATCAGTACACACACAGTAATTAGGAGAATTTCATCCTTTAAAACACCAGATTTGAGTACAGATTGAGACATCAGATATTTGACTGGGACATGAGTGTTCACCCACATGGCTGCTGCTTCATTCTGCTTCTGTACCAGTAAATGGGAGGCAGTTTGTAATAATCCTGTCTGATCTCTGGTTATGTGACACTGAAGCAACAGTTGCATCTTAAAGCACCTTTATTTTGTATCAGATTAGTGTTAAATGGTTGCTGCCTGTCTGGGCACCAACACAGTCCAATCTTCCAGAGTTTTCAGGTCCTGTTTAGATTTTTCAAGGTTTGACTCTTTCACAGAATCATAGAATGGCCTGGCTAAGAAGAGACCTCAAATCTCATCTCACTCCAACCCCCTGCCATGGGTGGGGACACCTTTCACTATCCCAGGTTGCTCCAAGCCCTGTCCTCCAGGGATGGGGCATCCATGGAACTCCTCTTTGATGTACAGCTATTCAGTTCCCTCAGTTGCTGGTAAAATTATGTCATCTGGCTTCCCTCCTTCTCATCCCTGGTTAGTGTCCCTGCAATCACCTCAAGTTGAAAAGAAAACCAAAATCAACAGCTCTCGTGTTTTATGGTTGCCCCAATGGAAACTCATCTGCTCCAGCACAGAGCTGACACTGTCCCTCTGCTCTCTTCCAGATATTTGCTGTTCTATCACAAACAGTTCCTGGAGTATGAATAGCCTTATCCAGCAGCTTGTCAGATATAAACAAGGAAAAAACAGCGCAAGCCTTCTGAATCGACACACAAACCTACCTGAAATGAAAAGACCCATTACAAACCAACTCGCACTGAGCTGTAACAGGACCTACTTGACACTGACTCACAGCCTGGAGAGTGAGAAATGAACAATGTCCGACGTGTGTGCGGTCCCACAAGGACAGAAAGGGGGAAAAGAGGCTGCAGTCAGTCACTTATCAGAGGAAATATAAAATGAAAGGAATGCTCTGGGTGGGGGAAATGGGAGCAGAGGAGTCCGGGCACTGGTACATCTCCTGTGTTCCTCCAAAATGTGTGTGGGAAGGCAAAGGGTTCTACCCTCATCTCCATAAAGCATCTTCTCCATTTGGTGCTTCAGCTCCAACGACCAATCATATAACAGTTAAAATTAAAAATCCAAACCCATTTTTTTATGCATATGGGTCTGAAAGCAGTAGAGTGGAGGAGGATGGGATGAGACAACTAAAGGACTTTGCAAGTATCTTTTTATTTGTGAATTTTAGTTATTAAATAAATACAGTATGAAACTATTAGGCTCTTTTGTTTCCAACAACCATAAAAGAAATCCTGGATTGTGGAACTGAAGCTGCAGTACTCAGACACGTTTTCAAGCATGCCTGCTTGCACAGGTAATGTTCAATGCCATCGGACTGCTCATCAAAAGCATCAGCACAGATTCTGTTGTTTGAGCCCTTTTTGTTTTGTTTTCTATAAATAGCTATTTTCTTAATTTTTTTCCTTTTATTCCCTTTTTTCACAAGAATGAAATTCATAAATGCAACCATCAGTAAAAATGAATGAATTGGCGTGTTTATACTGTAAGAGTGGTCTTGGTTCTTTTTGATTTTGTTTGGTTTTTTTTTTAATCTTGTGAATAAGTTTGAATTTCTCAAAAGCACTTGTTTTGTTGTTGCTGTTTTGGTTTGTTTTTTTTCCCTGCTGCCTTTCAAAGGTGGATTTATATATATCTGACACTTGAGAGAACCTCAGTCGTGAAAAATGTACCATCTGTTGGGAACGGTCGCTGCTGGGGCAGCTTTGAGCGATGGATCTGCTGCTATTGAGCCCTTCTGCAGTGCTCTAAGTAAACAACACATTTTCCTGGTATGTGCTAGGCTGGTATTGGTTCCTTGTATCCTCCCACATGGATTAACTCTTCACATGCTCTTCTCCTCTCGCAGAGGCACAGCCTGTGTGTTGGTGTTCTCAGCTTGCAGCTCTGGGGCATTTCCTCCCCCTCCATTGCTGTGTCAGGGTACCAGCAGGAGCTGCTCGTGCTGGATCTCACTCTGAGGAGCTTGGGCTGGGGGTGGAATCGCAGCCTGGGAGAGAAAGCCTTCAGAACAGAGCTGGAAGAGCAGAAATACCTTCATCTCCTTTGTGGAGAGGGCAAAGTGTCAGTTGGGCACTGTGTAAATTGGTGTCGGACCAAAAGTCACAGAATGGTTTGGGTTGGACTTTCAGGATCATCTCGTTCCACCCCCTGCCATGGCAGGGACACCTTCCACTATCCCAGGTTGCTCCAGGCCCCATCCAACTTGCCCTTGGATGCTTCCAGAGATGGGGCAGCCACAGCTTCTCTGATCTTTAACCTCTGCACAAATTCCCCAGCCAGCCGTTCCTTGGCTTTGTCAGTGTGGAAAAGCAGGGAGGGATCTAATGATTTAGGAATGAGGTACAGGTTTCTAACCTACCCGAGACACAGTCTGATAAACAGAAAAAATAAGGGAATTGAGTATGTTTGGTTTTTAAATGAGCATCTTGCAGGAGCACCTGAACAGAAAGACGGTGGCATTCTTGATTCGCACGCAGACTGGAAGAGTACGAGGAGGTTTTGTACATCAAAAGGTTGCTGTGACAGGGCAGGGAGGAAGAAAGGACAAGTTGCAGCACCTTGAATGAGGCCCAGGAGGGTGGGTGCGGTGCGGGGGTGCCCCGGTGCTGCCGCGGCCATGGCTCTCCCTGCCTGTGTAACACGTCTGGGCTCATTTCCATTTGTCCTCGGTGCCGCCCGGTTGAACCTGAGCATTCCTACCTGCAGTGAAACACGGCTGGGGAACTGCGGCTGCAGGAGAGAGAGGGGCCCCTCCTTTCCCCCGAGCCGAGCACGGCATCGTGCGGCTGCCGAGGACGCTTTCTGCGGCCGCTCAGCGATGCCGCGGGCGGGAGGCGGCGCCGAGCCCCGGGCTGCTGCCCCGGCACTGCCGCCCGGGGGCGAGTGCGGCCGCCCGGTGCTGGCCACCGCCAGCATCGCTCCGGCCGGCTTCGCTTTGTGGCGCCGAGGTCTGAGCCTTTGGCTGCCCTTTTAATTAATTCTGGTCTCCACAGCACACGCTCAGCCGGCGGAGCTGCTGCAGCCAGCTTTGTTAAGCCTTCAGGAACAAATTGTTTAGGGACGAGGCAGCCGTATAAATCACCCTTAATTTTTCCTCCCCGCCCATCTGGTGGAGAGGGATCTGCTCTGTGTGGCCGCACCGGCGCAGATGGTTCCGGGGGGAGCTTTCAGGGCTCTCTTTCTGGTTTCAAAAGCTGAATTCCTGAGGTATTAAAAGCTGTACTATTCTTTTCTTCCCCCCTCTCTCCCGCTTGCCATCCCACCCCTCCCGTGTCCCTGCCCGAATCAGACCAGGTTCTATTTCCAGCAGCAGTAAATCCATGCCGGTTCCGAGAGGAGAGGACAGCATTTTCCCTCTTCCTATAAAAATGGAAGAGCAGCTGCTGGCGTACGAGCAGCACCACCCCTCACGCTGCTTGTTCTTAAACGCAGCCTTCTCTCCCCATCCATCTCTTCAGCAGCAGCCAGGCAGCTCATGCACTGAATTATTCCCGGCAGAACCGGGAAGTTTCTCCATGGAACTCCCTCAACACTGCCTGCAGGAAAACGTCGGCCACGGAACACCCGAAGGGCAGGTGAAATGAAGCCTCCCTGATGTGCTGACAGTCAGCAGTGACAGGCTGCCTCCTCCACCAGTGACAGCTCCTCCTCCCGGGGAGCAGTTTGGGCTCGACTTGTTTATTTTGAGGTACATTTTCTATCAGCACAACTGCATCTGTTGGGAGGAGGCATTTGTAGAAATGACTGGAAACAAAGACTGGTGCAGCGATGTAGGCTCACAGTGGGGTGTGTTCTGTTACCTGCCAGCAGTGAACATGGCTCTACAGGGGACACAAAAATAGCCAGAAAGTGTTTTTAGCTACATTTTCATGTCCCTCAGCCACTTGAGTAGAGATAAAGCTTTGCCTGGTGCTGGTGCCTGATGCAAAAAGCAGAAATATGAGAATTGGTTAAACTTTGGGTGGGGGCTCTTGCTCAGAATAAGTGCCCTTAATTCCATGTGGTTTGACTCATCCCATCTGGAATTGCTTGTGTCCTGTACATAGTGTCCCTCTGATACTGGCTGGCCAGTGGCTGTAAAATGTGATACCAAATCCCTTGATTCCTCTTGGTCCTCCAGCTAAGGGTGTTTGTTATTTCCTGCTGACTTGTTTGAGTTGCTCTGCGTTACCTTTTCTCTGTGGCTAACTGTAGTTACATTCCCACCAGGAGGGGAGGGTGAGGGATGCTCCCCTCTTGTGTATTGGGCCTGGAGGGAAGGACTTGGCTTCTGATGAGTGCTTTCCCCAATTTTTGAGACACCACGTGGTGACAGCAGGAACAGCCCTGTCCCAACCCTGGCTTTGCCTGCGTGTGAGAAGGTGAGTGGCCTCCGGGGCCAGCTGGGGCAGGAGCTGCTGGTGCCACACAGGATGAGCTCCTGGCTCTCACTGCCATGGACATGGCCCTAAAGTCCTTCTCATTTGAATAATTAATGCCTCTTGATCCTCCAGAGATGCCCTAAATGCAAAACTGGTGGCACGTGTTCTGTCCTGTTCTTAAATAATGTTTTGAATCTCTGTACAAATACCATGGCAGGGGGTTCCTGGAGGTGACACTTGAAGGTCTGTAGGGCACCAGAGCTGGACTGGATCCATGTATCCCCAGGAGCTCCCTGCTGGAAAGTGGCAGCCTGGTGAGGCACTGGCTGCTGCTGAGGGTTTTTCCTTCTCCTGAAGTGCCTGTTCCTGCTGGGAAGTCCTTGGGCAGAGGGACACAGAGCTGGGGGTATTCCCAGCCCTGGTTCTAATGGAGGATGTGCTGGTGCTGCCCCAAGGTAAGTGTAAAACCCTTCACCTGGAGCACAGATTCCAGTGCTGGAGCCCTGACATAAACAGGGTGTGGAACTGCAAGAGAGTCCACAGAGCTGCCCCGAGGGCTGGAGCCCCTCTGCCATGGAGCCAGGCTGGGAGAGCTGAGGGTGCTCACCTGGAGAGGAGAAAGCTCCAGGGGGACCTCAGAGCCCCTTCCAGGGCCTAAAGGGGCTCCGGGAGAGCTGGAGAGGGACTTTGGATAAGGGCACAGGGTAACAGGACAAGGGCAAAGGGCTTCCCACTGCCAGAGGGCAGGGATAGGTGGGATATTGGGAAGAAATTCCTCCCTTTGAGGCTGCTGAGGCCCTGGCACAGGGTGCCCAGAGAAGCTGTGACTGCTCCATCCCTGGAAGTGTCCAAGGCCAGGTTGGACAAGGCTTGGAGCAACCTGGGATAGTGGAAGGTGTCCCTGCTGACGGCAGGGGGGTGGAATGTGATGATTTTTTGATATCACTTCTAACCCAAACCATTCTGGGATTCTCCCTTCAGAGTCTGAGCATGTTTCTGGGAAGAGAAGCCCAGAGCAGGAAAGGAAGTGGGGCTGTCAGTGCTGGGGGGGCCCCACCTGAGGGGGGATCAGAGCCCCAGTGAGGGTGGGGGGCTTGTTGTAGGAAAACAGAGAGAGCAGGAAATGGAGCAGGAGAGGAAGGTGAGGAGAAGCCAGGGGTCTTTGGAGGTCTGAGCATGAACAGGAGCCTGAGAACAGAGCAGGAGCAGAGCAAGAATGCAAAGGGAGGCTGAAGGATGTAGGAGATGAACGGCAGAGCAAGAGATGGTGGGAGGACAAGAAAGAAGCTGAGCTGGAGCAGCAACTGAGAGACTGGAGAAGCTGAGGGAAAGATTAAGCTGTGCCAGAGTGCAGAATGAGGAAGAACTGAGGCTGAGCAGGGTTGGAGACCAAAGTGAATTCTGGAGCTGAAAGACTTTTGGAGGTCTAGAGGAACTGGGTTGCCAATGGTGCCACAGGATTTGGGGCCATGATGTTGGAGCCTGTGGGGGCTGAGGCTGTGGGGCAGGAAACCACCGGTCTGGAGACCACAGGAACTGACAGCAGGAGACCAGAGGGCATGGAAGATGCTGCTGTGGAGGTGGAGGGGAAGCTGTTGATGTGAGAGGGGAGGCCAAGAGGGTGCCCAGGTTTACTGGGATGTAGAATGGTTTGGAAGTTGGGAGACCCGTTGGCTGTGCATGCCAGGAGAGTGGGAGGTGACCAGAGTGAGAGGCTCAATATCCTAGATCATGCCTTTTTTAATGATAAGAAAGTATTTACATTTAAAGAGATATATAATGTAGAAGGGACAGAATCTGTTAGAACTCTGCTTGTGTTTTCTCCAGCTGTCTGCTTTCCCAGCACAAATTTGTGCATGTATTGACTTATGTTTATTCTTCCAAGTTTGAAGCTCTAGTCTGAGACAGTGGAGGGGATGGGCTCCTACCAGGAGCAATTCCTCACCAAACAAAAAATTTCTACAGTCCCCTTTAGTGGAAATGAGAACTTGAAGTTACCACATTCAAACCCCTATTTTTCCTTAGTAGCTTTCAAAGCCAGGTCAGATAAAAATATACTCTCAAAGCAGCTTTATCTCCAGCTGATTCCTCACTTTTACCAGCTCTTCAGGATAACCCAGTTCAGAAATACATAAGTCCAGTTTTGTAGAAAGATCTTGGCCTTGGATGAGTTTTCATATTTAAACCAAATTCCATTGAGGATTTTGGTGCCTGTCCCAGCTCCTCATGTGCAGCATCGTGCCCTGTCGTGAGGCAAAGCCTCCCCATTGCCCATGGCAGTGCTGGAAGCTGACAGTGGAGCTTCCCACACTGGCTCCTTTTAAGTTTCACCAGCAAATCCTTGGATCCAGTTCCATGTTTGAGACGTTTGCAGCTCTGCTGCAACTTGCTCTGGTATGTGATGGACTCTCCCAGCAGGGAGACTGAGCTCTCCATGGGCCCCCGTGGGCACCACAGCCTGATCCTTTGCAGGGATGCTGGGGGTGGAACCAGGATGAAAAGCCCCAGGAGATGTCCCTGATGGCTGGGATGCACTGAGGTCAAGTTGGAGAATGAAGTCAGATGCTGCCACATGGGAAGAGACTTCTTTCACTGGAAGTGCACAAGAACAATGGGAATTTAATTTCCTGGGTGGAAGCAAACAGCTCTGTGCAACCTCCAGTCCTGTCTGTATCCTACAGCCCTCGGCACAGCCTGGGCTGGGTAGAGGCTGTCCCAGTCACTGGCAACAGAGGGAGAAGCAGCTTTGGGGGCAGAGGGGGCATCCCTCCATTGTGATCCCATGCTGGAGCATCCACTGAGGTCACACCATGGGTGTCTTCTCCTGGGAAGGAGAGCAGATGATTTTGAAGTGGCCATCATCAGGGCTGGGAATGGCCCCAGCGCTCCCAGTGCTGCAGATCCCGGTGAAGGAGGGAGCAGCCCTTTCCCCAGCATGACAGGAGGTGCTGTGGCAGGACTTGGTCTCTTGTACAGCTGAGCTGTGTCCAGGGAAGCAGAAGCCACAGGTTTCCACTGGCTCTGGGATTCTGATGCCAGTGAATCCATCACCAACGCTGCCAGCTTCCACCAGCCGATCTGCAAATAAATTGTGCGGCAGATGAAGGGGTTTAGGAGCAGATTTTACCTGAGGAATGCTCTGAAGTTCTGTACTAGAGCCTGTGAAAAGCTGGTCCTGGAACAGGAGAGGACATCCAGCTCCCAGCATGGATTAGCTGCATCACCTAAAACACCCAAAAAATCTCTCCAAACCTGGTGGCTTCCCTTAAAAATGACCCTTTGGTCCCCATCTCCTTCAGCAAAGCAGACAGGAATGGCTTGAGTGACAGTCCTGGGAGTGACTCCAGGTGTGACACTGGCTCGTGGGCTCTTCCTCTGTGATTTTTGATATTCATGACTTTGAGGTGGATGTATGTAAACAGGGATGTGTATGATGTGTGTGCAGAAATAGGTAAGCAGGCAATTTTTCTTTGGAAAGGCAGGAGAGAATAAAAGGAGGAAGAACAAAAACACCTTTTCCATGTTGAATTTTTCCACGTTATCTTTTTGCCTTAACACAAGGACTTGTGAAGCTCCTCTGGCTTCAGAACTAAAACTCTGTTTTTCTGGGCAAGGTGTGTATTTGGGAGGAGGATTGGCTTTTTGCCCCTCAGCCTCTGGATGGAGACAGGAGAGGTGCTGGCTATGGAGCAGCTCCAGCCCTGCCCAGCAGTGGGAAGCTGAGCCTGGGGCCTTGCAAGGAGTGGCTGAGGAGGGGGTTACGGTGGAGAATCGGGCACGAGGGTCCAGTTCTGCTCCTCTTCCAGGCTCAGACTGAATCACATCCTTGTCTTTGCTTTTCCTCCCTCCCCTGTTAGGAGCTGGCTCTGCTTTCTGCCCCTCCAGCAGTGCCTGGCAGCCTGAGCCTGCCCCCCCCAAGCTCCCCACCCTCTCCCAGTGCCCCCAGTGCTGCCAGCACCCACCTTTGGCAGCATCCTCCCTGCAGTGGCAGGTCCCAGCGCTGGCTTGGCAGGAGACCCCCTCTCCCTTCCTGCGCAGGTGAGTCCAGCCCAGGAGCAGGGAGCAGATGAGGGTGCAGAGGCAGAGCCCCAGCAGCAGGTACAGCACCAGCCACGGGTCCTGCTCCGCACACGCCTTCTGCTCCAGCAGGGCCGCCGGCCCCGGAGGGGTGGCTGTGGGGCAGGAGAGATGGGAGAGCTCAGACACCTCTGAGGTGGCTCTCTGAGAGGGAAAGAGCTGATAGTGCCTGTGCCCTCCACTGGGAAAGAATTTCACAGCAGCTCTGTATCCCCTCTGTTCACTGGCACTTCCGTGGTGAGGTAGAGGAGATCCCTTCCCACACCCCGTTCACACCCTCCCCTATCTCCAGGGATCGTCTCAGCCCCAGTGCAGGACTTGTAGATCTTGAGGATCTCCCTGTCCCCTTGCATTCCCCCTCCCCGAGGGCAGCTCAGCCAGGTGGGATCCTCAGCTGCCAATTCTGCCCTAGCTGGGGGAGCTGCCCAACCTGTGAAACACCAGCACATGTCTGGGGAAAGCCACCGTAGGATGGAGAAAATGGGAAAGAGATGCCCTGGCTGCTTTTCCCCCGCCCCAGTGAAGTGGCAGCGTTTAAAAGAGCAGTCCCGTGGGACGAAGGGGGTGGGTTTGGTGTCCCTTCCCCAACTCACGCTCGCAGGACAGGGCACATTCCTTGGGGTGCTGCCCGCACACCGAGCTGCACTTGATGCAGGTCTTCACAAGATCATCGTAATAAAATCCGGGTCTCTTGTTGCAGTCCATGGACTCTGCGAGAGGGGAGGGAGATGAACGCGGAGTCCTCAGCACATCCCACCCCAGCGCCCGGATCCAGGAGGGGACCAGCCCAGCTCTCTGCCCTGACAGGCACAGGGTGAGACCTGCCCGCTGCTGTAGGCACTGACAGCCTCTGCAGGGCTGGCAAGGTGACAGAGCCACGGGATTTGGGGTGGCGTTTGGCTGGAGAGCTGGGGAGAGGCATCTGCTGGCAGCTGCTCAGGGAGACGGTCTCAGCCAGCCAGAGGCAGCTGCACTCACCGGGGAGCTCCTGGCTGCTGCTCTCAGAGCTGCTGCTGCTGCCCTGGGGCTTGCACGGCTCTTTGAGACACACCAAAACCTGCCTTAGAGCCAGCTCGGGATGCCAGGAACGGCATCGCCTGTCCTCAGCGAGGAGATGTTCCCTTGTGGCTACTGGACGAACCCTGGGACGGGGTTAAGTCACCTCAGCCTGTGACTCATGGCAGGGCGCTGGCACGGGGTTTGGGTGCAAAGTTTCTCTCTCCCTTTTCCTCTTCCCCACCTGTTTTCAGGACCCTTCAGTGCCTGTCCCAGGTCGGGGGTTTATCATTATCCACATCCACTGAACCTGGAGGCTCCCCAGCCCTGCCTTTGGAGCGTGGGGTGGCCCCAATAGGGGACGTGAGTATTGATGTAGCCTTGTGACCCCAGAAGGGAGCACTGCAGGCGCTTGATCCTGGACTCACTCCTGAGCTGGTCCCAGCCCCAGCCTATCCATGGGAAGCTGTCAGGAATCCCCGTGTGTTTGGCTTGAAGCTCTGCAGTGCTGAGCTGGCTCAGAGCTTGCCCTGGGGTCTGATCCTCCCTCCCAGCTTTTCCCCATCCCTGACTCTTCCATCCAGGGACACCCCAGCACTCACCACACACAGCATCACACCTCCTGGCCGGGCGCTGGCTGCAAACGATGCTGCAGGGGATGCACTGGAAAACGAGGGTGTCCCAGTACTCCTGGTCAGTGCAGTTGTTCATGGCATCCTGCCCCACACGTGTCCCATCCATGGCTGCAGAACAGAGGCACAGGTAGGTACGGGGTGGCCACCACGGGGCTGCTCTGCAGCCACCTCATCCCTTTCTAGGGCTGGGACCCCTTACAGGGAGATTCCAGCAGTGCCTCTGGCCCCCTCTGGTCCCAGGCGTGGGCAAGAGCACACGGCCAAATCTGCTCTTCAAACTGTGTGTGTCCTGTGCCAGTCCCAGGGGACACACAGGGACCCCACCCTGTCTTAGAGGTGCCCCGAGGGTCTGGGCGTCCCTGCCAGTGGGAGCACAAGCACCGGGGAGCAGTCCTGCCCTTACAGGCTTTTCTGAAATACCAGAAACACAACCTTGTGTGTCATTCCTGACATCTCTTTTGGGTGTTCTGGTGTCATAACGAAACCCAAGCTGGTGTATAACACATGTCAAAGCAACAGAAGGAGGGAAATCTCCCCAGGAGACTTTAGGCACCAGTTTAACCAGTGCCAGCTGGAGGTGGACGTGCTCTTGTCCCTATCATGGGCTGCTTGTCCCATCCTCTGCTGCCCCAGTGCTCCTGGTGCCTGTGTGCACAGGAGCAGTCCTCAGCAGCACAAAAATCTGCTGAAAAACTTACACTTTGAATAATTAGCTGGCTAACAAGAGCTCCTGTGTTGTGCCACATGCAGGGTCTGCGGCCATTGCGACAGAGCAGCTGCAGGAAGGTGTAACCCAGCAAGAGGGTGGCCATGGTGGAAACAGCCTGAGAGGGCTCCTGGGGGCCACATCCCTCCCCAGAGCCGTGTCTGGAGCTGCAGCTGTTTCCTGCACGGGTTGGAGATGCTGCTGCTGACAGGGCCCAAAAGTTTAAAACTCCCTGAAACAGCAGCGCCGGCCTCTGTGTGCCCAAAGGCTGAGCTGCTGCTTTGGCAAAGCCAAACCCTTGATTTTTATCCAGAATATCCCCTGCACTCTGTCAGGATCTCTCCTCTCTCCAGGACCTGGGAATGTGCAGAGATTGGGTACTTTGCACGTGTGTCGTGCCACTGCCCACCCAGCACCTTCCCTGCAGAGAGGCTGAGGAGGGGCTGAGTCCTACCTGGGGCAGCACATGTGAAACCCTCCCATTCCCAGGGGAAAATCCTCTCTGCACTGGGATGCTGGCCTGACACTCCCAGTTGTTCAATTAGCATTGCTGTAAAATTAAATAACAACTTTCTGTCGAGCTGACTGGAGACATCCCCAGGGCAGAGCGAGGCTCAGGCCATCGCTCTCCTCAAATGCTCTTGGAAGAAACTTTGTACCCAGAAAAGCCCCCCAGGAGTGTCAGGAAGTTCTTGGGGGTTACTGCAAGCCCCTGGGGATGGCAGGGGGCTGAGCCATCCTTGACCTGGGTGGGGTTTCCCACGGGATAATTGTATGGGAAACGGAGATCTGGGGCTGTGTTAAAGCCAAGGCTGCAGCCTGAGGACCTCCTTCCCTGATGCTGTGAGGGCACGCCCAAGGAGATATTTGGCCTCATCTAGGACAGATCCTCCCCTCCTCGGGGAGCCCAAGGTACGTGTGGTGCTCCCAGCACAGGGCAGACAGACTTCCCAGCTGAGGGTTTTCCAGCAGAAACAGGTGAGTCTTCCTCTGCCTCTCACCCATCAGGACCTGCACCCCAAATCCCCCCATTGACCCCTTGTGCCAAGCTTTAGGTGACCATAGGACAAGGGAGGATGACCTCAAGCTGGAGGAGAGTAGATTTAGATTAGTTATCAGGAAAAAAATTCTTTCCTGTGAGGGTGGTGAGGCCCTGGCACAGGTTGCCCAGAGAAGCTGTGGCTGCCCTGTCCCTGGAAGTGTCCAAGGCCAGGTTGGACAGGGCTTGGAGCAACCTGGGGTAGTGGAAGGTGTCTCTGCCCATGGCAGGGGGCTGGAACTGAATGAGAATTAATCTCCCTCCCAACCCAAACCATTGTGGGTAATTCCCTCTCCAGCTCCACAGCACGGACCACCTGCAGCAGGGTGGGAGCCCTGAGCAGACCCTCCACTCCTGCTGGCACTGGGAGAGTGACCAAACCCCAAGCCCTGGCACAGATAAGCCCCTCACCCCATCTCCCCCTGCAGCCTCTCCATGAGGTAACTCACGTCTGACTCTCCGTCGGCGTCTACTCCCCCTCAGCTCCTGCCATGGCCCCACGAGCTGCAGCCCCGAGCCCCTGCATGGCTCAGGGGTTTATTATTAGAGACAGATTTGATTAATGCCTGAGCTGTGCATTTCCTGGGGTTTCCCCTTGTCCCTTCCATGCAAATTGGCCGCACACTCAGCACCTTGCATTGGCTCGTGGGTCCCTGGGCTGCTGGGGACAGGGTGGGAGGGACACTGCAGGGTGATGTGTCACTGGGACCAGGGACAGGGGTTCTGGGCAAGGTGGCCGTGTTTGAGAAGGCCCTGCTGGAGTGGAGGCTCTGCAGCACATGCCCTTGCATCACAGGACGGCAGCAGAATCCCAGAATCATAAAGGCTGGACAAGCCCTCTAAGATCATTGAGTCCAACCATTCCCGCAGCACTGCCGTGTTCATCGCTGAACCACGTCCGCAGGTGCCACACCCGAAGGCCTTTTAAATCCCTCCAGGGATGGTGATTCCACCACTGCCCTGGGCAGTTGTGCCAGTGGGATGTTTTCTTCTGCAGAGAAAGATGTTTCACTCTGTACTGGAGCCAGCTGTGCAGACCAAGCATCACCCAGAGCACCCCTCCTTTCCCTGTTCTCAGGATGGTTGGCACAAGCCACTGTCCTGTCTCCTGCTCACAACTCATAGAACATCTCCTGGAGCCCAATAAGGTGCCTTAAACACTGACTTTCTCTGGTGCATCCATGTCTGGGAGGCAGGAGGGCTGTGCTATGTCCTGCATGGGCAACTGAGTCCTGGCTGGGCTTGGGGCATGAAGCATTAATAACACATTAGTAGCACATTCATAACACAGCTTGTTTTCACAGAGGGAAAGAGCCACCTCTGAACTGCTGGCAGTCTCCAGAGGCTTTTCCCTGTTTCCTGCAGAGATGCTGGGCATGGCTGTGGCTGTGGTGCCAGGAAGAGGCACGAGGTGCTGGGAGCATGGCAGAACAGTGACTCAGCTCAGTCCAGAGAGACCTTTCTGCAGAAACTGCTGAAGGAGGAAGGAAGCAGCAATACCTGTTACTAAAAACATCAGTGGAGCAGTGTCAAGGGTTTTTCTGTTTGGTTCAAAAACTCCTCTTACGTGCTTGCCATGTGGAGCTGAAATGGAGAGGTCAGAGGATGTTTTGTTACCGTGTCCATTGCAGGGATGTCAGAGACTGATCCTGCTCGTGGGGAGCAGAGCCCAAAGAAGAGGAAGCCAGCATCTTGTGATTGGATGTGGCCCATCACATCCCAGATCCTGAAGGAGAGTGGGAAGCAGCACTGGCACCATCCAATGGACCATAGGGCTTGATTCAAGGACCAGGAGAGGAGGCACCATGGTCACAGGGACACTGCAACTCCAGCACTGTGCCACATGTCGTGTATCTGGTACAAAGGATGGGATCATTGCTGTGCTTGAGGCTCCCACTGGGAAGGAAATCATGATTTTGGCATTGCCGGAGCTCTTGAGTGTGGCAGAATGGAGCCATGGCCCTGGAGAGATGGGCCCAGCCCTCTGGCTCTTGGGGTTTTGCAGGGGAAACTCACCTCTGTAAATAGCACCAGAGACTTGCAGTTTCCACCCTGGTGAGCCCTCAAGAGGGAAGTGAGAAGCACTTGGGGGTGGTTTGTCCCTCCTCGCTGAGCAGGGATCAGGCAGTGTGGTTTTGGCTGTAAAATTCTGGGGCTGTGTGGACTGGAGCCCCATTTCCTTGGCCATGTGCTGCAGTGGCCTCACCCTCTGTGCCCCAAACCTCATCACGCCTCCCACAGCTCCCAAGGATGCTCTGTGCCTCTCCAGCACCTCCAGACGGGGTCCCCCATGAGCTCCTGTCTCACAGCCAAGGCAGTGCTGCCACCCTGCCCTGCCTGGGGTTCTTCCTGTGTTTTCGGCAGCTGCCACCAGTCCCCTGCTCTGGATTTCTGGATTAAACCCTTCCTTTGCTGCATTCACTGATTCCCCAGAGCATCAACCAGCAGCTCCCCACACATCCTCCCAGTGCAATCCATCCCTCTGCATGGCTTTGCATCCATCTGCATCCCCCCATATCGTTTTGCATCCTTCAGTGCCCATCTGCACCTGGCTCCAGAGGTGTCACACTCTATTTGGGGTGACAGAGCCCAGCTTTATCCTGACAATAAAATCTATTTTTCTGCTGGGGTCTTGCCCCAGTGGCCATGCTGCAAGGAGAGCTGCAGGTAACAGGCAGGGTGGATAATGTTCGGCTCTGAAAACATTTACGGGGCGCTTTGCCTTCCCCTTGAGCGACTTTGCTGGGATATTTGCTCACACACGTGCTCTGTTTAGGACCTGAGGAAAGGGGCCGTGGTGGGAGGAAGGGGAAGAGGAGCCCTTTTGGATCGAAACTGCCAACTGCGGGGCCGGGCTGAGTGCAGCCGGCTCCGAGCGCGGCTGCCGAGGGCTCATTTCTGTCACCCCAATTCCCCGCGGAGGCGCTGGGGCCAGGATGTGCCTGTCCCCTGCTCGCTGCCTGGGCGTCCCCCCTGTGCCGTCCCCTCAGGGCAAACCACAGAGTCCCTGCATGACTGAACCCGCAGGGCTGCAGCATCACAACAGCCACCGCTGCCACCCGGCTTTGGGTGCGTGCCCGTGGGGTCACCCCGGGGCTCTGAGGGCTGCAGAGCCGTGGCCGTGCCGGGGCAATCCCACTCGTGAAGAGCCATCACTGTGTGCCTGTGGCAGCGTGTCCCGGGGCACCGGGAGCCTCGGCGGGCAGGTCCCGCTCCCCGGTCCCGCCCCCGGGAGCGCGCCGGGCCCGGCTGTGTGGATGTGTCCCCAGGAGATGGCACCCTTGGCCAGCCCAGCGCGGCTCCCTGGGGCTCTGGCTGCCTCCGCAGCCCGAAAATCCTCCAAACCGGCTACTCCAGCCCGCCAGCCAGGCCAAGGAGGGGGGTCACAACATATGGAATAGTTCGGGTTGAAGGGACCTTAAAGCTCATCCAGTTCCAACCCCTGAGAGGGGCAGGGACGCCTTCCACTATCCCAGGTTGCTCCAAGTCCCGTCCAACCTGGCCTGGGACACTTGCATGGGGCGATGCAGCTCCCCAGGCTGGCTCCTCCCTGGCATCTCCGTTTGCACCAGCCCCTCTGGCGGGTTCAGGGCTCCCCGTACACCCCCGCACTTCTCCATTCCTCCCTTTGCTCCTCATCCTGTCACCGCCCCCGGGGAATCACCCACGGATGCCCGGCACCCACCGGTGTCTGGGCACTGTGGCAGCCCCTGTGCTGAGGGTCTGTCCCTCACAGAGGCTGTGCCAGGGCTGTGGTGAGCCCTGAGTGGTCCAGGCATCATCAGGGTGATGCTGCAAAAGCCTCCTTGCCAAAACCCGGCACAGATCAGGAAAAGGGGAGCTTTTTACCAAAACCCAGGCTGTGCTCAGGACTGGCTCCCCAAACCCAGCAGCCAGCTGGAGACCAAGGACAGCCCCATGGGAAAAGACCTGGGTTGGCTGAGGTCTGGCACGGAAACGAGCAAAAAGCCCTAAAAATGCGTAAGGAAGGAGCAGGGAAAGAAGGGTTCAGTGCCAGGGCTGTGAGCTGAGGTGTAAAGCGTGGGCGGCAGATAAGGGAGATGAGTCAAAGAACAATCTTTGGCCAGAACAGCTGATCTGATTACACGTGGAGTTCTGATCTGGTGGGAACAACTCCTTGTCCTCATCACTGAATTCTCGCAGGAGAGGTGATTTCCTGGCAGGACCCTCATGGGAAGGGCTTTGCAGCCTGCCCAGGAGCTCTGCTGTTAATTTTTAACACTAAAACCCTGAGGAAATTCCAGAGGACTGGAGGGTGGCCAGTGGGAGTCAATTTAACATTTGAAAGGGATAAAAGGGCTGATCCTGGGAATTACAGGCCAGGTGAGGCTGATTGCCCTCCCTGTACAAATTATGGGCTGGGTAATTGAGGATACTGTCAGCCAAAAATTAGAAGCTAAAAATATAATTAAGGTCGTTAGTTTGGTTTCATGGATGGCAGCTCCTGTCAAGTGAGTCGGCTTTGGTTTTTGGCATGACTCTGGGCTGGCTGATAAAGCTAATTGTGCTGCTGCATTATAATGGGTTTCTCCAAAGTATTTAATTTAGGGCCATGTGACATTTTCATTTGTAAAACTTGCATTATATGGAGTCAGCAGAGCAGACATCCGACGGCTGCACTGGCAGCTCCGGGGTGGTGGCCAAGGGGGCGAGTGATGGAGGAGGCTGAGAGCACTGGCTTTTGCACAGGGTGACGTTTTTAGGTAGGGATGCTGAGGTGAGACGGGGTTGGCAGGGCAGGCAGCCTCACAGGGGGATCCCCTCTGCCCCGCCTCGCAGCCAAAATGTGGGGAAACACAGGTGGGGACAAAAGATACGGATTTTCCTGCTAAAGCACAGTGAGATCCCATGGCAGCAGCAGCCATGGGACACAGCTACTGATAACCCATCCAGGAGTGTAATTAATCAATTTTAGGAGAAAGGTATGAACTTGCAGACATTTGGCATCTCTGGACAAGAGGAAGGCTCTGCTTGGTGGGACAGGATTTATTGTGGCCTCTGGGACAAGCTCAAGCCTCTGCATGTGTGTGCAGCCTGCTCTGGACCATCCTCGTGGGCTTTTCCAGCCCCATGGAAGTTGCAGCCTCCTCTTTGGGCTGCATCAGCTGCAGCTGAGCGTTGTGGATTTCCTCTAGTGGGTCCTTTTATTTCTCTCAGTGGGAAAAATGGGTTTGGATTGAGCTTGGAGCAACCTGGTCTAGTGGAAGGTGACCCTGCCCATGTCAGGGGTGGAACAAGATGGTCTTTAAGGTCTCATGTAACTTAAACCACTCTCTGATTCTGTGGAAATTTGGCACAGGCAGGACAGGGCACAGAGACAGTTCCCAGAGCAGCCCAGGAGCCTCTCTCTCCATCCAGGAGGGTGTTTTTCACCCAGTATGGATTTCCAGCCTGGGCATCTCCCCCCTGTAAGACACACTGTGGCATGAGTGGCATCCAAACCTCCCTTGATCAGTGTTTCCCCTGCCAGATGTTCCCCAGGCAGGGCTGTGGGGGGCTCTGGATCCCTGCACAGCCAGGGGCTGCATCCAGCATCCCACATTGGGACTCCACTTGGAGCAGGGCAGGAGGAGGGGAGCCCTTGCAGGCGCCGCTCAGTCCAAGCCTGGCTCCAGTGGGGATCCCAGGGCTTGCCAGCTTCGAGCCACGACTCCTGCCCTCTCCCCTGGGCATCCATCTGTCTGGCTCCACAGTAATGACGGCGAGCTGGAGGCACAGAGGGATTAAATGACTTGCCCAAGGTCCTGTGGGGAGTGATGGCCACCAGGGAGGAGTACCTGGCTGTCTTGCTCCTGCCCCAGCCTGGCCCTGTGGAAAAATGTGCTGCATCAGAGCCAGAAAAACACGGCACAGCCACACGGACCACATCCCCATCCTGGTGACACCCTGGCGAGCAGAGCCAATGGATGGTCCTGGAGGGATTTCCACACCATGACAGAAGCAGGTGCTGCTCTCCTCTCACCGGTGGGGTTTGGTGCCGCTGAACCCTTTCCTGGAGCCAGAGGGTTTTGCCAATGCCCTCCCCAGGCTGGGCTGGCATAGCCCAAGCCAGTGACTAACAAACAGCTCCTGGTTTGCAGCTTGTTTACCTGGCGCTGGGGCTTCGTTTTGGAAGGCTGACTCACCATAGAACCTTCCCCCTCTACCACTGCAGCTCCCTGACAAAAACTTTCCATTTTCCCATTGTTTTAATTGCCCTCATTTGAGAAAACTGCTCCAGAAAAAAATGATTCTGGGTTGAAGAGACCTGTTACACGTGGCAGCCCTAACTGGTCATTCCCACAGCGTTGGCGATGGCAGGATGATGGGGTGGGACATCCACCTCCACAGCACATGTTGGGGACTTCGGTGCCATGGCTGTGCCAGGATCTGGGGCACCAGGGAATGTCCTGGGCAGCGAGCTTCCAGCAGCCACCAAACATGGCACACGGACAGCCGGCGGCGCACAAATGCCGGCTCCATGCGGCTGAATGTGGCCCGACAGGTTTGTGGAGAAGCCTGTCCCGTTCAGCTGGATTTTTGGAGAGGCTGGAGCCAGCCCCGGCACCAGCCGCTTCCCGCGAGGTGCTGCCGGCTCCGGCAGAGCCGTGTGCGGCGCCAGGTCATGGCCCTGAGCCCACGGGGCAGGCACAGCCCGCGGATGGGACACGCAGGGCCTGCTCCCTGCTCCGTGCCAACACTGTGGCTTTTTTGGGGGGAATGGTACCCCTGGAACTAGGGAAAGAGCAGCCCCTTCCCTCCTGGGGATCCTCCAGTTTGTGGGGTCCATGCCCTGAGGAAGTAGAGAAGGTCTGGGACCATGAGGTCAACACACAGAGGTGTCCATGGAACTGCAGAGGGGCTTTTTGATGGAAAAAAAAAATGCTGGGCATCTGTAGGAACTGTGGGATGCAGGGCACAGCAGGTCCTCAGCAAGCAGTGTGGCAGGGAGTAATCCAACACTGGGGATGTAAGCAGGGAGGAAGGGAAGGGAGGAAGGGAAGGACAAGAGCTGGTTGAGAAAATCATTCACCTTTCTCCAAGAAGCACAATTTCTGCAGTCATGTGCCAGGTGAACCCTGGACCCACGGCCAGGGTGGCAGGGTCTGTAAATTGCAGAGGGGAAAATCCTCTCTTCCTGGGGTAGGGTCATGCTGCATTTATAGGATCAAGGAAAAGTTGGGAAAATCCACCCAAAATGGTGACAAGTGGGGGTCTGGTGGCCACCCCCAGCCTGGGCTGAGGGCCGGGTGAGGATGTACTGGGGTCACTGGTGCTCTGCTGTCCCGTCCCAGTCCATGGCACATGGTGTGTGCTGTGAGTGGCCCTGGCAGGAGGGAGAGAGATGATTAAAGCTGCCTTTGATGAAGCAAAAATTAATAAACAAGCAGGCAATTGTGCTGGGCTTTATTTACTCGGGATGACAGTGCGGAGCCAGTGTGGCGAGGCCGCCAAGGCCGGGTCCCACATCAAACAGCGGGACAGCGCCGGGCGAGAGGGGACCACACCGTCACCTCTTCTCTGATGGGATTTTCCCGGTCCCAAAAATCCAGGAAGGTCCATGTGTCTGTTCCTCATAGCAGGGCCCCATCCCATGCCGGCAGGGAACACTGGAACGAGCAGGAGACTCTCTGTGCCATGGTGCTTTTGTGCAGAACTAGGGCTCCCAAGGGCAGAGCTGGGAGGCCAAACCTCACACCAGGTCCTTATCAGCTGGTCAGGAATATTTACCTGCCGGTTTCCACCGGATAGAAATTTGCTGGACAAACAGGAGTCCCCAGCTGGCCCCAGGGCGGTGGCACAGCAGGGACATGGCTGAGGTGGGACATGCACCCCTGTCCCTGCTTCATCCCCACTCGGTCCCAGGTGCTGCAGGTCACCGAGGTACCACAGGAGCATGAGGGACATTGTCTCCACCAAATTTGAGTGTCCCAAGATTGGTGACCCCCAAGTCAAGCTGTGCCAACCTAAGCCGAGCCCAGCTTATCCGTGCCAGGCTGAGCCAAGTCAGGTTGAACTGACTTGGGCCGAAGGAAGCTGGGCTGGCCTGAGCAGAGCCTAGCTGAGCCAAAACACGCCAAGTTGTGATGGGCTGATCTGAGCCAATCCGTGCCAAGCTGGGCTGAGCCAAACCGGGTCTAGCCCGGCCGAACCGAGCCGAGCCCGGCCGAGCCGAGCCGAGCCGAGCCGAGCCGAGCCGAGCCGAGCCGGGCAGAGCCGAGCCGAGCCGAGCCGAGCCGAACCCGGCCGGGCCGGTCCCGCCCCAGCTGTCAGCGCACCGCCCCTCCCCCGCGGCCGAGGCGGCCCCGCCGTGCCCGCCCCTTTCCTTGCTTTCCATTGGTCAGCGCTGCCATTCGTTAGCGGCGGAGGCGCGCTCCCATTGGTGGGCGGGCACGTCCGTCCGCGCCTTGGCCCCGCCTCTTTTCCGCCTGGCTCCGCGGCGTTGGAAAGTTTGCGGGCGGTGCAGTCGGGAGCGGCTCCCGCAGCGCCCGCACGCCAGGCCCGTGCTGCGCCGGTCCCCGGTCCCGCACCGCACCGAGCCCCGTGCCGCCCCTCACCGTCCGGCCCGGCCCCGCAGGGCGCGGGCAGCGCCGCCCCTCCG
>JACBWW010000025.1:7069151-7148067 GCA_020086605.1 Lanius collurio | reverse complement strand
TCACAGGTATTTGTGAAGCTCGTGGGATGTCCAGGAGCGCATTGGGTGCTCTCTGGTTCCACAGGGTGTCCAGCGATCCCATGGGATGCCTGCTGGCCCCACAGATTTCCCGGGTGTCTTATGGAGCACCCACAGTGCCCACTGGTCCCTTAAGCCATGGCTCACCCCACTGCCACCTCCCCTGGGGCCTCACCCCCTGAGGCCGTGTGGGGCCCCGCACCAGCACTTGGGGTGGTCCTGTCCCCTCTTGAGGTGCACGGCAGCAGGTGGGCGATATCCTGTGAACTCCATCATACGATCCTCAAAGTCTTGGAAAAAACTCAGTTGAAAACAAAACGTCCCCTCCTGGACATGCCGGACATGACCCCCCAGCCTTACAGCCCCCCGCTTTTCCGGGGACACGGGAAGGGGACCCCAGCCCCTTTCCGGAGAGGGTTCAGTGCTGGGGGGCTGCCGGGGCTGGGCCTTCCTCCTCTTCCTCCTCTTCCTCCTCTTCCTCCTCTTCCTCCTCTTCCTCCTCTTCCTCCTCTTCCTCCTCTTCCTCCTCGGCCTGACGCAGGCTCAAGGCAGGCGCTCCCATGGCAGGGGGTGTTTGGGGCATGGGGGGCGTTTTTGGGGTGCGGTAGCCCGTCCGTGGTATTTGGGTGAGGGGAACAGGGCTGCCCTGCCTCCTCCCACACCTTTCTGGGCCAGGGCTGCCATCCCCGCTCCCGATCCTATTATGGCAATGAGATCAGACATATTGCTGCGCTCGCTGGGGGGGCGGCGGAGGGGGGGCATCATGAAATCTGAGGGCTAATATGGAAAAAATGTAACTGGAAAAAATGCCGTGGTGTGTGCGGGAAAGGGGCGGGCGGCGCGGAGCGTCGCGGCCGTGCCCAGACAAAGGAGCCGTCCCGGAGGGGGCTCGGGAAGAGCCCCCCGCTCCCGGCCGGCCCCTTCCCGCTGCCCGGGGCTTGCGCTGCCTCCTGGTGTAAAGCTTATTTATTTCTGTTGGGGGGCTCAAAGCATGGCATGCAGCCCGCCATAGTGCCTGCCCGCCCTGCCACGGGGGCCACCCACCTCCCTGGGGACCCAGGGACGTATTTCGGGCAGCCCCTCGTTGGCTTTGTTCCCGTCGGGGTGGTGGGTGGCCCTGGGGGGCTGCCCCGCGTCCGGTTCCCATGGGGTCGAGGTCAGCCCCGTGGCCGGATCCAGGCCCTGCGCGGGGGGCTCCGGTTGGGAAAACGACGCGATCCTGCTCGGCTTCTCCCTTGCAGCTGGGGTGAAGTAATCCCGCTTCCCAGATAAGATGGTGGCTGTGGTAGCGTGTGATGCACGCACGCACCTCCCGCCCTGCCCGCAGCTCCCTCTGCCCAGGAGCCCCCCGACCGCGGCCACCCCGGCGCTGCCCCCGCCACCCTGCCCGCCTCCCCTCCCAGGTTGTGCCCCGTATCGCAGCCTGGCTGGATGTGGGGGTGTGCTCGCTCCGAAGCACACCCAGGAATAACGGTTCATTTAACAGCTCTGAATGTTTCTGCCTTTTGAAGTCCTTCTTTTTAAGCTTGGGTTGGTTTGGGGGGTCCCACTCCGCAGCGTGAGGGCTCTGTGCCCAGCAAGTCTTGCTCACCCTGTGGACAGGGACAGTGTTGGTGATTACCTAGAGTCAGGCTAGAAAAGTCTTTTGGAGTCATCTGACCTTTGTACTTGGCTTGGAGGAAAGGTGAAGGTACTTCACACTTACGCACTTGTGTCTCTTTTGGATTTTTATTAGATAAAAATTCCTGTGTGGGTGTCAGGAGCTGCCCCCGCTGCTTCCTGGGGTGCTGCAGGGCGCTGGAGCCACTCAGGGCAGAGACCCAGAGTGTGTTTGCAAAGAGTCACAAATATTTAGTGGTAGTAATGGATTTCCGTCGTACTCAGGAACCGGCTTAGGAATGGGGCTGGGAGGGGGGAAATCCAGCCCCAAACATCAGGATTAATGAGCTGGAGCTCTCTAATAATAATCAGACTTAGCACTTCCAACTTCAAAGGGCTGTGCGGACGCTAAGTCCCTAATCCCGGGAGCGCTGCGTTCACGAGTTGTTTTTGTGCGTGGCTGTGCTGCCGGACGGGGCTCGGTGTGATTTGGGGCAGCTGCATGCAGCCAGCCCCACCACCTGTTGGAGATGTGACTGTCCCCTCCCAGGGGGTGGAGGTGGGAGGTGATTTGTCTTCCCCCCCCAATAATCTCTGTTTGACCTTCTGGGGTGCCCACACAGCATGGGAAAAACTGGGTCAGTCAGCACGGCTGTTCTCCCTTTGGGAAAATCTGTTGCTGTGGGTCGTGGGCTGTCAGATCCCTTGATCCTGTGTGGTGGCAGGATCTGGTTGCTGGCAGACGCGATGCTGTTGGTGGCTCTGTCCTGCCACCCACCCGTTGCCAGCTTGTCTTATGCTGCTCCTTTCCCATCCAGGGAGAAATTCCCTTTTTGTGGGAATTTCCACTTTCCTGGAAAGGCGTGCCTGTGCTGGCACTGCACAGTCCCCTGTAACCACCTGCAAACCTCATATGGAACTCAGCTTTCCAGAACCTGCCCTGAGAAGATGGATGGTTCCCAGGGACTCCCTGCCTTCTGTCTCCAAGAAAAAGCCAGCCTGTACAGTGGGACCCTTTCCCCAAACAGCCACCCAAGGTTCTCGGGGCATTGTCCCCGTCAGGTCCCTGCTCTCCACGCTGGCTGCTCCAGACCAATCCATGTCTGCACACACATGCCTTTGGTCTGTAAGATAAAGCCCCCAACAATGCAGGACAGGCTGGGAATTAACCTAAAAATTTTGCCTGGCCTGAATTGGAAGAAGAGCAGAGTGTAAAGCAGTTGCTTTTAATTTTCTCCATGCATTTGCTCTCTTGGGGCGTGGGGACTGGCACAGATAGAGGAATTTGAGGACGTCTTTCCAGCTACCAGTGTCTTCTTTTTTTCCCTTTTTTTCTTTTTATTTGAGATCATGGCATAGATGCCCAGAGGACCACCCAGTTAGAAAACAGAGCTCGCAGACTTTTCCCACTGCCTCTTCCCGTGACACCCCTGCTCAGACAGGGGGTGGTTATTTCCATCTCTTCTCCATTGGACATTATCACTTTCCTACTGTTCTGGATACTGAGCAGCTGGTGGCCAGCAGCCCTGAGGCTGGAGTGTGTCAGTGTTGGGTCGCAGGCTTGGCTTTGCTCCTGGGACATTGAATCCAGGGGCTGAGATGCCCTGTGCTGAAGGGGTCTTGTCCTGGCTCTTTGCATTGTCCAAAGGGTGACAGGGTGAGGGATCATGTCCCGGCCACACTTTTCCCTCCAGCCCTGCTCTTTTCAGGAGGAGAAGCCCCCATTTTCCTGGAAAGCAGCCCCCGTGCTTGCATTCCCTGCTCTCTGCTGCTTGTATCATGCTGCAAAAATCCATCTCTACTTGACTGATTATTAGCACTGAACAGGGGGAGATTTCTCTGCAAATGTCAAATTTGCCTCTTGTTGGTGGCTTCGGAGGGCAGGGAGTTCGGGGGTACAACCAGAAGGGCTGGAGAGTCAGGGTCATAGTGGCTCTGTCCCATGGGCAGCATCCAATCCTTGGAGAGTGACGTGCAGGCAGGGGGCAGCGGGCACTCAGAAGCTGTGTTGGGTGCTGGGGTTGGTTTGGGGTGCACTTGAACCTCCGCCTGGCCCAAGGGAAGGGACGTGGCGGCGCCTTTGGGTGCTGGAGAGCCGTCCCCTTTGCACACTGACTTGCTGCTGGGTTTTTGCATGGCGCCGCACCTTATCTGCACTGGCACCCGACAAAGTGATAAATCCCCTCCACAGCACTGTGGAGAGATGTTGTGGCTTCTCCCAAGCACTGAGGAAGGCCAGTGGTGGGAAGTGGTTAGATACGCCTGCTCGCTGCCAGGTACACCAGCTTTGGGGCTGCTGGAGGAAGAGCTGGAATTGCAAAGTCCATTCTGTCCCGTTTCATTTTGCTGCTGCTTGACAAATTCCCTGTGCATGCTGCAGCTGGCCTCGGCCAGCTCTTGCTCCACCTGCCCCAGGCAATGGCAGGACTTGGACCCAAGCACAGCCCTGAGACCAGGGGTATTTGCAGAAGGAGGCAGGCTGTTTGCATGAAGGGTGAATTCAACCTTTCCCCTTCCTGTTCCTCTGGTTGGTTGGTCACTCCCACTGCCCACACAGCAAACTGTCCAGGCAGCTCTGTCCTTTAGGATTTGCTGATGTTAGTGGTGTGCCAGGAGGGCTGTGCCATGCACAGTGCCCAACAGCTGGCCCATGGCAGTGGCACCTGGTGCTCCTTGTGCCCTAGGTGCAGTCTGTCCAGTCTGATTTGGCCTTGTACTGCATGTGGGGATGTGTTGGTGGTGAAATCCTGGCTAGGGATTTGCAGCTCTGGCAGTGGCCGACTCATGCCTGCCTTGTGCAAATGTGTTTTGGCAGAAGAGTGGGATATGGATGGAGAGGGGACTCTCCCCATCATCCAGGATGGCCCCCAGGAGTTGCCCAGGTCTCCTCCTGGAAAAAGCACTGCTTGGGCTGAACCTAGGGACAGTGAGCAGCCGCTTGGATGAGGAGCTGGGGAATGGGAGAGTGTTTTTGCTCCAGGAATGGTTGTGGATGCTCAGAGGCAGCACTGCAGCCTCCATGCTGGGGTTTGGCATCGCCAGGTGACTGACAGCAGAGGGGAGATGCTGTACAGGCAGGGAAACAGGGATGTAAGCAGCTTAACTACTGAGGCTGGGCTTCATCCGGAGAGCAGGTTTGCACAGCAGTGTTTGCGGAGCCTCCCGACAGCCGTGGTTGTGGGTCTTCACTGGGTCTCCATCTGTCATCCCACTGGGAGCGCACAGAATGTCGAGTGATGCCTGTCTCTCAGTTCCTAGAAGCCGTGCTGTGGGCAGGAATGCCTGCTTGGGTGTCGCATCCCATGCCCTCCCTGAACACCGTGTCACCTTTCCCCATTCCTGCCGAGTGACGGCTGCTCCGACTCATCCATCAGCGATGTTCTCTTGGCTCCAAGGTGTGCAAAACTGAGAGCAGAGCACAGCTGAAACCACCCAGATTTCCTATTTTGAGGTTGCAACCACAGTGTTTGTGGTGACTTTCTCCTTGAACTGTGCCAGAAACGGGTCCCTGCCTCTGGGGAGCTCTGGGTGGATCAGGTGACAGGGGATGATGACCTTACTCTCCCCCTTCTCTGGATCTGGATGAGAGCTGTGACCCGTTGTGTTCCCCTGGGTGTGGGGAGCAGCAGGCGCTGCTGTCGGAGAGGCTTCTTTGGTGAATATCAGGCTGACCCATAAAGATGATGAAACAAGTTCCTCCATGGTTTCAGCCGCAGCCTGGGTCAAGTTAGGTACATTGTTCTTTTGTGGGGCTTCTGGAAGCTCTGGCATCACTTCCCTGGTGCACAGAGCTCCCTGCTCCCAGTGCTGGAGGCAGAGCCTAAAGCTCCCATGCAGCAATCCATTTTTCTTCCCCTTCCCGCTCAGTTGCCAAGCCTGAACAAAACAAGCCCTGCCTCCACCCGAGACAGGCTGATTACGTCTGCCGGCAGCCTAAACAGATTATCCCTCCCACCACGCACTCAGAGCCAGGAGTCTCTCCCAGCAATGGATTCGGACTTCCCTCAGAACATGTGGTGGTGGGTGGGCACATCCCACCCAACCTGGCTGTCCAGCACCCCAGCAGGGATGTGGGTGCTCTGCTGTGGGATTGAGTCTGGACCCTAAGAGGGGGATGTGGATGTGGATACAGCTCTTCTGTTCCACCTTGTGCAATGAGCTCCTGCAGCACTGTGGGGCCAGTACAGTGAGGCTGTGCTGGGCCCTGCATGCCTGGCTGGTTTGCATGGGGAGGGAGGAGGCGAAGGTACCACCAAAACCATCAGAGGTGTGAAAGCCTGTCCAGCAGGCAGCTGGTTGGTGTCACAGCCCACCTCCAGCCCTGTGACCTGGTGCTCCATGGGCTGCCACGTTCCTGTGACCCGTCCTACCCTCTGGAAGTGGGTGCCTTGTGGCCCTGGGGGTGTGCAAGGGCTCCTGTATCACCCTAGGCTTTGGGAAGTGCTGAGTGGCTCTGTGCGTCCCTCAAGCCCAGTTCCTCATCTGCTGGGAATCATGTTCCTGGTGCTGGTGGAGCTGGTTGGGGTGGTTTGTCCATGCCTGGGCAGCATCAGCACAGCAGCCTGACAGCTTTGTGTAAACCCAGCTGGGGCCGCTTCCTTCTCTGCTTCCTCCCACCCGCCGTGCTGCCGGCGCTGGGCTGGAGGCAGCGTCCTCCCCCTGGATGCACCGTAGGCCCGTGGGCTGAGGGGATGGATGCAGAACAGCGACCTGAGAGGCAGGTGAGGTGCTGCGGGTGCCCCACAGTCCAGCTCCAGTGTCGGATCAAAGGTGGGCTCTGATACCTGGACACTCCCAGAGGTGCGACAGGAAGCGGAGTGGTGACGTGGGGGTGTTTCTGCCTGAGTCAGCCTCCAGCAGTCCCACGGGATCGGATGGGACTGGGCACTGTGGGGCTGCAAACCGGCCGAACCTCCCACACAGTGGTGAGGTGAGCGTCACCCCACCCCAGCTCCATTAGCAGCCACTCTGCACTCTGCTTTACACGGCATTTTGTGGCTCACCTTCAAGCCAGGTACTTTCTGGATAAAAGCAAAGCCACCCACCCCGTGACTGAGTACCCAGTGTGGCTGCTACCTGTGCAGAAACTACGTGGCACTGTGCTTTGGATATCACCGGAGCTGCCAGGAGGTGGACAGGGCCCTGCATCAAAAGGCATCCTGGGAACCCTGGGATTGCTGTAACACCATCCCTGAATGTGAAGTTGGACAAATCTGCTTGGAACAGGGAATTTTTGGTCTGAGCTCTTGTTCAGAGCTGGTTGTTGCATTTTCCTCCTCTTGACAATCTCTCCAGAGGAAGCTGAGCCAGTGGAAACGACGTGTGATTCCAGCTCCATTCTGATGCTCAAACACCCTCCTGGACCTGCCTCCCACATCGGGTTTATTTTAAACCTTGCTTCAGCAGGGCTATTCTGATGCAGGTGTGGATGAGTTTATTTCAGACACTTCATGTGCTAATTCATATCCCTATCATTTAGGCTTGTACCTCTCTGGGCATTCGCTTGGTTTTAGCAGGAGCTTGTTTTGGTTTGTCTTTAAAAAGCGCTGCTGCGTATTTATTTGTTGATGGGTGGAACCAGGCTGCCCACGCTGCCTGGCTCTAATTCATACCTTTCAGCTATTTTGGTTTCAATATCTGAAATTGGATGCTTCTGCCAAAAGGAGTGTAGCCCACTGGTGGTTTTTTATGATGCTGGTACAGAAATGACCGTGCTCTATGTTAAGGGTGTGTATTTCAGGTGCTCAGTGTTTATTTACAGACAGTTTAAACTAAAATTGGAGTAGCTGAGGGCAAAATAATGTCTTCTGGGGGCTGTGAGCCAGGCTGAGATAGGGCAGGACTTCATGCCTGTAATGCTGGGTTAAGGCTGCTTGCTGCTGGCCCTGGTGATGATGTCCCCTTTACTTTGTCCCTGGTGTGGCACTGGGACCTACCTGCTGCCTGTCTCATGGGCTGGGTTCTGTGAGTTGAGATAGTGCTCTGGGATGGCTGCAGTGTCAGGGAGAGTTTTTGCTCATAGGGCTTAGCTGGGTTGAGCACTTGGTCTTGCTCAGGAGCTGTGCTGGGGCATGGAGGGGAGAATTGGGGGATGGAGGAAGGCTGAGCCCTGCAGGCAGCTGGGCTGTCCAGAGAATCACCAGGGTGCTGCCTTGGTGTGATGGTGCCAACCGTTGGGTCGTCACATTCTGTTACCCCTGTCATCCTCTTGTTCCTGCATGGTGGAGGCCACTCATAAGACCTTCTCAGGCCCTGGTTGCTCAGCGCTCACCCCAAGTTCTCTCGTGGGAATTTGGGGACCCTGTTTCCTGACCCATTGAAGGGTCAGGGATGGGTCATCATTAGTCATTTTCAATTTTGCTTTTCCCCTGTAAAACACAACAGAAGTTTGGGATGTTTGGCCCTTCCCAGGCTACACGGGTAGCCGTGGCCACATCCCAGCATGGCGGGGAGCAGTGTGATCCCCTGCTCTGGAGTCCTCCCATCGCGTGGGCACGGATGCGTCACGGGCGGCTTTGGGTGGGGGCGCGGGGCGGGGTGTGCTGGGGGAGTGGCAGAGCGTGGCTCACCTGTGGGGCGCTGGCAGTGTGGGCGGATCAGAGACGGGCACGGAGACGGGCACGGAGCAGTGCTGGGCTGCTGGAGGTGGCATGGGGGCCATGGGCGAGCAGGGCACCAGCATCCAGGTGAGCTGGACAGGGGTGATGGGGGGCTCTGGGCCCTTTGCCAAACCCAGGGAGGGTTGTGGTGCCCATAGGTGCCTTTCTGTGCCCCCAGTGTGGTCATGGGAACAGGTGTAGGGGTGCCCTGTGCCCCCCTTTATCCCCCAAATTGGATCCCAATCCCAGTGCTTCATTTTCATTGGTTTAAACCTCATTTAAAGGGGGAAGGAAGGAAGGTCTCAAATCATGTTTTCCCAGCTGCTGGGAGAGCAACACCTCGAGCTGGTATGTCATATTGTGGAGAGGATAAGAGATTTTGTTATTTCTTTTCACTTTATAAACAGTGAAAGGTCTCCTCCGGCGTGTTTCCAGTTTGCTTACTCAGTGCTTCATGCATTTGACAGTTTCTGGTGCATAGGCAGTTTCTTCTATTGTTTGCAGGGATTTTTCCAGAGGGGAAACTTTTTTTTAACATTACAAAACCACAGAAACTGGCAGGAGAAATCTAGGGGAGGTACTGAACTGGAAACAGTTTTAAACTTTAAGGAACAGAAAAGAATGAAAGCAACAAGATAAACTGAATCAGTTTGAGGGGAGTTGGGAAAGTGTGTCCTTGCCACTTTTTGGCTGGGCTGGGCTGGGCTGGACATGCATGGATGTTCTGTGGTGGAAAGCAGTGTTCCCAGACCCAGGGTCTCCTGGAGCTGGATCTGCTCTGAGTTTCCTCCCTCCTGGTCTGTCTTGGTATCTGTGGAGCCGCCTTGCTGGTGTGGCAATGCCTTGCCACTCTTGCAGCAGGATTTGGCCCCAGCCCTTGCCAGATGTTGGCTCATCGTTTTCAGCTTGACAGGCAGCAGGAGCGGTGCCCGCAGGACTTTGTGTGGGAGGACATGCCCTGTGCCCATCCCCATCCCATGGAGTGGGTCAGCTTCACCCTGGCTTGCCATGGAGTGGGTCAGCTTCACCCTGGCTGCTTCTGCATCCAAGCCACCGGTGGAAAGAGCCTGGATATTTTTTTTCCACTGACATCCAGCAGTGCTTCAGGCTTCTTTCCGAGTATTCTTTCCCTTTCTCTTCCCGGCTGGCTGAATGAGCTGTTTTCCCTCCTCCTGGCTCTGACCTTCCTGTGTGCTCAGCCGTGGGCTGCTGGACATCGCTGGCGGGGGGAGTGGGCTGGCAGGGGCTGCCCCTGCAGGAAAGCAGGAGTTGGATGTGCGCAGCACAGGAAGCGGCTGGGAGCTGGAGAACTGCCAGCGCTGGGTAGTTTTTCCTCTCTTAATTAACGAACGGAAAACATCGAGCTCTCCTTTGGAGTGTGTTTTTGCTTTGGAGTAGAGGCACGCTGCCGATGCCGACGGGAAGAGCCGTTGGTGGGGATGGGCTCTGCTGCTCGGCAGTACCCGGGAGGTTGGTGCTCTGGGAACGGTGCCATGCAGGAGCAGCTGTGTTTGGAGTTTGTGGCTGGGGTTTTGCCTCCTCCTGAGTCCTCGTCTTAGTCCCATTGGCACGTAGTGTGTGTCACACCATGGGTTGCCATCAGACACCACCACGTTCCCTGCGCTGGGAAGGCTGAGTTTGCCTGCATGCAGGAGGCTGAGCTCATGCAACTGCCTTCGTGCTGGAGTTGCTGCAGTTTCCCGTGGTTCCTGACCATTGATTCCCCATGGTGCTGTTCCATGTTGAGCTGTTTTCCACTGTGCCTGAGTGTTTCTCTGCTGTTTCTTTGCAGGCCAAACCCATTTATGGTGGCTGGCTGCTGCTGGCCCCGGAAGGAACGGACTTTGACAACCCCGTCCACCGCTCCCGGGTAAGTGAAGCTGAGACATCCTCTCCCTGTGACATGGGTGGGCGTGGCAGGAGGAGCAGCAAGTGCCTGTCCCTGCCCATGGGGGTGGCTGTGACCCTGGGAGTGCCACAGGCACTTCCATGCACCCATCCCCTTGTGCAAACCAGGAAGCTGGGAGATGTTTCCTGCAGCAAGGCTGGAATGCCTTCTCTGGGGTACAAGTTTTCCCATGCTGGGCAGCAGCCTGGGGCAGTGCAGGTGCCGGTCAGGCTTAGTCTGTGCAATTTTATTGCTTGTTGTTTTTGCTTTTTGATGTTTTGATGCTGCTCTGGTTTGCCTGACACGTGCCATGCTGTCAGGAAAGCCAGTGGAGTGTGGGCTCTGTGACTCTGAGCTGTGCTGCAACCATTAAAAAGGCTCCTAGTTTTCCTTCAGGGCTTGGAAACAGCTACTTTGTTTTCTGTAGTTCATCGTGAGCGTGCCCAGAGCTCTAGAGGAAGGCTGCATCCCATCCCCTAGTGTGGATATGCTAATGTCAGGCAGGTCCTGCAGCAAGGAAGGGGCTGAGAGGTGGTTCCCATTTTCTATAACCCTGCAGAGCTCTGAAGCCAAGTGTTGGCAGCAGGGACCTGCAGACAGAGCAGGACACACTCAGCTCCTTCCCAAAGGGGTTTGCTTATGCCTGGCAGAAACAGCAGCATTGTGTGGGGTCAGTGCATCCCCCACTTTCCTGTCCTGGGGGGTGTGAGGCTCAGAAGGATGTGGCCAAAGCGATGTCCTTTCACTGCTGCCTCGTGACGAAGACTTTCAGCCTGTCCCAAGCTTGTCTTGCAGGGAACTTGTTGCTGAGGCTGCCAGGATGGGGCTGTTTTGTGCGTGGGAGGGATGGCAATGGTCCATGAACCCCCTGTCATGCAGCCAAAATGCTCTAAGAGCTGTTTGTAATAAAAAAATCACTCCCGAATGACCAAGAATTGGGTTCTGAGTTCAGCCTGGGGTATGTGGGTCATTATTTGGAGTCACAGCTCATCATAGGCTTGCTGGCCTGACGTAAAGGGGATACGAGACCTGTGTCTTCTCAGAACCCAGGCTGCCTGCTGAGCTGGGGCTTGTGGAGGTCCACAAAGTCCTCTGTAGTTCTGCTTGTCCCTGAGCACCCTGGACTTTGCCCGAAGGGCTGAGAAAAGTGAGATAAGAATTGCTGCACTGGGGCTATGAATCCAGGACCTTTTTTATTTCAGCCTGTTCAACCAGTTTTTGCTCTTGGCTGAAATCAACCTGGCACACATGAAAAAAAAAAAAAAAAGAAAAAAAAAAAAGGCAGTTTTCCAGCCAGATCAGTTCTCCAATCTGATTTGCCATGCAGCTGCAGAGGCAGCAGTGCCAGTGTGGTGCCAGGATTGCCTGAGCAGTGCCATGCCAGAAGTGCAGCCACCATCCAAATTGAGCTCATGTGCTGCTGGGGGACATCTGACATGACATCCTGTTACCCTTCACCGCTGGATGATGGAATAGATGATGCAGGATGAAGCTGAGGGCTCAGAGCATTTAGTTTGGGGATCCTTCTGGTGTCCCCAGTATTTGTGGCATGAATCTGAGTCAGGAGAGGTTTAGTTTGGATATTAGGAAAAGGTTCTTCCCCCAGAAGGTAGTTGGGCACTGAACAGGCTCCCTGGGGAAGAATGGTCATGGTCCCAAGACTGCCAGAGCTCAGGGCAGTCAGCATTGGGCAATATGGACTGGTGCACACAGATCCTCAGCACAGCCCTGCCAGCTGATGTGCAGCTCCAGTGCTCCCAGCAAGGCCCAGGGACTGGTGGGCACTGCCATGACCCACCTCGATGTCTTCTCTTGCAGAAATGGCAACGTCGGTTCTTCATCCTCTACGAGCACGGGCTGCTGCGCTATGCCCTGGACGAGATGGTGAGTGGCCCGGCTGTGTCCAGGCAGGGCATCAGCTGGTTATCTGCTGCCCTTGGAGTGCTCTGCCAAGCTGGAGGAGAATTGTTCTCTCTGAGCTTGACTCTGTGCCAGGCTGGGTTTGTGTGGGAGCTCCATGGACACTCTGCAGAGGATGGGTGGGTGTTTTGGAGGCATGTGGGTCCCACCTGGAATGGGATTCATCAGTTGCCAAGAGATCCTGCTCTGGCAGGAAGTGCTGAAGGGGATCCCCAAGGTCGTTCCCCCTCCTTTTTGCCCAGTTTCCCAGTGCCAGCTGGGTTTTGGTTGTGGTGAATCACCTTGGCAGTGTCCAAGAAGGAGGCCCTGCCTAGCGATGCCCGTGGAAAGTAGGTCAGCTGGAACGCCTTCCCACTGCTTGCCTGCCCTGGAGCTGCAGCTTGTCACCAGCACTGTTCCCATCAGTAAAAGGGGATCAAAGGAAGGGAAACCCATCTGCTGTGAGCTGCAAAGTGGGGCTGAAGAGCCCAGTAGGTCAATCCCAGGAGCACCTAGGACTGCTGATTTATCCTGCTGGCTACAGAAAGCTCATGGGAGGGTGCCCAAGGCTGAGCAGGCTGGCACAGTGGACACCCATGTGCTGGGATCTGCCTGGATGGGAAGCTCAGGAAGCCAGCTGGGGACAGAACACCTGTGGGACAGGGACACATGGGGACCTGTGTCTGTGGCAGGGAGGCTCCCTGTGAGGTCAGTGTGCCTTGGTCCTGCCCCTGTGAGAGCACTGTGGGATGAGGAGGCACTGCTAGTGTGGCTCAGATTTCATGCTGTGTTTGTTTGTATTTTTACTTGGGGTTGGTCCAAGTGCCCTAAATAATTTAAATGTCCTGGGTAGGAGCAGTGGAGGCTTTAATACATTTTCAGTGTCAGCAGCCTGGCTCTGCATTGGGCTGGTGTTTCCTGTCCTACACTGACAGGAGGGTGGTGTGTGTCTGCATGGAGCAGGGAGATTCCCCAGTCTGAGGTAGAGGTGCAAAAATGGTGGGGAACACAATCTGGAGGATTTTTTTGCATCCTGAGGAGGTTGATGTGCCCGAGGTTCTGCCACATCTGGGCAGCAGCAGACAGGCAGTGCCCCAGCCCCGTGCCACAGGGGCTATTGCCAGAGAACAGAGGACAGCAGGAGCATCCTGCAGTTCTCCAGGCACCTGTTTTTTCCCTTGAGAAGGGAGAAAGTGGAAAAATACAAGCAAAAAGGGAAGGTACACATGTGCAGCACGGGATGGTGTCCCAGGCAGTGTGACGCCACTGTGCTGGCTCCTGGACTCTCTGCCCCATGGCCACTTGTGGGGTGATGGATCCCAGGAGGGTCTGGCCTTGTCACAGGCGTAGGTAGAGGAGACTGTCATGGATCCTTCCTCCTCACTGGGCTTTGACACATGGTGTAAAAATACTCTCCTGACCTTTCCACCCCTCCAGCTGTGCCAGCCCCTTGCCCTGTCCCCACCACCTCTGTGGCCTGGTGAGGAGTAACAGGGCTGGGTGCCTCATCCAGGGGGTGCCAGCAGAGACACTGGTTTTTTTATGTGTGATCCACTTTGCAGTCCACTCAGGGATGATCTACCCCCAGCACGTCCCAGTTCCTCCCCAGGAGCTGGATGGGGGTCCTGTGGGAGCCTCAGTGCAGAGCAGCCTCTGGAGTGTGCGGGAGCCGGGCGGCAGCTGCCCAGAGACCTCCCAGGCAGTTGCAGTCTGGGATTGAGTGGCTCTGCTTGAACCTTTCAGACAGTAATTTTGTGGGTTTGGCAATTTTTGCTCTTATTAAAAGCAGAATTGGAGGGAGGGGTGAGCCTGGTAGGGGAGTCCTGGGCTGGTGATGGTGATGGAGACATTCCTGTGCCTGGCCAGGAAGGCTCTGCTCCTGACTCCCAGCACATTGGAGAGCAGTGGGGTGTGGAGGGGCAGCTCAAAACCCAACCCTGGGTTGGGGAGACCTCAGGGAGTTGCCAGAGATGTTGGTGTTGTGGTACTCAGAGGCAGTAGGATGGGGCAGCATTGAGTGCAGGAGCCTTTTGGTATGGGATGGGTCAAGTTTGGTGTTGGATTGGAGTGTGTTAGTAATGGCAGATGGGACAAGCAGGCACCAGCTGCCCTGCTGGCATCCAGCTCTCTCCTGAGACCTCCCCAGGGATATCCCAGAGCTGATCCTGAGTCTGTGCTCCTGCTTGGTCACCCTCTTTCTGTGTGTCCACTGTTCTGTCTGTCCTTTCTCTACCATAGTTGCAGTCTGAAAATAAAGTGAGTTCAGCACGATGGCTGAATGGGAAGAATTTGCACAGGCAATGGACCTTCATCCCCTCAAACCAGGCTGAGCTGCCAGACTCTCTCCCTGGGGTCTCTCTCTTTCACACTGGGTGCAGTTGGTGGCATCCAGAACCAGCCTGGCCGCTGGGAATGCCCAGCAGATCCCACCCCCTTCCCCTCTGTGGGGATCGTGCCAGCAGCCGTTCCCAGCTCTGCCGAGCCCTGGCTAAGCTGAGCCTGCTCAGACGTGCAGAAATTCCTGCCTCCCAACTGTGGGTGGATGTGGAGGTTGTGTGATCACTTGGGGTTGCCTTCCCATGCTGAACATCCATGACTGCACCCTGATGGTGGCTTGCTCCCGCTGTTTGATAAACCTTCGTGCGGGGACTGATGATGACAGGAGTTGATGCTTCTCTGCAGCAGCTGGAGGATGACAAAGCCACTTTTACTGAGGGAAGGCAGGGAAGAAGTTGGGGACAGGCTTGGGACTGAGCTGCTGTGTTCTGAGTGTCGATGGACAAGTTTCAGTTCTCCTGGTAAAACACCCTGTGGTCTCCAGTGAATCCACTGCTGTGGGAAAGCAGCCCAGCACCGTGGTGCTGGGGCAGTCAAGAGGTTTTGGTTGGGATATGGGAGCTGCCACAAGAATAGTGCTGGGCTCAGGGGCCAGAGCCAGCGAGTGGCAAGTGCAGAGCTTTTGCCTCCTTTTGTTTTGATTGCTGTGATCTATAATTAGCGGCCAAGGTCTCTATAAATAGAGCCCGTCTGCGTGGGAATGGAAAGGCAGGAGGGGTTTTGTAGGGATGGAGAGCACTGCCATGTCCCTGCCTGGGCCTGCAGGTGGGCCCGTGGCCTCAAGCACTGCCTGGGGATAGATCCAGCCCTGTGGCTGGAGCAGGTCAGAGGAGAGGGTCTGGATCTCCAGGCCAGCTTCTTAATGACTCACTGCATGTCCAGGGCCAGGCCTTGTCTCTGTGCCTTGGTTTACAACTGTGCCATTTCTCTTGAGCTGGGATTTATACTAGGTTAGCATTTTGCATCTGTCTTGGGGGTATTCTCGTGTCACATCAGGCTTCCTTCTGATAGCTGAGACTATTAATTTAAGAGGTTTTTTTTCTTTGTGCATATGCTGGTTTGAAAACAGGATAAATTTCAGGCTTGTCTGGGAGCATCTCAAACTCACTGATGCTGTGAATGACAGCCAAGGTGAGAGCATCTTCTGGATGGGCTCTTTTAGTTTCCCTGCAGGGGTTCAAGAGGAGCATCCCTGGGCATGACATACCCTTTTCCCAGCTAAGTGACTTCAGTGTGTGTCTGGCACTTCTCACCTTGATGAAGTGTGAGGGTGGGCTGTGAGCCCTAACTCTACCCTACCCCTTACTTGCTGGAGTCAAATTGCTTTCTGAAATTGGGAAGGGGTTTAAGAGGATGCTGAAAGCAATAGTCAGCCACCTCAATACTAGAGTTTGCTGGGGTGGTCCTGCTCCTAAGTCAGGAACTCAGATGGATCATAGTATCATTAACCTCAGTACAATGGAGCAGACATCTCTGCTCCAGCCTGTGATGGCAGGGAGGGAGGTCAAGAGGGAGTCAGGAGCTGAAGGGACTGGGATCAGATGAAGAGTAGGGCCAGCCTGGCATCTGGGAATGGTTAAGGGAGCAGTGGGACCCCTGGGCTGGGTGTATAAATAGGAGAAGAGAGGCCAGCTCAGAGGTGGGAGGTCTGGCACTGCACAGTGGGGCTCTGGGGTCACATCTGGAGACCTTCTCGGCCCCAGGCCCCACTCCTGGCCACAGAAACCTAAAGAACTGATAAATGGGTAAAAAGGAGAATGGTGTAAGTGTTGGTAGCATCTGGAGGGGGATCAGAGGGAGGGATGCGTGCTCAGTGATGTTGTGATCCACAGACCTGTGTAATTATTGTTTCCTAATTCACCCCCCTCCAAAATCCTCTTTATTTGAAGGAAAGGAGCATTTTAAAGTGTCACTGTCAGCAGAGCTGCACCACGATAATTTTCATTGTAGTTCCCTCCTTTGTCATCTGTATTGTTTTAAGAAGCCAAGAACCCGTGTGTGTTTTTTTCCTCCTTTTCAGATCAAAGCAGTTTACTTCAGTTTTGGCACAGAATTGAAATTTGTTGGCAGGGATTAAAACAAACCTTAAACATCCTGGCCTCTCTGTCCTTACTTTTTCCACACGTTTTGCCATTTAAGTTTTTCCAAGCTCTCCCTGCCCCCTCCTCCGTGGGAGCACCAGGCTTTACAAACCCCATTCCCCTCATCCCCTGTGGTTTCCCCTCATGGACACAATTTTGCCAGTGCCTCTGTTTGCCAGATCAAGACTTTCAGTTTCTGTTTAGCATAAAAAGCTTTTGGCTTGAATCAAAGCGTATTTGAAATTTAAAGTAAGCAGAGACAGGAAGGCTGGGTGGGAGTGACTGTGTGAGGCTCAGATGGTGACAGGGACCCCCGTCCCAGTTTTTTTCCAAGACTGGATTTAGTCAAGTCATGGTGGACAGTGATCTGTAAGGAGGTTTTATGTGGGATGTTTGGTGCATATCTCAAAGATGATGCAGTAGCAATAAGGAAATTATGGGAAAATTGGGAAGCAGAGAGCCTTTCTCCTCCAGGGAAGCTGAGCAGGAAAGGGACATCCAAAGGGAGAGGGGACAAGCACATCCTTGTGACTGCTCTAGAGGAGATGCAGAGACAGCACAAGTGCTGGTGGCTCTGAACAGAGCTTAGAGATCTTTGATGGATTTCTTGTGTTTAATTTTCAGTATTGATTTGGGGAAAAAAAAAAAATCCATGAACCTGCAGGGAGCCCTGGGAACTCCTTCCCTGGGACATTGCTGAAGCCAGGACCAAGCAGACTTGAGGGGGTTGAGAGGAGGATACACAACTTTTCATTTATGGTTTTATATTAATGTCTGTCTTGATGCTTATCCAAGTGTCGTTAGTGGGATTGGGTGTGGGGATCCCATAATGATGACTTTGGGGGCTTCACATTTTTCCATTTCTGTCTGCTCCAAGTGTCTATCCCCAGTTGCTGTTGGAGGTGGGTCCTGCTTTCAGGACACCTGTGGGCTTCTCCAGGAATGATTCCCTACACTGCTGAACCCTCTGTTTTATGTCTTTCAGTTTGGCTTAGTGTTTTTCTGAAGGTAAAACTGCTGAGCTGCACAAGGGCAGTTTGGGGGAACAGGGAGGTCTCCTCCAGAGATGGCTCCAGCATGAGTCCTGGTGACTAACAGTGGCCAGGGACCATCATCGGGGCCCCGAAAGTGCCTGTGTTTATTGTGAGCTTTGGAGAACACTGTTGTCCACATCCAAGCCCCCAAGAAGGCCATTTTGTGGCTACAGGACACTCTCAGGAGAGGCCCCAGTGTGAAGCAGTCCATGGTGGGAGGTTTGGGAGTTAACAGGCAGAGAGAGGATGAAAGCACAGTTGGGAAAGCTCGATGCAGCCAGCGACCTCCTAACACAAGCTGCTTTGATGACCTGGCCCAGGTGCTTCCTTCCTGGAAACAACACAGCCGCTATTGTCTTCTGCAGGGCGAGCCACAAAGCTGGAATTGCTCTTAGGCTGAGCAGCCTAAGTGCAGGGACAGGTTCAAGTGGCTCCATCCTTCTGCTTTTTCCCCACTCCTCGTCCCTCGGGACCTAGCAAAGACATTTGTGTAGAAGACGTGTGCCAGAGCAGTGAGGGAAGGGAGCTGGAGTTTAGATTGCATTTATCTTGTTCATGGGGGGCAGAGAGAAGCAGGCACTTAGAGCAGCTGGAGTTTCTCTGTGACTCCTGGACCTGTGGCTTCCAGCCTGGCTGTGGGCTCTTGGTGAAGGAAAAACGGTATCTACTGTAAAAGGTTAATGGGGAAATCAAGCTCTGATGGCATTTAGGAGGGAAGATGTCAGGGCTGGCAGTGAAATGATACAGCTAAGGCTGAGCAGTTACCCTCACTCAGGCCCCGTGATCCCCCCAGGCAGCCGGGGAAGGGGCTGCAGCAGTGGGTGCCTGATCTCAGCTCTTTCCAAGCCAGGACAGTGCTGGGCTGCCAAGCATCCCCCAGCCCCTGGGTGGCCGTGCCAATCCATGGATGCATGAATGACCAAACCATCCAAGGAACCAACAAAACCACCATTTTTGTTCTGTTGCCTCGTGCTGGGGAGGGGGTGTGAAATGAGGTGCCTGTGGCACAACCCTGAGCCCACCAGCTGCAGCCATGTGGTGGGGATGGGGTTGGGTTTAATTCTTTCCAGCCCTGTTGTAGGCCACTCGATCAGGTCAGTGAAGACCACCAGTGGGCCGTGGGCTACCGGTTAGGTGACACTGGGCAGTGTCCCTTTCCCTGCTCCTAGAAGAAGCAGCATCCCAGAAGCTGGCACATCCCTGTTCCCGCCGAGGGTCATGAGGTATCCTGGTGTTGACTGGTGGGATTCAGTGCTGCAAACCCCTCAGTGACAGCTCAGAGAGGAGAACAAGGATGTGAATGGAACAAGGCAACAAAGCTGCTCCAAAAATCAAAGCGCGTTCCCCCTTTTTTCCCCCAGCAGAGATCCTGCATTCATTGATTGTTGACATGACATATGTGGGTTGGAGAAAGGCAGCGGCAGCTTCTGGCAGGGGAGGAAGGGGCTGGGGGGGCCAGAGGGGCTCTGCAAGCCGAGATGCTGATTACCAGGGGCAGCAAATAGCTTGCAGCTGCCTCCGCTCAACACGCTCTTTGTGGCGCTTGCAGCCACTCTTTGGACACAGCTATTTTTAATTTCCCCAAGCGCGCACAAAGCAAAGGGGGTGGGCGATGCCGCCGGCGTCCCCCCTTCCTGCCCCCCGCTCCCACCCCTTTCCCAGCCAGCCCTGCGCTTCCCGGCTTCCTCCCACCCTCCGGGGAATGTGGGGAGCTGCACTCCCTCTTTTTTTTGGGTCCGCATTGGGAGCCGGCCTTGGCTTGCCCCCCCCCTCCCTGCACCAGTGTGTGCGGGGAGCTGGGAAAATGCAGAAATAAATAAATACGCAATTAGGCAGGCGTCCAGCCATGGAGGGGGGCGTGCTGCAAAAAGAGACTCTGGCCAAATTTTGGAATGCCTGAGAAAGCGGCTGGAGCCGTGAGTGAGCGCGGGGTTGTGGGCTTCCCACCGCCACTCCCCTCCCGACGGAGAAGGGGCGGCTGCGACCCCTGAGGAGGAGGAGGGAGGGTGGCAGCTCCCAGCCTTGCTCTCTGGGGGCTTTCCACCCACTGGCATCTCACTGAGTCCAGGACAGGGCATGTTTGTGCTGGAGCTGTGATGAGAGCAGGGGGTCTCAGCCCCCGGTGTGCTCTTGCCTTGGCTCAGGAGCGATTTTTCCACCGAAAGCCGAGGTGTGCCCTCTGTTCAAGCAGCAACACAGTTTGGGGTTAATAAATTACTTATTTGCAGCCCTTGTTTCTCTGTTAGGTAAGCATTGGTGAATATGATATTTCTGCTTTATCCCAGGAATGAATTATTCATCAGGTTTGGAGGCTGTAAAAGGGACGTCAAGTTAAAACTTGCATGGAGACAAGCCGAGGTCTTCAGTGAGGTTTTGTAAACAGCTTTTCTCAGGGTTACCAAATTCAGGGTTTTTGCAGGAATTTTCCCCCTTTTGTCTGTGCTGTTTTGAGACATTTCTGGTGAAGAATGAGAATTTCCAGGCAGGTTTGATTATTTGTCTTGCTTATTGAGTTATCATGGGCTGCAAGATACAAAAATAGGAAAAAATTGTTGTCAAAATGCTGTTTTTCTTTTATGATGGACCAGGTAACAGCATGGGAATGCTTTCTTAGTAATATGTATTTTGTAAAACCTTTTTATTTTGCCCTGTTTCTTCAAAACTTCAGCGGAGGCTCTTCCCTGCAGTCACTGAAGTCTGACTGCAAGTAGGTAATGAGATAAAACAGCCAGACAGCCTTGCTGAAAGTTGAAATTACCATAGGTAAATCACGTGTGTGGCAGCTTCGCTTACCCTTCACCTCCTTCCTGCAGGATCTGATCCAAGAGCTGGTTTGTGGCAGTGTGTTAGCAGGCTTGTGCTCTGCTGCCTGCCACAGGCAGCTCAGCTCCTCTTGTGCTGCTACAGGAGAGCAGGTCCAGGGACAGAGGTGCTGTGGGGAGGGGTTTGGGTGCTCCAGGAGTTGGGGAAAGCTAGGAAGGTCCCACCTTCCCTGGAAGTTTTTCCCCCCATGTTTTCCTGGTATGCACCCCACAGCCATGCCCTGTTTTTGCTGTCCTGGCACTCCTTGCCATGGGGCTGCAGGGAGAAAATCCTTCCCTGTGAGGGTGAGGAGGCCCTGGCACAGGTTGTCCAGAGAAGCTGTGGCTGCCCCATCCCTGGAAGTGTCCAAGGCCAGGTTGGACGAGGCTTGGAGCAACCTGGTCCATTGGAAGGTGTCCCTGCCCATAGCTGGGGGTGGCACTGGATGGGCTTTAAGGTCCCTTCCAACCCAATCCATTTTGGGATACTGTGACATGATTCTGGGCTTCTTGGCTTTTACACTCTCCAAGCCTTGGCTGCTGTGGCTCCAGGTGCCATATCTGTGCCTCTCCATGACTTTGTGGCCAAACAGAGCTCTGGTAACCTGCAGCGAGGCTGTGGGCTACTCTCCCACTGTGACCCATGGCTGTCACCACTCTCCTCCCAGTTCTGTTTGCTCTGGGTGACAGGTCCTTGGGCAGAGGAGACAGAGGGAACAGGCACTCAGGATCATTCTAGAAGTGTCCGGGCAGCATCCTGAGCCTGTACAGGATTTCCACCTGTTGCGATGGTGTCACTGGGGAGAAAAGGTGGGGTTTTGAAGCACACCCAGCCTTGGCCCTTTCCTCCACATTTCATCAGCCCTGTTGTGTTCACATTGATAAAGTCACAGGGATCACCAGGGTGCTGGGGAGCTACTGGGCTATAATTAGGGTTTTGGTTCACTTTCCTGGCTGCTTTCCTGCTAGGGGAGGGACAGCAGGGATTATGGATGGAGCAGATGTGTGGAGGGAGGGGATGTTTGGCTTGCATGGGTGGTTAATGTCATGTACAGTCCAATGCTGGGGGGGGTAAAGTCTGTCATCCCAGGCATGAGGGATGGAGAAACCTCTTGGGCTCATCCCCCTCACATGCACTAGCCTCAGATTGCTCCTCTCTGCTGGGATTGCACAGCTGCTCCCAGAGGAGGGGTTGGGAGCAGCTCACGGCTGTGAACTCCCTCCTCTCCCTGTACGCCTCTACAGGAGCCAGATGTGAGCAGCAGGTTTAGGGAGAAAGTGCTGCTACCCTGGGACAGTTCCAGCAGCCTCATATGTTATTCCTGAATTTTTCTGGGCATTTAAAGCACTTTTTACCTCAGGTGCCACTTGCCTGTGAGCCTGGTGGTGCCTGTGTGGCCAGGACAGCTCTTGGCCATCAGTGTTGGTGCCTCCACCACATCGTGCCTGTGGCAGCAAAGCCCGGCTCGAGGTGCTGCTGGGTGGTCTCCTTGCCCTACAACAACCATGTGAGCTTGTTGGGAACTTTTCTCCTTGGAACTGGCCAAAAAGCTCACATTTTGTGCCATTTGGTGGGATGGCCAGTGGTCAAAGTTTGGAAAACCCTCTCCAGCCCTCACCTTGGTGTTTGGGAAGGTCTCTGGGGTCCAAGCTTGTCTGGAAGCTGCTGGAAGGAGCGCAGAGTGGGTGTGGGGTTTTCTGTAAGGGTGTGGGGTGCAGGATGTGGATGCTGCTTGGTTGGCCAAGCCAAGCCAAACTCTTTGGCTTGGGTTGGCCCTCACACCTCCAGCTGCAGACCTCTGGGTGCCCTGGGAGTCCAGTCTCCTGGTATTCCCAGCCCAGCAGGAAGCTCTGCAAAGCTCATAAGAGCGGCGCTGGGGAATAATGAGATTTCCAGACTAATTTGGCCGGATTCAAGAACTTCCACTGAAGCATCTGCACCTGTGGGAGTTGCCTGAGCCTCTGGCAGATCTGGGGCTGCTGATCCCCAGGGCTGTCCTCTCCTCCTCTGCAGTCATGAGTGCCAGTACAAGACCCTGTATTGACAGTCCTGGGGAGTGAAGGTGGGAAACCCCACCACAGTGGCAGCAGGGCAGTGCAGGGCCTGAAATTATCCAGAGCTCCAGATGATGGCTGTTGGAGGTGGCTCTTCATGGCTGTGATGGTGCTCACGGCTTGATCTGTCTTTGCTCTGATTCCTCTGCTCGGCTGCATTTGCAGGAGAGATTGTGGGATGGCTGGGGACAAGGACACCTGCCTTTCCTTCCTCTCTAGGCTATCAGGGAAATGGTTTTACTTAGTGGGAGATACAGGGATTTGATTGATCTAATTTGCTGCTTTCCTTGGGTGACAATTACCTTGGTCATGTTCCCTCACTCCCATAAAGCAGAAATCTAGGTCCAGCTGTGATGTAACAGGGCTAGCCAACATGGGTAGAGGTCATCCTGCCTCTATCCAAGCTTTCCTCTTTCTGAGCTGTGTCCAAAACTGGCATTACTGTGTGTATGACATCTCTGTGTGTGGGTGACCTTAGGGAGCTGTGGTTGCTGGTGTTTGATGGAGCCCCTTGCTGCTGGGGAAGGCTGTGCGAGCCAGCGTGCACCGAGGTGATGGTGAGCTCCTGCACATGTGTGCCTGGCATGTGGTGCAGGGACCACCTGGGACTCATCTCCTACACTGAGGGGGTGGAGGATAAAGTTGATGAGGCCAATTTGGAGCAGTGCAATTTAAGATTCAAGATGCAATTGAAGCCCATTTTTTCCTTCCCACCCCCAAGTGACTGCAGTTCCCTCTCTAGGAAACTCCTGCCATGATCCCTGCACCAAGCTTTGGTCCCTCCATGGTCTTGCTGGGTTTTTGCTATTGGGCTGATTACCATGACAACTTGCTGCAAGGCTGCAGATACTTGCTTCCCCTTTGCTTGCTGTGCCTGTGCATCGGGGAGTAGGGAAGATGCCACTCTGGCAGCTGCGAGCAGATGGGGTTGGATCTGTTATCATGTATTCCTCCCACCCCCCTCCTCAGAGGGGAGGAGGACATTTTGCATTTTAAATGCATCTAAATCCCATAGAGCAAGGAGAAGGAATAACTGTTGGGTTTGCAGGGCTGCAAGGTAGTGCCTTTGGCACTGCAGGGCTGGCAAGTGCCTGTGCTGGGCTTCTGCTTTGGTCCCCAGAGAGCTGGGATAGGGGTTGAGTGGATGCTCCAAACTCTTTATGTAATGTTTGGCTTTTGCTTTGGTCTGCAAACAGCTGAGATGGCAGCTCAGAGCAGCCTCTGGATCCCCCCTCCTGGTGGGACCTTGCTGTCCTTCCCATCATGGTACTAGTGTTTTCTGCATCTCTCTCCCTCTTCCTCTCCAGCTGCCCTGGAAGTGGAATATGCGTATCCATGGGTGCAAGCTTCCCTGAAAGGCTCCCTGGATTTGTCAATGCTGCTGAGGACCTAGAGGGTCAGACACCAGTGCTGAGGGAGGTTGAACCCACTTGGTGACCACCACGGGGGTTGCTGACCCTGCCTGCCCATCATGAGTGGTTGTGCCAGGACTGGATACAGCTGTTCCCACCATGCACAGACCCCTCGGAGGCCGTTCAGCAGGAAAGAGGTTAACAGGAAGGAGGCAGGCTAGGCTCTGGCTGCCAGCTCCGACCCTGCTTTGGAGTGGGGAGCAGCTGGGAGCTGCAAGAGCAGTGCGAAAATAGCCTTATAAGGCCAAGACACGCCGGCTCCAGCCTCCGCACAGCCCCGGCCGGGCTCGCTCTGCTCCAGCACCCACTCCCCGGATGGGTGCCCGTGGGGACGGGGCTATACATGGGATGTGTGGCCCCAAACTTGCTGCCTGGGCTCCCCTTGAATGGGTGCTGGCCATGCCTCGGTGAGGTGGCACTGGGTGGGACAGGAGCCCGAGGGTGCTCCTGGCCAGTTTGTAGGCAGCTCCCAGCCTTGCTCAGTGTTTAGACTCGCTGTCTGTGGACATAAACACCGACTCTGCTGAAAAGTGGCCCCTGGCTGAACTCTCCTGCTCTTCACCCCCTTCTCAAACTGCTCCCGGGGAAGAAAATTCCTTCCCACTGGCAAAAGGGGAGCTGATGTTGTTTTATGTCCTGGTGGAGGCTCAGGAGGGCTCTTCAGGGGCTGGCATGCAGGGACAGGTGTGTGTGTGGCACTTGCTAACCCATCCCACCTCCTTGGGGTGGGGGACCTGGGGCTGTGGAGAATTCCTTCAGCAAAACAAATCTCAGGAGCTGGCTGTCAGCACCTGTGATGAAAAAGCCAGGGTCAACAGTGGGGAAATCTGTAGTGGGGCTGGGGGAAGTGGCATTTCTGGCCTTTATCCATCTGGGGTATATTTTGCACTGCTGGCTGCATTACACCAGGGCGAGTGTCCTGTCCTCTCCTTGTGCTGGCACAGGTTTGTTGCCAGTACAGAGGCACATTGTCATGTGCCAAGGCCATATCTGCAGAGCACTGCTCGTGCCTCCATCTGTGAAAGGTATAATGGCTTCTGGCAGGTGGGTGAATCCAGGCAGTGGTGACATATGGGGGCACCTTCCCCCGTTTCTTGCACAGGGACACAAGGTGTGAGTACTGAAGTACTGTGTTGCTTGATACTTCCATGTGAATGTGGCACTTCAGGGCATGGTTTAATGGTGAACATGGTGGTAATGCTGGGTTGGTGGTTGGACTGGATGATAAAGGTCTTTTCCAACCTTTATGATTCTATGATTCCCCTGTCAGTAGTAAAAAGCTGTTTTTCCATTCCCTGGTGCATGGCCAGAGGTTTCTCAGCAGCTTTCACTGAGCAATAGATGCTGATACAGAAAGTTTGTAGGTGGGAAAGGTGTGCTCAGGTGGCCAAGAAAAGATACCTCCCTCTTGCTTGGTTGGCCCAGGGAAAGCAGAGCTGCCATGGGCATGTGGGAGCACAACCTTCTGCTGCCCTTTGAGGGATGACTGCTCCAGTCCATCCTTTTGCAGAGCCTGCAGAGGTTGTTTTCAAGAGCCTTTGTCTAATTTAATAAATCCAGGATGCTCAGCCTGCCAGCTGATCTATAAGTGTAATAAAATCCGCCCACCACAGCGCTCCGGCCCCGTTGTGGCCCTATCGATAGCCTCGTGCCTGGTGGCAGGAAGCCTAAAAAGCTCATTAAAGCCCTGCTGCCATGCCAGCTGTGCTCGCCTGGCGCCTGGGCAGCTCGAGGCAGGCTGAGCCAACCCTGTGTGTGCACAGAGCATCCCCAGCTGGGATTTGGGAGCTGCATCCCCAGCTGGGATTTAGGAGGTCATGCCTCCCCTTGCATGGCTGAAAAGGGGTGGCTCTACATCTGAAAAAGGATCCTCTGCAACCACCTGAAAGGTGGTAGCCAGCTGTGGGTCAGGCTCTTCTCACAGCTAACAAGTGATAGGAAAATAGGAAACAGCCTCAAGTTGCTCCAGAGGAGGTTAAGATTGGATATTAGGAGAAATTAATTTACTGAAAAGGGTGGTCAGGCCTTGGAACAGGCTGCCCAGAAAAGTGGTGGAGTCACCATCCCTGGAAGCATTCAAAAAACGTACATGTGATGCTTAGGGACATGGTTTCATGGAGGACTTGGTAGTTCCCTGGGTTAATGATTGGAGGTGTTTCTACAATTCTATAACTTTTCAAGGAGTTGGTGCTTTCTCGATGGCCTCCAGGTGGGAATGGTGGATGTGGCTCTGGTTTGGGCTGCCAGTGCCGTGCTGGTGCTGGGAGCTGCATGTCCAAGCTGTGTCTGTGCCCTTGCACAAGCTGTGGTTGTCTCCATGTGCCCCTGACAGTGGGACAGTGGGGTCTTACTCCTTTCTGTTTGCATCCTGCCTGGAGCACTGTGACCAGCTGGACCCAGGCACTGGGATGGACGAAGCTTTTAACAAGCACAGGAGCTGCCTTTGCAGAGCACTCAGGAGTGCTTTGAGTGAGCTGTGCTCGGCAGCCACTTCATGAATATTTTAGCTGGGAGAATTAACATTTGTCAAGACACATTTATGGAGGCAGCGTGGATGTCTCTTCCCCAGGCGCTGCAGGCTCACTGCTGCTTGGGGCAGTGCTGGGAGCCAGGGCAGAGCCAGCCAGATCCTGGATCCTGAGCCCAGAGTGGGACAGCAGAGCCATGATCTCCCCTGGGACAGCCAGGCCTGGGTGCCAAGGCAACCAGCCTGCCATTTGAGATAGACAAATGGTTGTGGATATTTTTTTTTTTTTTCTATTTCCCTCCTGGTTCTTGGCAGGAAGTAAAATGTCCCTTTTGTTTGGTTTCCTCCTCCCCCTGCCCCATCGCCTTTCTTTAAAGGTTGTGTTCCAGATTTCATCAACCCACATTGTGTAACAGCCCTGGAGAGCGGGTTGGGCATTGGCCATGTCCCATGGAGGCCGTGGCAGAGCCTCTCCTCAGGACATTGACCATGGGGTTACCTGCTCCAAAATGTGCTGTGTACAGCTGCTGAGCAAAGCTCCCTTGTATTTTGTATCAAGCTGCCATAATCTCCATGTGTTAGAAATGACAGGGAAGGTCCTGTCATAAAGGAATTCAGAAGTTTCTGAGTCTAAATAATCCTGTTTTTCTACCTCAACCCTGCAATGTCTTATGGAAATGAGGGACTTTGCAGATAAACCCTTTTGATTTACAGCATCAACTCCTGTACCCGGGAGTTCATTGCCCATGGAACATCCAGCACTGTGCAGGAGGATACAGTAATGCCCTGCTTGGGATTTCTTCCTTCAGACCTCTAAGAGGTCCCCATTCTTTCTGTCCCTCCTTTCCACTGCCCAAGTAGAGGGCTGCTGCAGTTGCTGAGCTCTGCATTCTAGGAGCATCCATCCAAAGATCCCTGCTTCTCATCCAGAGGCTGCTGGTATTGTTGATGTGGAGAGCATGGCATGACTCATGCCCTGGGCACCCAGGGAGGGAGAGGAGGAGGAGGAGAGCACTCTATAGGCTTTGTGTGTTATGGAGAGGGATGCTGTGAGCACGTGTGTGTGTCAATAGGGATCTGTCATTCCAGAGGGAAACAGCAACGTAATTGTTTCTTGTCTCCAGTTCCTCTGCTGGCACTGGCAGCATGGAGAGCTGGAGCTGCTCCTGTGATGCAAGTGCTCCCTTTCCTGTGCTGATGAGGGGCAGGGACTGCTCAAGTGACTGGGCTGGGGGCACCTGGTGGTACTAGTGGCCTCAAGGGGAGCTGCTGATGGGGGCCATAATGGTGTCCTCTGCTTCCACAGAGATGCACCTTGCTGCACTTCCATTCCTATCCCCAGTTAAATGACACACCCAGCCACCAGATCAAGTTCTGGGATAGCTGTGGGCTCCATCCCATTGACAGCAACATGGGAGATGGCAAAGGTAGGGCCAGCGCCTGGGGATGGGGCTGTCTCTGAGCTGGGGCCTGGCAGCAACCAGCAGCTGGAGCAGGAGCTGAGCCTGAGCATCCACTCCTGTCTCACCCAGACACGAAGCCACCCTGGGGCCTGATGCTGGGTTCATCCCTATATCAAAGTATCTGCTCTTCCAAGGGCGGGTTGAAATCCCAACCTTGTTGTTTTGGTGTCTCTGCCATGCAACACCTCTCTGGTTCCTGATTTATTTATTCCCTTCCAGCTGCTGAAGCCACAAAGTCCTCACTTGGCCAGCTTTGCTCATCCTTCTCCAAGGTTTCCCAGCCATGAGAAACCCCCCAGCCCAGAAACAGGTGCTCAGAGTCAGAGAAGGGGTCCAAGCCATCTCCTTGGTGGAGTTGGTGTGTGTGCACACGCGTTTCCACCGGACACCATTTGCATTTTGCTTCACTTCAAAGTGCCTGTGCTGCCTTCAAGGAAGGAAACAAATGGTGTAAAGGAATTTACATCCCAAGCGAGCAGGGCTGCTGGTCTGTCAGGTTTCATCTGCTGCCAAGGGGTGCGGTGGTGCAGGGGAGCTGCTGTGGGATGGAGGATTCATCCCTGGGGCTGCAGGTGGAAGAGGGTCATTCCCAGCTTTGCTCTCAGCCCTTTCCTGGTGTCTGGCTCAGAGATGCGGTGGTGGATGGAGACCCATGTGTCAGGCTGTGCATTCACCCTTCAGAGGGAGGGCTGAGTGGCAAAACCACTTTGCAGGGCCAGCCCAGCAGTGGGGGTGCCCCAAACCGGCTCCTCTGCTCCCAGTGTGCTTTGGTCAGGGCTGGGTGTGAGCAGTGGGAGCAGCCACCCTGAACTGCCACGGGGTTGGAGGATGTTGGTTCTTCCTCTCCTCCTGTGCCAGCTCCCTGCCAAATCCCTCAGGGGCCTTACAGGGAGTCAGGGGACTCAGTGGCCCAGGATCTGCCTGTGGGACTGGGGCTCCCTCCCTCCTCCTCACCCCCCTGTCCTTGTTAATTCCCTGGTGCAAAACTGTTCTGGAAGGTGAAGGAGGTTGGACCCGGACCTTAGAGTCCTGGAGGCCTTGGCTGTGCTGGAGGCCAGCGAGACAAAAACTTTTCTGAGACTCCACTTGGAACAGGAGAAAGTTTTTCCGTTGGGTTTTTATAGCTCCCGGAAAGCAGGGTTTTATTTTTGTTGTCTAAGACAAAAAATCCTCTTAGGAGCTGACTACCCGCGGCGGTGCAGGGCGGGAGGCTGGACATGTGCCATGCTGGGGGTCTGGGCTGGGCTTTGCTTTCCTTCCCTCCATCCTGAGGGTTCTCTGATTTCCACAAGGAAGAGAGGAGGGTTTGGTGTCCTTGATGTAGAACTGGTCCTGTTCATGTACCCAGTGCTGCAGCCCTGTGACGGCTCCTTGCCACCCCTGGGCTGCCATAGGATGCTCCCACCCAGGGACACAGCTGCAGGGAAAGCCCTTTCCTGGGGAAAGGGGCTATTTCCTACTGCCTGCAATTGGTAAAACTTGGAACTTTGGGGGTCTGATCTGAATTTTCTGAGTTTGTAGACTGGGGCCATTGGGCTCTCCCCAGTCACCCTTTCTTTGCATGGCACAGGCTGCTTTTGGAGGGGTTTTGCTGGCAGGGGAGCTGGTTTCCATGGTAAAAATCTTAACAGCATCTGCCAGAAATCCATCTCCTTGTTGGCCTGGCCATCTGGAGGGCACAAGGAGGCTTTGGCAGGGTGGGGAGGTGTCTGCAGGCTGCTCTCAGTCCTCCTTTGGTGCCATTGGCAGCTCAGAGGGATCTCACCCTCAGTCATTTATGTCCCAGGTGCAGGTTTGCCCTGGGATACTGGAAGGACCCCGGTGTCACCAAGCCTGGTGGGGACAGGCAGGCTGAGAGCCATGGAATTGCTCGGGTGGAGGGCTGCGGGTGCCAGGACTGAGTGGATACACTGTAATCGGATGAGCCAGCACTGCTCCAGATGGACCTGTCAGCTCTTATCAGTGCTGACACCCCTCTGGGTGTCCCTCAATGTCCTCTTGGGCCACAGGGGCCACCACCTGTCCCACTTCACCAGGTCTGCCTGGAGCAATGGGGCTGAGATAGGACACTGTTCACAAAACCCACCAAGCAAGGTCCCTTCCATGCTGCAGTCCCTTCCTGGCAAACTCCATGGGTTTTTTTTTTTTTTTATTTTAATGGGGAAAACCCGGCACTTGTGTCTGTCTGTTTATCCCTGAGCCATCCTGTGCTGAGGGCAGTGGTACTTTCTGCTTTGCCACCCATGTCCCCAGGTGCCACCCCACCATCCCAGATGGTTTGCAACTGCAGACCTGAAGCTGGCCACTCAGTGCCTTTCTTTGGTGTCTGGGTGCCACAGCAGGGCAGCCATCTTTCCCTGGATATTTGGCATAGGAGAAGCACCTTACTGGCAGCAATGGGCCAGACTGGTATGGCCAGAGTTGTACCTGTTGGTCTGTGTCCCCAGATGTGCAGCACAGAGCTGTGTGCTGGGCACAGCTCATGGATGGATCTGGGTACTTGTGGGCAAAGCATCCTGGCATCTGCCAGGAGAGGTTTTACGACTCAGCTCTGCACTCCTCTGCTCTTCTCTCCTTAATGTTGCTCCTTTCTCCTTTCCCTCGCAGCCAACCACCCTCCCACAGGGCACCATCAACATGAACCAGTGCACAGATGTGGTGGATGGGGAGAGCCGGACAGGGCAGAAATTCTCCTTGTGCATCCTGACACCAGAGAAGGAGCATTTCATCCGGGCCGAGAACAAGGAGATCATCAGTGGGTGAGTGCAGATCTGGGGCTGAGCCACTCCCAGGCTCTTCCATTAGCCAGGAGGAAGAGGAGGGTGCCCAAGGCTGGGTGCTATGGCCATGCATACCCAGCCTGATCATGGGTGCTGGGGATCCTGATGGGTGCTGCGGAGACCCTACAGTGCTTTTGGGGATCCCATCAGGTACCCAGCCCATTGGGACAGGTCCTGTCCACACACCAGTGGCAGGTCCTGTAATTCTGGGGCTGGCATGTCCGACCTCGAGTGCCATACATCCTCTGATCCTCATCCATCTGTGGGCAGACATGGAATCCTGGTGTGGATGCTCCTTCCCATGGCTGGAAGCTCCCTGGTCCCAGGGGAGCATCCGACCTCCAAGGATGATTAAAACATCACAGGAATGCAGTGGCTCAGTGACACTGAAGATTAGACTGCTAAAACGAGTAAATCAGGGTAAATTTCCCAACTCCAGGTGTTGGATGGTGACCTAGAAACATCCTCTTCCATCACTCACATACCAGCTGGGATTGAAGCTGGCGCTGGTGAAGGTGCAGAGCTCTGGGAGAGCTGAGCTGCCAGGACACGGTGACAGAGTGTGGCTGTGCTGCTGCTCACCTGAGAGCCTTTCCCACATGGTGTGCCCAGAGCTCAATGCCTCCCTCCCAAAATTTGTTGACATTTGAAGCTTGAGCAGGAAGCTGATAGGATGGATGAACACTTGCTCTTTCCCTCGTTCCTGAGGCACGGCATCTCCTGCCTACCCCAGCCCTGGCAGCAGCAGAGTCAGCGCTTTCTGCTGAGATTTCTATTTCCAAGCCTTGTCTTTAGTTGTGACTCCCCTCGTTTTGTAAATACATGTTGAAATAGACATTTTTCTACCAAGAGCTTGGCATTTTGACCAAATGAGTGTTTCCATGCATTGAAATTTCCCTGCCCTACTCAGACAGGTGAGCACAGGTGAACCTTGGGTTGGCAGGCGTGTCCTCCCAGCCCCATTCACGGCAACGCATAGCTGTGCCTGCAGAGCTGGGATGCAGAGCCATGTGGGAGTCACGGCACAGGGGAGCCAGCTCTTCTCCTCCCTGGCAGGAGCAGTGACTATGCCCCAAACCGTGGCCAGTCCCCATGCTCTGCTCTCTCCACCCTCTCCCCATGCTCCAGTTCCCAGCTCAGCCTTTGTTGCTGGTCCTGCCTGCTGCGGGAGGGAGAGGCATTGCGGAGCGAGGTGGGGCTGATTTATTGCTCATCGGCCCAGCGATGGGTTTTGAAGCAGTGCGTTTGCTCCTGACTGCAGGCATTAATCATCCCTGAGCAGTCCCACTCTGGGGCTGAGCCAGGCTGGTTTCGTTTGCAGTTGCAGCACAACAGGAAGATTTCCCTGGCTGGGGGGGAATTTGTTTTACATTCATTCTGTGCTTCTGGCATTTATTGTTTAACCAAACCCCACTTGATGTGGTCATCTCTGAACGCTTTACAGTAGCAGCATGCAAAGTGGGGGGAGAAGGAAAGGGGAGCAGGGGCATTTGAAGCAGGAATGTTTCCCAGTGGTCCAGGGATCCCTGTGGAGTTCTCAGAGATGTGGGGGCAGGTTGTCAGGCCACAGTGGGAGGACATGGGACTTCTCAATGCCGAGTTCACGCTACTCTTCCTTAGACAAAAGCGCTTTGTCTGCAGTGTGAGAGTGTTGGCATCACTCAAGGGGGACGGTCCTGCTGAAGGCTCTGTCCCTCTCCACTGTCTTTCAGGATCCTTGAATCCCTGCCCCATGTCAGCCTTGGCTGTAGTTTCACTTTAGCAGAGAGCAGGGTTTGAGCCAAAAACTCTGGGGTCATCCCTCTTCTCCTGCCTTATTTTTCCCCCAGGAGTTGGGTAGGATGGTTTCTGGGTGTTATTCACCAAGCTGACCCTGACCAAATCAGTATCACTCCTGTCTCTGTGGCACAGACCTCACCTTCTGCTTTCTCTGCCCGCAGGTGGCTGGAGATGCTGATTGTCTATCCCAGGACAAACAAGCAGAATCAGAAGAAGAAGAGGAAGGTAGAGCCCCCAACTCCCCAGGTAACCCAGGGACACACACACACACTGTCACCCAGTCCCTTGCGTCTTTCTCAGGGCCATGGCCTTGCTCTGCTCCCTGGAGAGATCCCCCCAAACCATCGGGATCAGCAGCCCTCTGATGCTGCCTGTGTGGAGGGTGAGAGCTGGAGCAAACAAGGGCAGCAGATTGGTGCAAATTAGTTCCTGATCATCACTTCCAGGGCCACACACTCCTGCTTTCCTGGCCGCTTTGGGGCCATGTTTTCCCCCCTGGGTGCTGTTTTGTGGTACCACCCCTGCACACAGTCCTGGGAGTGACCACAAAGCCACATGGTCCCCATGGGGGACCAGGGAGAGGTGTTGTTCATGGGCCATTTCGTCAGAAACAGGATGAAATTCCATCGGGCTCCAGTTACTCCCTTTGAGATGACCCCAGAGATAATGGGAATGAAAGGAAAATACTAAAGGCCAGGGCCAGGCTGGGAGCTCCGGGGGCCGGAGCCGGGCTCTCCAGGGACCCGGCAGTGGCTTCGTGCTCACTCTGACTATAAATGGTAAAAAGTGGGGCCGGCCGTGACTCACTTGTTCCTGCTGGGCTCCCATGTGGCCAGAATGGGGGAGAATCCCACAGATGGGGAACGTGACCCCAAGGCCACCCTCGTCCCTCGCCGGGGCTGAGAACAGCCGTGTCCCCGAGGCTGCCTGACCTCCGGGCGCACGTCCCACCGCCACAGGGGACTGCCTGGGAGGGCTCCTCTGGGGGACCAAAACCAGCATCAGGGCTCCCCTGAGCCTTGGTCAGGGCTCCCCTGGGCCTTGGTTTTCAGGTCCTCTTTAATGAAGTTCCAAGGATGGCCCTGGTGCAAACTGGGCCATGGATGGGTTTTGTACAGTGTTTGTTTGAATAAGCTTTCATCAATCCACTGGATAAAGATGTTGTGGGCAGTGGGAAAGAAGTTAGTGGGGAGACAATCCTTTTTTGAACTGTAAGTCTGAGCCACCCCTTGCCAGGGCCTGGGGTCCTCACAGCCTGAACAACCCTTCAAGTGCTGGCTCTGGCTCCAGGGAAGATGCCTCCTCCCTCTGTGTTACAAGCTGTCAATCCTCAATTCCCAAGAAGAGGATTGCTGCATTTGGGGCACCACAGGGAGTGGATGTAGCAGGGCAGGGATGCTCACCCTGACTGGGGTGCAGCACTAAACCCAGGCTGGGTTCAGGAGGGGGACAGGGTGGAGATGAGAAGAGGTGCAGAGCCAGAAAAACATCATTCTGGGTTACATTTCATCACCATGGCAACTACTTGGAAACCGTACAGGATCCGAGCTCCTGAGCACCAAATAAGGGAAGCGGCTGTGGGAAGGATGCCGGCTCCCCGTGGGCAGATGGGCTCCCCAGGTGCTTGGGGATGGGGAGCAGGGACCCTTGTGGCACGTTGTCTTGGGGCAGACCACCCTGTCTTGCTTGCTACCGTCCTTCTACTCTCTCCATCCCATGGCTTCCAGCCCCATAGTGCTGGAAAATTCACTTTGCAAAGCCAACCTCCATGTGGGAACTGCTGCTGGATGGGTGCTGTGCTGTGCAGGCACTTAGGAGCAACCTGCAAAGGCAGAAGCAGCATCTTTCCTCTACTTCCCAAATCATGCTGATGCAGGTGGCTGGTCTAGGGAAGGAAAGAGGATGCTGAGGAGAAAATCAGCATGAAATTCTCCTCTGTGAAATGGCCTCTCCTGAAGTTGGCTGCTGTTCAGCTTGCTCTCCGTGTACTGGTGGAGAAAGCTTGCACTCTTCTTAAAGATGGCCACACACTAATCAGGCAGTAGATCATGTCTTAAGGCTGCTTAGGGAGGGGTGGACACCTTTGTGATATAAAAAAAGAATTTTATATTCTTGCTTTTTCTTACTCTCACATAGTTTTTGGTTGTCTGTGGCAGAGCAGAGCTTGGTTACAGCTGTCTGCTCTTGGAGCATCAAGGTCATTTGCAACTCCCCCCATCATTTTGCATCATCCCTCTGCAAAATCACCAGAGTGGTAGAAATGCAGGGAATGCCACGCCTGCTGCAGATTTTTGGACAGTGAGTGTTAGGTGTTTTCACTTTGCTTTGCAAGTAGGTTGCAGTTTTAGGAGGAAAAAGGCAGGTTTCTCTTGCAACTTTTGCCATGCTCTGGCGGAGAAGTGCAGGCAGCAGGAGAGACTGGAATGTCTGTGCCTGCCTGCTGCCCATGGGAACTCAAGGCAGGGTTTGGGGCTGAAATGTGGGATTCGAGGCTCTGCCCTGGGTTTGCACAGGGGTGTGGCAGGCTCGGGTAAGCAGAGCATGCCCAGACACACCTCATGAAACTGGAGGCCGGTTTTGCCGATTTTGGTGCATTCTGCCTTTTGGAGTTGTTCATACCCCTGAGCAGCAGAGAGTTAATGTATCTGCTCCCTCTCAGACTTCTTTTTGGCCCGCATCTCTGCCTAATTAAATACATGTCTACAAATAATTACGTGGGGGTGTGTATAAGAGATATATAAAGATATATATCCTGAGCTGGTGATTAGCTTTGGGCTTGCATCAATGAAGGAGAGTGTTTGGTGGACCTTGGGGATTGGCCCAATCCTTTGCTTGAGCAGGGTCCCCTTGAGCAGATGCCTGTGAACTCTGGATCGTTTACCTCCAACGCTGCATTCCTTTAGTGCGAAATTTCCCTGGGGGATTTTTTTTTTAAATTGAGGTCATTTGCTGCTTGTCATGTCTGTGCATGGAGCCAGGACCCACTCCCTGGGAGATCCCTGGTGGCTCCAGCAAAGCCCTGCTAGTGCCAATGGAGGTGCAGGGCTAAAACCCACCTGATGTGGGAGGGGAGGTTGGAGAGGATGCTCTTTGCAGCCCTTGTTCCCTTTCAGTTGCCAGTTCGTGCACTCCTGTGTTCCCTCCTGCTCCATGGAAAGGGAACAAGCAGCTGGAAAATGTCCCAATCCGAAGGAGAGTTAATTGTCATTGATTTATTAGTGGCTTTAAGAAGAATAATCTGTGAATGCAGAAGCTTAATACGACAACAGCAAAACATCTGCTAATGAACAAAGCCAAGGAAGGAGTTGGAAAAGCTGCTGCCTCTTCTGGGTCACACTCTGAACCTGGGCTGGCCGGGCTGTGGCCACCAAAGTGGCATCATCCATCATCTGATGGACTCCAGAGCTCCTTGTTAGCAGAGAAGCACTGAAGATGATGGAGAATGTTTAAAAAAACCTAAAACACTGACACATGTCACTGTCTCGTCCCTGTCCCATTGTGATGTGTCATTGGCAGCACCAATGTGGAACTGATGCCTTGGGGCCAAGCCCTTGGGGACCCTGAGTGTGGAGTTGGGGCAAAGTCTCTAAAAAAAACTTCCTGTGTCTCCTGTTTTTTTTAGGAGCCTGGTCCTGCTAAGATGGCTGTGACCAGCAGCAACATTCCCAGTGCTGAGAAGGTCCCGGCCACCAAGTCCACGCTCTGGCAGGAAGAAATGAGGGGCAAAGACCAAGCAGATGGGGGCAGTGGCATTGGCCCAGCCCAGAGCCCCATGCAAGGCCAGGCTGGGGCTGCCAGCTCCATGAAGGATCCTGTGCTGGACAGCAAGGAAGGTGAGGGATGGGGATGCCAGCACTGGTGTAACACTGATGGTTGTGCCATTGTTCTCCCTGGAAAAGTGGGGGCTGGGGACAGGTCTCAGTGCTGGGGACATTTCCCTTATCTTCCCACTCAGATGGGGAATGTTTTCTGCAGTGAGATGTCCATTGCCTTGCACCCATGGAGCTGTGGTTGCTGCCAGGCTGGGAAGGACAGGGATGGAAATGGATGCAGAACAGTGACTGCAGTTTGGTTTGAAAGTTTGCATTTCTAGGTTTGAAAGGTCAGATCTTTCACCTGACCCCAGGTTTAGATCAGCATCCCCATCCCTGCAGACTATCCCACCATCTCCATGGGCATTTGGGCTGGTCAGGGTGGAAGAACCATGGGTGCAGGAGGTAGCACAGCATGAGGCTGGTGCCCAGACCAACTTTGCTCTCATAGCTGCCCCTGTCCTGGGTGGAAAAAGGGTGTTTCTTTCTTAAAAGCAGAACTTGGACTCAAAACCAAGCAGGGTGACTTCTCTGTCCCTTAGAGGAGAGCTCCATGAACGGAGACCGGATAGACTGTGGGCGGAAGACGCGCGTGGAGAGTGGGTACTTCTCCTTGGAGAAGACCAAACAAGACTCAAAGCTGGAAGAGCAGCAACTGCCACCCCCACCAAGCCCTCCCAGCCCCAGCACCCCGAACAACAGGTACAGTTATCCCAAATCGCCCTCACAGGAGCATGCCCAGCCCTTTCCTTCCCCAGGTATCCGATCAGGCGACCGAATGATTCACAGCTTCTCTCTGAACTCCTTGGACTTGAAGAGCAGTTGCCCCATGCACAAGGACTCCAGCAACAGAGATGTAGGAAGGGGAGCTGAAAAATCGGGGCGTCCCCTTTCTTTTAAAGCCAGCCGGCAGTACACCACCCTGGCCGACGTTCCCAAGGCCATTAGGATCAGTAATCGTGAGGCCTTCCAGGTGGAGAGGAAGCGGCTAGAGCGGAGAACCCGGGCTCGTAGCCCTGGGAGAGAAGAAGTGGCCCGGCTCTTTGGGAATGAGAGAAGGTAAGGGATGAGTGGCTCATCTGCTTGCATGCTTCCAGCAGCAGTGAGGTTGCATCCCCAGCACCTGGATGGAGCAGGTGGAGTTTGCTGGTGGAGCCTCTTTGCTTTTCAGTGCTCCTGGGTTTAAGGGTGTCCATCCACGCTGACCAGGTGGTGGGATGTCTTTAATAGTGGTAGTGGGCAGATGTCACCCTGCCAGGCTGCTCTGGGGATATAGAATGATTTGGGTTGGAAAGGACCTTGAAGTTCATCCAGTTCCATCCTCTGCTGTGGGGAGGGACACCTCCCACTATCCCAGGTTGCTCCAAACCCCATCCAACCTGGCCTTGGACACTTCCAGAGATGGGACAGCCACAGCTTCTCTGTGCAACATCTGCCAGTGCCTCACCACCCTCACAGGAAAGAATTTCTTCCTGCTATCTAATCTAAACCTACCCTGGTGTTGGGTGGTGGTGGATGCCCACATTGCCATCAAGCCCACCCTGCCAGCCCCTCCCGGTGCAGCACATGCTGGCAGCCGGCACCATTAATTAGGTTAGCTCTCCTAATGGCGTTAGTGCCAGGTGCCTTACGCAACTGCCTAATGAGCTGAGAGAGGTTTCAAAATGTCACAGCATTAATCTGGGAGAGGAGGGAGGGGCGGGTGCAGTGCCAAGGCAGGGCTCAGCGGGCTGCAAAACAACTTTGTGTGGAGGAGGACGGGGAGGGCGTCCGCAGCGCGCGCCGAGTGCGCTCCAGACGAGGCCAAGGACGAGTTCCACTCGCCCTGGGAGAGACACATTTGTGCAGTGAGGGCAGTGGAGCAAACTGGGAGACAGGCCCCAGGCGAGAGGGCCGCCTGCCAGTCTGATTTTCCTGCCCTGGTTCTCCTCCGGGCATGTTCTCTCTCGCACGGTTTCAGTAGGAGCTTCTCCTCTGTTTCTTCCCAGCCCCTAAAGGACTGTTTTCCAGACTGGCTTCTGAGAGCTGGGAGCAGGTCTGGGATGTGCAGCACAGCCTTGTGCTGGTGCCATCAGTAGGCAGGAGGATCCCAAACCTGGCCTAGAGTGTGTGCAGGAAGTGCTGGACTGGGAATAAATGAGGAGAGCTTGGGTCTGCCTTGGGAATTGGCTTTTCCGCAGGATGGAGGAGGAGGATACCACCTTGGCCACCCTGGCTGAGAAAAGGCTGGTGGCTCTGGTTTTCAGGCTGAATTGGTGCTGCCTGTGGGTGACATTGTGTCCCTGCTGTGTTCACTTGCACAGGATGCCTTGGCCAGTGCCTGTCCCCAGTGTGACAGAACAGTGCATTCCTCCAGTGCCAGCAGTCCCTTGCTCCAGCCCTGGGGTATCCTGCAGCACTGGGATCATCCTGCACGGGGCTGGGAAACAGATTTATAATAGATAACAGGGCCTGGGAGAGGACATTGCTGCCAGAGTCTGTCCTTTTTTAATGTCAGCCCCCCTCATTGCCTGCTGGTGGGTGCCTTTTCCCAGGGAAAGTCTGTTTTTCCCAGCCTAGCTTGGGCTGTTAACAGTTTTCTTTGCTTTATCAGTATTGGCAGCAATTTCCCTGTATCAGCTCAGGGCTTTTATCAGAGCAGAACGGGTATAGGGAGAGGAGCAGGAGCTGCACCAGGCACTGGGGTCTTGCTGCCCGCAGGGCTGAGCCTGGTCCAGCTTTTGGGAGGGGGGTGATGGCAGAGAGCAGGGGGAGGGTTCCCCACCTGCCAGAGGGTTTGGCCATGGATCACAGCCCATGGTGCTGGAGGAATGTGCCATGAGTAGGGATGGCTCAGTGGGTGTTTAGGGATGGGCATGTTTTCTCCTCCTGGGAAGTGGCTGGTGCAGGTGGTGTGGGTGGAGAGGCCGTCTGTCCTGGAGCTGGGACAGCCATGCTGGAGCTCAGTGGACTCAAAAGGGCACAGACACTGTCTAGAGTCACACCAGAGAATTAACATTCCCCAGCACCCTGCGCAGCTTGGCTTGGCTGCTTTTTAAACTTGAGTTTACTTAGTCCCCATATCCCTCTCATTTTTCTCCTCTGAGCTCAGACTGTGCTCTTTGAGGTTGGGCAGATACAATAACTCACTTCCATGCTGTGGGGTTGGCTTTTTCCTCCCAGTTTAACATCATTTGTGATAATCCTTCTCAGTAACCCACTAACATATCTGGGAACACTTTTCCCATGCCAAGCCCACAGGCACCAGCCCGGGCATCGTGCAGATCTGCCCTTCAGTGCAGTCAGATGAACTCATTCAGATTCTGTTAGTATTTTCAGCTCTTCCTCCCATTTTTTTGTGTAAATCAGTGCGAGTGTCAGAGCTGTGGATGGAAAAGAATTATTTTAGGTACCTACCAGTGTTGCATCCTGAGTGCCACACCTGATGGCTTAGCTCCAGATAAAGCAGCTTGTCCAGGCTTCTTGCCCTGTTTCCTTATCATGAGAGATATTACATGATTTAAGTCCAGGAATTTTCTTTGTTGACCATTTATACCTGACGCTGCCTCTGTGCCCCATGCAGACGTCTGAGCTCGCAGCCACTCAGAACCAGGAATCAGGAGATAATCTCCACGGTTTTGGTGGAGCGGCAGAGTGCGAGTTCCCTCTGCTGGCACGTGGCAGGACGGGGCTGCGGCACCCACCAGGATGTCCCACTGGGCTGGAGGGCAGGGATTGAGGCCAGAGAGGTCGAGCCATCTCCAATCTCCCCTCTTAGATCCATCCCTAGGGCAGAAGGGCAGGGGCAGCTCTTTGGAAAGCCCATGGATGAATCTCGAAGTGTTGCACACAAAATCAGCTGGAAAGAGCTGCAGGAATGTCCTTAGACAGCAGTCCCCATGTCCCAGAGGGACTCTGCAGCTGCAGGGATAAATCCCTGCACATGTCAGGATTTCTGTTTGACAAACCTGGCTTTTTGTGCACAGTTCCAGGGGTGCAGCCTGTAAAACCACAGCTTTCCCAGCTGACCCCATGTTCTTCTCACACTGGCAAGAGTTCACTGTGGTGTCAGCCAGTTCTGCTGTAGGAGTGTGGTGTGGGGCTGAGGTGTATTTCTAGCATCAATTAATAGCAGAATTGCCTGAAATTGCTTAAAAGACTTTTGTCACTCAAATTCCTTCTCTGGAGTTTCTTGAGGTGTAAAGCTCTGCTCTGAATTCTGCTTCTCCCCATACAGAGGAACGCCTGCTCTCCCAAATACAGGTTTTCCTTGTAAAACTATCCTCATCATTCTTGTGGACCTCTTGGGAAATTCCTCTTCCTTTTCCTGACACTCACTATCTTTCTTGATGCTATATAATGAATGAATCCAATAAAAACAAAACCCTTTCTCCCAATCAAAGAAAATCACTTTAATGACAGCTTGTGCTGGTCTTTTGAGCTTTCCTTCCCTCTGCACACCCCCTCCACTAACAGCTGAGATCTGCAGCCCAGGTTTAGTGGCCTGGAAAAGATTGACAGCCTGCATGGCCGAGGAATTCCTTGGGATGAGCTTTTGTAGGTGAAAAGCACTAAATAGCACCGCAGCTTTTAAAAAGCTTCTTCACACCTGTCCCAGCCTTGTTTGTCCACACAGAACTGCTGTGAGGAGGGAGCAGCTCTATCCAACACGTGTGGAGGGGAGGAAAGCCCTTCCCTCCCCATCCCTCCAGGATCTCTGGCAGTAACCTCTCTGAAATGTTGATCTAATGGAAAAAAAAAAAAAAGATTCTTTCCTGTAATCCAGATGATATTAACCCTTGGGACTGTGATTTGGTTGCAGTGATTTATTTTTCTCCTCCCTTTTTCAATGACGAATGACTGGAATGATTTTGATTTTGTTTTGTATGTAGATGCAGAAATATAATTTCCTCTTCTGTTCATTCATTTTCCAGCCTTGTTTTCTTCCAGGTCTTGTTGCTCTCCACCTTCTCCTGCTGTGTTGCTGTGTGACGTGTCCACCTTTACTTCGCCTGCTTCGCTACCATCTCATCTCAATCTCAAGCCGTAGAACAACCTGGTGGTGCAGCCCCTTTCATGAGAAATCAACCTGCTTTTGATTTTATTTTTATGTTTTTTTGGTTGGGTTTTTGTTCTTTTTTTTTTCTCTTGATTTGTTTTTCTTCAGGCCTTCACCTAACAGGGCACAGATAATGTTAATTCATGGACCTTTTCCTCCCTCCTAAACTGAGACTCAGAGAAGGCTGGGCCAGTATGAAAAGGGTTTAAAAAATGTGAAAATGTGACTCCTAAACAATTCCCTGTCTGTCAGTGAACACAGAACATGGATATATATTCCACAGCCTGGCTTATTTCAGGCATCTCATGAGCAGAGCATCCCAGGGAAATTGGGAGCTCTGCCTGAGCCTGGGACCTGCCCACTCCCAGTTTGCAAACTGGGAGGCATCAGGGTCTGAACAAATGTCCCCTAAAAGCATCAAAGATTTTTAAATTTACATAGCAAAGCCTTCCCAACCAATTTTGTCCTTTCCTCTTTGGTTGTGTCCTGGCAGCCTGGCTCTGAGCAGCAGTGGGGGGCCCCAGCCCCTCCAGGGGATGGGATGTGCTCGGACTGGTTGTCTCATTTATGGAATTTGGTTCAAATATTGGTTGAAAACGAAATATCTCATGGTTTTTGAACCCTTAAGATGCTGTTCCTCTTTGTGGGACGTGTTAAAAATGTTTTTATTTTGGATAACCTGTTCCCCCTCATGTGGTTGCCATTGTGATTTTCATGCACATTAGAGGCTCACACAGAGCCAGCAGCCCCAAGTTTTGATTTGGTAAAAATTTTGTGTCAAGAAACCACCTGGACAGAGCTTTTTGGGGGAGGTTTGGAACAGAACTTTAAGCCTCACAGCTTGGAGCACAGCTGACATATGCTGGTGGTGGATTATTGCTTTATATTCCCAGGCTGTGATTAAAGACATCAGACTGATACTTGCCCAAACCCCCAGAAATGCATACTTATACACCAGCAGGTTCTTTGGAAATTCCTCTCCTGTGGGTCAGCGAGCAGCTTTTCATGCTGAAACAGCATTTCTAATTCCACTTGTTTGCTCACCCTTAGGAGAATCCCATTTGGTTTTGATCCGGAGTTGGCTCCTGCTCCATCCACATTTCTTCATAGTTCTCTGTCCTCAGAGACACAAGTGCCATGGTGCAATGGGCCACCAGGGCAGTGTCTGAGAGCCCAGGTTGTGCCCCCTGATGTCCAGACTGGATTTTCAGCCCAATTAAGAGGCGAGGAAGGCCCCAGGTTTTTCAGGGGGTGCCCTGCCATGGCACAGGGTGCTCTTCATCTCCTCAAGCCCCTTCAGCTGGTGCATCCTGTGAGCCAGAACCATGATCTGGGGGCACCTATGGACACCCCTTGCTCCATGCAGTCCTGTGGCTGTTCCCTGTGTGAGGCTGAGTTTTCAGAGCGTTCCTGTTGCAGTGAACAGACTGGGGGACCCAGAGCCACCAGTTACCTCTGCACCCCAGCTTGGTCTGACCTGTCAGTGCTCTGGGCTTGGCAGGCCATTGACAGCCCCAATGCTAGAGGGTAGAGGCAAAGCTTAAGCCAAAGCTGCTCCACAATCCCTGCTTCCCAAGGGGTTGTAAAATTCACAAATAAAACATGAGTGCTGATTTTGTGAGGGGTTTCTAGTTACTGAAGAAGATGCTATGTGCAGAGCTGAATAATGTGAGGGTTTTTCCCCACTTTGTGGGTAAAATGGTGTCAGATCAGGGGTTTTACCCAGGATTTGGCCATGCTGGAGGTCACAGAGAAACAGGGACCAAAAACCTGGTGTGCATGAACTCTGGGTTGAGTAATTCTGCAGCCTTAAATTTGTGGGGTTGTACAGCTCTGCACAGTTCCTGCTCTTGTGTTTAAACCATCTCTGGTTTCCCTTTTGTCTCTGTTTTCCAGGAGATCCCAGGTAATTGAGAAATTTGAGGCACTGGATATTGAGAACGCAGAGCACATGGAAACGAACGTGTCGGGAGGCGCCGCCCTTTCCAGCGAGACACGGCAGGGCAGGAGCGAGAAGAGGGTTTTCCCACGGAAACGGGTAAGATGCTCAGCCAAAGTCTCCTAGAAAATGAAACCTGGAATCCTGCAGCTTGGAATAGAGGGTTTAACTCCAGGGATTGTCCCTGGATGTGAATCTGGAGTTGCAGGCAGCTCCTGCAGGAGCTGAGCTGCTGTGTGTGCTTTTTGTGCAGATTTTCCTGCTCTGCTCCTTTGGCCCAGATGTAGATCAGAGTGGAAAATAAGGGTGTCTCTTTTCCTTTCTCCAAAATACAAAGGGAAACTTCAGATCTGGCCTGGCAGGACACATCAGGATAGGGTGAAGTAACAAAAGAAACAGGTTTGAGAGTCCCAGATATGCTTGGATATAATGGGAACAAATTAATGCCTGAAAGTACAAAAAAGTGTATTGCCAAGGAAATGACACTTGTTCTGAGCCTGAGATGCCCCTTAAAGCAGATTTTTATGCCATGAGCCAAGAGAGCAGGACTTTGTCCTAGTTCCTGCACTGATCTGGGCTAATACTGTTCACACAGGACTTCACTTGTGAAGGAGCAGCTGTGGGCTCCATCCTGGACGTGTCTGCGTCACCTCTGTCTCCACACCGCCGGGCAAAGTCGCTGGACAGAAGGTCCACGGAGTCCTCTATGACGGTGAGCCACCAGGGCCATGTCCTCTGCCTTGGGGGAGGACTTGAGAGGCCCTTCCCAGCAGGTCCCACAGAATCTGGGCTGTTACTGCTTTCCTCACATCCAGCACACAGGATATGAAATACACCCGGATCTGGAGCAGGTTCAGGAACCCAAATCAGTTGTGACCAATCCTGAAAGTCTCGGGGGCTTAGCTGGAGAAGGGCCACACTTTTTGCCTGCTGCAGACATTAAAACTCAGAGTCTTGCAAGGAGCCCTTTTCCTTAAAGTACAGCAGCAGCTGGGGAAGCAGATCCCATTTTGGTGGTTATTTTCCCCTGGAATACCCCATTTCCTCGGTGCTTTATGCGATGTGTCAGACACTCATGCTGTAGGTCACCCCAGAAGTGCTGGAGGCACCTCACCTGGCCAGAGCCCCTCTTTGCCCCATGGTGTCCCCCAGCAGAGGCTGCAGCAGGGCATTTCCAACTCTGGACTGGGACCAGCTGCTGTGTCATGACTGAGGTATTTTCATAGGATCACAGAATCCCAGAATGGTTTGGGATGGAAGGGACCTTAAAGATCATCTTGTTCCAACTCTTCTGCTAGAGGCAGGGACACTATCCACTAGACCAGGCTGAGCAAACACATGTCCCAGTTTTCTAATGCCATTTCCTTGATGTTTATGCAGTTGGAACTGGGTGTGAGTGGGATGAAGGCTGCAAGGAAGGGCTGAACCTTCCCTCCTGGATTTTCCTCCCTTTGCATATTTCAAATGCTCACCAGACCTGGAGGCAAACAGTACAGAACAAACACAGAGTGCTCCACTCTCCCTCACCACCCTTCTGTAGGGACAAAATAAATACACTTGCTAATCTCTCAAATAGATTACAGAGCTACTGTAAATACAAGTTGCATTTTTTGTGGATGGACAGCTTCTATTCAAGGACTTATCAGAAAAATGCAGTAGCTTGGTGTTTCTGGAGCTTTTCCTGTAGACTTGGATAGCCACAAGAGTGATTTTTAAATTCTTGGTGGGAATAAAAAGTACAAGAAGTGCATATGAAGTGGCAGTGTACATTATCTAGTGAAGGGAAGAAAGTAATGGAAGTTTAGATTAGGTATTAGGAAGAAATTCTTCCATGTGAGGGTGGGGAGGCCCTGGCACAGAGAAGCTGTGGCTGCCCCATCCTTAGAAGTGTCTAAGGCCAGACTTGGATGGGGTGTGGAGCAACCTGGGATAGTGGAAAGTGTTCTTGCCCATGGCAGGGGCTGGAACTGAATGATTTTACTGTTCCTTCCTACCCAAATCATTCTGTAATTCAATGCTTTACTTTCCCCTATGTTTTTGTGGGGTAGGACTGGGTTCCCACCACCATGGGATCACTCAAATGTGGGATGTGCTGCCCCACAGGTTTGATTGAATAGGCTTCCAGACCCACTTACATTGCTGCCCTTGCTGTAGCCCATTTCAGATGCTGCAGCTGGATTTCACACCCCGCTGTCCTTTCCTCCTCCACTCTGCAGCACATGGAGCAGCTGGAGGAGCTCAGCCTCGGGGGAGTGAAAGCATTTCCACCACATCCTTCCCTGCACACGGGCAGGGCTGGGAGGAAGGGCTGGCAGCAGTTATCCCACGCTGTCTTGCTTGTTTTTTTCAGGAATTCAACATCCCCATGCACCCACATTGGAGGAAAAAGCAGGTGTCATTTGGGTGGTGCAGGGCTTGGATTCCCTGTATTTCCAGCCTTGGGAACTCAGCCTGTTTTGAACCCTGCAGCCTTGCATCAATAGCACATAGTTTTTCTTTCATAATATATAATAGAGAGTAAAACTGCCTGAAGTCTTGCTAATTCCTTGTTTATCCTTTCACTGTTAATGCTGATGTAGCAGTAGGAAATTGCAGGAGAAATGGTAGGAAGGGAGCAGCCTGAACAAACCGTGCAGTAGGTCTCTGCTCCTCCTGGGAGCAAACATTTAGCCACCACGCAGTGCAATGATTCAGTTTGGGCTAGATGACCTTCAAAGGTCCCTTCCAACCCAAATTGGTCTATGATTCTATGAATTTAACTGTTGTTGGTTTCTTTTATTGCTCTGCTGGGTTTTATGAAGTTGCTGCTGTTGCCTTCTGGGTGCAGACACTTCTTCCCTCTTCTGATCGCTCTCTCCTTTATTCCAGCCCGACCTGCTGAACTTCAAGAAGGGCTGGTTGACAAAGCAATATGAGGATGGGCAGGTGAGTCAGGAGAAGGCTCTGCCCTTCGTGTCAGTGTTTGGTGCTGTGGTCAGACCTGGTTTCTGGCAGCTCTCTCCAACATCCTGTCTGGACTGGCTGCCCATGGAGTAGCTCATGGTGCTCATGGAGCCCCAATGTCCTGGGCAGATCAGTGTTGGGCTGTCTTGAAGTGGGAATTGCAGGTGCTCTGTCTGGGGAAGGTTTCAAAGGTGGATATCATATCATGGGTTTCTAGGGAGCCAGGGCAGCTTGAATGGCAGCACAGGTTTCATGTTCCTGTTCCCTATTTATTAGTCTCATCTCCCTTGTGACCCAGCGACCTCTTTGGTGTCAGAAATGAGGCTCAGGTAAAGCCTCCTGAGTGCCAGGGAAATGGCAAGGCCAATAAATAAATAAATGACACTGAGAGAAGCAGCTGGTGCCAGTTTCCTGCTGCCAATTCCCAAAGGCATGCAGGATGTTCTGCTCTATTGGAGCCTTAGGAGTGGGCACTGGTGCCGAGGAAGCGTGGATGGCCCTGGCTGTTGGCAAGCCACCCCTTCCCTGGATTTCCTTCCCTCCTGCTTAGCTGTCAAAGGAAAATGAGGGCAATTTGCCTGTGGTGCAGGATGGGGGCTGGATGGGTATAGGATGAGTGCAGGATGGGGGCTGGATGGGTATAGGATGGGTGCAGCATGGGTGCAGCATGGGTGATAGGTGCCTGTTACATGCTTCCTTTTCAATGCATCTGTTAGTTCCTCATGACCTAACTATTCTAATGCAATCCTTTCTCACCGCTGGTGAATTTATGTTGTGGAAACAACAATGGAAGCTAGTTTTATCTGATTTATTGCAAGTTCTGTAGCAAACTCCAGATAATTATCTGGATTTTGACAACAATTACCTAACATTCACTCCCAGCACAATTTCTAGATACTGCAGATAAAACATGAATGTTTTACAGCGTTTTTTTGTGCTAAATTGGCTTTAAGTGCAGTCCCTAAAAGCCTCTCTTGCAGTGGAGCTAATGGGGAGGCTGTGACTGCCCTGTGGTTCTCACGGTGTCACTGTGATGTGCAGGGTCTGTTGCTCTGTGGGGCGGCAGCACCAGGAAATTTGGGGTCCTGGTGGTGCAAACCATCACTGTCCCCTGCCTTGCTGCCTGTTTGGGTCTCCCCTTTCTCATGGAGGGGCCTTGATGAAGTCAGGTGTGGAGCTGGGAGGGATGGGCATCAAGCTGCCTCCTGTGGGGTGTCTCTGCCAGGTGACCTGTGACAAGCAGTCATGAATTATGGTGATGGGGAAGAAGCAGGATTGTAACTGCTCTGTCTTGGTTGTTTCCTAGTGGAAGAAGCACTGGTTTGTGCTGACTGACCAGAGCCTGAGATACTACCGGGATTCAGTGGCAGAGGAGGTAAGTGTCTTCTGTCAGTGTTCAGCCCATTACAGGGCAGCTCCTGGTGCTCCCAAACAGACCCTGGGCAGGTCACTGCCTCCCTCAGTGCCCCCATTCCCAGATACTGAAGTCCTGGAGCCCCTTCAGGCCCTTTATGCTTCTTAGGGCCCTGCCATGTCTCCCTGTGAGCCCACCATGCTTTAGGGCTGCAAAGCTTTGTGGCTTATTTTACCTCTTCCCTGTGCAGGCAGCTGACCTGGATGGAGAAATCGATTTATCCACATGCTATGATGTCACTGAGTACCCAGTTCAGCGGAACTACGGCTTCCAGATCCATGTAAGTAAAACATGGGGAGGAGGATGTCCAGCTGATGTGGATGCTCGTCTGTGACAAGGGGAACATCTCCCCAAACACCCAAGAGAGGCCACTCAACAACCCCTACAGTGCTCTAGAGAGCTCTGGCATTGGGTTTGAGAGCCAGTTGTTTGGCTGTCAGAAAAGGAAGGGGGGCAAAGGAAAGGTTTTGTCACAGCCTTAGGGTCTCACCTATGGCAGAATCAGCCTGATTGCTGAAAAATGGCTAATTCCTACCAGGAGTGTGCTAGGGGACAGAGGGACTGGGTTTGACCTCTGTGTGGCCAGCAAGCAGTACCCCAGCACTGGGGGCTTGGGGATAGATGCAGGGTGGTCTTGGGGAGTTGGGAAGCTGCTGGTCAGTGCAATCACCTGCTCTGAGCTGTTCCTTCTCTCTCTGTAGACAAAGGAAGGGGAGTTCACCCTCTCTGCCATGACGTCGGGCATTCGCCGCAACTGGATCCAGACCATCATGAAGCACGTTCGCCCCACCACTGCTCCCGATGTAACAAGGTAAGGGGGGACTGTAGCAGCCCCTGCAGTTGTGTGGTTTGCTGTGCAGGAGTAACTCATCCCTCATCCCTTTTCTTTCCTCTTTCTGAGCCTGTCCGTTCCTGGAAGCAGCAGCTCTTTCTCACATCTCTCTGAGCTTAATTTGGATACGCTTTCTAGGGATGCTGATATTCCGAGTTACTCTTATGTGTGCAGATTTCAAAGAGGGTTGAAAATGTGGTTTTAATTTGTGCTTAGGAATATGAAATACTGTTCCTATATCAAGGCTCCTCTGGATTCCCACCAGGTATTGTGAAAACAAATTGGTTTAGTTGTGCTGGGTTCACCCTTTCCTCTGGCTACTGTTCAGCACAAGCTGCCCAGCCCCTCTATGGGTCAAAGCAGCAGGAGCCCAGGGTTCAGTTTAGCAGCTGTTTGGCTCTGATCTGTTTTAAACTCCAGCCAGCAAATCATCTTCCCTCCTCTTCTGATCTTCCAGAAAGCTGCTGCAGCTCGTCTGCCTTAAGCTTTAGTAATGTTGGTGTCTCCTCCTGCATCAGTGCCAGAGGAAGGGGACCCCTTGCGTCACAGAGTACTTTCTGTGGGAGCTTTTGGCTGTGGGTACAGGGTGTTTGGCCTCCTCACATTTGTCTGTGCTGGCCACACTCGTACAGGCCACCTCTTACAGGCTGTGTGGACACGGCCTCACCACTAACTTTGTCTCCTGTCCTTACCATAGCTGCAGCCAGCAGGTTTTTGCCAGGTTTGTCCCTGTGTTGGTGGAATGGCTCTTCTCATCCAGTGCTGTTGACCTGGAGATGCTCCAGCCTCTCCTTCCCTATCCTGCTTAGCCCTCAGCCACTTGTTTCCCAGCCCTGCCCGAGCTCTGGTGGATCTCGCGGGGGTCTCGGGGAAGTCGCCTCTCTCCTCACTCCTGTGTATGTTTGATTTCCATGCAATCCCAGGAAAAACTTCTCTTTGAAACTATCCGTGCTGAAGCCCAGGTTGGAAAACTGTGTTCTCTCCTGTATTAACGTTCTGTGGTTTGTATATCTCGTGATTCACTGCATGCTCCTCCTTTTCTGCACCTCAGATGGGAAGTCCTGCAGTTTCCATTTATTTTTTCTTTTCTTCCCCCATTTCCTTTTTTTTTTTTTCCTTTAAATAAAAGCCAGAGAGAAGGGAAGAAGCAACCTGGTCTTGACCCTTGATTTCCCCACACTGGTATCTTCCGATGTGACTAGATATGAAGATGAAGACCAAGGAAATTTGAGGGGACCTCTCTGCCTTTAAAGAGCCAGATGTATTTATGGTTGCTCACAGGTTACTGCAGCACGATAGCCCTGTGCTCACTGTCTGCACCTGCTCCGAGCCCACACAAAGTGGTTTCACTTGGCTTTCCCTCTGAGAGGGTCCAGGCACAGGTCCTGGTTGGGCAGTAACTTGTTACACTGCACAAACAGACCATGAATCAATCCTGAGCTGGGGAAAAGGAATGAATGATGTGTGTGCTTCTGTTTCCCACCGAGCTGGTGTCGGCTGGGGTAGAGGCTGCCGTGGGTTAGTCACGTTGCTGAGGAGTCCTGTGCTGTGTGTGGAGCAGGGCTGTGTTCACTGGTGCCTGCCTGGCAGCCCTTTGCAGCAGCGTGGGGTATCCCAGCCCATCCCACCTGGCTTTGGGATGTCCTTACACTCCGCACTCGGGGAGCGGCTGGTGAAGGGGGCTGCTGGAAGGCCGCAGGACAGACTGCCCTAGGCTCAGCATGGAGGGGTGCCAAGCATTGGCACAGTGTGGCTGGGGGGCAGGCAGGACGTTGTGCTCAGTGTGCCGGGATGGCAGCGGTGCTCACCCATCCCCAGGGATGGTCCCACCCCACACACTCCTGCAGCCCTTGGCCATGTCTCATTAACCTGCTGCCGTGGCTCCACGCAGCCAAACACACCTTGTCTTGGTTTCTTGAGCCCTAGTGATTGTTTACATTGCTGCATGTGTCAGCACCTGGCATGGGGAGCAGATCCTGCACTGCTCCCTGCCCTCAGCAGTGCCCTGCGATCTGCAGAGGCACTAATTATAGGCTGCTAATGATGATGGGGCAAATACAAAATAGCCCCGTGAATGAAAGTGGCTGCTTCAGATCTGGATCCAAGTTCAGCTCACAGCCCTTATGAGGCTGAGTTCCCCAGTGCTGCCCAGTCCCCCGCAACCTTTGTGTGCTTCTTGCCATAGTGTGCTCAGCTCGCAGCTTGCACCACTCCCACACCCATCCCTATTAAAAAAACCCCTTTATATTTTGACCTATAAATACCATTGGGAGGCAAAGACACCCCCTGACCCCGCCTGTGTGATATGAATTAATTTCTCTGTGGTGGAGGAGATGTGAAATGTTTGAGCAGAGTTAATAGCCATGGGGCACTTGCAGGAGATGAAATGAGAAACTTTGGGTCAATGTTCTGAGTGTCTTCGCTTCGTTCCCAGCGACCGTCCCTCCGCTCCCTGACACACATCCTGTGCCCTTTGGAAAGCAGCAGAGGAGAAATGAGCTCGTGAGAGATGTCACCTCTAGAAATGCCAAGATTGTTCCATGTGGGATTTAGAGCAGCATAATTTTTGTGTCCTAACACCATCTGAGGGACTCCAGGACCCCCATTTTTTTTCCTAACACTCTTCTCCATTTTAAGACTCAAGCTCATCCTCTCTTTACTTTAAAATGCAGCTGTAATCACTAACTGACTCCAGATTGAGAGCCTGGCTTTGGAGTTGTGCAGTATCATGGGTGAGGAGCAGTGACATTTCATTGTGGTGCTTTCTGGGTTTATTTTATTAGCTGCAAGTGACAGCACTGAAGAAGGGATTATCTTTGAGCTGGTTTTAGCCTGTAACTGCCAGAGTCTCTCAAAACCCAGCTCTACTGAGCCTGTGGTTTTCTGGTTGATGACAGTGCATCGGAAGATACTAGCCCATGCCGAGCCATCTCTTCTGCTCCATCCTTTTTTTGGGCTTATGCACATCCATGAGGTTCTTGGCTGGGGACTTCGATGTGTTTCTGAGGTGGGAGAAGCCGTGATGCTGCTGTTGTTGCTGCTGCTGCTCTCAGTCACAGTGGTCCCCATGCATGTGGTCCCACGGGTCAGAGCCTGCAGTGAAGGGCCCAGTGAGCTGCTTTCCAGCTCTTCCAGGAAGCTTTTTGAGTCCCTGCTGGAGGCTGGGAATGCTATGGTTGTACTGGAAGCAGGGCGAGCCAGGAGTCAGCTTGAGCAGCAGGACTGTGCCTTGGGAGGCAGCTCGGGAGCTTCCAGTAGCAAAGAGGGTTCAGTAAGTGCCCTCCACTCCCTTGGGACAGGCTTCCTCCACAGACCTAGCATACTGCTGTTTTCTGGTTTAATTTTGATCTGCATGTTGCAGGACTGGCATGTCCGTATTTAAGAAGCTAATATTGCATTATGGATTATCTGTAGGTTGGAAATGATATTGCCTTCCCTGCTTGATGAGTATGTCTCCCCCCTCAACCTACCACCCTCTAACTCAGCACTAAAAATCATTCCTTGCTTAAGAAATTGGCATTTTCAGTGATTTCCATGATGTGTTGAATTACTCGCTCTCCTTGCTGCACTGACCTCTGCCCAAACCAAGGGGCTGCCCAGTGCCAGGGGGGCTGCCCATGCTGCCTGTGGTGCTGGGTGCCCCGGGGATGTCTGTGCCTTCAGTGCAGATAGTGGCACAGAGAAGTTTTCGACCCATTAATACTTCTCCAAGCTGAAGGGAATCCTTCCCCTTGTTTCCCAAGACTCTTAGAGCTGCTTTGTGCTTCTCCGCCCTGCAGCTCCAAAGCCAGCCAGGCTTTGGTGGGATTGGTGGCATCCTTCCCACAAGCATGTGACTATGGCTGTGCCAGCCAGGATGTGCATGGAGCCCCACAGCCAGGGGGCTGGAGGGAGTGTTGGAACCTCTCACAGCACAGTTTGGGGTCGCTGCTTCAGCCACAGGTTGCTGCTTGGTCATGGTGACTGGCCCCAGTGGCTACCAAGGAGGAACGAGGTTGGGATCAGCCGCTCTCTGGGTGCCAGGGTATCCTAGGAGCAGCCAGGGCCGCTTGCACCAAGGCTTTGCACACCAGCACAACCTGGGGAAGGGCAGCAGCATCTCCTGTGCCTGAAAGGCAAGGGGAGACAGAGGGATGAGGGCACCCACGTGGCATTGGCTTGGGCTTCCAGCAGCCCTTTTCCACCTGGCTCTTTGAGGCATGCATGGGAGCACCCAGCCGTCTCCAGCACTCACTGACACTTTGCTTCACCCTCTCTCTGTCCTCGCAGCTCGCTGCCAGAAGAGAAAAGCAAAACAAGCTCTTCCTTCGAGACTGGTCCAAAGCCGAGCGAGAAGCCGGACGCGGAACAAGCCGAGCTGGACACAGAGCAGAAGCGGAGCCGTGCCCGGGAACGCCGACGAGAGGGACGGTCCAAGACCTTTGACTGGGCTGAATTTCGCCCAATCCAGCAGGCCCTGGTGCAGGAGCGTGCAAACGCTTCAGACTCCTCCAGTAGTGGCTCGGCCGCCTTCCCCAGGGACAGCGGAGCCGCCGATGCCGACCCGGGAGAGCTGGAGCGGGAGCGGGCCCGGCGGCGGGAGGAGCGGCGCAAGCGCTTCGAGATGATCGATGCCGTGGATGGGGCAGGATCAGAAGAGGCACTGAGGATGGAGGTGGACCGGATCCTGCCTGTCCCAGCAGACATCAAACCACAGAACGTCCACGTGGAGATTGAGCAGCGCTGGCACCAGGTGGAGACCACCCCGCTGCGGGAGGAGAAGCAGATCCCCATCACACCCCTGCACCTCGCCCACACCGAGGACCGAGAAGAGGGGCTGACGAAGCAGCACCTGACCACACTGCTGGAGAAGGAGGTAAAGGGGTGTGTGGGGTGCAGGCTGCCTGCCAGAATGGCCTTCAGGCCACTGGGGTGACTGTAGGAAGCCTGAAACAGGCTTAAAAATAGACTTATTTATTCCTCCTTCATAATAGCAACTAGCAGGGATGCTCTAGGTTCCTTGAGGAGCTGGCAGGGCATGGATCTGCAGCCGTTCCTGTTCAGCCCTGCCAGCAGCTTTCATGTTTTCCACAGCTGCAGAAAGGGCTGTTCTTATGGCCTGGTACTTCCTTACCTCTCCCAGCCAGTGCAGCCTGATTTGTGTTGGTTGTCTCTGATGAAATGGGTACAATTGAGGTGTATCAACCAGACTACAAATTCAAGCTCCTAATCTTCTGTGCTTCTGCAGCTGTAGAGATTTGTGTCTGCAGTTATAAACTGCATTGAGTTGCAGCACACACCACAAAGGCTCCCTTTTTGTGGAGCCTACATCAAATAGTCTTAAGATTTTTGGAAAAGAATGGAGGAGACTCAGCTCACTTGGAAGAGTTCCGTGCCTGGGATAACAAAAGTTGCTGCTAGCTGGGATTAAGGTGTATTAGTGGGAATGAAAGGGGTAACCTTTTCTCATGGAGTAGCCAGGAATATCACCAAGCTGAACTGGGCTGGGATTTGCCAGTGTCGTGCCTGGCACGAGCTGGTGCCGTTCATCCTTTGCCACAGTGAGCTTTACGAATTACACTATTGCATAAATAAGTTCTTTCAGAGGGGAGGGATTTTCCTGGCAAAATGAAATCCAGGTCCCAGAGCAGAGCAGTGGTACCATCAAAAGCTCCGTTCATTCTGCTCTGTGTCCTCTCCAAGACACTTGTTCCTTATGGCTGACCCTCTTCCCACTCCCTGGACGCTGTCTCTGTTCGTGTCCCTCCAGCTGGAGCAGAAGCAGAAGGAGGCCCTGGAGCTCCTGGAGCAGAACCGGCACTTGCAGGATCAGCTGAAAGTGGCTTTGGGCCGGGAGCAGAGTGCCCGGGAGGGCTACGTGTTGCAGGTAGGAGAGCAGGGAGGAGAGGGAGCTCCATCTTCCCTGTGCCTTGGGAGGTCCCTGGTGGGCTTCCATCTGCAGTGTTCATGGGGATGTCCTGGGTGACCACCACTGAGCTCCGAGAGATTTGACCTTCTTGTAGACATGGCTAATTCTGTAGCATTACCAGAGTCACCTGCTTACAGAAACCTCTGATACGGGATGGAATAGAAGGTAGCATTACCTATTAGCATTCCCAAGGGAAAACAGAGCCAGACAGTTGGGACCTCAGCAAAGTCCACCTCTGATCCATCCCATGCTGTGTTTGCCTTTGAAACAGCTGTTTCCCCCTTTCTGCACCCCACGTGCTCCCCTCAGACAGTGGGGTGCACACAAGGCTTTCCAAGCATCCTCCAGTCCACCAGTTGCTCCTGGCTGGGGATTCTGTGTGCCCGTTACATGGGCAAACACAGGACACTCACGTGTATTTCCCAGGCACGCTTCCCTCCAGCCAGAGTGGGATTTGCCCTGGGATGACCTGTTATCTTGGATCACTTTGGTGGTTTCTGCTGTCACAGGATGCTATTCCTTAGCAAAGCCTAGAAATGAGTTTTGGAAGACCTAGCAGAAGACCAGGATGGTCTTGGGGAAACCTTTCCTCCCCTTCTCCAAACAAAGTGGGTTTTTCCCAGCCCTTCCTCTGGAAATGTCCATGCCTGGAGAAAGTCCTTGCACCTGCAGGGCGGCTTTGGGCTGCTCTCATGGGTCCATAGTCTTGTTCTATGCAGGGGCAGCTTTTTGACCTGCCCAAATCTGCTTGACCAAACTGGCTGTGGATCAAGGTGGCCGTGCATGGCATGCTGCGCTCCTGTGGCAGCAAACCCAGTGTCGATGCCAAACCTTGCATCCTTATTTCTCACAGGAAAATTTTCCCTGAAGAAGTTGCACAGGCAGTGGAGCCAGCCCAGGGAGGGAGACATCTTTCCTTCCTTGCCCATGATCTCCCAGGAGGAGTAATTAATTAATTTCTGGAGTCTCCGAGCTGACAGTGCCTGCTTGGAGGAGTTCCATTTTCATTTGGCAGTGCTGGAAGAGTAACTTAACTCCCACTTCCCTGGGGCAGAGGCGTCCAACCTCCCTTTGCCTGGAGCCTGGAAAAATCAGGGAATGAGGATAAAAACTGGATGCTGAATCCACCATGAGATTGAAGTTGGCCACAGTGCCTCAATATGGCCACAGTGCCTCAATATGCCACAGGGGTGGCAAGAGGGGAAGCCTGCAGAGGCTGAGCTGCAGTGAGCAGTGACCCAAACTTGGACCTGGAAGTTGGAGAGATTTTTTGGAAAGGTTGGAGGCTTTTGCCTGCTCCAGTCTAATTGTTCTGGGGATTTCTCTTGTGTTTCCTGGGAGCCAGAGGGATTAAAGTCCTATTGTAGAAGGGAGTAACCCCACCAAACCCTCCTGGGGTGGAGGGAGTGGAGCCACTGGGGAAATTCTGCAGCCCGAGACTGCAGACAAACATTACAGCATTTTTTTTTAAAAATCCTCTGAATTCCATGTGCCCCCCACCTCCATCATGCCTAATTTTGGGAAGGTTCCTGCATTGTCTATGGGAAGGGCTGATGGAGAAGCCTGACTGCTGCCAAGCCCATCCCTCCTGAGCTGCTTGGGAGGCACGAACCCCTCCTTGGCAGCCTGACCAGCCCTACATGGACCCCCAGGCACTGCCTGTTCCGTGAGGCAGCGCTGAGCCACCCCTCCGATGCATGTGCCGTGCACCGAAGCCTCTCTGGCCTCGTGTAACCCCTCTCTTAATCTGAGCTTCCTCGGGATGGGGCACCCTAACCTTGATCCCTACTGGGAGAAACACCAGGAGCTCCTGCTCCTGGCAAATGGGCTGGAGAAATCCCTCAGCTCCAGCCACTGTGGGTGGGAGGGGGCACGTACTAACCTGTCCCGGGCAGATGTTCTTGCATGTTTTTGGTGTAAAGCATGAAATTTAACTTAACATTACTGAGTGTCACATCTGTGGGCTTTCCTTAATCAGCAACCAGAGTACAGCAAGGCAGGCCAAATTTCTAGGCTTAACACTGTGCTTCTCTCGCCTCTTCCTGTCTGTGTATTTTTTTTTTTAAAGATACATAATTTCTGTCGCCTTTTGCATGACGCTTTCTGTGAGTTTTCTCTTTGCATGCTCCATTGCTTTGGTTTGAATCTCACAAAGGTTGGTTTCCTTCATTTTTACATTCTCATCACACCTTTTCCCTCCCTTCACTTGTCGGGCTTTTTATTTTTTCTTTTGTTGGTTTATTTTATTTTGCAGGTAGAGAAATTAGATCCTCCCTAGCCCTAAGCTTTAGCATAACAGCGTCTCTCTAATGCGATGAGCAGCCACTCAGTCCTGTTTGGCAGGCACAGAAATGACATCGCCACCACAGCTGGCCCGTCGCCCTGCGTTTGGGTGGGATGTGATGTCATTTGCTGTCACCTTGCTTTCTGTTGTTGCTTTTGGTCAGTAGGACTGTGTTACCTGAACTGTGCACTTTTTGTTTCACAACCAAACAAACAAACTCGCTAAAAAAAAAAAGCGATTCCTTCCTCCTCCACCTTGTTCCATCTCCTCCTCATCCTTTGCATTTTTATCTTGTCTGTCTGTCTCCGTTTTACTGCTGGTGTTTCTTTTTCATTGTTTTTTTGGTTCTGTTTGAGTTTGGGTTTATTTTTTTTTCCATTTAGCCTGTTACTGTACAGCTGTTTTGATGTCGTGGTCAGTGTTTTCTGTTACTGGAAAGCAGTTGTCGCTCATTAAAAAAAAAAAAAAGAAAAAAAGTTGGTTAAACAAACCAAATTGTGCCAAGAACAAATCATCCCAATTGGAGCAGTGGGTAGCAGCCAAGTCGCTGTGAGGAGCTTTTCCGTGGCCTGCCTGGCCAGAGGTGTGACACTCAGAAGGGAGTGCCAAGAGTGTTACTAATCTAGTATTTAATCAATTTTTTTAAGACCGAGGTGGCCACCTCGCCATCAGGTGCCTGGCAGAGGCTCCACAAAGTCAACCAAGACCTCCAAAGCGAGCTGGAAGCCCAATGCCAGCGTCAAGAGGTGATCAATCAGCAGATTCAGTCGCTGAAGCGCAGCTACGCCGAGGCCAAGGACGTGATCCGGCACCATGAGGCCGAGATTCAGAGCCTGCAGGCGAGGCTCAGCAACGCGGCAGCCGAGCTCGCCATCAAGGAGCAGACCCTGGCCAAGCTCAAGAGCGATCTGAGGAGTGAGAAGGAGAAAGCCAAAGAGCAGCTGGAGGAGTGGCAGCACGGCGAGGCTGCGCTCAGCTCCCAGCTGAAGGCCAGCGAGCAGAAGCTGAAGAGCGCGGAGGCTCTGCTGCTGGAGAAGACCCAGGAGCTGCGGGACCTGGAGATGCAGCAGGCTCTGCAGCGGGACCACCAGAAGGAAGTGCAGCGGCTCCAGGACAGGATTGCGGACCTCAGCGGGCAGCTGAACGCCAGCGAGCAGGCACGGGTCCTCATGGAGGAGAAGCTGCAGAAGAACTATGAGGCTTTGCTGGAGAGCTGTGAGAGGGAAAAGCAGGTTTTGATACGGAGCCTGAAGGAGGTGGAGGACAAGGCTAATGAATATGAGAACCAGCTGCAGAACAGCGAGCAGCAAATGGAGATTCTGCAGAAGGAGAAGCTGAGTGCCAAGTTTGAAGGCAGCGAGCTCGTCCACCAGCTGGAGGAGCAGCTGGCCATGAAGGAGGCCAGCATCCAGAAGCTCGCTGAGCACATCAAGGAGCTCGAAAGAGAGAGGGATCAGATCAAGTGCCGGTTCCATGAGCTCATGAATCAGGTGGCTGAGTCAGATAACGAAGTTGCAAAGCTACAAGCAAAGTTGAAAATGGAAGAGACCAACTACCACAATCTGGAACAATCATTTGAGGAAGTGTCGGATCAGTTCCGGGGCGTGCAGGAGGTGCTGAAAGAGAAAGAAGAAGAGCTGAGACACGTTAAGGAAATGCACTTGAGAATTGTGGAGAAAAAAGATCAAGATCTCAGTGAGGCTTTGGTTAAAATGGTTGCTTTAGATAGCAGTTTAGAGGAGACTAAAGTAAAGCTAAAGGCCAAGGAGGAGGCTTTAAAGAAATTAGCTAGTGTGGGCACAGGTCCATGTGCTGAGGAGGCAGAAGACCTTGGTCCCAGTCTTGAGGCTGACGAAAGTCAACCATCCCAACTGGGGCAGGCTCTGCAAACTCAGGATGTCCTCCCACCTCTGACTTATGCACTGAAGGAGGAGGAGGACGAGGTTCTTGAGACCACCCGGAGGCAAGTGGAGGAATTTGGCTCCCCATCTAAAGTTGTGGAGCTCCAGGACCAAGAGTTGGTTCAGAAAGCCTTAGCAAAGCCTGATGTAGGAATCATGGGGGCCAAGAGGCAAAGGATCCGTTTCTCGAGCATCCAGTGTCAAAAATACATCCATCCAGACGGATCAGAGAAAAACTGGACAAGCAGTACCTCTTCAGACACAAGCCAGGACAGATCTCTGTCTGAAGAAAGCATGTCCTCAGAGCCAGCTCTGGGTTACCCCTCACCAGGGACAAGTGATTCTGAGACTTACCTCTCCATCATCCATTCCCTGGAAACCAAACTGTATATCACAGAGGAAAAGCTCAAAGATGTGACAATGAAGCTTGAAAGCCAGCACGGCCATAACCAGGAGACACTCATCGCCCTCCACCATCAGTGGGCCAGCACGGAGTCCCAGCTGCGGGAACAGCTTCAGACCAGCCTGTCCCAAGTCAATGCTTTGATCTCGCAGCTGGAGAGTGAGAGGCAGGAAAAGTTCAAGCTCATAGAGAGTCATGTCAGTGAGCTGGGAGGTTTCCAGATGAAAAATGATCAAGCACTGACTTGCTTAGAGAAGTGCAGGGAGCAGCTCAGATCCTTGCCCAAATCAGATGAGGAGAAAGAGGGTGATTTGTTCCTTGTTAGTCTGTCCAGCATAGAAACAACCCTATCAAATGCAATCCAAGCTTTGAGTGGGGCAGTCCCAGTCCCATCAGAGTATCAGCAGAGTGAGAGCCTCACCACAGAAAGCCCCGCTCCAGAAGGAGGGGATTTGGGAGAAGAGGAGCACATCTCCAAGGAGCAGCAAGCGGATGTGTTTGACGCCAGCCAGCTGAGGTGGCTTTCTGAGAAGGTGGCATTTGAGGCCTCTCTCATCAACCAAATAGCAGAGTCTTTGAAAAATGCAAGCTCTGAGATAGCCCAGCTTCTGAGAGAGATCCAGGGAACAGCTGAGGTGGTTTTGTTGGAGCCAGCAAGTGTTTCTCACACAGCCAGTGATTTGGCCGGTGTCCTATCTAAAAAGCTGCTGCTGGAAGGGGAGTTCTGGAGCCAGGTGGAGGAGCTGAGAGCACACTTGAACACTAGAGAAGGAGAAGCTGAGGGTAAAACAGAAGCAAGTTCAGGCTTTCCCCCGTGTTTTCTCAGTGCTGTTGCAGATGCAACATTGATCAAGGCAGAACTTGGGTTTGTTGCAGAGAAAATGAGGGAATCTTTTCATCAGAGGTTAAAAACAATTGAAGAAGAGCTCCATAATACCAAAACAGCTCTCCAGCAGCACAAATGCATGTTGGAGGAGATCATTAAAGTGTACAGGACTCCTGAGTTTGACAGAGTTATGCACCAGATTTCTGAAGCACTTGAAATACAAAAAGATGCTTCAGAAAGAACCCAGATCTCCTGGGATGGGAGCCGTCTCCAAATGGTGCCATGCCAGGAATTAGCCAAGGTGGAGGAGACTGGCAACGCACCAGACCGTAGTAGTGAAGCTCTTGTTTCCATTCAGGAAGATCTTGCCCAGCAGCTAAAGGATAAATCCAATGTTCTGAAGGAGATATCTGTTGCCTTACTCTCTCTGCCTCCCGAGGAGGCCATGAGAGACTGTCAGAAGCTCCTGAAGATATCCCAGAGTCTTTCCTACCATTCGTGCATGGGAGACCTGGAGCGGTATTCGTCTTTGTTAGTCCACGATGCCATTGTTCAGGCTCAGGTTTGTTATGCTGCTTGCAAAGTCCAGCTGGAGCACGAGAGGGAGATGAAGTCCTACAAGGAGTCCTTGCAGAGCATGGATGCGCTGTGCCAGGAGCGTGTGAAGACGGTGTCTCTCCTGCGGGACGAGTACGAGGAGCTGCTCAGGAAGCAGCAGGGCGAGTACAGCGAGGTGATCGCCGTGCTGGAGCGGGAGAACGCCGACCTCAAGGCAAAGGTGTCCCAGCTGGACAACCAGCGGAGGCTCTTGGAGGAGGAAGGGCATAAACACAGCAAGAGCTTGAGCGAGCTGCAGGGGCGGTACGAGGAGGAGATCCGAAATGTGATCGAGCAGCTCAACAGGACAGAGGATGCCCTGAAGGCTGAGAGGACAGAGGGGCTCAACCAGCTGGATGCCATTGTCCGTGACAAGCAGAGCATGGAGCGGTATCACCTGGAGCAGATGCAAACGCTGGAGGAAAAGTTCCAGGCCAAGATCAAGGAGCTGCAGGTCATCCACGGCGAGGAGCTGCAGGCGTTGCAGGAGCACTACAGCCAGAACCTGCAGCGCCTGCAAGAGACCCTCGACGAGTACCAGAGGCAGCACCCAGAGGTGTCCCCCGCGGTGGCCCCGGGCACTGGGGACACCTGGGCGGCCGGCGAGGCGGGTGGCACCGGGCAGGATCCTGGCAGCGACCCGGACTCCATGCACGGCCTGAGGGAACGCATCCAAGAGTTGGAGGCCCAGATGAACGTCATGAGGGATGAGCTGGAGAACAAACATCTGGAGGGGAATGCTTCCACTTTGAGGGAAAAATACCAGAAAGACTTTGAAAACCTAAAGGTCTTGATATGTTTAACACTTCCTGCTTTCTGCTGCTGAGTGTGCGGGAGGGCGTGTGTAGTCCTGGAGTTCGCTTGCTGAACCAAGGGACATCTAAAAGAGCCATTGTGCTAAAACAAGTCCCAAAGTATTAGCCAGGCCTCTGTAAAGCATGGTGTTTCCTTTTTCTCCATGCTGGAGTATTCTAAATGCATTGCTGAGGGCTTGGGAAGGTGGATTTCTAAAGTGGTCTTTGCGTGGAGAAGGAAAATAGAGTTTCAAAGTAGCTTGATAACATCACGCTCTCCTTGAACACGAAGACCTCAGTGTTCTTTCTTGTAGCCAACATGTACATTTTGTTTGTGACTTCCCTTTAAAAGCATTCCTCAACTCTGTCTTTCCCAGTCTGATCAAATCTCCAGTCTGTCTCTGCTGCCTTCAAAAATGCAGGATGAAGTGGAAACTTGATGCTCTCAAAATGTACATTCCTAGGGAAAGTAGCTGCAAACACATGCCAAATTCTGTAGCAAAGCAGAGCTCCTCTGCAGGAGGCTGCGAGGACCGCGCTGGTGTTGTACACAGTAATTCTGTACACAAAAAAGAGTGCACAGTTATGGAACACCCAGGTGAGGTGCAGAGAACTGGCAATGAAATGCCACTGATCAGATTGCCCCACCAGTCAGACTGGCTGTAACACTGGTTTGAGATCATCTAGCATCTAAAAAAAAAAATGATTTGGTGGTTTGCTTTTCCTAGGAGAGCATTATCAGTCCAGAAGTGAGTTTAGGGTGGTAGAGGCTGCCAGGTTGAAAAGGAAGCCAAAAGGGCAGCAATGCAGAGGCTGTGCTGGTGAGGCCTTCACAGACCAGTTGCTCTTAAGAATCAGCAAAAATGTGGGAGAGCTTTCTTCCAGCCACAAGATCCAACACACATTTGAGCTGGGGGTGAAATGTGGCTCAACTCCAGCTGAAAGCAGGTTTTAGCCTGGAAAGAGCAGTAGTTTTGCTGAATCCCATTGGAATTAATCAGTGGTGGTCAGAAAGCCAACCAGGCAATTGGAAACCTGCCCAAATTAGAGACTTAAATGTGCTCCATTCTTCTCTAAAGAACCTGATGGAGAATGTAACATCAGTAGCATAAGAGTAACTCTTCAACCTGGAGAGGGCTCCAGGAAGACCTTGGACCTCTTTCCAGTGCCTGGAGGGACTCCCAAGAGAGATGGAAGGGACTTTTGACAAAGGCATGGAGTGACAGGACAAGGGGGAATCATCTGAAGATGAAGGAGGGTAGATTGAGATTTATACTAGGAAGGAATCCTTCCCTGTGAGGGTGGGCAGGCCCTGGCACAGGGTGCCCTGAGAAGCTGTGGCTGCCCCATCCCTGCAAGTGTCCAAGGCCAGGTTAGATGGGGCTTGGAGCAACCAGGGAAAGTGGAAGATGTCTCTGTCCATGGCAGGGGGTCGAACAGGATGGGCTTTAAGGTCCTTTCTAACCCAAACCATTCTGGGATTCTGTGAGATACTGGTTTGAACATGTGGATTTGTGGCAATGCATTTACAATACATTAAACAGAGGATCTACAGTCTCCCATGGAGAAGTGTGCACCTTTTTCTTCCCAAATTAGACGTGTTTGAGGAGTTGGACTTGATGATCCTTGTGGATCCCTTCCAACCCGGCATATTCTATGAGTCTGAGTGTAATGAAGAATCCTGCAGGGCTGCTCTGTGCCACAGCCAAGTCCAGGCAGGTTCTGGCACTGAGTTAGGAGTTTAAAAAACAAACAAACAAACAAGGCTGGGAAAGTGAAGAATGCCTTGGGATTAAAAATTAAAAGGGGAGGGAAAAAACCACCAAAGCTGAAAATTGGGAATGAGGATTAGGCGTAGGTAACAGAGCATTAGCCAATGAAGTGATGCTGAGGGGTGTATGTTAGTGAGGGTCAGTGGTGGTGGACTGTCCTGAGCACTTTTGCCACTTGGTGGAGTGAATTTGTCCCCCTAAAATTTCCCGTGGAGTCCCAGAGGTCCCTAGGGAACAGTTCTCACAGAAAACTCTGATGTTAATCAAGGGGAGCTCCATTAAAATCAAGGAATAAAACCAGCCTGTGTCATTAAGAGGAAAAGCCCTGTGCAGTGCTTGGCATCAGGTTTGTCCCAAGCTGCCTGATGGGGCTCAGCACCTTGTCCCCAGTGTGTGTCCCTTCTTTCCTCGTGGCTTGGGCCTGCCTGTGGCTTTGCTGGTCCTGTCTGTGTCCCGTAGGCATGTGTCCATCCAGGATCCCAATGTGCTTGGGCTGGCAGCTGAGCTGGGAGCAGGCATTTGCATTTGTCTGCTGCAAAGGCAGGAGTGGGGGCTGTGCCAGGGGCAGAAGGACCAGGCAGGAATTCAGGACCTCGCCCCAATGAATCCTGACTCCCCAAATTGCTGCTTCTATGTCCTGGCTTGAGTTCTTTCCTAATTCAGTTAGCAAGTAATTGTCCCTGCAGCATTTGTAGCAATACTCAGTTGGGAATTAAGGTCCTCTTGCTGTCATGTCATCTTCCTTCCACCCAGAGGTTGAAAAAAACAGGCATTGAAATGAGCAGAAGGGATGCAGAAGGTGCACAGGAGGGGTTTTTGTTGTTTTTTTGATATATATTTGCATTCCCCAACCGGGTCTGCCCCTAAAGCAGGTCTGCCCCTGTGCATCCCTTTCCCTGGAGCTGTCAGGGGTCAAGTGACTGCAGGACAAGCCCTGCCCTTTGTGAGGTCCATCCTGCTTCCCATCTGGGGAAGCAGAAGATCTGTGCTAGACCTGGGGAGCTGAGCTGCCCACTGGTGTGTGGCTCCTGGTGGGCTCCCCACCGCCGTGGCACTGGCCCTGTGCTCCTGGGCCAACCCTTTCCCCTCGTCCCTTTCACAGGCAACATGTGAGAGGGGCTTTGCAGCCATGGAGGAGACGCACCAGAAGAAGATCGAGGACCTGCAGCGGCAGCACCAGCGGGAGCTGGAGAAGCTGCGGGAGGAGAAGGATCGCCTGCTGGCAGAGGAAACAGCTGCCACCATCTCAGGTACCAGAGGGTCCCACATGGTGGGGCAGCTCCGTGGTGATGGGGACATGGGGGTGGTGTTGGCTGCATTGAGGAGCAGGGCCAGGGGTGGAATGAGGGTTGGGTGGGCTGCACAGGGAGATGGGAAAGGGCTTTTGGGAAAGATACTTTGGATGGAGGACCATCTCCTGGTCCTCCAGGTTTGGTGCCTATCTCCTGGTCTTTCTCCAGGTGTGGTATCCCCATCTTTGACATAGTCTGATCTGTTTTCCATTCCAACTCAGAAAGTCATTAGTCATTCCTGTGGTTAAATTATTGTCAATTCCACATTGAATTCATTCTTCAGTGCCCCAGGAAATGTTAAAACACTGGGCTTCAGGGGCTCTGTATTTGGAGTCTCACAGTCCAGGAAATGATGTTTGAAGTGGGCAATCATTTGGACTCTTTTAAAAAGCAGGATTTGCAGAAGTGCCTTTGCAGCTGGGGCACAGACTGAAGGGGCTGTGAAGCAGCGTGAGGTTTGCAGGGATGACTTTGGTTTTGTTCCTTTAAAAAAGGAACAAAAAGCCACCCATGGGTGGAGCATGCTGGGTGCTAACCCTGTGCTGCCCCTCACAGCCATCGAAGCCATGAAGAACGCGCACAGGGAGGAGCTGGAGCGGGAGCTGGAGAAGTCCCAGCGCTCCCAGATCAGCAGCGTCAACGCCGACATCGAGGCCCTCCGAAGGCAGTACCTGTAAGAGCATTACCATTCTCTGTCTCTTGCCATCTTGCAGGGAGATCATGTGTGGAAGACACTTCCCTTCCATTTGATTTTGGCAGAGTTCAGGGCAAACCTGTTGTTGCAGGGGCCATTTCCCTTGGTCCTGACTAAACTGCATCCGTCAGAGCCTCCTGTTTGCCCATAATCTTTCAGGCTCCAGGTCAATGTCCCCACATTACCCAAAATAGCTGCTTTTTGGTCCCCAAAAGCAGCAGATGTGCAGCCAGTGCTGCCTTCCACACAGCAACAGGGTTGTTCAAAAGGCAAGGAGGAAGCACTGAGCTTTATCGTGTCCTCCTGTGGGAACTGAGCAGAGCTGCCTGTCAGCTTTATCAGCCTTGATACATCTGTATAAGATGGGGAGGTGTGCAAATACACCTGGTCCCTAGTGCACAGAGCAAATTTAGAATCCTGAAATGGTTTGGGTTGGAAGAGACCTTAAAGCTCATCCTGTTCCAGCCCCCTGCCATGGGCAAGGACACCTGCCACTTTCCCTGGTTGCTCCAAGCCCTGTCCAGCCTGGCCTTGGACACTTCCAGGGATGGAGCAGCCACAGCCTCCCTGCATGACCTGTGCTAAAGCTTCACCACCCTCACAAGGAAGAATTTCTCCTAGGTAGATTTTGATAGATCTCAGCTCAGAGAAAGTTCTGCTACTTAACCTCTGAGAGAACAACCTCCTGTCCCCTTTGGTGCCCAAGCATGGCTCTGCCAGGAGAGCGAACAGTTGACGTGCTCTGGGCTTGAGTTTTTCCCCAAAAGAAATATGCAGTCCTCATCCTCAGCGCTTAGCTCCCTGTTGGGTTTTCCTGGGATGCTGAAGGAAGGATGAACATGGGTGTGTGTGGAGAGGGCACTACCCCAGTGTGTGTTCTGCAGGGAGGAGCTGCAGTCGGTGCAGCGGGAGCTGGAGGTGCTTTCAGAGCAGTATTCCCAGAAGTGTTTGGAGAATGCCCACCTGGCGCAGGCGCTGGAGGCTGAGAGGCAGGCCCTCCGCCAGTGCCAGCGGGAGAACCAGGAGCTCAACGCCCACAACCAGGTGAGGGTCCCTGCCCGGGTGACGGTGGGCTCCGTGCTGAGCTGTGGCCATGCTCCCCCTTCCCACACCGGCTCTCCCCCTCTTCCCAGGAGCTGAATAACCGCCTGGCTGCGGAGATCACGCGATTGCGGACCCTGCTGACCGGGGAGGGCGGGGGAGAGGCTGCTGGGTCGCCTCTCACGCAGGGCAAGGACGCCTACGAGCTGGAGGTGAGTTCTGTGGAGGGGCACGTGGGTGGGCACAAGTGCTGTGTACCCCAGGAGTGTGTCACAGCTGGGAAGTGTCACAGCCATCTGTCCCCCAGTCAGCTCTCGTGGCTGGTCAGCACTCTCATCATGGGCTGCATGAGGCCAGGAGATTGTGAGGTCTTAATCTTCCCTTCTCACCATGTTGAGACAGACATTCAACTCTTCCTTCTGCAGTCCCTGCTTGTCCCCAGGTTCCAATCCATGCAGAGCAGTGGGGACAGAAACTGGGGTGTGCAGGGAGCGCATCAGCACTACAGGCTTGGGCAGGTTCCCAAGAGATTCAGGAGGACGTTTCCCGTGAGAAGCAGAAGATAGGGGGACATGAGACTTTGTGGTACTGGCATGGGGCTGAGTCTCCAGCCCTTAGCTTGATTGTCACCAGGTACAGCAGGTGTCACACTGTGTCTGCTCAGGTGCAAAGATACTTTTTTTTGTTCCCACAGGTCCTGCTGCGGGTCAAAGAATCCGAAATTCAGTACCTGAAGCAGGAGATCAGCTCCCTCAAAGACGAGCTGCAGACAGCACTGAGGGTAATGCTGGGGGTGGTTCTGCAAATCCTCTTACTGTGCTCTGCTCCTGAGTGTCTGTGCTTAGATTTCAGCCCATTTACACCTAGATTTTAAACCATATTTAATTTTTCCCCTGAATGTAATTCAATACCCATTTTGGTGTCATCAGTAAAACACTCCATGTATCAATTTAAGACTTATCCCACAAAGGACACAGTGTAGGAAAACATTCCTTTCAGCATGATTTCCCCATTTTCTGTCACATCAGATCAGATTTAAATGGCACAAACAATCAGTGTTAGAGATCTGCCCAGCCTCGCAGCAGTGGAACTGGTTTGCTCTGGACAAGCCAAGGCCATTTCTGGGAATTCTGCTTGAATTCTGTGTCTTGGCTAAAACGAAAAGCCACAAACAACCCTGTAGCTGAGGGGCTGCATGCACGGGCAGCACTGTGTGCTCGCCCTTGGCTCTCAGCTCTCCTCCTGACTCCGTTCCCGCAGTCCCGTATCGCTGCTGGAAGCAGCTCCAAGGGTGTGTGTTGCCCTGGCCAAGCCTTTCTCCTGCTGCCGGCTCTTCTTCCGTCAGCATTTGCCAAGCTCCTCTTCAGTGCATCCACAAACCCCTCGGCTCCAGCTGTCTGTCTGGCTCCATGGGGTTGTTCTTGTTCCCTTGCCAGGATAAGAAATACGCCAGCGACAAGTACAAAGACATCTACACGGAGCTGAGCATCGTGAAGGCCAAGGCAGACTGTGATATCAGCAGGTTGAAAGAGCAGCTGAAAGCAGCCACAGAAGCTCAGGGAGAGAAATCCCCTGTGAACACCACTGTATCGGGATATGGTCAGTCCTCCTCCAGCAGCTCTAAGCAGTCCTGGGTGTCCCAAGCTAACACAGCAATCCTGGAGTACAAACCCTTGTGCAGTCATGGGTCTGAGTGTAGGACTTGGCCTTCCAACCCAAAGCTGATGAGCTTTGAAAGCCTTCTGGCATTTTGCATCAGGAAAACCTTGTGATGCAGGGATGCCCAAAAGCCCTCTCTGCCCTTAGGGCAGCGCTAAGAGTCGGGCTCATTGGGGCACTTTCCTGGGCTGGGAGGGCACAGCCCCAGCCCTGTCCTTTCAGGAGCACAGTGGGCACCAGGCTAATCCCACTTCTTTTGCTTCTTCCCAGATATTATGAAATCAAAAAGCAACCCTGATTTCTTGAAGAAAGACAGATCCAGTGTTAGCCGGCAACTAAGGAATATCAGGTCAAAGGTGAGCTCAGATGTCCTGCCCAGTGGGATGGGAATGAGGAATGCCCAGCATTTCTCTCCAGTGGGGATCCCAAGTGGGAAGAAGTGGGCAGGGGAAGAAAACAAAGAATTTCCCACCCACTAGTGCTAGCCTTGATGGTTTTTTATTGCAAAAGGACTGACTGTGCAGCCACGCAGGGCCCACTCCCTCACTCTGGACCCTGCTGAGATGGAGGCATGAAGCTGCTCCCTGGTTGGAAAAAAGGCTGATGTTTACCCTGTTCTTTGGTCTTTCACAGGAGGACTATCCCTGTATCTGCTCCCTCTTTTCAGTTGAAATTTAGGTGGAAATGTGCACATCATTCTAGTTTTAGTGTTCATCAGTGCAAGATTTTTTGTCTTTATGTGTGTCAGCAATGCCTGAGTCCTGGGCATATTTAACACACACTTTGCTTGTGTGTTAACGTGGTGCAGATGGCCCTGTGCTTCTGTGGTCTTTCTGTGCTTGCTGTTGATCCCAAAGCCCAGTGATGCTGTGCCAAGCTCTCCTTGGCAGCCAGTTACATCATGTGTGACCACAGGGATAAGGAAGGGCAAATAATGCTGATCAGGAGTCAGCATTAAACACAGGGCAGTTGGGAGGAAGCTCAGCATGAGCAAACCTGCTTTGCCTCTCACCTGGTGTCTCATGCTGATGTTTGAAGTGGTTGGGTCCTTGCAGGGCAGGCAGAATGCTTCGAGCTCACTGCTCATGTGGGGAAACACTCAGAGCTCTGCGAGCAGCAGGTCCTCAGCTCGGGGTGTCTGCACTGTACCCAGTGAACACAGAGAGACTTCTGCACATTTTGGGGCAGCCCAGACCTACTGGGCCACTCCAGTGTTGGGTTTCCCTTCACCACTTAAACTCAGATCACCTTGTGTGTGGTCTCCATGTGTGTTGCTTGGTGAGGAAGGAGAGGAGAGGAAGCAAGGGCTGTGCCAGTGCATCCCTGTGGGTCGGGGGGCTGGGGCAGCGCCAGCGTCAATGCATTTGGGATTTATGAGCTTCTTCTTTTGTTTTTTGTTTTCTTTGTTTTATTTTGCTTTTTCCTTCGACAGTCCGTTATTGAGCAGGTCTCATGGGATAACTGAAATGAACCCGAGTCCAGGTTCCCTGCCACGTAGGTAAACACACCAGCAGCTGCCTCCAGGGCAGCCCAGCCTCTGCATGCACTGCTCACACCCCCCTGCCAAACCAGAGCCCTCCTTCTCTTAATGACTGACTGACGGGTTTATTCTATTCACTGCTAATTCTTTTCCTGGGGGAAGGGAAGGGGAGAAGTCAGTGCACCCAAGATCCGTGTGAAACGCAGTCTCTCTGCCTCTTCCCTGGGGAATATGGCTTTTTCCTGCTCTTCCCACCCTCTCCAACACAGCTCATCATCACGGAGAGGATTTGGACATGGTGGGGCACGTTTCCCTGTTTGCTGTGTTGGGAGTGTGGGACACTGAGTGTGCATGCCTGAATGACTCTGCATGCCTCAGACTAAACTCCAGCACCGTCCAGGTCTCATAGGAAAACACCTGTTTTGCTGTTAGCCAGGTGCAGGAATAGTCAGGGATGCTTTTAAGTGTACTTCCCATAACAGCCTGGAGTGTGGAAAATGGTCTCAGCCACCTCAGCTGCTGAGGGGGTGTCCTGGACTGCCCTAATTTCCTGTACCCAAAATTACTGCTTCTTCAGGTTGATCCATGCCTGAGCAAGAGTCTTCCTTGCCCAGTAATCTTCTTCTCCTTCTCTCCATCCCTGAGCTTCGAAGGCTTCCAAACTCATCCAGCAAAAGGAGGGAGATGATGAGAAATGAGGCTGACCCTAATGAGCCAGGTATCTCCATTAACTGGAGCAATAGTGCATTTCCTGGCCCATGGCAAAGACTGAGGTGGGAGCACCTGCAGAGGCAGGTTAGGAGAGGGGAGCTCCCAGCATGATGGCTGGAGAGCCCCAGGAAGTCTGTAGGAAGATCCCTTTATCACAGGTATCATCCTACATTAGTCTCACTTCATCAGGCTCTCTTCATCAGCAACTGAAACGGGTTGTGAGGCTGCCCGGGGGCTGACTTTGCTGGAATTTGTGCCGTCAGGTGAAACAGTCTGATGATTTCTGGTGTCTCCTTCCATCTACTGAGAAAACAGATGCGAGAACTGGAATGCATGAGCTGCTCCCATTTAAAGAGGCCCAAAGTAAACTTCCTTTAGGAAGTGTGTGCTCAGAGCCTCACGTCCCAGGTGACTCTGCTTCCCGTTGGAAAGAGAGCACACGGTGTTTGGAAATTCAACCAATTTAGTGCTTTCATTTCCATGCTGCCTGGCAAAGCCCTTCTGTGTTTGTGGGCCCATGGGAGGAAAAACATTTCCAGAAATACAGTAACCATGGGAATCTGCAGAGCCTTGGGGCAAGTTTATCATGGAGTCCTGCCTTGATAAACACATGGGAAGGAAAACTCAGCCCAAAAGTCCAACCTGCTGCTGTGATAGAACAGTCCTCTGGCATCATGGCCGGGGAAGGGAAAAGGAAAAGGGGAGGTGGCTGCCTGATAGGTAGGATCATGGAATCACAGAATGGGTTGGGTTGGAAGGGACCTTAAAAATCATCCTGTTTCCAACCCCCTGCCATGGGCAGGGACACCTCTCAAGGGACCAGGTTGCTCTAAGTCCCATCCAGTGTTGACACTTCCAGGGATGGGGCAGCCACAGCTTCTCTGGGCACCCTGTGCCAGGGCTTCCCATGCCAGGGCCTCCCCACCCTCACAGGGAAGAATTTCTTCCCAATATCCCATCTATCCCTGCCCTCTGGCAGTGTTAAGCCATTCTCTCATGTCCTGTCAACTCCATGCCTTGTCCAAAGTCCTCCTCCAGCTCTCTTGGAGCCCCTTTAGAACTGGAAGGTGTTCTAAGGTCTCCTTGAGCCTTCTCCAGGCTGAATCCCAGTTCCCTCAGACTTTCCTCATAGGAGTTGATTTCCATCTCTCCAGTCTGTGCCTTTGAAGATGCTGAGTCTTATTTGTAAAGCATTTGTCATTATTTGTAAAGCAAATAATGTTCCAGCTGCAGCATAAATTCCTTGCAAGTTCCAAGGACTGGGCTGGCAGGCAGAGCTGTGGGGTGGGGACAGGCAGTGGGGCACAGAGGGGCAGAGCCCTGGCTGTGGGGGTTGTTTGTAGGGGTGGGAGGTGGCTGTGCCTCCTCATCCACAGGGACAACTCACTACCCAATGCTTTGTTCTCCTCAGTCTCTCACACCACAGATGTGGGGCTGCAGGAACGAGGGAGGCTGGCATTAGGCTAGTGCATCCCCTCAGGCTGGTTTCAGTTTAAAGCTGTCCTGCAGGCGTCAGGCAATTTGTTTCTGGGTTTCTGCCCCTCTCAGTGGTGTCCTGCTGAATCTCCATGGGTAGGTAATGGATTCCACAATTCCAAATGCCATGGGGTTGTTGGCCAGCTGAGAGTTGTGCCTTGAAATCTGGATGCTGCATCTGAAATGGATCAGCCATCAGGGCCTGCCAGACCTGAACAGCATTTAGGAGTCCTCTGTCTAACCGTGGGCAGTTGAGGCAGCTTTGGTTTGGCAGAGTCCCAGGGTGGGATGAGAGAAGGGATGGGATGGTTTCTGGCAGCACACACCACTTCCCAGGGTTTCTTGAGCAAATCCTCCATGGAGTGGAAGCAGGGCTGTCTCCATGGGTGCCGCAGCTGTGCAGGAGGCAGGGGGGCACCAGCCTGTAGGTCCTGCTCAGCATCCTGGGGCTTCAGCGTAGCAGACCCGAGCTGGCCTGCCCAGGGCTCCCTCCGCTGGAACTGCCCCATCCAGCAGTGTCCTGTGAGCTCCAGGGGTCATTCCCAAGTCAGCTAATCCCGCTTGCAGCATGATGTGCCTCTCATTCGCTTCTGGTTCGTTGCCTGGTTCATTGCAATCTCACCCTGTCTGAAGGCAGTAACCGCCCTCCATAACCGTGTGTTCTCTCTCAGCATGTCCCACTAATCCTCCGCCAAGGAGCCCATTCCTCGCTGCCACGTCTCCTTTGCCTGAGCATCACTCCCTCTCGCGCGCCAGGCGCCCGCCCGTGCCCCAACGCTCTCTGTCTTTTGTCTCTCCCAGAGTCTGAAGGAAGGCCTGACTGTGCAAGAACGCCTGAAGCTTTTTGAATCCAGGGACTTGAAGAAAGACTAGTTCTCCCCGCTCCGCTTGACCACGCGCACCTCCCAGCTTGAGGCAGCACAGCACCAGCACCGTTTGTCTCTCGTTCCTTACGATGTCCTCGCTGTCATTTGTCCTGATGCCCCAACGGGACCCGGCGCCGCGGTGGTGGTGCCCCCCCTCGCCTCCCCGGCTCCTTTCCCTGCTTGTGAGATGCTCCAGAGACTCTGAGAGGGAGAGGAAGGGATTGGAGTGGGGTTTCCCCCCCTCTCTTTGGCGCTTTGTAGGAGAATCCTTTCTTTACTGTAAACCATTACACTAAGTGTCAGTATTAAGGCTCAGTAGCCTGTTAATAAGCTATAGCTCTATCCGGAAGAGCAAGCAGGGCCTGGGTGGTGTCAGCCAGACCGAGCTCTTACTGCTGTCTAGAGACCCTGTGCTCAGAGCACACCAGGAGCCTGATCTAACCTTTGATCTCGACTGCATTACTTGCACCTACAAGGGGGGAAAGCCCGGGGGAAGCTGCCGGGGAGCGCGAGTCCGTGCCAGCATCCGCAGCCTGGAGGTACAACACTGGCATCTCGCTGGAGAAGGATGCAAGAAGTGATTCTCCTGCCCCGTGACTGTGCTGTATCCTGAATGTAGGTGCCACTGAAGCTCACTGGGTTTCAGTGGCTGCCCAGGTGGTTATGGATGGGGAGCTGCAGCTACTGAAGTGCACCATCGACTCGGCCCTGTCGGCGTGTCCTCGCTCCCGTCTCGCTGGTGGTCGGAGTTGGTGTTCCAGGGGCCAAGCTGTAAGATCACTTTCTTGCCTCTGTTAGATCAAGCCCAGCACTCTTTTTTTTTGCTGTTACTCCCTTCCTCTCGTTGAATCCCGTGTATCCCAGGGTCTGTGCGCATGTGAAACTCCCTTTTCCTAGTCAAAGGAAAGTAGAGTAGAAAGTAGAGCCAATATTGACTGAAAATGCACAGTGCTCAATGCATATAATGCTCCTTTTTTACCAGCTTCTTGAATTCAACTCTTCTTGTCAGCAGGGCAGCTCCTATTTTAATTCTTTAATCTTTTCCTGAAATAAAAATCTCAAAACCAGTATGTGCTTCAGACCTTCTCAGTCCTAATAGCTTTTGTATTTAAAACATAACAGTTTAGCAGCACGAGCCTGATAAATGGATACAAACGAAGGGAGGAGGAGCTGGTAGCACTTAAATGGTCACAGCCAGCTGAGCAGAGGCTTATTAGTAGAAGCCTGTGCTGCTTTGCAGGTGTGGGCTTCATCCCAGGCTAAATCTCAAGATGCCACCTGGAAGGATCCCAAGTCCTGCCTCTCCAGTCGCCAGGGCTGAAGGAGACTCCGGCACATTGGCTTTCCACGTTGGTTAGGTGCTGAGTGACCACATGGCTTCAGGCTGGGATGTGGAAGATACTGTGGCCTTCGCCTGGAGCAGAGCTTCCTCTTGTCCTTCGGGCACTCAGCTGAGGTAGAGGCTGGCAGCCCCCAGTGCTTCCCTGCTGGTTTTGGGTCAGGTGGATGGCACAGGCACAGCTCTCAGAGCCCCACGGGGCTGGTGAAGCCACACCCACTCATGCCAGGCTGGACCATGGCAGCTGCCAGAGTTACCTTCATCCTCCTGGGAGCAGCATCTCTGTTCCAGCCACCAGACCCTCAGCAGGACATGGTATCATTGAACCACTGTGTGAATCACGCTCTTGTCCAGCTTGTGTAGCCTTGCCGTGGCCAAGTGTCCAGCTTGGCACCTGCTGGGGCACTCAGGCAGCACCTTGCAGGGGGCAGAGCACCTGTTCCTGCTGGGGTGCTCTGCGTGCCTCGGTGTGCATGGAAGTCCTGGAGATGGGAGCAGGGTAGGGAAGAGGCTCAACCTGTCAGATACGAAGTCTTTGCCTCATCTGCAGCACATGCCCTCGGATGTGTGGATGTGCAGCCAGTCACTGTCTCCAACTCACCACAGCAGCTCCATAATCTGGGCACTGGAGGACCTGGGAACCCTCCTGCCATGACCCACCTGGATCACTTCTCCAGCCACTTCATCCCTGACTGCTCCAGGTTCATGGTGAGCTCTGATCTCCTGGCAGAGGCCATGGGAGGCAGCATGGATTTGGGATGGCACGGGGGCCTTGTTGTCATTGCTCTGCCCTTGCAAGATGTCACTGCCTCTAGGAGAACACCCTCTTCCTTCTCTTCTCTTTAGACTTAGGAGGGCACTTTGTTCTTTTTATCCAGCCAAGCAGAACGTTCTGGTCTTCTTGCTATGTGGACCCTGACCTTTCTTAGATTCCCCAGCAAATCCTGCCCATATGCTCTGGCTTGTAGGAGCAGACGTTTTCCATAGGAAAATTGGGCTCCTCCGGAACAAAAAGTGGAGGATCTTGGTCTTCTGTACAGACAGGGCTGAGCAGTGGCCTTGACATTGTTGGGATCAGCTGCACCCTCTGTGGCAGTGCTTGGGAAGGATGTCTGGGGTGTCTTTAGGGTGGGAGCTGTGAGTTCTGGGGGTCACTGAGAGGAACAGGAGGAGGGAAGGTGCCTTATGCAGCCAAATGTTCTGAACCCCTGCCAAGGGTTCTGGGCTCACTGTGGTGACTCTGAGCATCTCTCCAAGGCAAGAAGGCCTTTACCTCTTTACCTGCCTTTACAGTAAAGAGAAAGAACCTGCAGCACCAATAAACAGCCCCAAACTGAAATATTCCTGCAGAGTACAGTGCTTGAGAATAAAGGGAGAAGTCCTCTTACTCATAGCAGTGGTCCTTAGTAATCCTCCTGCTTCTTCCTGCTCCAGGCTTCATCCACCTTTTGGGATTAATCAGTGGCTATTTAAAATAGAAAGTGTGTGGGCAAGCTGCTGCATTCTGCATCACTCCACACCATTGATAGCACCAAAAAGGGAGGTTTAGGAAAAGTCAAGTGCAGTGAAGGCACGATGCCTTCTCGTCGGCTCCAAGTAATCTTATTTTTCCTGAGTAAAATTTTCCTCCCATTTGCACCATCTTCCCTGAGCCAGACTGAATCCTTCTTTAAATGTCACCTTTTCTTTGCCCATGTATTAAAAAAAGAAGCAAATTGTGTTCATTTGCTTCAAAAATACAATTGCTTAGAATTGGTGCTGACTTGCAAACCAGAAAATTCCCTTTTATTTTGGTACCAGAGAACTGGGCTGCAGAAAAAGTGCTCATACTGCAAAATATGTCCCTTTTGTACCAGCTCTATTTGATGGCACTTCCACTTGACTTTTGCTTTTTTCTCCTGGTTTGGATACTCTGTTGTGGACACTCAAGCACACACACACTCGCTGTGGTTTGCCTTTGCTCTGTAATTTTTTCAATTTTTTTAGGTAAAAAAGCTTTCTTATTCTTTTTTTTAGAAACAAAAGTAATTTAAAACCTGTATAGTATTCCAAGCATGCAGTGTAAATATTTATTCCTCAGCAGTTTGCAGAGGGTTCTCTTTTGTGACTGAGTTGTGGGTTTGATTTTTAGGTCTCGTTGTAGCACAGAGGCCCCACGTGTGGGTTGGGAGAGGAGCAACGAGGGTGATGTGTCCAGCCCACCCCATCTGCCCTGATAAACTGCTTTTTTGGGGTTTGAGGACTGTTACAAATACCTTTTCAAACCTTTTCTGCTGATCTATGCCTTTAGCTTTGAAGGTACCTGTCCAAAGATTGTGTACAGTCTGTTTGACCACTGTAACCTACTTTGCTATAAATTCGGGGTATTTTTTTCCTGTCAGAGGACTCAATAATCTTGTCTTTCATAGTGGCATCAACGCTGTGCATGTGCAAACTGTGACCTGTTGTTACAGAGAGCAGCAACTCCCTGCTGAGCCTCAGCTCCCCTTGCACAGCCCCCTCGGGCTGTCACAGTGAGCACAGCGAGCCCCTGGATTTGGGAGGCACCAGTAACGCTGTGCAGCACTTTTGGATGCTCTTTGTGCTGCCCGAGGGAGCCACAGCCCCCACGGCACAGACACACCCATCCCACAGCAGCGCAGCCACGAGCTGTAACTCATTGTGTAACTTCAAATGCAGTGTAACTGCGACAAGGAGATCCAAGGCACTGCTGCAGGCACAGGGAGCAACAGGCTGGGAACAACGTCAGTGTGAGGCTGCTGAAGAAACAGGGTGTGGGATTTACTAGAGAAACCTGACAAGTTGGTACCCACTGAACTAACCCAGCTGGCCCTGAACTCATAAATAATAGGTGCAATTAGCATTATATTCTTTGTGCTTTCTTCACCCCGTGTGCAGGACAAGAACACTCCTTGTTCTCACCTAAACGTAGCAAAGCATGTAAAGTACTAGAGACTGTGGTAAGTAGAAAGCAGGAATGCTCCAGCTTGGCCTGTGACCACCCTCCTGGAGTTCTGGATGACCTGAGAATTTAAAGAATCATTTGGAAGGATGGAGGTTTGGTTTGGAGGAAGGGAAGGAAGCTCTGCAAGGCTGTGGGTGGTGTCTGATGTGGCTGTTCAGGTATTATTAATGGTCACTCTTTCTCCAGTTCCCTTGGAACAGCTTGGCCTTGGCTCTCTCTGAGCAGAGCTTCACCCGACTGACCAATGATGGGGACTCGTTCTGGGTCACACCTGTGCACTGTGCTCTGCCACGTGTGTCTGAGAACAACCCAGGGGGACTGTGAGCACTGAGGGTGAAGGAGTCATTTCCCAGAGTCGTTTCTGTGATGCTGTGACACAGCAGCCAGTCCTCAGCTCCAGCTGTGACGTGGCCGAGCAGCGTCGGAGCAGGGCCAGCGGGACCCGGGCAGTGCTGGGATGCTGCAGCCTCAGGTCTCTCACACATTTTTTCCTCCCCTGCAAAGGGGAAGAGCGTGGGAGGCTCTTGTTTCTCCATGTGTGTGAGTTCCTGTCTCCTTCCCTTCTCCCTTCCACTCCCAGTTTATTCCAATGCTTTTTTAAGAGCCACCGTTCCTGATCAACTGCTCGCTGTAATAGAAATGTCACTTTTTCTCACTGTATTTATTCCTTACAAACCTTGTGTGACATGCTAGGCTCCCCTGGATGTAGCTGATCATTTTTACTTTGTAAATATAATTACCTAACTTTACATTAACTATATGGTAATAAACTATTTTTGCACCACCCTTTGCATGCTGTGTGACAGGTTTATTTCTAAAAAGAAGGAAGAACAAGGCAGAGGTCAGAGCCTGAAAAGGGAGATGTTTGCTTTTAGTCCCACTTCCCAAAGGACGTGCAACAGGCAGCATTTTGACAGCAATCATGTATTTTAAGTAGTTTAAATCTAGTGCTGCTGAATGGGATCCTACTGCAGAATGACCTTCGCCAGGTGCTTCCATACAGGCAATTTTCTTTCCCCTATGCAATCTTTCTCAAATCTAAAATGTGGGGATGTCCATGTATCATAAATATCTCAATAAGGATCTATAGGAATTAGAATGCAGAAGTCAGATGAGGATGTTGATGTTTTCTGTGAAAATGCTTTATTTAACAGTGCCAATTGCAGCACTTCTGGTAACAAAACTGGTAACAGTAAGGCACTTTCTATTTAGTATAAAACAATTATTACACAGACGATATTTAGAGTTTGAAATACTTAGGTTTACATCATCTTTATTCCACCCTGAGTTTCAGGGATGGAGATGTCACCTCCCTCCCTTCGCTGTCCCCAGCGTGGTGCTGCCAGGCAAGGGCACAGACCATGGCACGGCCTCCCAACACCTGAAAGAACCAGAGTTTCCAAACCTCTCCTGAGTGGGTGACCCAACTCCAGCCATGATGTGACCCATCTCTCCTGACAGACATCCCAAAGAACCGTTTCTCCCATTTCCTTCCAGACTTCCCTATACTTCCTTGCTGGAAGAGAAGCTGTCATTACTTTCTGTGCTCCTGCTTTTACACTGGAGCTCTGCTAGCCTTTAACCAAAGGAAACATGCACAATCAAAACTTAAAATTTTTTGCTATTTCCCACAGATTTCCTTTTACAAATTTTCAACAATTAATGCCAACAAGGAATGTAACTGAGGCACTTCATCTATAGAAACTCATAACTCTGCTGTAGCCCTTTTATCTCTCCTTTAGTTACTGGTGTAGAGGAGCCCTTGGGCTACAATTCCATTTGGAATTAGCTACAATTCTGTTCCCTATTCCAAGTTGGAAAACATTCCTTTTACCACTGAAACACGTGCCCAGCACTGTGTGAACACACTTGGTCTGCACCAGGACTCAGCAACGAGCCTGTCCAAAGTTTTTAATGCCTCTGAATGCAGCTCTATGCCTGTTACCCTCTCAACCAAACAGTTGTGTCATTCCCTCTAGCACAGGAATGACCCACAGCAAGAGATCTGTGGCATTTTAGGGCAGAGAACACTTCACTTCTCTGGAGATGTTCACCAAAGTTACACCTAAATGGACAAAACAATGATGTCTATACATAACAACAAAACCTGTGGGGGTTACCATGCTCCACTAGCCCCGCGAGGCAGCTCAATCATTTATTGCCTTTGAGAAAAAAACTGTAATGGGCGGGATTGTACTCTTCCCAAATCCTTTCAAACTCATCCTGAAAAGCCTTGACATACTCAGCGTCCTCCACGACCAGCACATTCTCCCGGTTGCTCTGGATGGCCTGCGTGGTCCAGTTGAGGGAGCCTGTGATGAGCATCCTCCGGTCCACGATGGCGAACTTGTGGTGCATGTACCCGCTGTGCTGGTCGTGGCGCACCTGGATCCCTGCAGAGACACAGACACCGTCTCAGGGGTCACCGAGCCCTGCAGCGGCCACGGCCTCCCCCCGGTGCCCGGATCGGTGCCCGGCAGCACCGCGCTCACCCGCGTGGCGCAGGCGGCCGATCTGGGAGCCGTGCATTCCCATGTACTGCGCGTCCGTGACGAGGCGGACGCGGACCCCGCGGCGGTGCAGCAGCTGCACGGCGCGGGCGAGCTGCGGGCAGGAGAAGGAGAAGAGGCAGAGGTCGAGCGAGCGGCGGGCGGAGAGGAGGCGGCGCACGAGGCGGCTCAGGGCGGTGTCGCCGCTCGGCAGCGGGCACGGGCAGGG
>JACBWW010000025.1:7040880-7068752 GCA_020086605.1 Lanius collurio | reverse complement strand
GCACCCCGCACCGCCCACATCGCCCGGCCCGGCCCGCGCAGCCGCGGCGGGAGCGGCCTGTGGGGAGGAGGGGCCGCCACACGGGGATGGGCCGGGCTCCCAAATCCCCGCGCCTGCCCTGCCCTGCCCTCCCTTCCCCAAACACCGACCCCTCCCCACGTACCGAAACCTCGACACCGGACCGTTCACCACACACGGAGCGTGGACGCTGCAGACACACAACACGTGCTTTAATCCTGGAATGGCTTGGGTTCGAAGGCATCTCAAAGGTCATACGGTTCCAACCCCCTGCCATGGGCAGGGACACCTTCCACTGTCCCAGGCTGCTCCAAGCCCCATCCGGCCTGGCCTTGGACACTTCCAGGGATCCATGGGCAGCCACAGCTTCTCTGGGCACTCTGTGCCAGGGCCTCACCACTCTCACAGGGAGGAATTCCTTCCTAATATCCTATCCATCCCTGCCCTCTGGCAGTGGGAAGCCATTCCTCTTTGTCCTGTCCCTCCAAGCCCTTGTCCAAAGTCCCCCTCCAGCTCTCCTGGAGCCCCTTTAGGCATTGGAAGGGGCTCTGAGCTCTCCCTGGAGCCTTCTCCAGGTGAACAACCCCAGCTCTCCCAGCTTCTCTCCAGAGCAAAGAGGCTTCAACCCTTGGAGCATCTTTGTGGCCTCCTCAGGACTCGCTCCAGCAGCTCCACATCCTTGTGATGCTGTTGGCCCCAGAGCTGGAGGCAGCTCTGCAGGTGGAGTCTCATGAGGGCAGAATAGAGGGGGACAATCACCTGCTGGACTCTGCCTGGCTGAGGGGACAGGGGGGGCAGAATGTACAAAAAGGCTTTGCCTGTAACTGCAGCCAGCAGTCACCCAGCACTGGGTCCCTCACCTGGCAGCTGCAGCACTCACTGCTCCCATCTCACTGCTCAGCCAGGCAGAAATCACACTGAAATAAAGAATTATCCATCATCGATCAGTTTGTCTCTAAGGCGTATCATTCAGAGGGAAGGAGGGTGGTGAAAGATGTCTGCAGACATTATGTTTTTGTTAATTAAGTTGTGCACATTCCAGCTCTTGTTGACGGCAAAGGGAGCACCCGTGGCCTCACCTGTGAGCTGCAGGAACCTGCCCAGGCAACCACTTGGTAATCCCACCTATAAATGTGTTTTGGCAGGTAAGCACAGCTGGGGTGTAGGCTCACTCACTTGGCAGCTCTCTCCCTTCTCTCCTGTGGGTATTTTAGAGTGTTAAGTTAGTGGTTTCCTTACCCTGGCTCAAAACTGAGTCTGGTTGTCCAGGACAGCCTTGTTTCAGGTCAGGATGGAGAGGGATCAACATCGTGCACGACTCACCAAGAGCAAGGGAGAAGCAGCAGCCTCAGGCTCGACCTTGTGATCAATCTTCTGTTGTTCTGGGACAAACCACTGGAGTAGGTTTTGATGTTGGATTGCTTGGGAGAGCTGGTTTTTTTAAAAGACAAAACCAGTTCAGCAATCAAGAAGGTCTCACTGCCAAATGATGCCAAACTCACCTGCTCTGTTACACAGCTCTGGACTGGACCAGAATAGTTTTAAAATAAAGAGTACTAGGTAAGTCTAAAAGAAACTAATACAAAAATAAGAGGAAAAGACCTATATTAAATTCTCTATATTAGATTTTGACTAAGGATGTAGGAATTTTGTGGATCAACTGCTGCTTCCCCCCACACAACATATACATACATTGAAAATGAACACAAAATCAGGCTTTGCTCATTTTACAAAAATAGTTCTTATGAGATTTAATGCCTGTCTCCATTTTACAGATGTTCCAGAGAAAACCAACCTGCATATTTTATATATAAGAACAGAACTTGTGACAAGCTGGAACATCCTCTCTGAGCTTGAGTGAGTGTAGAAGGTCACCTGGGTAAAACCTGCCTTTAGCTTGTTCAAAATATCTGCAGTAATGTCAAGTGTTCCCAATAATGATCCAGAAAAACAATAAAAAGACATAAACCCCAGACTTCACAACAGAAACAGTGATTCCTTACAGTACAGATAAGGAATATCTAGTTAGGTAATTAAAAAATGCACCAATGTTTTTATGAACTATTAAGCAAAAATGGCTACTATAGAGTTATATAAGGGAGCACCTACAGGTTGAATCTCTTCTGCTTAACTTAATTAGGAAGCTAAAAAAGACAGAAGAGAACCTTATCCTGGCGAGGTTATCTTAATTACCTGGAAGTTCTGCAACCACAGGCAAAACAAGGCGAGTATTTTCCCCTCTGAGAGGCAAGCAGGCTGCATTTTGAGATATCTTATTTTACAATTCACCCTCCCAGACAAGATTTCCAAAGCAAATGCTAAAACCGTCTCAAGTTAAGATATAAATAAATAAAGAGGAGTGACAGGACTCCCGTGGGATATCCTGACTTATGCTACAGCAGAAAATAGTCTCTTAAATCTGAGCACAAAGTCGTTTGAAATAATTTACATGTGATCCATACCCTGTGACGTGTCTCTTATTTTTGGTTCTTGTTCTCTCAGGCATTTAGGAGATTTATGAGGGATTTCAGTGAGATTAACCATACGCACTCCCAGGAGTTCTGAATGTTGTCACAGGCCCGCCAAGGAATCCAAAGGTGAGGCCTGCTGCCACACCATGATGCTTAATGAGGACAGGATGGGATTTTAATTAATTTAGCTGGTTTTCTGAGCACTGCTGTGTTTTAGTCTCGAGTGTGCACATCTAGATTGAGAGCTGAGTTCCAAGAGACAGAAGCAGTGTGGATTAGCACTTATTAGTCCATTCTCACAGCAAGTAGAAAAGACTCAAGTCACTCTTCAAGTTGGTTTGAGGACCAGGAGAATAGTGATGAAGCCTCACTATCCACCTAAAGCACATGCTGCAGGCTCAGCAGAGGTAACCAGGGTTCCCTGCTCTTCTCTGAAGGCAGCAGGGGAGTTTGGGCACCCTTTAATTCCGGGACTCTGAGGACGTTGGGCTGCGAACTGTTGACATCAGGTGGGACTTGTATGTCTTGCTCAGGCCGGTCATCCAGAACTTGAGAAGCTTGACATTGTCCTCCTCTGCAGCTCCCAGAATGCTCAGCAGTTTTTGGGTATCCTCCTTGGGTCTGCTGTCCACTTTAGTGAATTTAAAGAGGACTTTCACTTTACTGCAGGAACAAGAGATTCCTGTCATTATCAAATGGACTCACACGCATCAAAGAGGGAACAAGGAGGAAGTGGAGCTTCTCTTGGGACCTACTGCAACTAAATGTTATAAAAGCTTCAACCAGTGCTTCATGGAAACTATTCTCATGCTTTGATGAAGGAGGGGGATCAGTTAGGGGAGATGACTCATTTGCAGTAATAATGGGCATATTTCTAGTTTGGTTTTTTCATTCTAGCGGAAAGTAGAACAATTAATTGTGACAACTGAGAATCTTCCCTAGGAGACAAATCCAGTGCCCATCTGGCCTTCAGGTAAATTCACAAACTTGGATACTCCATGAATTATTTCACATGACTGACTGGTCTTCCTTTACAGCTACCTGCACCTCTGAAATGCAGTGCCTGAAGGCAGAACCCGGGCATGTGTTTGGGTGTTACCTGTGCTGGGGTATGGCCACACTGACAGGCAGAGAGGGATTTGCATATTTAATCCTCTTAACCAAGGTGAGGCAGACAGGTGTTGTCATGCAGGTAACCTACAGATGTGTGAACTAAAGCATAAAGGTTAAGAACTGCTGAAAGCCAAAAAGAGATTTAGGACTGGAGTAGAAAATTCTTAACTCCTGACTTAATTTGTTCCTGTAAATCCAACTACTGCTGAACTGCAGCAGAATTCACCTGACTAAAGTGTGTCCTGCACTGTGCTGTAACTGTTCCAGGAGCAGTGCCAAAGCTGCTCCCTGAAAGCAAGGTAGCTCTACTTACTTCATCCACTCCTCCTTCAGGCAAACAAGGCACTGATCCACAACATCCACAGAGAGGTTCTGGTTGGTCAGGGCAGCTTCGATCTTGTTCAAGATTGTTGGGCCAACTGCAGGAGCAGAAAAAGGGGGAAAGGGTGAGAAAGACACACAAGTTAAAGGTTACTGCTTACACCCTTACTACTACTTCTTAAACATATCCCCATGGCCTGCTGGGATTTCATTTCCATGGAAGAGGAGCTAAAGATCATCCCATTAGAAAAACATCTGATCCAAGAAGCAACATGGAATTTAGTGAAGGACCCTGGGACATCAAAACAGGTTCAGGAGCCTTTGTTTTCTTCAGCCCCACTTCTTAAATGCTGCTTAGCTTTTGTTGTGCCCTTATCAAAAGATCCTTAAAAACAAAAGGTTATGAAAAACCCTTCATGCTTTATACAATATACAAACATATATATAAAAATATGAACCCTCAATTTACTCTTGATTTAATGTTCCTCTTGCTAAGAGCAGTTCCAGGACACTTAGAGAAAAAATAAACCAGCAACCAACCAACCCAAGGCATTCCTGGACCACTTTTTGGAAGTCTCTAGGAGACTTTTTTACCAGCAGTCCATGGCCTATGAAGTTTGATGCTGTGGTGGAGAAAAGACCTTCCAGTGACTATTTTTGTCCAGAAGTTTCTGGACGTGCCACTGATTGGATGGAAAACAGACTGGTGTATTTATACATGTGCAACAGGAAGAGCACTACAGAGAGAGCAAGTCTCTGCTTTGCATCTCTATCTTCAAGGACAGAGAGGAAGGATGAGCCATCTGCCATGTCTTTTGAGACACTGAGTGAGGCCAATTCATCTAAATTAAGATTTCACAGAAAACACGAGACTGATGGACCTTACTCAAATCACACCTAGGTGCACGTGTTCAACTGCTGAAAGGAGGTAAAATTGAACAAAAAAGTCTGGGTATTTCTCTATCAGTCATATTTGGCTATCAACTCGAACATGGAAAATCAGTGATGGTGTGGTCCTTGTAAGTTAGTCTTACTCGAAATAAATACTCAAGTATTCCAGGATTGAAAGTGTGGGGTACAGAATTTCCCTACAATTTTTCTTACATGTATGTTACAGAATCCATTTTATCATTCTTAAAAATTAATAGGCAAAGTGCTGATCCGGTAGAGCAAATCTTTTATAATTGAACAACCTGTGGAGAACCTCACCTCAAACAGCTAAACCCCAGCTGAATATTTACCCAGCTTCTACTCTAACCTCCTTAAGGGCCAGTACATGAAAACCAGTTAAAGATCAAGATGCTCTTTTAATCTCAGTGACAGGTTCTTTCTGCTTTCAAACCACCCACCTCGATCTGCTGCAACAGGGCTCCCACTGGTGACAACAAACTCATACTTGTTGAGGGACTGCTCATCATCAAACAGGGTTGGGTAGAGGCTGGAACGGGTGGCAGCGCGGACTTCCACGAGGACTGCAAACTCTGGAGCAACAAGAGCCCAAAAGAGCATGAGCTGTGCTAGGGCAGATTCCAAAACACAGCTACAGACCCTGCTATGGTCAGTGCCTAGAGAAGGTGTCACATCTTTTAGTCACTGACCAGGCAAAGACACGGGGAAAACAAAATGAAGCAGTTCGGGCTTTATTTCATGCAGGCAATACTTATTTTAAAAAATACAAAAATCTAGTGTCCTTTAACATGAAATGACAGGGAGTGGAGAAGGTTCTGCAACAGGTTCTTACCAGATGACAGGATGTGGGGTGGGATTTGGACGTGTGGGCTCAGGCCTAGGAAGTTGCACCGATAGGCCTCCTCATACTGGTCACTGTAGGGGATGATCCGCACACACCCGATGGGCAGCATCGTCTGCAGGGGGAGGGAAACCAGTCAAGAGAAACCCTGGAAGTAAAACTGAAGGACAATTCTCTCTCTAACTTCAGGGCTAACCAAGATCTGGAGCACTACTTAGACAGATGCTCCTGATTTGGAGGATCAAAGTAACCTACTCAGCTTCAGAGCCCATGCAGCCACTGAGGACATGCAAGACATCCAAACATTGTGGATGTTTTCTGGGCCTTTTTAATTGTTGTTTTTCTCAAAACTCACATAATTTAGAACACACTCTTCACAAGATTACATATCGGGGCAAATCATTATAAAGGCTGGAGTAGTAGAGAAATACATGTAAAAATACGCAGCCAAGAAAGAAAGGAAAATGTTCCTACCCGTAGCACATCAAAGGCAGACTGGACAAGATCCATATCTCGAGCTTTCCAGATGACCTGGTTCCCCATCAGAACATGCCAAGCCAGCATTCGGAATGCTGATGCCCCAAGAACCTGAAAAAAAAACCCAAACCATTCTGCATCAGTTATGAAATGAGTGAAATGTCCAGTGTACCCCATTAAAAACATGAGTGACAGGAAAATGGCTAGAACTGAACAGCAGGAACAAACATGGAAATGTAGCACATGAACCTTCCCTCTCAGTCAGGTCACTGGGAGCACTGGAGAAAAGCAAGATCTGCACAGAATAATTTATTCTATTTGCAAATTATTTTTCCTCTCTGAAACAATTCTTTTGAAGGCAAATATTACTTGGCTTTGAAGATGCTGCACAACCTCTGTATTAAATTACTGTCACTGTTCTTGGGAAGAAGAAAAGTGCAGAATTTGAGAGAAATCATCTGACCCCACCCCACATGACTGATGATCACCAGAGGCCCACGTGAGGAAGGGAGCGTGCCTGGAGATGCAGTTCACATCATGTTCTTGGCTGGGCAGGCACTGTGCTGAACACAGCACCAGGACATGTGCAGAAATAAATGTATCTTTTTAAAAAAAAAACAACATTATGGGGAGAAAAGAGCTTGTGGGCTCAGCACCCTCTCTTACCTGTCTCATGTGCCTGAGAGAGCGAAAGACAGACAACCTTCTGTGAGCTACGTTCCAGCTGTTGCAATCTGGCATCAGAGATGTTTCAGGGGAGCTTTTGGACAGCTCCTGCCCTTCCACAACATCTGGCTGGGAAGAAGGCTTCTCTTCTTCCTCAGAACCATCCCAGCCTTCTGACTCTTCTTTCAGATCTAGCAAAAAAAAAAAAAAAAACCAAACCAGAGTGGTCATAAAAATTGCTCATCTCTAGGAATGGAAACTAGAAAGTGCCCACATGCTGCAGCCATGTGATTTTGGGTGTATGTGGGAAGAGAGACTCAGAACACAGTAACTGAAAGTACTGGCAGCAGCACAGACACACCTAAGTGTTAATGAAGTGTTAATTCAGATAAAAATAACTACTGAAAGGTCAAGAAGGAATTTTTCATCTTCTACAGAACAGAAAGTCACATTTTTTGATCAGCTATGTCCTCTATTCTTGTTTTAAATGTTATGGCCAAAGCTTTGTAGACTCTAGTCTAAATGGGTTGCTAAAATAATTCAATGCAGGGAAAAAAAATCTATGACTCTTTACTTTAAGAAAATTTGTAGAAAAAGAAGCAAGAAATCCATATGTTGTGACTGCATATCCTCCTGGCTGGAGAGATTCATTGGGAGGGTCAGCCCAGCCAGAGAGAACAACAATCTTGCTGATGCAACACTGCTACTCAAGTGACAAACACCATGTGCAGAGAGCCCTTGAGGTGCCTGGATTTCACATTCTGGGAGAGTGGATCAGTTGCTTCAGAGACTACCATGAAGGTAAAGGTGATGAGCAATGGCTGTGCTTAAGATACTGATCAAAGGATGCAGGGTTTCACCATCTAAAGCACTCTCAGAGGGTCTTTGCAGTTCTGGAAACTTCTATCTCACCTGCAAGTTTCTCCATCTGAACAAGGGTGTCTTCTGTGGGTGCTCCCTCCAGGAGCTTCTCTGTAAGCCGGCTACCACAAGCTTTCAGAAGCCTGGAGATATTGAAAGGAAGAGATGCAGGGTTCATGCAGCTTGCCAGGTGCAAAAATCCAGAAAGACACTTGGTGCCATGATGTCAGCAAAAAATCCAACCACTAACCAGCACATCCCTGTGCTTTCCTCAGTGTGGGACTATTAGCCCATCTTAAAATCCTTGCCATGCAAAGTCACCTACATCCCACTGTTCTGCAATTTCTTTGTGCAGCATGCTTATCCCCCATCCAAATCACATGCCAGTGCTGCAATCCTCCCTCTGGCAACTTTCCAGGGAAGTTTAATGAACTAGTCAGGCACTGGAGCAACAGGACTCTCTCAGAGCCCCATGGCTGCCCCTCCCATGCTGCTGATCCCAACACAGAGGCACTCCAAGGTGAACCACCACAGTCTGTCACATGTGAATTCAGGGTGCAACACAGTGTGGGTAGGACCACACTGCAAAACCTTCCCATCTGCACAGCCACAGCCTCCACTAGCTGCCACATTAGTTTTACTTCACAGTAAAAAGACATTTATTTGTCCTAAAGGCATCAGTGTTGGCTCTTTCCAATTCAGACACTACTTAGCAAATCTAAGTATTACCTCAAAAAAAAAAAATACCCAAACACTCAAATCACATTCCCAGTGTTTCAGGATCTGGCAATATCCCCCTCAGGAAGGAGCTGTACAAGCTGAGAACAGCAGTGCATTACCAAGCAAAGGAGGTGTGCAGACAGGCCCAGAGGTTCTCATCGTTGGTCAGGGATGTCAGGGAGCGGGCGGCGTTCCCGTTGCGCTGGTGCAGGAAGGGGGTGAAGGCCGTGTTCATGCGCTGGGCACGCTGGGGGCACCCAAACTGCTCTGCTTCAAACACCTGCACACACAGCAAGGGCAGCGTCACAGACTGAAAGAGATTCAGTGCTTGCACAGAGCTCAGCCAAAAGATCACAACAAAAATACCAAGTGAAAAGGGTGCGTCACACAGACCCATCCAGTTATAGCAACACAGAAAGGACATCTTATTCTTAGATGGACTAAAATTATCACTAAGTAACACTTGTGCTCCAAAATCATTGTCCTCCCCACATTTACTAACTTACATTTGTAACAGAGCTGCTGTCTACCAGGACTGTAAAAAACACTGAGTGTTTCAAGTGACACAAACATCCTGTTCCTTCCCTCCTACATGCCCAGACACAGAATCCTGAAATGGTTTGGATTGGAAAGGACCTTAAAATTCAACTTGTTCCAACCACCCTGCCACAGGCAGGGCCATCTTCCACTAGACCAGGTTGCTCCAAGCCCTGTCCAACCTGGCCGTGAACACTTCCAGGGATGGGGACACACACTGTCTTCCTTGTGTCAATCTTCATGACTACCCTGGCATGAGCTGGATCAGCTTTTTGACTCAGCTGTCAATCAGGGATCATGATGCTCTACTGACACTGAGTGACAGGAACTCTGCACTGACCCACCTTCAGCGCTTTGCTCTGGAGCTCATCAATGATGCCTCTGATTTTTCCCAGCAAGAAAGGCCAGGAGTTGATGAGGTAAATCCGGTCCATCATGATGGTAATGATGCTGTACCAGCGCTGGAAACCTCGAGCCAGGCTGTCTTTGATAAAGAAGGTGTGGCTGAACACAAAACCATGCTGTTCATCTCCAAAAAATATTGGGCCTTCACGTCCTGGGCAGACCTGAAGGGAAGGGGCACACACCAAGGTCATTAAATACATCACAGAGTAACCAACTAAACAGCTTCCTGCACTTTAACACTCATTTGGTGAATAAATGAAGCCTTTTTACGCTACTATCCCAAAAATGTGGTCCAACAGCTCTCCACAGATATCCTACAAACACTCCAAATCCTTCAATTTAACTCTATTTTAAGAATTCAGCTTCATTCAACTACCACACTGAGAATCCAGATGGAATTTTGCTGATCCTGACACACAATTGCTCATTAATCTGTAAGGTTTTTCCTTCATATCTGTTAGAGGATGAATATTAATGGTCTACAAAGGGATTCAACAACAACAGATTCGGAAGTTTTTACAAGAATAGGTTATCTTACAATGAAAGGTAATAAGCACAAGGAACAAAACAAAGAAGAGGACATTTTTAGCCTCACAAGGTAAGAGGAAGGAACCCTCGAGGTCATCAAAGATCAAGCTTAAAATATACCACCAATTCTGGAATAAACAGACTTCTGTGCCTGTCTTTCCACCTCGTTCCCTCTGTGTTTCAGTCCGCACAGAGCAGCCAGGATCAGCTAAGGAATATCTTGGATCTGAAGTGATACAGGAGACATAAATAGTGTTTCCCTGTCCTCCAAGGCAGGTACCTCACAGCTGAGGCTGCGGACGCAGGCCTGGCGCACGATGCTGAACAGCTGGGGGTGGTTTGGGTGCTGGTGACTGACGTACTTGATGGAGGTTTCTTTGTCGTGGCTGACGTACCCCGGGTGTCCTCCTGCAAGAGAGCGGCAGCCCTGAAGGCAGAAAAGCAAATCAGCCATAAATGAGCATGCAGTTATCTCAGGTTTCCAAAGAGCTCTGAAGCTTTTTTCCCTCCAAAACACCATAAAATGTTATTTACACACACAGATAGAAACACAGAGACTCAGAACACAAGGAATGTGAATCAGGGTCAGGATTTGAACTCAGCTCATCACACAAAACTCTGATATACTTCCTCTGTTCTTATGCTCAGTTTTCACTATTTAATTTCATTGTGAACTTGCTGCTGGCTCTGTACAGCTGGTAAAGTTCATTTACAGCAGCTGTGAAACCAACTGGCCAAACAAAACTGGCCACAGCTGAAGGGAAAGTAAACAATAAATATGTCAAAACAAGTACTGATAGAAGACAAGTATGAGAATCATAGAATCAGGGAATGGTTTGGGTTGGAAGGGACTTTAAAGATCACCTCATTCCACCCCCTTCCATGGGCAGGGATACTTCCCACTGTCCCAGGTTGCCCCAAGCCCCATTCAGCCTGGCCTTGGACACTTCCAGGGATGGGGTAACTTGTGCCAGGGCCTCACCACCCTGACAGAGAACAATTTCTTTAGTATATCCAACCTAAACTTTTCCTCTTTCAGTTTCAACACACTGCTCCTTGTCCTATCACTGCAGTTCCTGACGAAGAGTCCCTCTCTGGATTCCCTGCAGGCCCCTTCAGACACTGGAAGGCTGCTGTGAGTCTCCACACAAATTTCTGTTCTCTAGGCTGAACAGCCCTGAATGATTGAGAATATACATTTTTCCTATTGTTTTAATTGCTTTTGCTTTTTTTATGTTTCCTAACCAATACTGCTCTTAAAATTATTATTAGTAAATAATCTGACCTAATCTAACAAAGTAAATGTTCTTCGATGATGAGGAAAGCATTTCTAATCCACAAGAGAATCACAGAATCACAGAGCTTAAAGACCTCAAGGTCCTGTCAAGGTGTATGTATTCAACAACAGCTCCTCCATCCTCTTGTGATGGATCATTAGGATTAGACTTAGGGATAGCTTGCAGTTTATGAGGACTTGGAGATCTTCTGGTACCAACACATACAAAACAAGTTCTGTTCACATTTTTTTCTCTCTAAACAATTGAATTTACATCAGAGAATCCCAGAGTCCTTTAGCCAAGCCAAGGACACTGATGCCCACACACAGATTTTCACACTTGCCTCACACATGTCGGATTTCTTTGGCCCTGGACTGCTGGAGTCGGCGCTGGCCCCTTCAGCTGGGCTGTGCGAGCGGATCCGGCTGCTCATCTGAATCCCACCTTCCTCTTCTTCTGCCTGTTCATTCTGCCCGGAGATGTCCCCACTGCCGGCGCCCTGCGGGAGCGGTGAATGCAGGACCTCGGTGCAGAACAGGGTGCGAGGGCCGTGGAGCTCACAGAAATGGCACAGGGCAACGATAGCGTTCATAGTGAGGGCTCAGCACACCCGCCAGGCCTCCTGCAGCCAGGGAGAGAGCACATGGTCAGCACACGGGGTATCACGGCATCTCTCAGGCCTCACTGGTGCCAGTCCTGTTGTGCATCCCTCCGGGAGCAGCTGGCCTTAAGCTCAGCCTGAGAACTCCAAGACCATCGAGTCCAACTTGTGATCGATCCCCACCTTGTCACCCAGACCAGAACACTGAGTGCCACGTCCAGTCTTTCCTTAAACCCCTCCAGGGATGGTGACTCAAACACCCTCCTGGGCATTCCACTGATCCAGGACCAACCTTCTGTGTACTGATGGGACGTGCTCAAGCAACCCAACCTGCCGTGCCCAGATCGCGGACACAACTAGGTCACCTCGAAGCGTTCTATTTTCTAGGCTGAACAACCCCTATTCTTCCAGCCTTTTCTCAAAGGAGAGGTGCTCCTCCCCTCTGATAACTTGGTGGCCTCCTCTGGATCAAGGCTTGAGTCGCACAAACCCGACCCCGTGCCCGGAGCCTCAGGCCTTCCCTGCTGAGCGCCCGTGGACCCGAACGCCTCAGGCCCTGCCGAACCCGGGCCGGCCTGTCCTGCCGGGCCCCGTGTCCAGTTCCCCGTGTCCGGTCACCCCGGCCCAGTCCCGGCTCCCCGTGCCCGGAGATCCCGCTCACCGCGGCTCGCCCAGCCCGTCCCGTGTCCGCGGGCGCCTGACACCGACTGACCCACCGGCCGTACCACCCTCACGGCCAGCTGCGGGGGGGGACAGGGGCAGACAGCTCCTCGCCCGCGCGCCCGTCGCCTCCGCGGAGAAGCGAGAAGATGGAGGAAAAGGTGGAAGAGGGAGAGGAGAAGCCCGTTCGTACCGTGGGACTGAGCTGGCCGTCCCGCCGCTCTCCCGGGAAACAGCTACCCCCCCGGCTGCCGCAGTGGCTCGGCCCAGGGCCGCACTGTCCACAGAGGCCGGGCGGAGCCATTACCTCAAGGGAGGGGGGACAGACGGAGGTCTGGAAGGCGCCTCCTCCCCTCCCGCCGCTACACCTGTCCAGTTGTCACAGCGCAGAGTGGCAACAGTGGTATCCGATCACCGGGAATACGAGAAGGGACGAGCGGCAGCCTGCGACCCGCGGGGGCCGCCCCGAGAGGGGCCGCGCTCCCCCCGCGGGGTGGTACGGGCCGCGCTGTGGGTCACGTGACCAGCGGCGGCTGTGAGGGAACGGGGTGGCCGCGGGCGGAGCCCCCGGAGGAGCCGGGACGGGAACCGAGACCGGAGGGACGCGGCGGGCATGGGGCCGGAGGCTGCCGCGTTAACGAGCTGCGCCCTCGGCTGCCGCAGGGCCCCTTCCCGGGACTTCCCCCCTCCTCAGGGCGGTGCCGTCTTCTCCGCAGGCTCGGCGCGACTTCTCCACTGGAGACTCAGCAGCCACCGTCTGTCTTAATTCCTTAAAGTGCTTATAATGTAAGATAACGGCAGATGAAGGCTTCGAAGTACTGTCGTTTCCCGATTTATAAAGTGGCTCTATGGAGGTGTTCACTCAGGTACAGCCCGAGAAGACCAGGGAGCAAACGCCCAAGTTAAACCTGTTCAGGCTCTTCATTTCCATTAAACTACTCCTGTTTCTCTTCAGGGTATCAAGTATTAGAGGATTATCTACCTCTAGGACTCAATGACGGAAAGCTAAACCAAATTCCATGTGAACTATTAGGCTTCAAAATAACAAAACACCAGATTCTTTCCTGCCCCTTGGAGTTGCCCCTTACAGAGTTTTAAATACCTGAATCTGAACGAAAGTAGTAAATTTTCGAGAAGATAACAGCATGGATTATTCAGCTGAGTAAAACTTGTACTTTAATCCCAAGAAAAGTGCAGGTGATACCACTACAAGACACATCTCTGGATCCAAGCAGGCACACATGGACTAATAATAATTATGGCTCTGATCAAAACAATACCCAGATGGTCTGCAAAATGGATTATTACAGAAACACAGAGCTCAAACATGAATCTCAGAATGGTTTGGGGTGGAAGGACCTTATGGATCATCCCATTCCAACCCCCTGCCATGAACAGGGACCAGATTACTCAGAATAAGTGTTCCATCCAACATCCCAAAGCCCATCTCAGACAAGAACCTGCAGCAGCACTTCTCAAGAAAGACACAAGACTATTTCTACTCAGAATTGCTCAGGAGAGCTCCAAGAAGCCACCAGCAGGGCTTGAACACCTCTGGAGAGAGGGCACTGCCATACAGAGCAGGCAACCAGCAGCCTCCTCAGTCAGCCAAAATCATCACTTCCTGAAAAGCAACCAGAACAAGAGATCCCCCCACAAAAAACTAAGGAAAACCCAAATACAAAAGACCTACAATCTCATTTAAGACAAACTAAGAATGACTCGTTTGTTATCTTTATTTTCCAATAGTACATTTAAACAACTTCTCAGGACTAACCCCCCGGGCCAGCGTGGCCGTGCAGAGAACATTTCCTAGGTTATACAGATGGCCTATGACAACACAAACACCGGGCTGTGGCTGTGCTGGGGGACACAGAGGGAAGCTGTGGAGAAGGAGGCAGCTGGAGTTACACAGTGGAGTGATGGTTCACGCACTGGTGCCACAAAAACAGGAGCGGGGGTTGCACACAAACAGCTCCCAAACATTCCTTTAGAAACATTTCAAAACCTCACAGTAACTGGCCTAGAGACCCCTCCTGTGGCTATGAACTGCAGTTGCACACCCAAGGCTGCCTTCAGAAGTGCATTTTGCATCTTTGCTAATTAAAATGCATCAAAATCAGATATCAAAGCATGCACTCAGTATTCCCTGGACACATCTTGTGACCATGCACAATGGGAAGAAACAGCCACGGGACCTCTGAGAGTCCAAGCTGAGAGCAGCACAGCACGCAGTGTTCCTAGATTTGAGAAGTAGTCCGTCCTTCCAGTAAATACAAATTAAAACCAGAAAGTCCAAGTGTTCTCAAAGCCTCTTGGCTGACCACAGCCCACACAATTAGTTCCAAGACTTGGAAGGAGCTGCTTCATTAAAAATCTGACTTAATTTCAGCGCTATCTCACGACATGCAGATGCCAGACCATGTGTGTTTATCAAACTAGGACTTAAAAGCCCTTCCCTGGAGCACTTTTGGTGAATGCTTTATCTACTAATACTATAGGTGGGACCTGACTTTGAATTTCTAACAGAATTCAGACATTAATAGCACAACTATCCACACCATAAAAGGAACCTCAGCAGTTTGCTAACTTTAAAAGCATTTGCCCTCTTAAAAATCGGATATATAATGGAATATATCAATTAAAACTATTACACGGCTATTTTTGCCATCCTTTTGATGTGAGCATGGATTTGTTTATCTACTTTAGGCAAGAAAAAAGAGAAAAATCTAGAGCTATTTGCCAGCTGTATAGATTAGTTTGCTCCCAGTTCCACAGCTGGGAAACCATCCTGCAGCTCTCAGCAGGTAAATCCACGCTCACTACTGGGAACTAGTAGCGTAGAAGTGGATATTCCTGGTTTTTCTCCAACTCCATGACAACATACTGAATACATTCTCCCCTGACAAGGGAGCCACTGGCAAGGAGAGTTGAGCCAGGCACATTTCTGGGTGAGTGGGGTCTGGGGCCAGTTGTTTGCAGTCCCTTCTGGGAGTGCCACATGTGCTTATAACAATCATCCTGCTTTGGGCTCAAGCCACAGCATCACTAATTACTCATTTAACACTTCCATGGGACCAGAGAAAAAAATGGTGTATGTTCAGCATTGAAATGACTGCGGGATTAATTAGGATAAAAACCTTCAAAATCATAAATCTCTTCTAGTTCCTGGATTGGTAATACGAGTTATGAAAAAAAACATGATTTTGCTTCAAGATCAGGTATACAAGTTGTTCCAATGGAATTCTCTCTGTTAGGAAGTGATAAACTGCTCAGGCTGTGGACATCCACTGTGTTCAATAGTAAATTGCTATTTTATACTTTCAAAACCACCAGCCCCAGTCTGGGACACCTCTTTTCACTAGAAAACAGCACACTGCTGTCACAGAGACTGCTAGACATGGGACACCAGTTTTAAGTGAAAACCCCAACACTTCTGTATCAGCACTGGAAGCACAAATGGAGTATTTTCAACCCCAGGTGACCTCAATACATACAAACTTCACACAGCAAGAGCCAGGAATGCTCAGCTCTCACCTGGAAACAAGCTGGCAGGGTAGCAGGAGCAAGCAGCTCCTGGTCAGGTGTTTCAGTAGGAAGCAGTGGCTTCTCGTTTTCTGACTTGATGACAGGTTTATTTCTGCCTGACAGGAAGGTGTTTGAACAGTGAGAATCTTCAGACACACGAGAACAACAGAAAATTAAACAGCTCAATTATTTAAGGGGTGAAGCACTTTAAAGAATCCAGTAACAAAGTTTTAAAGTTTAAAATAGTAAATTAAAAACCAGGTACCATTCCAACATGTTATCTCTGAAATCCTCCATTTTGAAAGCTGTATAGAATTCTATTTATGTTCCATGCAGAAATACTGGTTTCCACCAAAGAAACTAGCCTGTTGAAAACCTTCATGCCAGTAGCACAGGAACAAACATTTAAATTTTTTTCAGTGTAAACAACTTTCTACCTAGAATCCTCCAGAACACCAACGTTTTCCAAATATCCTTTTGTTTAGGTCTAATAAGTTTCACCTAAGAGCAAATAATATTAGCAGGTATTTTGTACCAGAAATTTAAAATCATAAACAGCTGTCATGTATGTTTTCCACATGCGATTCCTACTTGGCAGCAAACTTCCTTACAAGGACACGTTGACATCCTCATCCTTTGGGGAAGAACAGTTCTCATTTCCTCATTTAACAGACAGCACCAGCTACATTGGGCATATGCAAATTCTCTACATTATGATTTGCTTGAACTCCACCCCTCTGCCCCCACCACACGTATGATAAATCTGCACTTTGAGCCAACTTTAAATACAGAATAATGAACCAGTAATTATCTTGTAAGTGAACCAACACTAGTTTGTATTCTTCCCTGAATAACACTTTTTTTTGCAGAAGAGAAGGACTGCTACAGAAACACGGCAACATTCAAACCCTTTAAAACAAAAGGTAGATTATTTAATGCATTAACGATGTTAATCTGAAGATAAATAAATCCACAACAGACTTTTAAGTTTCTTTTGAGATTTCCTTTTTCTTTGCAGAGAATATTTCTGATATTATACAGTACTGAGAGGGTGTTCTTTTATTTTCTTAATGTCCAGGTGAAAAGCAAAGCTCAGTTCTCTCTGCTCTCTTCGTGGAACTCCTCAATGCCCTGTTCCAGGCGTGATTCTTTCATAAGCTTTTACTTGAAAGCGGAGTGGTGAGCAACATTAATTTCAAGAATAACTGGATGGTTTGGTCCCTGAGTCATCTTCTTGAGAGCCCATACTCTGAAAGGGAGAGAGTTAGTTCTGTTCAGAAACAGGTCTGCAGGCTTGAGAAAGACAGTTCTTTGAAGTGAACAGGAAAATAAAGTGCCTATGAAATAACATGCACTTCATTTTCTGGTTGAAATTACTGCAGGATTAATTAGGAAAAAATACCTTCAAAAATAATAAATTGTCTTTATGATGTGTCATGATGTTTATGCACATATTATTAATAAAGTATAATAACAACACTGTAAGTACTGACATTCAGTACAACACAGTCACTGCACTGAATAAACCTCTTACATACCCCCTACTAGACATTAAATCAATTACCTTCTGCACAAACTGAGGGTTCACAGTGATCTCTTGATCCATGGCTTTCAGTCGTTCATCAAGCTCTATACATTTCAGCATCTTAAAAATATGTATGAAATTGATTACTTTGACCAGCTTGCACCTGATCTTCAAGACATTTCATGGCTGTGCCATGTAGAACCAATAACTCTTGCCATCACTGAAGCTCCACATCAAAATGTTCTCATCCCTCACCTCCCAAACAGAAGTGTCAGACCATTTTTTTTCCCTTTATTTGATCCGTGTCTTCCTAACAGCCCTTTTTAAGGCCATTGATAGACAGTCTTGTAAGGGTCAAACACCTTAACCTACAGGTAGGTTATTGAGAGCCAATGGAAGTGATCCTTGAAGTTTAAATTCCAAAAACATCCTTTCTAATCCATTCAAGAATCTTCCAATCACCAACAGCAAGCAGTCAGTCTCCTTAAACAGCTCAAGCTGTGCAGGACACAATGGGGAACACACTGACAGAGTATTAATCTAAAATCTGTGAAAATACTGTAAAACAGTCAAATAATGATTCACAGTCCTTACTCTCTATGTCTAAGTTACTACACTGGCTTCTGCCAGCAGCTGACTACAGACTAAGGTTCTTTGAAAGGAATTCCAAAAGCAGTTGAGATTTACCTCCTGATCAATGTTATGAAGCATAGCTGGATTGTTATATTTTTCTGGATTATCATGGAAACAGACCATACCATCTTTCTGATTAATACTTGCAAAGATTTCACCATCTTCTATCTGAAATGACAGAGGGTTTAATAGAAGTTATCACCAAGAACACAATTTCAGGTAACAGCAACACATAGACTCTTTGTGGAATTGTCTTTAACTTGGTTGCTTTTATTTCCCACAGGTTCCCAAAAACACGATTCCTGCCTTATCTTAGGTGGAGAACAGCTTTTTATAGTTTTTGAGAATAGTCTAAACACCACAGCAGAGTGACAGCATTTCATCCACCACGAAAAAGAACTGTTCAGAATGTGCACTGCCAATCCAAACACTAATTTGGGATGGTTTAACTAAGCCAGAGGTCTTACCATGTGGAGGACGTATTTTTCTGCTTCTTGGGGCCCTGACAGCTGCACTCGACTTGCCATGTCTTGTAATGACAATGTTAAAAACGTCTGAAATTTAGAAAAGTATCAAAGTGTTAAAACTGGATGTTAAGGATTTTCCCTGTTGATGCTTCAGGCACTGTGTAACCTGACTGGGGAAGTCTGATGGGAAGAAACAAGTGGAACACAGTTATTAAAGGGATCATGAGAGTGAGTCAGTTCTTTCTCCAGACATTAATTTGGTACACTCAGCACGTATAGAGTCATTACTCATTCCTACAAATTCATTTTACACTAGACAGTCCTGACCATGTCCAACCTCCTCTCTCACCTTTCTACACAAAAACCCTGACTCTCCATCCCTTGAATTTCCTTCAAGAGATGAATATGTAAACCTCCTTATGAGATTATTTTTCTACTGCAACAAATATCATATAAACTTGCCAAAAAACAGCTTTCCCCAATCACCTTTCAGAATTAATCTGATCTCTCAGCTGACAGAGCAAATCACTTCAGTGCTTCTGTTTTTCCTTTTATTTCACACTTCCAAAATCTGTCCTATTCATTCACTCTTTTCTAATGAAGTGGCCTGTAAAGTTCAGTTTTTTCTATGTGTTGAATAGGGATGAAGGTCACTGGGTTGAAGCACTCACTTTTTTGATTATCTACGAAAACCTCACAGGCAAAGTCCCTTGACAGACAGACTGAATTCCCTTTTAAGTAATGCATAAGCACCCAGCTGAATTGTTTTTCTATGCAGGGCATTTTAGTCTCCTTTCTTTCAGACATCAATCTCATTTTTAGTAATTTCTGTCACATTACTGTGTTATCATTTAGCTCTAAATTGAATATATTTCAGAAATACACTCTTAGAGGAAAACTGCTCACAGTTTCTCTTACCTTGGTTAGCCTCTGAATATTCTTTTTGTAGAGAGATGACAAGCACTGCTTAACCAGCCCCATATTGTTATCCCTTGTGAAAGTTTCACTGTGTTTGTTCACCAGATTTCGAAGCTCCGAGGGTTTATTGGTTGAATAAACTTGCGCTAATTCATGGTAAGCATTGCTAAGAGGCTGCAATTAGAAAAATAAGAACCCTTCTTAAAGAACCCAGTGCTCAACCAGCCTCACAAAAGCTATTCACTGAAGTAAATTTAAGTAGCTTAGGCATTTCTCATAAAAAAGTCAGGATACCCATACATGGCTTTATGGCAATGACAGACCCTCATACACTAAATCTGTATTACTGCAGCGTAACATTTAATAAACATCATTCCAGGACCTCTGTGGGACAGTTTTACTTACAGCAGTGTGAAAAAACTCAGTTGACCAGCTGAGTTGGAGGTAAGTAGGGTATTGCCTGGTCACTGCCATCCATTGTATTTGTTCTGCCCTCTAAGAAACCCATCCATGACCACATCAGGTCACAGCATCAACAGCAGAGACTCAGAGGGTGAAACCAGTTCACCTAAATTACCTTAACATGTTTTGAGCTTGTTTATTAGTCTCTGAAGTTAGAAGAATTTTGCAACTCTCTAGAATTTGTTCATAAATCAACAAACTGGGTGTTAAATAAGAACTAGAATGTAAGAACTTTTAGAAGTATGTTACTTAGCATCAGTACTCTCTCAGTAGTAGTTTTGTCTCCCACCTTACACCTTCTAATCTGAATACTTACAGACTCCAAACTTGCCATTTTTTCAGAAGCTTTTATTCTTAAAAAAAGCTGGGGTTTGGGAATAAACTGTTTAGCATTTTGTATTTGTATCAGGTGAAGTTACAGGTCAAATCTTTTCACAAGGACACTGCAGCTTGAAAGCTAAGTGAAATCTGAATATTTTTAAAATTATAACATAAAAAGCTGTAAAGGAATGTGCAGTATCAGCAAAAAAAAAAGTTTTCCCAAATTTTAAAGACCCATATCACCAATATCATACAATCATAGAATGGTGTGGGTTGGAAAGGACGTTCATCTCACTCCAAACCCCTGCCATGGACAGGGACACCTTCCACTTTTACACATTTACAAATTCAGATTTGTTGATCTATTATTTGGATGTATTTGCAGTACTTACCTTAATGAATCTACCAACTATCTGGGAAGTGTATTTTGGTAGCTGCTGAACTTTGCCAAGTAGTATCAAAGAAACTAGGATATACTTTTTATATGATTCCAACATAATATGACTGACTGCCATGGCTGGAGTAGTTATTGCCTAAGCAAGAGAGAAAGAAATGGAACAGAAATTTAGTCTGCTTACTGGTAGATCCTGGTAGCCACTGCATGAACAAAAAACTCAATTTCCAGCTGCATGCAGAAAGGATACAGTGACATATGAAATTCTCCTTTGAGTGCTGAAGCTTAACTAACTTCTGTCAAAATTAATTATCCAGATTTAGGTGGAAAAAGGAAATTTTATACAAGCTACTCAAAACGTATCACATTACAGTGGTGCCTGTATTAAAACAGCCCTGCTCAGATAGAACTTCCTTCCTTGGAATCTATCTAAAGTACCAGAAATCACCTGTAGCTACTTGTGAAACTGGATTTACACAGACCCTCAAAGGGGTTTTATAAAGCTGTTACATTAACCGAGGTCTGCAGAATAGGGAAAGAGGAATTTAGTTTACTGTGATACTGGAACTACTCAAGAGCTGACCCTTGTTTACATAAAACAAAAATGCTGCACCAATTTGTTTGGCACATTTCACAGCATTTCCCTCATCCACAAAGTTTTCCCAATTTTACTGTTTTCTTTCCCAAATAAAGCAAACCCAGCAAATATTATAACAGCCTTGAAGAAGCATAACTCCTCTCATAAAAGTATCCAAGGCCTTAGCAAAACCACTGGACTATTTTTTAAGGATGCACAACCACATGTCAGCCTGTGACCTGTTTCTGTGGTGCAGTTGCAAGCAGGCAGCTGAAAAATACTTATAGTGAGATAAATTTAACATCACCCTTTGAGCTGCACAGCTTTATAGTGCAATAAGGCTGTAAGAGACTTTCTTAAAGGAAAACACCGCCAAAGACAGTTTGCTTGTGACAGTTCAAAGGTGCTGTGTTTTCTCAGCACTGTTACACATCTCCTTTTGCCTTTCCAGAGATCACACTTTGGACTTATCATTCCATTTCAAGTTACCTGTTCATAAAAGTAGAGTGCTCTTTCAAAGTTCTTTAGCCCAGTGTATATCATCCCACCATAGTAGTAGTAACATAAAAAGTGCTTCGCATCATATGCCCCATTCTCTTTACAAATATCCATCATGTCCACATCTAGATACGGGAGGGCAGGTTTAAAGCATTTTGCTAACAAACAGAGCTACAAGAAAATAAATCAAGTTTTCATAAATTAGCCATTTCCATTGAATTTCCATGAGAAGGAATTGAAATTAAATTAATTAATACTATTGCATAAATATCACTCTCCCACAAGTAAAAAAACAGAGCATGTCAGTAGTGGAGTAACACAGGCTGAAAACCCTTAACACAGATTATGAGCCGTTATAAAATTATCTGACTCCTAAAGAAATCAAACATTGACAAAGGTGTTTGAAACTCCAGGCCTGTCAGACTACTGTGCTGGCAGCACTAAATATTCCTCTGAACGTTCCTGTCAACTCTAAATCCCAGGAGCCAAGAATGAGACAGAAGTACAAACCCAGGCCAAAGACACTGAGACAAACACGTCTTTTGTCAGACTTGAGCAGACAGTAGCTGGATATTACACTGATATCACCCAAGATAAGTTCTGTGTAACTTTCAGCCCACAGAGAAGGGATGTCAAAGGATTTTCTGAAGTCATAAACAAAATCAAAGATCTGAGGACATGCACAGAACATTTGAAATTAGTAATTAATCTGTATATCAGATTCAGATTTTATTTCAGTATATCATCGTATTTACTACTGGGAAAAATAAGAACCAAACAAAATAAAAAAAACAATTGAAAATTCATTCTTACACTGCAATACGTGAACATGCATTTCCTTGAAGGTTTCTAGGTATTTTATAAGCTTCTATTCTCACAAAAAAAGCCCTTCTGATCCCCTTACCTGGCAGAGATCTGCATGTATTGAGGTCAGCTGGTTTGTGTTCATCTGCATCTTGTCTATGGCTTGTCTGAGAATGCTAATTCCTCGCAGGGGCTGTCAGAAATTACATCTCTTTCAGATAATTTCTCATAGATGGCAGCACATTGGATCTTATGTTGACACTTACAAATGAAAAATAACACTAATTGACAGGTTCCATTAAGTAATAGTTAATTCGAGGTTCCCTTTTTGTAGGATATTGCAGTCTCTTGGAAAATAAAATTAACCTTGGCTACACAACTTCTGCTGATAAAGTTATCACTTCTGCTCCACAAAGCCAAGCTCATCAGGAATACAGTGATCTGTATCAGTAAGAAAACCATCCTTGACTGCATGACTCTGTCTAAACTCCCACCAAATACTAAAGACAAGGCTCTCACTTCACTCCACTTCGAAGTAGACATCAAATCTTGTCTATCTCAGGCTAGATTTCACCAAAGTGGCCTGAAAAATCAGGATTTTAGCAACAGAACCACTGGTCAAATATTTCTTAATCAAGTTTCCTGCACATTTTAAGGCATTTCATTAAGAACATTATATAACACCAGTGAGAATAACACTGAAACTAAAATCACTGGTTCATCAGTGCTAATAACCTTTGCAGCTCTCTACTCATGTACATATTGTCTGAAGAACATTCTTGGTACTGCATATTTCCTACTTTGTGTGGGAGAACATGTTTTTAGGTGACTCTTTTCCCAAAAAAATTATCTTCCTTAGGTTTTCCTTAAAGAAATCTTAGAATTTAGAGCTTGGTTCATTACCTTTCAGTAAGCTTAATTACTAAGGAGCTGCACAGAAAGACCTGATGTGAAGTTAGTGGCAAATCTTTATGGAGTAAGAGGCTGGCAGCATCCCCTTTAAGCCTTGGGTATGTAGTAGCTTATTTGTACTAGATGATACTTGCTCACCTGTTTTCTCTCCACAAGGGCATTTGTTAACTGGTGGCACAGGCCAGCAACTAAACACAGTAAAAAACAAACAAGAAAACACCCCAGTGAAAAAGCAGTATTACCAAACTATCCAAAAATGTATCAAGTCTGAAATTAAGCTTAACTTACAAGTATCTGTTGCATATCTAATGTGTTCTCCATTACAAGTGCTGATAAAAAGTTGCACCTGTGAGAATAATGTTTCGAAGTCAGGGATGCTGGGCATAGAAAACTTCACAAACCTGAAACAAAGAAACAAAAAGATTTAGCATTTATTGCTTGGAGGTTCATAAAAATGATTAATCTTCACTGCTAAGTCTCTACATGCAGGTGCTTGCAAACAAATCCAAAGTGTTTATGAGACATAGCATAGGATTTCCCCAGTAGCTGCACAACAACATTTGAAAATACCTTTCTCTGCACAACATAATTCTCAATTTAGTGCAAACTACAATGGTTAACGATCATTTTCAGTACTATCAGTATTTTGTTTCAAAAGTGTAGTAGAATCAGTACTAGAATTCTGCTCCTTCCCTTAAAAGAGAATTTTAAAATAGCAGTGGAACCTGCAGATAGTTCACTTGAAATCAGATACAACCAATCTGAACTTCAAGACTAAGTATCTTAACCTTAGTTCAGCACCCCCAAGGCAACTCAGGTTTTATCTTAAACTCAAGACAGCAGCAAGAGCCTCAGCGCTGTATAAAGACAAACACCCAAGAACCACGGAAAAAAAGCTCATTTTTTAGTGGAATAAAATGTCTTGCTCCATGCTTACAGTTCAGTGCATTAACGCCCTGAAAATAAAGTTTGAAAAGCTCATTTTATATCTTTTTGCTGAACATATATGGAAAAACACTCATCATGGAATCCTAGAATGGTTTGGGTTGGAAGGGACCTAAAGCCCCTCCAGTTCCAATCCCTGCCATGGGCAGGGACACCTTGCACCATCCCAGGCTGCTCCAAGCCCTGTCCAACCTGGCCTGGACACTTCCAGGGATGGGGCAGACAAAGATTCTTCAGGCAACTTGTGCCAGTGCCAGAACAAAACACTTTGCTTGGCTGACAGTTCTGCTCATTGCCTGAAATTTTAATATTTAGTTAAAAGCAAGCAACACTTACAAGACAGCAAGAACACCTAGTGAGTGTTCCTGTACATCCAGGGCACCGAGCACTGTATCCAGATGGGAAAGATTTTTTGCTAGCAGCTCTCCACTTTTATTGATCAGTTCACAAAGCTGGGTCATTTGCCCTGAAAAACAAAAAGCATTACTGTCAAAGCCTAATTAGAGAACATTCCCATACCTCATTATAACCTGCTTCCCTATGTAACCTCAGGAAATAGTAGTATCACCCCAAGTTTTAATTTTCTTTAATAAAATAGGCATTAATTTTCTACCCACCACATGTTTTGGTTTTTTTTTTTATAAAACAAATACCGGAGCTTGTTCCTTGCTGGTCCTCACGCCCTACCCACCTTTCAGGTCTGCTCATAAGAATTTTTTTGAAGTAGACATTAAAGTTACAACTAAGTACCACCAACAAAAGTATTTAAAAACCTGTCCTTAAATTTACGTCGTATAATTAAAACTACAATGTTATTCTATATGCTGTGAACTATGAATACAACATGAAATGTTACTACATTGAATTAGGAAGGTACAGTAAGCCCCAAAATCCTTATAAAGAAAGCAGATCCATTTCCATGAATTGCTTTCAAACTCTTCCTCTCCCACAATTAATTGAATGAATTAAAACTACACCCTTCTGAAGCAGAGTATTGTTTCAATGCTCAACCCTTGCAGATTAGAGAGAAAAAACAGAGGTTCTCTCACCCTTAACAAAAGTCTCCATAAAATGAGGAACAGTTCCTCCATTCAGAGAGATTTACACTACCCTCAGGTCTCTGGCCTTTTCCTTTGAGAAAGAAAAACTTGGGAAGTTCTAGCAATGAAATGTTAGTTTTGAAGTGACAGAGGGATCAAAAATTCCAGATGGGGGACCAGAGCCGAGAAACTCCAGAAACTCTCCTCCAAAACTGTTCTCCTCCAAAACTGTTCTCCTCCATATGGAATTAAAAAAAGACATAAGCACGGGAAGGAATGGGGCTTGTAAAACTCTCTGTGCTTTGATAACAGCGTTCAGGCACTGTAAAACCCTAGTTCTGATGTCCTCCTTATTCCAGAAATCCACTCCTTCTACAGTTCTATCACTTAGCATTCCCCTGAAAAAACAAAGCTAACTCCCTCCCCCAAACAGACTCTGAGCAAGGTGGTCTAGAGGAGGTGCCCCTGCCCATGGCACAGGTTGGAAAGAGATGATCTTTAAGGTTTCTTCCAACCCAAACCATTCTGGGATTCTGTGATCTAACCCTCTACCCACACATATACACTGAACAATTTATAGTCTAAGTAGAAATTTCCATACCAGGCCCAGCTAAATGTCCCTTTATGTCACCTCGCAGGCAGCCAAATGACAGTCAGAAACCACCAGAAGTACACACATTTCTCCTGAGTGCTCTCACATCCAGCTGCCCGTCTGGCTCTGCATTAACTTTCACAGAATCACAGAATGGTTTGGATTAGAAGGGACTTTAAGGATCATCTGATCTCAAACCTTGGCCATGGACAGGGACACCTTCCACTATCCCAGGGTGCTCCAAGCCCTCTCCAAACTGGCCTTGGACACTTCCAAGGATGGGGCAGCCACAGCTTCTCTGGGCAACCTGTGCCAGGGCCTCCCCACCCTCCCAGGGAAGAATTCTTTCCTAATATCCAATCTAACTCAACCCTCTTGTCAGTTTGAAACCATTCCCCTCTTCTTGTCACTCCAAGCCCTTATAAATAGTCTCTCTTCATCTTTTTTGTAGCTCTCTTCAGACACTGGAAGGCCATAATTAGGCCACCCTAGAAGCTTCTCTTTTCCAGAACAATCCAGATCATCCATCTCAGCCTTTCCTCATAGCTCCATCCCTCCAATGATCTTGGTGGCTTCATCCAGACTTGCTCCAACAGGTCCATGTCCTTACTGTGCTGGGGACTTTCTCACAGAGAACATCTCCCTAGCTCATCCCTAGTGGGAGAACTTCCATAAAGCCAATCAGTCTCCCCTTGAGCCTTCTGCATCCCCAAAAACTTGTGATAGAAAGTTCTCCAGCTCAACTACAGGAGAACAAAGATACATCTTTTGTCTGCGTTTTACCCACACCTCGCAGGTATAAATTATATCTAGAGTAAAAATACTCTGTATTTAATAAGCGAAACCAGAGTAAGAGAAAGCTGGAGCTCAACCCAAGGACTGCCAGAGATAAAACCTGGGGCCATGGCAGGAAACATCAATTTTTGATCAGCTTCTGGGAGGAAACACCTCAGGCAGAGACCAGACAGAACACATTTCACAGAGCATCAACACAGAGGGAAAGTTCAAGAACCAGGAAACGCTGCACCCACACACAGTAAAATCAGGAGTCTGGCAGTGAAACTAAGAAGTTCTAAGTGATTATTAAAACCCTATGTGAACACGTGGTTACAGTCTCAGATCTGTCACGCAGTTCCGTGGCAGGGCAGGACTCTCTGACCCTCTGTCCATGCTCTGCTTGGAAATGTAAAGCATGGAGACTTGGACAATTCAGAAATATATTTTAAACCATACTTATCACAACCTGCCCGTTCATTACAGAGGTGACAGGCTGGGCCACACAATCCCAGTTAAAGCCCTAGCGATGCTCGCTCCTCCTCCTATTCCAATGGCTCATATTTTGTCAGGATCACCGCTGCGGGCTCCGCTACCGAAACCACCCCCTGAGAGAACCACGGAGCTCCGTGAGAGCACCGCTGGCCCCTCGTGCCCTGTCACACCGCCGGCATCCCGCCGAGGCCGCCCCAAATTAACGCCGGCACGGGGCCCGCAACCCCGCGGGTGCAGCCCCCGAATTAACCCGGGATGGGCCCCGCAGCCCCGGGGGTGCAGCATCCCGGACCCGCGCCTGAGGGAGCGCCGTGCGAGCGGGCAGGCCCCGGCCCGCCCCCCCGTCACCCGCGCGGTTTGACGAGCTCCTTCGGTATTCGCCGTCCTCCCTCGGCCCCGCGGGCTCGCCCCGTCCTCCCTGTGCCCCCGGTCGGCCCCGTCCCCCTCACCCTGGGCCGAGAGCTGCCGGACGCTGTTGACGAACTGCTCCAGGGCCGACGCCATCTTGGCGGCTCGCGCCGCGGCCGCGCGCGCTGAGGGGCGGGGCGGGGGGGAACGGCGCGCGCCGGGAGCCGCCGCCCG
>JACBWW010000025.1:6951453-7040484 GCA_020086605.1 Lanius collurio | reverse complement strand
CAGAGAAGGGGGCTCAGGGAAGGGGATGGGGCCTTGGAGCAGGAGATGGGGACTTGAGGCAGGGGATAGGGGAGCTCTCCAAGCAAAGGGGGGCCCTCTATTTCAAGCCCGCACCAAGCCGGCGGGCAGCCCTGTCAAGGGCATCCCTTTGCAGCAGGAGGAAGGAGCGGCGGTGGGGTGCAAGGGGGAGCAGAGGGGATACCGGGGGGCGCGGGGGGGTTGCAAAGGCCCGTCCTGGCCCCCCGCGCGTCCCCCCTCTCCCCCCCCCATCCCCCCCCCACGGCCCCATCCCCTTCCCTGAGCCCCCTTCTCTGAACCCCACCACCCCCTTCTTCAAGCCCCCTAGTCCTTTCCTCTAACCCCCATCTGCTTCCTCAAGCTCCCCATTCCCTTTCTCAAGCCTCTCCTCAACCCCTGCCCCAAAGCCCCTTCCCCGAGCCCCCCATCCCCTGCCCCGAGCCCCCCTCCACCATGATTTTGCTGAGCTGCTTCCTGCACCTGCGGCCCCGGCGCTGCGGCCCCTTGGCAGGGCTGGGCAGGGGGCTCGGCCCCGCAGCGGGGTCCCGCAGGGCTCTGCGGGTGCTGGTGGACATGGACGGGGTGCTGGCCGACTTCGAGGGAGGCTTCCTCAAGAAATTCAGGGCCAGGTACCCCGACAAGCCCTACATTGCCCTGGAGGACCGGAGGGGCTTCTGGGTGTCGGAGCAGTACGGGCGCCTGGAACCCGAGCTGAGTGTGAGTTGTGCTTCCCCCGGCTCCGCGTGTGGGCTTCTTGTGGCCAGAGCTTGGTCCTGAGGGACCCTCTGACCCCCAGGTTGTGGGTGCAGTACTTGGGAGGGCTGTGGAGGCCACCACGGAGCTCCCAACAAAACACAGGAACACAGGAAAGTTTCCAGAATTGCCTTTTCCCCAGAAATCTTTTTTCGTGCACATCTGTGTCTTTTGTGGAATCGCAGAATGGTTTGGGGTGGAAGGGACCTTAAAGACCATCTCGTTCCAACCCCCTGCCATGGGGAGGGACATCTTCCACTAGTCCGGGCTGATCAGATGGTCTCGTAGGCTTGTTCCCTGCATGCTTGGATGGAGACAGATGCAAAGAAAGTGGGTAAGTCAGAACATCTGTCTTAAAATACCCCAGATTATATAGCTGGGTTTTTCTAGCTCTGATTTGGCCATGTGGATTGGTAGCATTCCTAAATGGATTATATCCTCAAGAGCAATATGAGGGGTGGGATGCAGCAGAGAAATTCAGAGCCAGCCACGCAATTGATGCTTCATTCAAGGGCTTACTTAAAATTAAAACAACCTAGGCCCTCCTATGCCAGAAATTATTATATTCAATTTATAATTAAATCTCAAAAGCAGAAGCTCTCTCTACATTGTAATTTATCATTCAGCAACAGGCTGACTGCTGTAGAGAGTTGGTTTCTGCCTCTACAAGTTTCCCATCCCAATGGATGTCTGTGGTCTCATCCATGGATTGCAGTTGCACTGGTTGAAACATGTTATGGTAAATAAAAGTGTTCCTGTTGTTAGGAGTATGATGGGTACAGAGAAAGGAATGGGAATAAGGTCCAGGGCTCTCCCATGGGCAAAGTCCTAAAAAGGTTGATGAGCTGAAGGGATAAAGTGTCCTTTCTGGCTGGGAGTAGTGAAAGGGAAGTGCAGGACGTCATTCGTGCAGTAAAGCAGCTGTTCAAAGTTTAGCAGGGGTGACACGTGATAGCAGTTTTTTCTTTCTTGATCGTGACGACTTTGGATGTGTTAATGAAGTGAGCTCATCTTGTGTCTGCTGTGATCGTGTAAAACTACCAAAACTTTGGGCTGAACAAGTAGCAAAAATTGCACAGACCGACCTCAGGGCAGCCCTGGTTTTCCCCGTGGTTTCAAAGCAGGGCTGAAATGAGTAGGAGCTGCTCTATGGCTACAAACACATGGGCCATTCCATTCTCTGATCAGAGAGCACCACTGACCTGCTGCAGGGACCAGAAAACAGGAGCCAAAGAGTCCAAAGAGCTCCAGGTCCCAGCTCTGAATGGGAGAAAGCTCAGGAATGCACTGAGCACACAGACCTGGAAGGATGAGGAGCCCTGGACAGGGAGGGAAATTCCTTATGGGGATTGAGGGTCTGTCCTGGCACATGGTGGGATTCCCAGCCCAGGGGATTTTTCCATCTGCTGGGCAGCATGCTGGTTGTGGTGTCACAGGGAATTATTCTGGCTCTGGGAGTGGAGTGGGTCTTTCCTCAAGGTGAGCTTAGTTCTTCCCTTCTCAAGCTTGATTGCAAAATGCTTTTTGACATAATTGGAAGTGGGATAGCTGCGGAAGTGCTGCTGTAGGAAAACACTTCAGTGCAGTTTGAAGTGCTCTGCTACATCACCCTGTGTTTCTCAGGTGTCTCTTGTGCAACTACAGACAATATCTTAAAAATAAAACATTGCTGCTCCCCAGTCTGAGGCAGAGCATCTGGAGTTTGAATGTTTGCATGGCTTCATGGCACACTTTTAGGCTGGTTGTTCTTGCCATGGAGCCTGGAGGCATTTCTGCTCTGAGCCAAACTAGTGTGTTCAGTTTTGGACAGGTGTGAAGAAGGCTTTTCTTCCCTCCTCTGAACCACTTATGTCTTCTGCTGCTTGGGCAGAAGGGAAGAATGCAACATTCTCTCCTTTTAAATTGAGTGTCTGGTCTCATGTTAACTGTGATTTTTTTGAGAAATACAGAATTTGATTCTAGCATGTCATGTTAAAAGCTCCATGCCCAAATTTGTAATGAGTAGATGCATTCACCTCCCTGAGAGCAGGTGAGGTGTGCAGACAACATCCTGGATGAAGCAGGGTGTGAGTCCCCAAATGGACCTGTGTTTTCCCTGGAGTGCTGCTGCCCTGAGCTCTGGAGTCCCCAGTAAAGGCCTAGTTGCTCATGGTTGCCTGTTTTCTTCCCCCAGTAGAGGCATAAAGGCAAAATGGGTTGGTTTCCCATTAGATTCCCACTCATCAGGAAGGAGGGAGCAGCCAGCTGCTGCTGTGTCCAGCCAGCCTATTTATTGCTATAAGCTGTTCTTACATACACATATATATTTATATATACAATACAGGAAGGCTGGGATAGGCCTAAAGTCCCTTTTGTTCTTATTCCCCTTATCTCTAATTTAGAAACAGAGGTGCTCAAAAATGAAAATCAATCCTTCAGGGCCAAGCTTCCTTCAGAACTCCTCCTGGCTGCATCTGCAGCTCCTCAGCTGCATCACAGCACTGAGGATGGGTTGCTTCTGCTTCTTCCCAGCTCTCCTCCCTGAGGACACAGTGTTTGTGCAAAATAATTGCTTTCCTTGGCACCTGACAAGCTGTTAACCTGTTTGAGGCAGTGCAGGGGCTGCTGCTCCTTAGACCCATTGCAGGCAGCCCCTGGACTCTGCCCTCAAGCCAAGGTTTTGCTCTCTGTGGTCTCTTCTCTGTTCTCCCTGTGCCATAACAGTGCACCCAGGCTGCTGTCCTAGATGTTGTGTTTCAAATCCTTGCCTGGAGATGCTCTGTTTGCCTGCTAGACCTTGTCCAGGCTTCCCTGAGGAAGAGCATCTGCATTCATCCCGACGGAGTTCATCCTGTAATGTACTTTCTCCTGGCTGCTATTTTAAGTGATCTCATGGAGACAAATAGGCCAGACAGCATCTGGGCCTGAACAGCATCATGGTACAGCAGGGCTACCAGGCCATGTCAGCTGGATCTACGTGGATCCATTCCCTCTGGATGGGTTTGGTTTGGATCTGGATAATCTCTGGTGTTTGGACTTACAGGAACGTGCTTCTCCCTCTATGTGTGGGACTGCAGAGGCAACACCAAGCCTGTTCCAGAGCATCTCCAATCTGAATTTTTTGGGATGGGTGCAAGGTGGCAGGTGGGGAGCAGAGGCACCTACAGAGGCAAAGGGGGTGAACAGGAGGGGACTGGAGCTGATGCTCGCACTGTTTTCCCTGTCCCATCCTCTGTCCTAACAAAGGGTGAGAAGGATGCACAGGCAGGAAGAATAGCAAGAAGTGCAGTAACTGCTCTCTTTCCCCTCACAGGAGAAAGCCATCAGCATCTGGGAATCCAAGAACTTCTTCATTGAGCTGGACCCTCTCCCTGGGGCTGTGGAAGCTGTGAAGCAAATGGCAAATTTGGCAGAGTGAGTAGGAACCTGCCCATGGTGTGTGGGTATGGACACTGGTCCCCTATGGCCTTTCAGGGCATCAGGCAAGGGAGGGAAGAAAAGGCTTTGACTCCTGGAGCAGTCACCTGGAACATCAGCCGTGTGTAGCCCCTTCCCTTCAGCTCTCTGCTCCCAGCAAAGGTTGTGAAAAGGGGGAACACGACTGTGCTATGGGATTCTGTGAGATGGGGATTGATGACTTGAATCTGATCTGTGTGTGGTGGGGGGTTGGCTTTGGGCTGCTACCTGCTCTGACCCAGAATGACACTCTGCCCGTTTTTCTCCTCATGGCAGCACTGATGTGTTCATCTGCACGAGCCCAATCAAGAAGTACCGGTACTGCCCTTACGAAAAGGTGAGCAGACCCAAATCTCATCTCCCCCTCCCAACCATGCTGCCCAGTGAAAGGTGTCTGACCCCTCCATGCCTCTGGCTGTAAAATTTCCCTCTTCCATTCATTTGCATGAATTGAGGCTCTTGGTCTAAGTCTTTCATCATGACATCAAAAGCTGCTTGGCATTAAAAGAACTTTTGCTCCGGCCGCATCCAAATCCATCCCACTAATGAACTTACTAAGAGACATATCTTCCCTTTGTGGGGGCCAGGGCTTCTTCCACTCAACCAAGCACCCCCTGCCCCATCCATCAGCCTTCCCTGAGCTCACCAGCTATCTTTTGCCTTCCAGTATGCCTGGGTGGAGAAGCACTTTGGCCCTGAGTTTCTTGAGCAGATTGTTTTGACACGAGATAAGACAGTGGTCTCTGCTGACCTGCTTATAGACGACAGACCTGATATAACAGGTAAGAGGTGAGGGGTGAAGGAGTGAGTGGAGGCAGCCTGGCATGGGTGTTGGTCTTTCCATGCTGTTTTGTAACTTTGGGCTCTTTGTGTTGGGGTAAAATCAGCTTGTCTCTCAGAGTTGTGCAAAGCACAGACCTCTCTCCTTCCTTTGCAGGGGCTGAGCAAAACCCCACCTGGGAGCATGTGCTCTTCACTGCCTGCCACAACAAACACCTGCAGCTGAAGCCCCCCAGCCGCCGGCTGCACTCCTGGTCCGACGACTGGAAGGCCATTCTGGACAGCAAACGCCTCCCGTCCGGCCAGGCCACCTAGACACCGGCCCCTACGGCCACCTGGGGCTGCAGCCACCTGCCTGTGTTCCTGTGGAGTCCTGCTGAAGGCCAGAACCACTGATGGACTGACAGACAGACACTGTCCCTGCTGCAGAGAGGAAGAGGAGGGTGAGCTGAAGTGCCACAGTCACCCGGACTTAAAAAACAGACCCCAGCCCAGCCGTGCCACAAGGGACCAACGGCAGGATTGTGCCTCTGGACCTGACAGCCTGGCTGGGGAGCATTTCCCACTGTCCTCTGGGGTCTCTGTGCTGCATCTGCACCCCCCATGAGCCCAGCCTGGTGTTTCTGATGGACAAGGTCACCCTCAGCGTGTCACTGCCGTTGCCTGGTGCACTGCGTGGCTCAGACCATCTCTCCATCCTCCTCTCTGCGTTATGGTCAGGGATCATGCGTGGGGTTTGTTTAGTCCTTGCAGGGTTTCATCCCAAGGGGCTGCCTCGGGAGGTCTTTTTGCCTGGCAGTGCCTGGATCTGGAAGGGCAGGGAGAGCAGGCAGATGCTGTCCAGGCTCCCTGTACTGGGCTTGTGGTGGTGGAGGAGTGTCACAAACACATCCATGGATGCTGTTTGCAGTTCTCACACTCTGCAGGGGAAGATGTTGGGGGAATGTTGCTGTTAAAGGCTGGGAAGCTGTGCTGGTTTCAGCCAGGGTAGAGTTCATTTTTTTCACAGAAAATACAGCCCCATACAAGCCACTGTGAACAAAATTAACTCTGCCCTGGTCGAAACCAGCACAGGAGCCCATGAGATGTGCCCACGAGCTGTATCACAGGGTCAGTTTGTTCTGCAGCTCCACTATGGTCCCAGTGCTGGATGTCTGGGGACAGAGCATACTACCAGCCCCACTCCCCTGGTTCTGGGCCCCTGCAGAGAGGTGTTCAGTGCCTGCCTGGTGCAAAGGGGTGACAGCACACGCAGCTGTACCAGCCACCTCTGCCAGGGGACATTGCTGGGGCTGCTGAGCTCTGGGAGCAGCCAGCGCTGCTGGGAAGCTGCAGTTGGCCACCAAAAAGGGAGGGTTTGGACCAAGGGGCAGCTCCAGGAGGGATGCTTTTGGCATAGCTGTGCCCACAGCCTCTTCCTCTCTTGTTTGTCTCATTCCTGCTTCACCGAGCCCGCACCAGTCTGGCCTTGAACTTCAGCGACCTGTCTGGCACAAGAAAGCAGCTGCTGCTGCTGCTTCTCCACCTGGCCTCAGGGAGACATCCCAGCTGCTGGGAGAGCCAGCAGTGGGCTGGTATCCCCTCCCTTCCTGTAGCACTGCTGCAGGGCAGCCACAGCCCGGCAGTCCCGAGTGGGAGCTGGTGCTGGCCCACACCAGGCAAAGTCCCAGCTATGAGCGGGGTGCGTCACTGCTGACACCACAGAGGCCATCAGCCCCTGCTGCTGTGTGTTCCCATGCTGTCCAGGATCCCACTGCCCTCCTGGCCCAAGGACTTGCTGGCTGCTGGAGTAAAATTCCCCACCTGGACACATAACCCCACAGGCAGAGGAAGTAGCCAGGGTGTGGCTGGGCTTTGCCACCCTGTGCTCCTTGCTCATGCCTTTGGTTTGTCTCTCCCCTCTGCTTTGGGCCCCCATGAGCAAAAGTACATGAACTTAAAGCTACATGACCAACAAATAACCTAATTCAGCAGTGTCAGCCAGACCCCTCCTGTATCCAGAACCTGGAGGGGTTCTGGAGTTGATGCTTTGGAACCTGTGCCTTCCCTGGGTGCTGCAGGGCCAGGGATGGGGCCTGTGTCAACTTGGGGCTTGCCCTGTTTCTTGGGAAGGCAGGAGCATAAAAGTTGGCCTGGTTGGCCCGGGGCAGTGGGACTTACATACCACAATCATCTTTTTTTCTTTGTTTCATTTTTCTTTCCTGTTTAAACCACTGTGTGCTTCTGTGAGTGGTGGGTGTCTGTTTGGGATGTGCAGCTGCCTGAGGTGCAGGCTTCTGGCCAAGAGCTGTCTCAGCTGGAGGGTTTGCAAGCTGGGAACTGGGACAGCACGGGAGCACCATGGGCAGCAGCTGCTGAACATCAAGGACCCCTTGGCTCCACCAGACCCCCACTGCCTGTTGGCCCCTGTGTACAGCCGGGGTGACTTCATGAAGTCCCTGCTGTTTTTTTCCCAATGGTACCATGTAAATATGAGCTGCCTGAGCTCCCCAGAGCCTTATCCCTGCTCATTGAGCCAAAACAAGCTGGCACATTGCTCCAGCAGCTGCCCAAACCTGTCATCTTCCCCTGAGGCTGGGGCAGACCCAAGGGATGTGGCTCTCTGGGGCCAGCAGGTCTTTCCTCGTGGTAAGATGTGATGCCAGAGAAACCACGTGGGTTCACACCAAATATACTTGAAAGCAGAGCTGGAGTTTCTCATGCCTGAGGCTCCAACTCAATGCACAGAGATCCTGAGCTGGTAGCTGGACTGTTTGCTCCCACACTTGGGACTGGGAGGTGACTCCATCGCCGACAGATCGGCCTGTTCATTGTTCAAGCCTGTCTGTGTTCAGCTGAGATACACAGAGCTTCTATTTTTGAATGTACATCTGTAAACCTGAGGCAAATGAGGAGCACTGCAATAAACACTTGGTTGTTTGGCATCCAGCTGTCTAGAAATGGAGTTTGGGGTTTGCAGTTTCCCAGCTGTGGCTCTGTGTGGGGATAGGGGGTTCACCTCCAGGTTTGGGTATGTCCCCTTGTCCAGAAAACCTGGAACCAGCCCTGCTGCCCTGGCAGTGCCATCACTGTTAGACACAGTTCCTGTGGGCAGAAAAAAAGGCCAAGGGGCGGTTTGGGGTACAGTTCATCTTCCTAAAGATCTTTTATAATAAATAAAGCTGTTGGCACACAGAGCAGAAGCTATAAAAGGGACTGGGACTGTCACGGGCTGGCTCTCCCCGGGATTTTATGCCTTATCCATCACTTCTGGCTGCTCCATATCCATATACCCAGGCTGTGAAATGTCCATGGACTCCCCTGCCCGCTGTGGGGCTGTGCCATGAGAGTTCTTGTGCATGACCAGAACCTGCATGCTGTAATGCCACAGCCCAGCTGGACACACAGGGCCAGAGGCAGGGAGGAAGGACTGTGGGACCATCCCAGGAGGGCTGGGAAAATCAGAATCAAAGGACAGAACTGGATTGTGTGCTTCTTGCACTGATGTGACTCCAGGACATGACACAAGGTGTTATCAGAATCACATCTGTGAGCTGCAGGTGCAGCCCTGCTGGAGCTGGGACACCAAAGGCCTCCTGGCCAGCTTGGGGTCAAGGTGATTCAGCTGCCAGCTCAAACAGCATGGCCTGAACTGGGTGTACATCTCCCCAGGATGGTGCTGTGAGGCCCATAAAGCTGTTCCAGGGCTGGTTTGAGCAACAGGCACCTCTCTGACCTTCCCACTGCTTTTTGGGGCTTCTGGACAGCAAGTTCTGGGCCACAGCTCCTTCTCCAGTGCCACTGCCCTCTCCCTGCATTGGAGGTCCCAGCTCCATCCTTCCCACACCATCCTTCCCTGGCCCAGGGATGGAGGCAGAGGGTTTGACATCAGCTCTGCCCTGAGCTGGGGCTGCTGGATGGTGGCACTGGGACCAGGGTCACGTGTTTCCAGTAGAAGATGGAGCAAGTTGGAGGGACTGCATCCTGATGGAGCATGGCGAGCTCATGGTCTGTAGCTGTGTCTGTTCCACACTCTCCTGCATGGCTTTTTTTTCCCTTTTAAAGCCTCAGGTTGCAGATACCACATTTATTCCAGGTGATAAGCAGTTTCCAAAGCAGGCAGAAGCAGAGAGGAGGGGTAAGGAGGTGGCAAGGCCCTGGCCCTGGCCCTGAGCACAGAGCAGTGCTCCAGGCTTGTGCAAGTGGGAGCCTTTGCACCCTTTCCAGGGGCAGGAGCTGCTGGACAAAGGTGCAAATACCTACCCACCTCAGGGGATTCCCACCTGAGAGCATCCCACTTCTCCTGAGTCCAAGCTGGACTCAGGTAGCAGGCCCTGGCAGGGCGGGAGCAAGTGATGCTCGCCCCTGGATCCTTGGAAGCAGTCGCCACGCGGGTGCTCATTAGCTCGTTCTCATGTTGGCCACTGCCCAAATAACTCCGAGAAGTGTGAAATCCCAGCGGAGGAGGAGAGCCAGGAATGCAGAGGCCAACCAGGGCCAGCCCTGACGCAAGGGCAGCGGGTGGTATGGGACAAAGCCAGGGCAGGGGACGGGGCGGGGGGAGGATGAGTCACCCAAATACGCAGGAGGCGAAGGAGCGGAGGAAGTGATGGACCAGCTGGAGGCAGCTGGATGGGGCTTTGCTCCTGCCACCGTGCCCAGTTTCAGGAGAGGAGCAGGATGGTGCCCCAGAGTCACTGCTGGGGCCAGGCTCTGGTGGTGCCAACGCAGTGTGGGCAGGACATCCATGTGGATGGAAGAGGAATATCCACTAGAGGGGACTGTGAGATCGCGTGTGGGAGCGCGCTGCTGCCAGCCTGGCCTCAGCACGATGTGCCAGCCCTCTTCCAGCCCTCAGCACTCCCCGTTATCCCAGCCCAGGCTCCAATGCCCTCTGCATATCTCCTGCTGGGCACTGCAGCCCGGAGGCACCGCTTACCGGGACCAGCCGGATTCCCTCATTACAACACCTTGGGGTACCGAGGGGCAGCCGCAGCTGCAGGCACCAGGAAAATCACAGAATCATGGAATGGTTTGGGCTGGAAGGGATCTTAAAGAACATCTCATTGCAGCCCCCTGCCATGGGCAGGCACATCTTGCGCTAGACCAGGTTGGTCCAAGCCCAGTCCGACCTGGCCTTGGACACTTGCAGGGATGGGGAAATGTGCTGGGCTGGCCCCCACCAGCTGCTGAGCCCCCTCCCAGCCATTTGTTCTCTCTCCAGCTGGATGGGGCAGAGAATGGGATGGGCAAAAACATGAATGATTTGTGGGTTAGAAGATGGACTTGGCATCTATAGGGTCCATATAGAAAATATCCCTGGAAAAATCACAGGCTGAAGGCCCCTGACAGCCCCGTCCCCCTCCATGCCTCCCTGCTCAGCTCTGCCCCTGCTTCCCCCTGGGACCCCACAGCCCTCCCAGGGCTGAGATTGCTCATTCTGCCCCTGAAATCCCCCAAGGAGTTGGGACATGACTTTGCTTTTTCCTTTTGGTCACTCTGAAGCCAGAGCCCATTTTGGGGAGCAGAGTGAAGGCAGAGCTGCTGGTGGGGAGGACAGGGGAGCTGAGGTGATTCCTGGTGGGTTTTGCTTCCCCTTCCCTTCTCCTTTGGCACCACAATATTGTTTCCCTCCTGGTTGGATTAATGGGATTTGCTTCTCAATTTGTGCACAGGGACTTGAGTAATGCACTCCCCAGAGAGGAATCAACTTCCCTTGCCCCAGCAGTGCTGGGGAGGCCAGACCAGACCCCACATGATAGGCTGCACTGGCTTTCTCCTGTCCTTCAAGGCTCCACACACATTAAGCCCGTCCTCCTGGCAAAAATCTTGCAAAATGTTTATTTGTGACTATGTTAACAAACATGTTTGGGGAACATGTTGTATTCAGACGTGAGCATGCCACCTTCTCCCTGCCTCCTTGGGGCCAGGACTGTGGGCAGTGAGGGGCCAGGGCTCACAGCTGCCAAAATCCAGCTGACGCTGCACTCGGAGCACCACCGGGACCAGCAACCCCGAGCACGAGGCCACTTCGCCTGCTGCTCCCACCAACCACCAAACCCGCCAGCAACATCCCACCAGTGCCTTTTTCCTGGAGGTGCCCAGCTCTTGGCTTTTTCCTGGAGGTCCCCAGCTCTTGGATGCAGCTGGGGTACGGGTCTGACCACGACCTCACAGAACCCTGGTGTCCTGCAGCCAGAGGGACATGGACACAAGGGCTCCAGGGATCCTGTCCAGCTCTGTAAACACCCGTCATAGGGGAGGGCACTGGTGTCAGGCTACACCATGGGCAGAGACCAGTGGAGCTGAGCTTGCACACCCCACGAGCACCCTCAGCAGGTCTGAGCCCATCCCCATCCCTCACCTGCCCAGTCCTCCTCAGCTGGAGGGTGCCAGCAGTGATCCTGGTGCTACTCCTCTCCCAGAATAGACCCACCCTATATACTATTTTAAACTCTAACTTGCCAGATTTGGGGTGAACTTGCCTTGGCCATGTCTGTGTCCTATACTTCATGCCCCAGAATCTGCATTCAGCATCTCCAGGTAACCAGGGCTGGAGCTGGGACTGTTTTCCTGAGATCCAGGGGAGGGAGATGAACAGCAGTTACTGAAGGGCTGTAATTCTGGTACTGGGGGAGAGCCCTTGAGGGTCTATGGAGATGTAACCAAGCCTGTGACTCCCTGTGTGCCCATGGCATTTTTCCTTCGTGCCATCCCAGTGGGAGCCCCAGCTGGGCAGCACCTGTGCTGCCTTCACATCCGTGTGGTGAGTCACCCAACAGCTCCTGGGGATGGCTTCAAAACACCAGAGGGCTCAGGGAAATTCCCAAAATGCTGGGAGGTGCACTAGAAGCAGCTGTGGAGGATGGGAGTTGGCTTCTATTTAGTAAAAGTCAGGCAAGAGGGCCCCATTGTGAGTGCCAGGGGATGTGTGAGGACGAGGAGCAGCTCCTGCTGCATGGGCTGAGCCCTTCCCAGGAAAAGGGATGGGAAAGGCAGGGAGCTGCTACATTTGGTGCTGCAAAGAGCCTGCACACAGTACTGGTGCCACCCAGGCAAGGCTCATTGCTGTCACCAGGGTTGGAACTGGGTGGTCTTTTAAGTTCCAACCCAGATCATTTTGTGATATCCCTGCTGAAGGCACCATCCAGGAGTGGGCAGCAGATGGTCCCGGCTCTCAGCTCTCCATCTCAGTGGGATTGGGATCCCTGGTGCCTGTGTTACCCTTTCTGTGCCCACCTGCATGAGGCTTTTGGCCAGGCACCAGCTGGGAACCCCCTGGCTCAATGCCCCAGCCCTACTTCCTTCCCCTCCCAGTCACAGCCATGCCAGGTGATGATTCCCTGAGCCCTGAGGAACCATCTCTGAAGCTTTCCAGGTGTTACCACCCCTCCTCTTGCAGGCATCTCCTTTGCTCTCAGTCCCAGACCCTCGGGCTCCCACAGCCTCTGGAAAAGCAGACTCACCCCTTGGGTGCCTGTTTTATAACAGATTTTCCTTTTCCAGTCTAGCAGAGCAGTCTCACAGCTGTGCTTCCTGCTCATGCATCCTGTGCACATCGTTTTTTATCCCAGGGAAATGCTCCTGGGTGGCTGCTGGAGACAGACACTTGCACCTCAGCTGCCCAGGCAGATCCCCTCGGTGCATCTTGGAGCACAGGGGATGTGTTTTGGGATTGATTCCCTGCACTGGGGCTGGTTTATTCTCTGCAGGACATACCAGTCTGCAGGGGAACATGTCTGACTATAAATGTCACTGGCATCTCCTCACTCCAAAACTGATCTCTGGGTTACCCACGACCGCTCAGATTATGAAAATGGAGGCACAGAATATGTTTTAGTTCCTTCCCATACAGCGGGGTTAGGGCTGCCCACACCTATGGGAGACAGAAAAATAGGGAGCTGAGTGTCCCACTCTGCCTGGCATGGGCAGAGCCCAGCTTTTTTAGGAGAATTCATAAAAAGAGACCACAGAGAGTACACAAAAAAAGGGCAATGCTTCCTTTCTACTCCTCCTGGTGTGCCCACAGGGCAGAGACCCCCATGCACATGGCTTTTGCCACAGTGTTTTTTAGCAAGAAGTGTTTCAGAAGAGCCCAGATCTTTAGGACTGTGTGATCTCAAGAAACCATAAACCCTCCAGCATCTGTCCCCCAAATTTGCAGCACTGCAGCCCCAGCCATGACCCAGAACCCACCCAGCCCTAGGGACCCCACTGTTTTCCACCCTGCCCTGCTTTGCAGTGTGCCTATGGAACACATCAAACGTGCCTAGAGGAGGGTTTCTCGCCCTGCACCTGCTTTCATCACACAGCATTGTTTCCCCAAAGCCCAGGAGAACAGCAGCAGCTCCACACAGTCTGACTCCAGTCAGACTTAGCCAGCTCTGTCCTGCTCCAAGGTGGTTGTTTCATCCCAAACTAGCTAATTCTTGCTGCTTTTTTCACTATTGTGTTTGAAGGAGGGAGGGGAGAAAAAAAAAACAGCCCTTGGGGTGAAGTTACCTTCTTAATTAACAGGGCTGAGAGCTTTGCAGAGATTGTGCAGAAGGAGAGAAAAATAAAGAAAACTGGGCAAAACCGGAAAGGATTGGGTTCAGTTGTCAGACCAATTAACCTAGATCCACAGTCTCTCCCTGGATGAATTGCTCGTTACGACGTAATTGCTCAGGCCCAGGTTCTGATTGAGAGAAATTAAAATCAGACACTTAACAAGGCAACCCGGTGTGGAGATGGGATGCAGGAGCTGCCTGGGGATGCCATCCACAAGACAAAACTGAGAGAGAGCCCTAGCTTAGAGGATCTTGCTGAAATCAGCATTATCTGCACCATTTGCACCACCCTGGACTAAAAACATGGCTGGGCTGGGGGTTAATTTTAAAAGGCCCTGGGAGATGGTGAGAGGAGGAAAGCCCTGATGTAGCCAAGAATTTCAGCATCTGCATAATTGCGATGTAGCTGCAAGTCCAGCTCAGCTCAGTGCAGGATTTAAATGAAATATGAGGTGTGCTCAGTCAGGGACAAAGTGATCCAGGAGCTCTTTTGTCTAAAGAAAAAGTAAAATTCTTTGCAAACCCTTCTTGACTCTGTGTTAGGACCCATCTGCCCAGAGAAGAGGGAAAATTCCACCATTATAGACTTTTAAATCTATACCTAGTGAAAAAAAGCCACTAATCCTAATAAATCAGCCTAGGAAAACCAGCCTGTGCTGGAGCTGAGCACGTTCCTCCATGTGTAGGGCTGATGAGTTCACGTGCATTGGGAAATTGAGACGCAGTGTTTGGGAAGGGACGGTGGTTTCAATATTAGCTTAAGAGTAGGCAAACATGTTTTCCTGCTACTGAAGGAGAAGGGGATCTCCTTGTGGGAGTGTTGGCCTTTCCCTTCCCCTGTGGTTGCATCTGCCTCTTTTCCTGCCTAGACATTATCCATGGAGCAAGGGAGGGCTGCAGAAAGCCCCAGGCATGGCTGCACCCCCAGCACTGCTGTGCTGCAGTGATGAGGCGTGATCACAGCTCTGCTTCCAGCTGCTCACCCTCCCAGCTCACCCTCCTGTAATATCTGCTGTTCCCCCATTCTGGAGGGAATTTTTGGGGTGCTGCTCCTGTGTCTGGCTCCTGCTGGGGTGCAACTTGTTTCTAGCTCCATGGCCAAGCTCCGAGTGCTGACCCCCATCCTTGGCCAAAGTGCACTGCAGTGTGTGCTTGATGTGCAATACAAAACATATCCTTAAAGAAAAAAAGCCCTGAGTACCCTTATTGCAGCAGTTCTAGCTTATCCTGGTGTCCAGTGCCTCACAGTGTCTCAGTCTCAGCCACAGATGTCCCTGGAGCAGGCAGAGCCATCTGAAAGGGCTGAACCCCAGTTACAGCTTATCCTATCTGACTCATCCCAGTCATTCTTGGCATCTGCTTTAATTTTTATGAATGAAGCAGCTGTCCCAACAGGTCATAAAACTGCCACAGGTGGAGCAGTAGAAGATGAGAATAGCCCAAACCAACTCTACACCTCCAAATGAAAATCCCCAAAGACTCCAGCAACACGTGTCTAAAGGAAAACCAGCGGTGCTCTGGCTACACCACGTGTATTTATTGACATAGAAAACAACTGCTGTGTGTTTTCCACCTCCAGGCTCAGCCCACAGCCACCAACACCCTTCAAACATCCCTTGGTGGGATCCAGGAGAGTCTGAAGGGCCCATCCACTCTCAGGCGGTTTCATCTGAGGCTGAAATGGGTTCGGGATTTTTCTGTGAAGGCCCCGGGATTAAATTAAAGAGGATTTAAGCAGATGGTCGGCTCTCTGCTCATCGTAGTTGGCAAAATGGGAACCATATCACTGAATTGTCTGCCTGCACTAATTAATGTTTGTACAGTGCTCTGTGCTGCAAACCACTGCCGACGTGCTAACTGCTATCATTAGTATTATTACTAAGCTGTTTATGCCTGTTCCAGTGCTTTCTCGCCTCATCCCCAAGGGCTTTGCCTCTTTCCTGTGCAGATGTATGGGAAGAGCAATCAGCCCTCTCAGGCTCTGGCTGGCTCTACCCTAGGCTAAGATCCCTGGTTTTCAGGCAAAGCCCTCTGGCTGTGCCCACAGCACTGGCTCCATGGTGAGGGCAGGAGCGAGCAGCCAGGGACCAGAAGGTTCTGCCCAGAGATGGGGTTTAGCAGCATCCTGCCCATCCCTGGGTGAGATAGTTGTCTCAGGGCCCCTCCTGATGGCAAAATGGATGGGATGTTGCTTCCCTGCCTCCTTTGTGTCCCCACAGGGAAAAGCTTTTTTGTGTTCTTAGGGGCTCTTTGCATCCTTCTCTGTCACTGCATGGCAAAGGGTTTTGTAGGGGAAGGGAGGGATCACTCATCCTTCCTAATGACCTGAGAGGAGACTGAGGAGCAGAGGAGCTCAGTGATGGATGAGCTCAGCCATGCTCCACGACAGGCCCTTGTCCCTGTGCAATAACTGAGCGGTGACGTCTGCTGCCACAGACTGGGCAGAAGGGACGCTGCATTCCCTACAAATAACCATCCTGCAAGACACTGCAAAGCTGAAGGATGGCTTTTCCCTTTGCTGCCCAGCGAAGCTTTTAACAGAGAAGTAACTCACCAGAAATCATGTATGCTGCCTCTGGAAAGCAGTGAAAGGGCAACCATCTGCTCATGGGTGCACAGAGCAGCAAACGCTTCCCACAGACACACTGAAACCTCAGAGCTCAAGATCATGGAATCATGGAATGGCCTGGGCTGGAAGGGACCTTAAAGGTCATGGGGTTCCAATCTCCTTCCATGGCAGGGGATCTTTCCACTAGACCAGGGTGCTCCAAGCCCCGTCCAAACTGGCCTTGGACACTCCCAAGGATGAGGCAGCCACAGCTGCTCTGGGCTGTTCTTGTTCCAGTCTCTCAGCACCCCAGGCACAGATCTTTGACCTGATCAACGTTTCCAAGACTCTGCTTTGAAATCCTTTGCTCAATTAACCTGACCAGGCAGAACATTCCTGACCATCCCCACTGGCATATTCCGGATACCAGAGTGGTTTTTGTGCCTTGGTCAGGAAAGAAACTGCCCCAAACAAGAAATTGGCACAGTCTCTGAGAGGAACCAAATGAAATGCAGGATGCAGGGAGCCAGGTATCCAGGCTGCTACAGGGCAGGCAGCATTCCCAGCCTTGCTCCCTCAGGGTGAGGGAGGCACCCTCACTGCCCAAACAGTGAGACAACTTGGCCCAGGACTGATGCGATGCTTCCAATGGGAAGTTTAGGACGTGAATCATCCTTCATTTTCCCCCATGGCAAATGCATGAGATGGAATGAGACTCAGAAAACTGGATGTGGGATGCAGGCAGAGCAAAGCGGGAACAGGGATCACTCCAGCCAGGACAGGCCCCCCTCTTGCCCTGGGCCAGGCTGCATTTTCTTTGTGGAGGTTGTTTAGCCCAAACAAAGAATCACAGAGCAAAACAGCTCTGGCAAGCAGGCGATCAACATTTTCTGCGTGGCTTGAATTATCCATGACTTTTGACCCAAGATTAAATCTAGTGTGTAACTGGTGGTTATATATTGAGTCATATGAGCAGCCTAATCGCAGAAACCCCATGTTCTCCAAACAGCCTGAGCCCCGACGGAGCCAACTGCGAGCCACTCACGTTTCCCAGCCAAAGCACCCTGCAGCTTTTGCATCATCCTTTTAATTCAACACTTACAAAGCATTTTTTTCATCCTACCGGTATCTCAAGCCCAGAACAAAACAAACCCTGTGATGCCGTGAGCGGCCAGCCCAAGGAAGCCAGATTTCCCAGGAAGTTTGGCCTCCAGGTGGCTGCTCCAGTGTCTAGTAGAGGGCTGGGCTCACGCTGCAGCATTTTTCTCAGCAGGAGCTGTCTCTCCTCTCTATCCTCCATCAGCAGTTCTCCTGATGTACATAGAAATTGCCTTTTGACTTCTACCTCCAGTGTAATTTGGGTGAAAATGAGCACAGGAGTTGGAAAGTGTTAGTGGGGGGTATGTGGCATGAAAAGGGGCTCTCCTGGGCTTTGATACCCACTGTGAATGCAGCAGGGCTTGGCACAGCATGGCCCTGGCTCTCCCCAAACTAATTTTTAGCTGTTTGCACCTGCCGTCCCTCTGCTTAGGGCTGTAGGAGGCTGAACTGCTTCACCTCTCCCGGAGAGCCTGGCTAAGAGCCACGAAAGGCTGTTATCAGGCACAGGGATCGGGCATTACTCCTGCCAGTACAGTCCTGCGGGCTCTCTGGGTATTTCCCAGAACCAATGGCTGGGATGGGGCTGGCACAGCCTTTGTGTGCTGGAACTCTTTGCCATTCCTCTGCCTGGCCAGGCTGGGCAGCAAGGCCAACCTGGGGACCTGGGGAGGACCCAAAACAGGGATGATACAGGATCTGCCTAAACTCTGGTGAGTGGGAAGTGTGTTGGAAGAAGTTTGCCTCATGCAGGGAGTTCCCATGAGGTCACACACACTGGGTTGGCAGTGGGGACCTTGCAGGAACAGGGCAGTGAGTGATGCATGGGAGCCATAGTGGGAGCAGGGTGAGGGTCTCACAGCCTCAGATCCATGCTCAGGGCTGGGGGAGAGACACCCAGCTTTTTGCAATGAGGATAAACTAAGGATAAATCCTCTCTTTCCTCCTGTAATAACTCACTGGCTGGTGGAAACCCAGATGGAAGAGTATGACCTCAGCACAGGCTGGTTGTCAGTCTGCTATGGAGCTGCTCAAGAGGCATTTCATCACCAAAGGCTCTTTGTCTGGAAGGCCAGTCCCTGTCTCAAACAGTCCCAGGAGGGGTGCTGGTGATGCTGTCCCAGGTTTAGAATGGAGACAGCTCCATCCTCACAGCCCCAGAACCCACCTGGGGTCCCCTGACGAAAGGGATACCCCAGCAGTCCCCCAGGCAGCACTGGCTTTGGTGTGACCACACATGTCCCAGCACTTCAGTGTCCTTCAGCTCATGGCAGACCCCAAATCTGCACACCTGATCCCACTGCAGGGACCTCTCCATGTCCCCTCATGTTGATCCCACTCCCCAGGAGAATGCCCAGCTCCTTGCTGGTCTGAACTGGTGCTCTGGGCTTTCACCCGCTCTCAGTCAAGGTGGTTCTGCATCGCTTTGCAGTGAAAATAAAGAAACTGCCGGAGGGGAAAAATTCCTGGTTAGTAAACAGAACTAAGCAACCACAGACCTCTCACCCAGGAGAGGAGGAGGAGGGCAGGGACAGCCTGGGAGCACCCAGGGTTGGATTTCAACACTGCAGAAGACAAGATGCTTGTATTGAATGTATTTAATTGTCTGGGTCGCAGCCCTGCGTGCGGTGGGAGAGGCTGTTGGGTCTGGCTGCAGAGCCCTGCGTGGATAAGGAGGAGCTGGAGGAGAAGGGAGTAGTGATGGTCAAAGGATGAGGAGAAGTGGTTGGGATTTGGGGTTGGCACTTGGGGCTAGCTTTACCCTCTCCCCTCCCTGCCTCCCTGCAGAGGAGGGTGGTGGTGTAAGGAGCAGAGGTGCCTGGGGGGCCAGGGGTGTCCCAGATCCCAGTTACTCGGAAGCCATGTATTTCCACAGCTCCTCTGCTTTGTGCTATAGCTCAGTGACTTCCCTGAGTCCAACACCACATCTGCTGCCATTCGGCATGATTTGCTTTATCTGTGGGTCACCTGGTGTCCCCCACTGGCAGTGACACCTCTTACCATGTCCCTTCTGGATGTGGCAGATGAGCAAACCTCTGAACTAGAGGCAAAAATTTGCATTTTAAATTCTCATGCCTGTTTTTTTCCACGAGGGGAAGAGGTGACTGAACACATGCACACTGTCACCCGTCCTGTGGATGCCACTGCTGTCCTCAGGGGACACTTCTCTGACCTCAGAGCTTTGTCCTGCATGGCCAGGCAAGGTCATGCTGGGACAGTCCTAATGCTGGGGTTCCTTTGGTGCTGGCTGTGGCAGCTCTGTCCAGCTCTACCTCCACCATAAATCATGGCAGGCTATAAATCCCTGCCAGCACTCAGGGACCCGTCCCTGGGGAGGGCAACGGTTCAGCCCTGAGGCAGCAAAAACAAGGATCATGTTTTTCACAGGGACAATATCACCCAGAGGCACAAACAAGACCCTGGAGCAGGGGGTGCTGGCACTGCGGCACCTCGAGGTGGCACCAATCCAGCCGGACCCGTGCAGGGACAACTCAGGGCACAAACCTTTGGCAGTGCAGATATTCCCAGCTGAATTTGGTCCCTGACCTGACTTCTGCATGAATCCTCATGTCAGCACAAGGAAAAGGGACTGAGCAGGGCAATGGGGACACAGGGCAGGAATATGTAGTGTTTGGGGGCTCAAGGATATGCTGGGTATTCCTGCCCTGCAGAGGGACTGTGGCCAAAGGGGACAGGGACGGAGCTGCCCTGGGTGTCCCTACTCCTTCTCTAGCCTCTTTCCCAGCCCTGTGCTTCACAAACCCCACTGTTCCCAGCCTCATAGCATCTTCTGGCCAGTGGGGACCTGTCTTCACCGAGCCTTGGGTGAGCTTAACCAGGAGAAGGATTTGGGGAGATTTGAGGAGATTTCAGATCAAACACCACAGGACACACAAACAGCCTCAGCCTTGCTTTCCATCATACAGGGAGTTGAGATTAGGTTTAATTTTCCTAGTAAACTCCTGAGGTCCCCACAGCAGAAATTACATGGGAATTTTGATTTTCTTAAAAAACCCTCCTGTTTCCCTGCTGTGACAGCTGCTATAGGAAGCCCAAGACTGCAAAAGGTGGTATGAATTTGTCACTGAAGAGATTAAATGGGATCTCAGCACACAAAAGGGGCAGAAGACCATGGAGAGCGATCACGAGGGGCTCACAGGAGCTACTGGCACAATCCAGGGATTTGCTGGGAAATGCTGCAGGAGCCTCTGTGCACACACACGTGCACCAACGTGGCAGACCCGTGTGATTTCCCATCATTGGCCGCTCACAATCTCTTCCACAGGAACCAGGTAGATTATTTCTCCATTTGTGGGTGTGGGAGGCTGATAAGGAGTGGGGCCAGGAAGCAGAGAGACTGAGGTTTTTGTCCTTGGGGTTGTCTCAGGGCAAGTGGTCGGTGAAAACAAAGTGCCAGATCCCCACCTGCCATCAGGGGTTGTAATGATTCCCTTTTTCTTTTAGAAATTTCCTTTTCCACACCAGAGGGACAAAACATTCTTATCATCTACTGCCTGCCCACCTCATGGCTGATCTATTGAACAACAAACCACTGCCAACCCTGTGCAGGGAGAGACTGCCCAGAATTCTTCCTAATTTTGGTGCAGGGTCACATTGTCCCTAATTTCTGTGACTCAGAGTCCTCTGGTCCCTGAGTAAGGATCAGCTGACCCTGCTCATGGCAGGACATAGGATTCAACCTCATTTCCCTCCATTTTGTGAGCATAAGCATGGCCTTGCTGCAAGCCCCAGCTACTCCCTGCCCTCCTGTCCCCAGCCTTGTCCCCACATCACAGTCCAGGGTCGCTGCCAGCAGCTCCTTGGTGGCTGCGAGCTGGGTTTTAGAGGTGACATAAGGTGCTGGCACCTGGATTCCTTCTATGCTGGTTTTCTGGTTCAGTGCCCAGTGCTACCCAGGGCAACAGTCACATTTTTCATGGAGCAGACCACAAACTCCCCGACCTCCCTGGGCTCCCCAGCACGTGAGCCAGGGGGGTTTCCAGCTGAAGGCTGAGTGAGAGCCGCTCAACCCTGCTGGTGCTCCCAGGGGAGCTTCCTCAGCCAGCCTGGCTGCAGGAGAGGATGGGGAGAGCTTTGGGATCTGCCAACAAAAGACAAAATAGGAAGGATGCAAAGGAGCAATGAGGCTGCCCAGGGTGCCAGAGCGTGGTCCCCCCCCCGCAGCAGCCAGGAGGCCATAACATCCCAGGAACAGCCAGAAGGTCCCGTTCCAGTTCCCAAACTGAAAACAAAAGTCCATCTTGTTCCCATCCTATTTTCAAAGCCAGAAAGGTTGGGGCTGCGAGAGCCTTGCCAGGCTGGGCAGCACTGCCAGCTCTCGTCACCTGCCCCGACCTCGGCTCTGGCAGGGACAGATGTGGCCCACTGCTCCTCCTGGACATAGCTTCTCGTCGGCAGAGCCAGGATGGTGACAGATGGGGGTGTCCCCAAAAGTCTATGTTTGGAGAATCTTGCGCCCAATTTCATGTTCTTGTTCCTGCTCCCTGCACAGCATCAGGAGAGGGAAGGGAAGAAAGATGTGGAGCTGCTGGAGCAGGTCCAGAGAAGGCCACAAAGACGCTCCAAGGGCTGGAGCAGCTCTGCTATGGGGACAGCTCAGGCTCAGAGAGAGCTGGGGAAAAGAAGGTGACAGGGAGATCTTAAAACCCCTTCCAGTGCCTAAAAAGGCTCAAAAAGAGATGGAGAGGGACTTTGGACAAGGGCCTGGAGGGACAGGACAAGAGGGAATGGCTTCTCACTGACAGAGGGCAGGGTTAGATGGGATATTGGGAAATAATTCCTCCCTATGAGGCTGCTGAGGCTCTGGCACAGGCTGCTCATAGAAGCTGTGGCTGCCCCATTCCTGGAAGTGACCAAGGCAAGGTTGGACAGGGCTTAGACCAACTTGGTCTAGTGGAAGGTGTCTCTGCCCATGGCAGGGGGTTGGAACTGGATGACCTTTAAAGTCCTTTCTGATCCAGGCCATTCCATAGTTCTGTGTGTGGGAATGCTGTGTCCAGGAGGATCACACTATGGAACCCCTGCGCTCAGCACAGCTCCAAAGCCTTCAAACCACTCCTGCAAAACACTGTCAGCTCTTGGAAGCTTCCCTGCCACTGTGAAGGGAATTTCTAATTCACCTCCAAATTCCCCAAACCCTGAGAAGGCTTTGTTCTTGTTAGATGAGGCCATCATTAGAGGGGCTGGTGCTGCTGGTGTCAAGGGCTCTGTGGGCAGCCCTCCTGCTGGGATGGGCTGGGGAGAGGAATGGAAAGGATCCATATGTCAGGAAGAGCAGCATGGACCTGCCATTGCTACGTCAGGCTGTGAATGATCCCACTCATCCCTGTGCCTGCACCACTGCTGCCTGCTCAGAGGAGATTATTAGCAGAGAAAATCATTAGGCACAGGGCCGGGAGCTCAAGGGACACGCGAGTGCCTCTGTCACTTGGAAATCAATCTCAGCCATCCACCCAAGCTGAGCCTCCTCCAGCTCAGCTTGAAATGACAGCAGTTTCACTCCATCTGGGAAGAGGAGGAGGGGTGGTTTCTCCCGGTCCAGCGCTCAGTGGGACGTGCTGCCTTCCAGGTACCAGAGCAAACAGCTGTGTTTTGCCCAGAGACCTCAACCAGCATGCACAGCCGAGCCCTGGGAAGAAAATTCTGCATCAGAGCCCTGTGAAGGAGGCAGAATTTTGGGCTTTAGAGCCAGTAACTGTAGGAGACTGGAAGGACATTTTGAAGGGGCATCGCGACCTGTTCACCCCCTCACCCCCATGGAAAGGGGGTACAGAGACCTGCAGGCTGAGCAGGCAAAGCTGTTTGCACACCACAGAATTCTTATTCTTAGGGAGAGTTGCCTTGCCTGACCGTGCAGCAAGCACAGGGTTTTCAGGCACCCCGTGGCTGTTGTTAGGGAGCAGAACACCCGACAGCCGGGACCCCCCGAGCACCCTGTGTCCCCAAGGTGGATTTGGCATTCTTGCTCACAGCATACTGACATTCATTTTGACCTTTTGAATCACAAGGATGTTCTGTCCTTCCCAGCCAAGTACAGCCTGGATACCCTGTGGGTGGATTATACTGTATATACAGTGCTGCAAACAGGGAGCTGGCAAAAGAAAAGTGTTTGTGTGCTCGCAGGGGTGCGGCGGTGCTGGGAAGAGGACAGGGAGCTGCTGCCAGCGCTTGGTTTTCCTCCCAGGATGCCCGAGTGGATGTGGCACCACAGGAGGAGGACGGTGATGGTGGCAGGAGAAATGCCAGCAGCTGGTTTGGTGGGGGAGAAGGGATCCTGCAAAAGCGGGAGCCGCCCCCTCGCCACCAGCTCCCGACTGCTGCCGGATCCCCGCACTTCCCGTCCTCCAGCTAATTACGCCTTTTAGCTTTGAAGGAACATGAAGAACTGCAATTAGGAGACAGCATGCAAAATCGGCCACGAACGCCCAGCTACCTCCCGAGGACACTGCTTTGGGTACTCTTGGCCTCCCAAATTCCCCTCGGGGCACCAGCAGAGGCTGTTTCAGTACAAAACCTACCCCAGCCGCAAAAGCTCAAGCTGGTATATGACAGGTAGCGTGTTCCCAAATGTGAAAAATTAACATCTAACCCATGCCCTGGCATAGACCACATCCTGTGCCCTGGGATAGCAGCCCTGGCAGAGAACGGAGCACAGAGTGGAGTGCAGGTGCATGAATTTAGGGGGCATCATCCCCCTCACCGCTTACATGCACAGCCTTTAGGAGCTGGAGCCAGTCCCTGGCTGGGGCTGCCTCCTCCCTGTCCTCTGCAGTTTTGGCAGAGGGTTCCCAGGGCTGGCCAGCAATCAGGCTTTGCCACAGAGCTGGCTCCATCCAAGGCTGTCACAGCCCGGATTCGGCCACCCTGCAGCCCCATGGCGCCAGGGTGGCCGTTGGCTTCATGCTCCCAGCCCAGATGAGTCACTTACCTCTCCCCTTTCTTGCCCTGACGCATTTCTTCCTCTCTCTCCTTTCCCAGCCACCTCGTAGGACTCTTATCTCAATCCCCAAATCAGCCTTTCCCAAGGCAAACTCTGTACCATCTTTTGCAAACCCATTTCTAGGGGCTTGTATATTACATGAGGGGCATAAGTGACAACCTGGCAGCCAAACCCTTTTGCCTTACATCTTTATGCCACATGAATGTCCTCAACTGCTTTCCAGCCACCAAGGCAGGTGAGTTAATTCAAGGGGTGCTGCTCTGAGAGCAAGGTTTGCACTTGACAGTCAGCTGCAGCCAGTTTGTGGAGAAGAAGGAAAAAGCAAGTGAGGTGCAGAGCCCAGGGCTGAACTGGGAGCTGTGGGATGGGATGGATGGAATGCACAGCCTCTGCTTATGCTGCCTCAAACCCACATGTTTGGGAGCATGAGCAGAGCAGGAATGCTGCAGCTGGCTGCTCAATACATCCTGCACCACTGAGCAATTACCAGCAGCCTTTCCAGGTGCCAGATGGGGTGCAGGGAGAGAAGAACTGCACTCCTGCCTTGTTCAAATGCTGTCCCTGCTGCCAAGCTGGCCTTGTGCACTCAAGCAGCCCCGACCAGAGGTGGTGGATCCTCGGGTCTTGTAAAGTGCTTGCTGGTGGAGAAGAAATCAATGCCCAGTCAGGAGTTCCTGCCATGTGGCTGCTTCATCTAACCCATCGTGTGGAGGGAGAGGGTGACACTTGCTGTGGTCCTGGCTGGCCATGTGTCCTGGCAGCACGAAGCAGGTCTGCCTGATGGAACAGCATGGGGAGGCTGTGACAAGCCCTGCTGTCTGCAATGGCATTGCCCAAAATGAGGGGCACCACCAGGACACACAGAGCTCATCACACACTGAGCAGTGACTGCACAGTAACTGATTCCTTGGGTTCTGAGGAGAAGAGGTTTCTGCCTGCTCATCATCCCACTCCACCCTCTGACTGCCTGGTTTACGAGCCTGTTGCAGAGCTTAAAACATTACAAAACTTAGCAAAAGGAACAAAAGAGGGACCCCAGAGATCCCCTATCCTCTGGAGTACGTGGACCACCTGGGCAAAGGAGTGGTTCAAGCCTCTCTGGATTCCTTTGTCTAGGGAAAGGCTGGAGCAGGAGCCTACCGGGTTGGCAGGGAAACAGGCCCATGAGTTTTCATGGAATAACTCTGTGCACACACACACACACACACACACACACACACACACGTTCATGTGGATGTGCATGCCTCCGCATGTGTATGCTTGTGTGCATATGCCATGTGCATACACATCCATGCATGTGCACACACATTTCCAGCCCTCTGCATCCACAGGGACAATGGCATGTCCAGCTGGAAGAAACCCATTTGGAGACAAAACTCCCTGGGGATTTGCCTGTTTCATCAGCACACTGAATATCCAATGTTTTTATGTCTTTGTATCCAGGTTGTCTCTTGGGAATAGTCCCTGTCCCATGCCTTGTCCCAAAACAGGGTGGCAAACCAGCATTGTGGTCAGCGGAGCCTCAGTGTGGGGGCTTTGCTTCAGGTGCTCAGATCCAGCCTGGTTCGGCCTGTCCTGGCTCAGAGAAGCTGCTTTCCAGCCCTGAAATAGCAACTTAGATGATGCTCTCAGCAGCTGGGGATGATGATGCAAAATACTCGTTATCCAGCAGGAACAATTAGACTTATGGCAATTATCTCTGCAGTTGCTGAGAGATGCCGGAACGGGCCGGCCGGCAGCCAGGTCCCGGTGTAATCCCTGAGTGGGAGAGATGCGGTGCCCAGCCTTGCCAGGAGCTGCCATCTCCGTGGAGGGCAGTGGGAGCATCCCAAGAGCTTCCTGCAGTACCAGAAGGGCTGGTTTTGCACAAGAGTGAGGGCAAGGATGGGTCAGTGTTTATCTAAATGCCAAATGTCCCTTTCTAATGACATTTGTTTGCATTTGGATCAATGATGAATGGGCTGAGCCACACTGGGGTTAGAGGATGGTGTTAGAGATTGAAATGCTTTGAGAGATTCTCTGGCCTTGCTCTCTGCTGGATGCCCTCACAGGAGAAGCCAGGATGGGCTCAGCTAATGCACAAAGTAGAAATGGGCAAAAGCTGGCTCCAGGCTGGATAGAGCCATGGGCACCTGATGGTCACTGAGCTGGGCAGCAGCTGCTGAGCTGGACTTTAGGGCATATTCTTTTGGGGGAAAAAGTCAGGGTTTTGGCTGAGAAATGCCCATGGGATAAAGGCAGGAAGGACAAGTTCATTCATTTCTCAAGTCAGTACAACAAGGAGGATTTTTCTTTTCCCCCTTGACATTGTTTGAAAATCTTATTTGATTCCCTTACAGCTGCTTGGAGCCAAACCCCCAAACCAATCCAATCCTGATAAACAACTCCTCCTTGGATAAATCAGTGTGCAGCCAGGATGGAGAGAAAGCTTTTGGGCAGGATGGGACATGGCTGAGCATTGGATCACCAACTCAAGGAATGCCCAGGAGCAAGGGAGTAGAAGCTGGAGCAATGCTGGAAGCGTGCTCCGGGAAACTTCTAACAAAAACTTTATCTGAGACAAGAATATCTCCACATCCTGGCCTTGTTTGTGCCACAAGAGCCAGCAAACTTCCCAGGAAAGTTTAGCTAGCTAGTCATCAAAACGTCCCCGATATGCCTTGTTTATTAGCAGCTAAACATTAAGCCCTTGGCAAACAGAGATCCTTGAGGCCAGGGACACGTGACTATGGCAAGCCACCCATGAGTGCCAGTGCCAGAACCGGGTGGGAGCTGCTGGTGTGGCTGAGGAGGGGGCACAGGCTGCTCCAGGTGGGGGATGGCAGAATCCTGGGGATGCCCAGGGAGCTCAGAGTCAGGAGGAGGAAGGTTCACTAAAACACTGCTCTTGCCGTGGCCCTGCAGAGATGCACCATTCCCCAGGTCAGGAGAAGTATTAAATGGTTTCTCACTGGAGCTGGAGGAAAACTTCCCCACTTCCCAAGATGTGTCTCCCATGGTGCTAGTGCTGGCCCAGAAACCCACTGCTCTGCCATGTATAATTATTCTTTAAGGACACCTGACTGATCTTGCAAAGCCCACACAAATTTTGTCTCATTTCAGTAATTAGGCCAATTATAGCAAAATGGTGTTTGCAATTCAAGTGAAGGATGGGCTAAAATCTTAACCAGATGTTTTTCTGGGGTGCCAAAACAAAGCCTGAACAAAGCTCCTTTCCTCTCCCCCTGTGTTAAGTAAACCAAGAGAAACATTTTGAAGGGCTCCAGCATCAGGTAATGGCTTTTTCTGCCACACTTGAAGGGACCCTGATAAACACACAAACAAAGCCTGACCCACTTTAGGAGAATAAGGACTGACTCCAAGAAAGGGAGCTGAGATTTCATTAATGTCCCTAATGTGTCCCCATTAGTGAGTGTCTGCTACTTACATCCAGGTAAATTTATCTGTCCTGTGTGACAGCCACGCTGTGTCCATGTGCAGGACAGTGGTGCACTGAGATCCATGGATGCACAAGCATGGGGACACAAGAGCACAAGGATGCACCCAGGGATGCACCCAGGAATTTACCCAGGAATGTGCAAACACACAGGGATGTGTGTGCACAGAGATGCACACATATGTGCTGTCCCATTCCAACACCTTCCCTGCATGCTGGGTATGCATCCAGGAGGTCAGGAGAGAAATCCTTGCCTGAGCTGAGCCCTGGCCCCCAGTGCAGGCTCCTGCAGCATTACTTCAAGGCCATGATTGCATATTGAGAGTGAAACTGCTGCTGCCTCATGTTTTTGGTGGCACGTGTTCAGAGCCTCACTCATTATTTGTAAATAATGGCAGGGACGTTGCTGACTCACCACACTGCGGCAGGAGCCAGCAGGGATACAGGGCTGCTTTTGCCCAGTGGTAACAAGGGCACCTCTCTCTGCAGGCGAAGGTTTCCTCAGGGACACCCCAAATTCACACTCCAGATTCCTGTCTTGCTCCTGAAAGGTGACTTGTGCCCCTTTGCCCTGGGTGGAAAACAGCCTGGAGTGTTCAAGCCTGGCTGTGGAATGATCTTGTGGGATTCTGTAGGGACTGGCAGCTCCCAGGACTCACCACTGGGATGCCCCACAGGCACAGAGCTGCCCAGCAGAGACAGTGAGCTCCAGAGCCACCTGCACCTGGGGCTGGGTCAGGCTGGGGGCTGTGGCCTCTCTGGCTGTGTGTTTTCCTGGATCCATGCTTCTGCGTAGCTGATCTTGTGCAAGAAGCACTCGGTGCTCCTTTGTCCATGCAGTGGTCGGGGTGCCTCCCCTGGGGTGGCCTGGGCCAGACTCCGTGTTTGCTCAGCAGTGGGGTGGCATTGGAGGACATGGTGAGATCACTGGACACTCCCTGTGCCCTTGAATCATCCCTACTCACCTCCAGAGGCTCAGAGCACCAAAGCACTGGCCTTCATGGCTAGGCCAATGCCCTGCAGTGACACCCGACCTGGTGCTACAGGCAGCCTGGCCAAGCCTGCTGTGCCACCTCTTGTCCCAGGCTCCGTCCTGAACACTGGGCTCTCCCTGAGGGTGGCATCTCCTGGGCCAGAGGACGATGGCCCTCTTCCCATGGCAGCCCAGTTTCCCCAGCAGCCAGCTGCTCCAGGTGGCACTGGGGTGCTGTAGATGTCTTTGGTGCTGCTTGTTTTGGATCTTAAATCTCGATGGCATCGGGGGCACCAGCAGCTCTGGGAGCATGTGGGGGTGAAGGGCTGAGTGTTTGGGGCAGCCAGACCTCTAAATCCCTCTAGTAAAACACAGTTTCAAAGGATGAAGGTTGGCTAATGACCCCCCACTCCCATCAGCATCCCCATGAGAAGACTGAGACACCAGAGCCTGAAACAGTCCCAGGAGTCAAAACAAGGCAGAGCCTGAGACTGAACTCCCATCTGGTCACAATTAGGGAAATCTTGACCATGAATCTGAGCAGTTGCAGGATCATAGTCATGACCTAACAAAAAGGTGCCCTGACCACCAGCCCTGGCCAAGACTGGAGCTGTAACTTCTTATTCCTATCAGCCCCTCCCCAGTGGTCACAACCCTGACAACACCTCCCTGACTGAGCAATACACACTTATCCCACCACAGCAACTTAGCAAGGCTGAAATAGAAAATTCAGCTGATGATGCAGTGCAGGAGCAGGAGGAAGAGATAAAGTTCAACCTGGTGATAGCCACATAGTAAAAAACGATAACAGAGCTGGTGGCAACAGCACAACAAGCTCCAGATGGTCCAACAGCAAAAAGCAGAGCCCAGTGAAATGTCAGACCATCAATATAAAAACATCAAATCATTGTAAGGAAATAGTGAAAGGCACAGAGTCACCTGGTGCTGAATTAAATAACTGGTGGTAAATACCTCAAAAGTTCCCTTTGGAAGAGGACAAGAGGTACAGTCTGTACAGAAATGACAGGAGAAGAAATAATAACATTGGTATCATAAAGAAACAGGCAATAACAAAAGCGAATCTGGATACAGCTTATTTGATCAGCTGGGTTTTAGGATAATGGGTTAATGAAATGTCTGGGTGAGCAATGAATGTACACAGAAAATCAGATGGTTTGGAAACATTCACACATTTCAGAAACTGCCTGTCCAGCAAGTGAATTATACAGAGCCACAATTAAATTGAGGAACAGGTCGATCATTTGCACTTCAAGTTTATTACCAAATCCAAGGGGAAATTATTCATTTCATTCATCACTAAGTGTCTTTGCTCATGCTTTAGCTGCCTCACATGGAGTTTTCACAGGTTGCTCATTCAAACCCTTCTGCTGAGGAGCTGATAGTGGGTGAAAGGATCCAGAATGAAAATTAGGGAGAACTGCAACCCACCACCAGCTCCTCTTGAGAACAGCAGATGGGCTGACACAGCCCTCCCATCCAGGATGGAGTCCCCAACACAACTGCAAAAAGATTTGGAGGGAACTGCACTACAAGGACATGACAAAGATCACCAAAGTCACCCCCTTGGAACAAAGGTCTCACAGCTTGGAGCTTCATAAGGACAGGTGAAGACTTCGGTACACCAGCACTGCCCTTCACCTGAGGTCAACACTCTTTGCACACCCACAACACCAAAAATCTTCTCTTCCCTGCCAGACCTGTCAGCTGCTCTCACGTCTCCCCACAGCCCTCACCAGGGATATGAACACAGTGTCATGCTACAGACCACGGTTCTACTGTGCCCTAGTGCAGGCTGACACTCACATGGTGACCACACAGTCTCATGTGACCAATTCAGCAGCATCTCCAGTGGTGGAGGAGCCTGTTGAACCCCACCCAGATGGTGAAACACCTTTGCTCTCCCCTGGACTTGCCATGAGACACAACAAGCCCCAAAGAACAGAGGTGTGTCACCTGGGGGAGCTGAAGGAGCTGTTTCAACAAGGAAGAGAAGGCAAGAGGCAGGGACACACCAACTAGATAAAGCTGTGTTCCAGTGCTTTGGGAACATGATACTCTGAATGGAAAGACAAAAAGAAATGCTGATTGACAGCACTTTAGGTACTGAATGATATCTGCATGTTGTCACCTGCTGGAATGACTGCCTGACTCAACCATCACAGGCAGGCATCCAGCAGCCCAGCAATTATTGCTGCCCTCCTCCAGAAAGCCAAGGGGAGAACTAAAACCAGCACAGTACTGAGGGAAATGTCCCCCATGGAGCCTGAATCAACTCTTGCTTTAGAAACAGCCCTTAAAAACAGGCAGAAATGAACCTTTTGGCTCAGCCCCATCTGAAGGACACAGCATCCTGTGCCTCCTACTTGGCTCAGTCAAGGGCCATAAATACCACCAGCCTTCCCACAGGGATCTGTTCAGCAGAACCTGGGCTCCCTCAGGCTCCTTTGCACATTCCAGCATCAGTTCCTGAATCTTTTCCTGACAGTAGGAACAAAGTGAGCGACTGCATCTGCTATATATAGAGCAAACAGCCAATACCCCCCATTTAAATGGTTACCAGCTTTCTCATTAGATGTATAAATAGCCTCTGTTTGTTTTCAGAAAGAAATTGGTTTAAAAAAGGAAATTGCCTTCCCAGTCCTCCTCAGCCTATAACTGTTGAGCAGGGAGGCCTATTTCAAATGAAAAATTAAATTACGCATTTTGTCTAAGCCAAATCGGGAATAAAAGCTCTCAACTGTGGCTGGTATTATCCAGGCTGCGAGGCTTTGTGTGGGTACAGGGGTTTGAGCACAGGGGCACCACTTCACTGAAGCAAACTGAGGCTGCTTGGTGCAGAGGGGCATCACCATCCCTCTCCCAGCCTTGACCACTCACCATCCTGAGCCACCTCTTCCCCTTGCTGATCAGTCACACCAGAGCTCCATTTTTTCACAGAATCATAGAATGGTTTGGGTTGGAAAGGACTGTAAAGATCACCTGCTTCCAATCCTCCTGCCATGAGCAGGGACACCATCTGCAAGACCTGGCCTTGGACACTTCCAGGAATGGGGCAGCCACAGCTTTTCTGGCCAACCTGTGCCAGGGCCTCACCCTCAGAGGGAAGAATTTTTTCCCAATATCCCATCAAAGCCCGCCGTCTGTCAGTGGGAAGCCATTCCCCCTTGTCCTGTTGCTCCAGGCCCTTGTCCACAGTCCATCTCCAGATCTCTTGGAGCTCCTTTAGACAGTGGAAGGGGCTCTAAGGTCTCCTTGTCACCTTCTCTTCTCCAGGTGAACATCCCCTGCTGTCTCAGCCTTTTCCCCCTTCTTCTCCCTCTCCCAGCTCCACAGCAGTCCCAGCCCTGACATCACACTTCTGTTCTTCCTACAAATTCCTCCAGTCTCCAGCCCAGACTCCCATCCAACACGCCAGCTTGCTTTCCTTCCAACTAGTGCCGGCCATGCCTCCTTCCTTCAGCAGAAAGTCTGGTCCCACGTAAACATCCATCCCTATGGAATTTCAAGGACCACATCCCCATCATCCAGCCCATATTGTCTCCATTTGCATTAAAGTCAAACTGAGGACAAACAAAACAACATGGTGGAAAGCTGGGATATAAGAGACAGCAAAACCCTGCTGTGGTTATTTACACAGAATAATGCAATTTCCCCCTCAGATTTGTCTTGAAAGAGAAGGATGCATAGGCACTTGGGAACACTGATCCAAGGGCGCTGAGGGGCTGGAAGCCACGGCCAGCCCACAGGTGGCTCCTGGGATCCCTGGATGGTTACTGTGACTCATGGATGTTTTTTGGGACCTCTGGGTAGTTCGTGTGGTCCCTGGATGGTTCCTGGCACCCCTTCTCCTCACCCCGCCCTTGGGGTGCGGGACCCCCCAATCTCTCCTTCCTCCAACCCTCCACCTCCTGTGTGGGGCTCGGATGGGAGGTGGAATCCCTGGGGGGCACTGAGGGGTGCAGGGGAATCACTGAGGTGATGTAGGGGCAATCAGTAGAGGGACACCGGGAGGGATCACCGGGGGTCTCAGGGAGGATCACTGGCGGGGTGCAGGGGGATCACAGCGGGCACAGGCGGGATCACTGTGGAGGGCATGTGGGGGGATCACTGGGCGTTCCGGGGGGGTCACTGGAAGTTTCAGGGGGATCAGTGGGGGTATCAGCGGGATCACACTGCGGGATCAGTGCCCACCCCCCAGCCCGCTCGCCGCCCGCCCGGCTCCAGGATCGGCGAGCGGCCGTGAGGCGGAGTCAGGCCGGGCCCGCCCCGCTCCGTCACTGCCGCGCCCGCCATGGCGTCCGGGCCCGCGGGCCGCGCCGCTGAGGAGCCGCCGCCGCCAGAGCCGCCCGCCGAGCAGAAGTCGCCGCCGCTGCCGCCCGCGCAGGAGGAGTTCTCCTTCCTGCCGCTCGTCCACGACATCATCAAATGGTAACGGCGAGCACGGCCACCGCCACCCCCCGCCCCGCCGGGCACCGAGGCCCTGCCGCAGCCGCCCCGCTCGGACGGTGCTGCCTCACAGCAGAGCCCTCGGAAGGAGCAGGGCTAAGGGGTCCTCTCGCCGGTGATGTTCTCCAAGTCACAGCATCCTCGGGGATGCCTTAGATAGGGAATGAGGCAATGGGATGCCCTCTCTAGTGATGCTCACCCGGCTCCCAGCATCCCCAGGATGCTCTGAATGGGGAGCAGGACAATGGGGTTCCCCTCCCAGTGATATTCTGCCAACCACAGCATCCATAGGATGCCCTGGACAGGGAGCACAGTTATGGGTTTCCCTCTTTAAGTTGTTTTCAGATCCTTAACTTTCTCAGCATCCTTAGCATCCTCATCATGCTTTGAACAGGGAGCTGGGCTATTGGATCCTCCCTCGAGTGATGCTCTCCCAGCCCCCACATCCCCAGGGTGCCCTGAACAGGTAGCAGGGCAGTGGGGTCACCTCTCTAGCAATGCTCTGCAGCCTCCCAGCATCTCCTTTGCCCTTTTTCTCTCAGCTGGAGTTCCTGGGAAGAGTGTCAGATGGAGCTGGCACAGCCCCAAGTGTGTCTCTGCTCTGAGTTATGCCAGTACCTGGGTGGTGTTGGGGTCACCTGAGCAGTGCAGGTGCTCCCATGGCCCAGGTACACTGGCTGGTACAGTGTGTGTCTGGAGCAGGAGCACTGTGTGTCCGCTGGGTTATTGCTCCAGAGAACTGTACTCTTTGGCTGATAACAGCCTCAGAAAGTACAGGCAGTGCGTCAGGAATGCAGCCCATTTCTGGGCAGTTGTAAAAAGGATGGCTTCCCCAATGGGATATTTTCTTCCCAGCTCAAGACAAGCCCTGTACCAGTGAAAGGTGCTAGTACAGGGATCCTGAGAACTGATGTGTTTCCGGCACAGGATAATCCCTCCAGAGATGCTTGTCTGAGTTCCCAGAAAGGGAATGGCTCTGCCTTGGAAATCCATCCAGGCAGACTCACCTGGGCACCCTGCAGGGTGAGGCAGTGGGCTTGGGAAGCACGAACTGCCTTCTTCCTGCCCTTTCCCTGTGCACTCATTTAGGGTTTGCTTTGTGTCCTGCTGATGTTTCACTTGGACCAAGCATGTCGAAAGGTGAGGGAGGTTCATCCTTAATGGCTCTGCAGCCCAACCAGCCCAGTCCATGGGAATGAACACCCTCAACACACCAGTCCAGAATGGGCATGAGAACACAAACCCTGTGATTTCAGTTTCCCCATTGTGCTTGGTGAGGGCCATCAAGTTGCCCCTGACCTTGATTCTACTGGTATGTGCAGACCACAGAGTGAGGCTAAATCCCCTGCCAGATGTGTGTGTGTGTGTAAATCAGCAAAGTGGGCAGTAGCCATGGGCTGAGACCTCCCAGATTCTGATGTGTCATTGATCAGGTCGTAGTGACTCACAAATGACAGCCCCGGGGATATCTTGTGCCCTGTCCCACCGAGCCACCCACTCCTGCTGCCCAGCTACCTCCCTTGGCTTCACGCGTACCATTTTCCCGGCAGCTCGAGCCGACATAGGTGCTGAACGGTGTGGCAGAAGGGTGGCACCACAGTGGCCAGCGGTGGGATGTTGTGCCTCCTGTCCCTGACAGATGGCAAACGGGCTGTCCTCTAACACTGTCTCAAGTGGTGGAGCCCGGCCCTGCTGTTCTGACACTGACTCAGCCATGAAGACACATCTCCAAGGTGACTCTGTGCTCTGGAGTGAGGATGTAGCGTGTAAATTTGCTGACATTCAAGGACGGGTGCTGTTTCCTGTTGTTGCGGTCTGGAGAAAGTTTTCCTAAACAGGGTCTGCTGATATTTTCGGCCTTGTACAGTCAATGGCATCACTGCTGAGGTCCCACTGTGTGGCTCCACTGTTGGTTTGTGCTGGTGTGGTGATGAGCACTGTGCCTTAAGGCAGGTTTTGTGCCCAGTCCATCAGCACAGGCTGTGGTTGGATGCTGTGCTGAATCCTGTGTTAGTGCAGGCAGCTGCAGGCTCTTCCCACACCTCCTCACTCCCACCTCTCTATGCCACCAAACAGAGAATTGCTTCATTGTCTGGTCCAGCAGGAAAACCACCCATCGGGAAAAAAACCCCACCAAGCCTAAAATGTTTATTCCTTTTGATCAACCAGGCAACAGGCAGCTGTCAGTTCTCTTTGCATGGAGAAGGGAATGAGATGTGGGGAGGACATCCCTGTCAAAGCCAGCCTGCAGCTGTGGTGGATTAATGGCAGTGTCATCCCATCCTTCCCCACATGTGCCGTGGGGTTGGTTGTGTGTGTGTGCCTGTATTTTTCCACTGCCGACCTGGCCCTGAGTGCCTGCATAATGGGGAGACATTATGGTACCAGCTGCAGTTTTATTTAGAAGGAAATAATGAATATTTTGTTCCAACAGGCTTTTGAAACAAGCGGCAGCCATCTGCTTAAAAGTTTTGCTCTCAGCCATGTCATGATTCCCCAAAGTTATAATCGAGCACCTCTCTGCCCTGGTCGTGCCAAGCAGTTTTATTTTTAGGTCTGGCTATTGAACAGGCTCCCAGTTTTTCAAAGACCTACTCTCCCTATTAACAGGCAGCCTGGAAGCGGGGACTTGCTTTTGCCTGGAATCGGTAAAAGTTCTTGCTGGTGCTAACAAAGCTGAGTCAGATACTAATGAGGGTTCAAGGGCAGACGCTGCCTCAGACAACACTGAGCCTTGAAAAGCACAGAGCTGGCTGCAGAGCCAATTCTGCTGCTCTTAAAAAAAAAAACCCAGACCAACCAAAACACCCCCACTGCTTCTCTTTTATTAAGTATAAATCCCCAGAGACTCCTTTTAAAGTTCCAAAGTACCATTTTCTCTGCCTTTGGAAACTCTCTGACACTTTGGGGAACAGTTTCTGTTTTCTGCTGTCAAGCTGTTTGACTGCATTGATTTTTTTGTAATACAGAAGCAACAGGTCACGGGTGAGACTCAGATCTTTTTTTCCAGGTGACTACACACAACACATATGCAATCTTCCCCAAAGAGAGGTACAGGAGTTCAGAGGGAGAATTTAGCCTGCTCCAGGGTGGTGTTTGAAAGCTGCAGAGCAGCTCCCAACCTGATTAATGCATCCTGAGGTGACAGGATTGTGTGCTGAAAATTTGCAGGAGACCAGTTTGCCCATAAGCTACCCAGTCTATACATGCATCTGTGTCCTTTTATTGGGATAGGTGAATCAGGTGTGTGTGGCTAGATACCAAAAGCAATTTTCCCCATGAATTCCAGTTTAAACCCTTGCTGTATTGGAAATTGCAGCGTTTTCAGTAGGAGAATTCACAGTGTCTTGATTTTCTCTCCTCTGTAGCATGGACAAGGACAGCCAGGATGTTCATCAGGTACTGAATGAGCTCAAGAACAAGTTCCAGGAGATGAGGAAGCTGATCAGCTCCATGCCTGGCATCGGGGTGAGCCCAGAGCAGCAGCAGCAGCAGCTACAGAACCTGCGGGAGCAGGTCCGGACCAAAAACGAGCTGCTGCAGAAGTACAAGAGCCTTTGCATGTTTGAAATCCCCAAAGAGTAGGAAAGGCACAGCTCCACTCTCCAGGTCTGAGATACTGCCTCTCCAGGCTGAACGGGGTGGCAGAAGTTGACTTTTCTTGCTTTAGGTTTTGTGGTTACAGTGCTGTGGCGTTGTGCCTGCGTGGACCGTGGGTGTGTGACACCGAGCCAGGACACCGTGTGCTCTCCTGGGACGATGGCAGCGGCACCTTCCCTTGATCTGCTGCAGGACTCTGCACTTATGTATCCCATCTCCTGTTGTCTCTCGGGGTGGAGTTCTTCTTTTTTACGTTCAAACAAGTAGGAGACATTTTGCTTTCTCCTCACTTAGGGTCAAAAGTACCTGCTGGTGAAAAAGGGGGCATTTCTGCATTTTTTTTTTGTGCTTAAAAATGGCCAAGCTTCAGAAGGGAACATAAGAGGGAAGCATGAACTGTTTGGCGCTGCTCCTGGAAAGAGTCTCTGGTACACTTTCCATTCCCTGTGTTGGAAGAGGAATGATTACTTTCAATTACTTCTGTATTTTTCTTTATAAACAATTGGTGGTTGTGTCTGAGATGAGTCAAATAAAGATTTATGAATTCCAACTGCCCCTCTTGTGTGTTCACTGAGTAGATGTGGGCAGAGCAGGGGTAGGATGTTGGCAGCATGTGAGATCCTGGGCCCAGCTCCAATGTCTTTCCCTCGTAAAACAGAGGAAGGGCAAGAATCAAAACAAAGGGCGTAAGTGAGAAAAGCTTTTAGTTTTCCCATGCTAAACTCAGGCTCAACAGGACAGGTAAGTTCCCCATCCTGAGGCTTCCCACAACCACAAACATTTGAGCAGCTTGAACAGGTTAATTCTGCTCAGTGGGAGTTGGGATGGTTGCAACTCACCTGTAGCTCAGATATTTACTCTGTCCCCACTGGGATACTGTACTAGTACTTTCTTTGGGAAGGTGCCAGTGTGTAAACTCTGAGTAAAGCAGAACACAGAGATAAACAAAGCACAATGTACACATTTTTTTATTGCTGAAATTGCCTTTCCACCAGCCATTGCTTGTCCCAGCTCAATAAATTCCTGTGTCTCATGCCTGGACGATGTTTTCCATTCTTTTGCCAGTTGCTGTTCCTGTGAAATCAGACATAGGCAGAACTGGAAGAAACAACTTGTTGCCAAAGAAATGTCTGGCACTTAGATCAGGAACAAGTTAACTCTGTCAACTTGAATCCAAGTTTCAAGCGAAACTGAGATGGTTTGCTTTGCAGTCTCACTCCCCCACCATTGTTTTGCGGCTTCAATATGATTTTTTTTGCCATTAATGTGTGCTAAACACAGATTTGTGCTGCTGCATGAGGGGAGAGCGGGGGTTGAAAATGAGCTGGAGGAGAAGCTGGAGCTGGGAAAAGCTTTCTTTGAAGAATGATCCTGTTTAACTTCTAGCAATGATTACTGCAACTTGTTATTGGGAAGAGATTAAAAACTATCAGATGTAAAGGTGACCTTCTGAGCAAAATACTTCCTTTACTCATATTGCAAAGTAAAAACAATATCCCAGCTGGGGTGCCAATGAATCAGTCTGTGTTGACATCATAAAGTGTGCTTAGTTAATCGGGAAAGAGCATGAAACATAATCAGCTCTTTATAACGAAGTGATGTCAGTTTGCTGGGTGACTGCAGGCAGTGACATGCCTCTGCCCGGCATGTCACAGGGCTGGCAGCACCGTCACTCAGCGTAGTGGAGTGAGGAAAGAATGCTGGCTCAGTGACCCCTTGGAGTGAGTAACTCCCTGCGTGGCCCCTCGTTACCCTGTGTGGCAAAACCCCAGCGGCTTGCAGAGGCGGGAACCTTTGCACTGGGAGCTGGAGAAAATGGGGTAATACAGGGCTCGAGTGAAAGGCTGGTTTTGCCACCTCACAGCTCAGGCCTTTTGTTTAGCAGGCTTTGCTATGGGATAGGGCAAGGAAGCAAAGACAAACACACAGGTGTAATTTTTTAAAAGATTTTATTAATTTGTAGAAAAAATAAAACATCAAGTTTCACCCACGGTAGAAACACTTGAAGATTTTTTTGTTTTGTTCATGTCAATGACAAACAATACCTACATAAAGTGCCTATTATTTTTTTTGTAAAACCCTTCCCTCTCCCCCTACCCTCCCCAAATCTTGCAAATCAAACAAGACAAATGTAAACAAGAGTCAGTTTTTTGGTCCATCAGGGCTGTAACTCTGCAATGTCTTTGCAACAGCTTAGGAGTGTCTTCTGCATGTGTTTTGCAGACACAGATGAACACACAACACAGAGCCAGAGTCCGTGCACAGCTTCTCAAGATGAAAAAAAAAAAAAAACAAGAACCACCCCCAAAGCCCCAGGCAGGTGCTGGCAGGCCCCTGCCCTCCCTACTGAGGGCAGTGCCCGAGGCTGGGTGGTTTGGGAGGGAAAGAAACACCAAGGTCTATGCCCTCCATACTCATCCTCCCGCCTGGCTGCCCAGCAGCTCACCCTTTCCCTGTCTCTTTGCTCAGAGGAGGAGGCTGTTCCCAGTGACATCCCCCTCCTGCCCGCCAAAGCCTCCCCCTTCGCATCCCTCGCTCCCAAAATGCACCCCCAAGGGAGGGAGATGATGAAAGCGGGAGGAGGGAAGCTGGGGGAGAGGCGACACCCTCTCTGCCCGGCTGGGCACCTGCCCAAAGTCAATTCGGAAACCAGCGTCTTTCCCCCTCCTTTCCTTCTTTCTCTCCTTCCTTCCTTCCCGTGGCAAGCGGGGGCTCCTAGCTGATCACGCAGCGATCCTTCTCCTTGCCGTGCCCGCCGCCGATGGCTTTCTCCCGGATGTACATGAGGTCGCTGTGCACGCTGGGCCGCCGGGCGAAGGGGGCCACGATGCCGTACGCCTCCTCTGTGCCGCCCCGGCCCCCCTCCTTCAGCAGCTTTTTGCCTTTCAGCGCTTTCTTGTGCAGGATGTCGCAGTACTGGACTGAGACCTTGCGGTGCAGGTCAGGGCTCATCTCGCTGGGCAGCTTGGCCATGGCGAAGAGCGCCTGGAACATCTGGTCCAGGCTGCTGTTCCTCTTGGCTGAGATCTCGAAGTAGGCACATTTTTTGGGGTCCCCTCCTACCAGCTGCTCGATCTCCCGGGGCTGCACCTCCCGGTAAAAGTCCCGGTCGCCCTTGTTGCCGCAGATGACCAGGGGCACCTCTATGTTCTCCTTGGTTTTGTTCTTCAGGCACGACTTAGTCTCCAGGATTTGCTGCTTCAGGCGTTGCACCTCCTCAAAGGAGTCACGGTTGTCCAGGCTGAACACGAGGATGAACACATCTCCTGGGGAAAAAGAGGGAACATGAGATTGTTGCAGGGATAGGGACACACAGAGACCCACTCCTAAGCCAAATGGACTTGGAGAAGGAAGGACCAGGCAGCATCTGGGTCCTGCATCCTCCAGTCCACCAAGAAGAGCTGCCCATCCACTTGAAAACACAAAATCCTATCTCCCTGCTCCCAGGACTGGAAAAACATCCCCAAACTGAGCAGGAATCTGGTAGAGGGACCCTCTGACAAGTACCTGTGAGGATGGAGAGGCGGCGCATGGCTGGGAAGGGGTGGTTGCCCGACGTGTCCAGGATGTCGAGCTGGTACACCTCACCACGGATGCTGTAGAACTTGCGGTGGAAATCCTCGATGGTGGGAGTGTATTGCTCCTCGAAGCGGCCGGTGAGGAAGCGCGAGACGATGGCCGTCTTGCCCACCTTGGAGGAGCCCAGGATGACCATGCGGTAGCAGTTCTTGGCGGGGATGCTCAGCTCGGCCTCGCTGGGACACATCTTCTTGATCATCGCTGCCAGTTTCATTGACGCCGGCAAAAGTGCAGCTTGCGCCGAGAAAGAGAGGAGGAGAAGGAGGAAGGCGCTGCCTGACCGGCTGCTCAGCCCCTCTTCCCTCTCAGGAAGGGTCGGTGTGAGCTCTACACGGCGGCCGCCGCGTTATATGGAGCCAGCAGCGACCGCCCCTCGGCGCGTCACGGCCCGGGGCGGCGGCGGCTGAGTCAGCGCCCGGCTCCGCGCCCGGCTCGGCCCGCGCCCCCCGCCGGGCTCCGGGCTGCGCACTCCGCTCCCGTCCGCAGCCTCGTTCGCACTCCCGAGGCTCGGTTGCCTGGTCCGGTTCACAGCCCGGTTGGGACTCCGGGTGTTTGGCACCCCTGTCCCGTTCGCAGTCCCGTTCGCAGTCCTGCTGCTGCGCAGCCCGGTCCCGTTCCCATCCCGGTTCGCACTCCCGGTGCTGCGCAACCCGGTCCCGTTCCCACTCCGGTTCTCACTCCCGGAGGTGCACGGCCAGATCCCGTTCCCATCCCGGTTCGCGCTCCCGGAGTTGCATAGCCCGGTCCAGTTCGCAGCCCGGTTGGAACTGCCGGTGCTTCGAAGTCCCGCTCGCAGACCTGCTCGCTCACACTCCCGGTCCCTTTCACAGTCCCGTTTGCAAACAGATCTCTGCATCTCAGCACGGGGTCCCTGTGCTTTGTATCTGTCCCGTTCTCAGCCCGGTGCGGGCTCCCGGCGCCCCGCAGCCGGCTCGGAACTCTCGGGGCTCGGGGAGCGGGGTCACCCCGAGCTACAGGAACCGGGGGGCGGGGGTGCAGAGGGTCCCAACACACTCCCTGCGGTGTTTTTGCTCCGGTTTACACTTGCCCGCTGCAAATGCCCCAAAGACAGGCGAGAAGACCCCGTTCGGTGCCAGCTCCGGTGCGCGGGGTCGGGAGCAGAGACGAGTCTCGGTCCCACCGGGGGCTGCAGCGCGGGCTGGGGGCTGGCCCCATGAAGGAGACTCTTAGGACGGCGGCTTTCCCTCGACCCCGACCTCGACCGTGATCCCGGCCCCCGTCCCGGTGCCGGTGCCGGGGCGCCGAGCGGTGCCGCTGCAGCGCCGGCTCTCCCCGCTAGGGGACAGGCGAGAGTCCGGCCGGCGGCAGCGCGCGCAGGGCCGGGAAGGGGAACGGGAACGTGGACGGTGCCGTACTGGGAGAACTGGGAATGGTGAGCCTGGAGAAGAGAAGGCTCCGGAGAGAACTTAGAGCCCCTTCCACTGCCTAAAGGGGCTCTAAGAGAGATAGAGAGGGACTTTGGGCAAGGGCTGGAACGACAGGACAAGAGGGAATGACTTCACATTAACAGATGGCAGCACTAGATGGGATACTGGGAAGAAATTCTTCCCTCTGAGGGTGGTGAGGCACTAGAACAGGTTGCCCAGAGTGGCTGCACCCATCGCTGGAAGTGTCCAAGGCGAAGTTGGATGGGACATGGAGCAACCCGGCCGAGGGGAAGGTGTCCCTGCCCATGGCAGGGGCTGGAACAAGATGAGCTTTAAGGTCCTTCCCACCCCAGACTGTTCTATGATAAAAATAAAATTTAAAAAAAATAGATCTAAAAAAACCCCACCAACCAGAAAGAAAACCACCTTAGCAAAAGGTGATACTTTAATAAGATTTGGGGCAGCAGAAACCTCCCTATAACACAGAGAGGAACCTAAGGGACAGCCACAACACACAGACTGGAGCAGAGTGGTGCCTTTCATCAGCACCACTTAGGAAATGGATGGTGCTGAGCTTCTACTTTCCCCTGAGTGTGGTCTCATGCTTGGATATTAATTTAAACACTCTTGGAAGGTTTACAGAGGAATTGTGGTTGCCTGTGGGGTAGAAAGGAGCAGCAACTTAAACGGCCCTGTACAGCCCCATCCCTGCCTGCAGGGAAACATCCTGCCCGGAGGCACAAGGACACTTGGAGGAGAGAAAGTGGGACAGTTTCCTGTGTTTATTCCTCTGTGTGCGAGACAGTAAAAAAGTTTAATAGCCGAACACAAAGCCCAAATGTATCACCCTAAATAATAAAAAGATCATTTAATTGAAGCAGTTGATGGAAAACAACAGGGGGAAAGGAAGTGGCAACCTCTGGAGGACAGACAAATCAAATATCTTGATCAGCATTTATTGTTGGCCGTACAACTATTAATAGAGTCAGGAACAGGTAAAAATAGCCCACTCAAAACCTGCTCCTGGCTGACAGGAAAAAAATCTATTTGCTCCTTCTAAATAGTTCTTTGGGCAGAGCATGCCAGGAGGCAGATGTGCACTGGGATCCTGCGGGCTTGCTGGAGTGGGACCAGAGCCAGGGACCCCCTGACAGCGAGGGCAGGACATCAGGGACCCAGGGAGGGTGGAGGAGAGCCACTGGTGGTGGGAGCTCCCAGAAAAGAGGATGTGGGCACTTTCTGTGCCATCCCAGAGCCCAGATCCTCATGGAGTCATGCAGAGCCCAAGCAGGGAGCATTACACAGCATTAGCTGAGTCCTCCCAGGCTCATCTAGAAACTCATCTCCTGTAGGAGCAAAGCACATTTGCTGGGAGCCACTGCCAGTGATTGATGATAAAGGATCCACCTCGCTGCGAGGCAAAGCCTTCCCACGGTTATGACTCTTACAAATCACCACCTATTTCTGACCTGACTGCAAATAGCCCAAGGCTTAAGCAGAGGCAGGTAAAAGGGCATTTCCCCCATGGCTGCCAGAGTTCACCCCTGCTATTTGTGGGATGTTTTGCTCCTTGCCTGGTTTTGGAGGATAGAGGCTCTTTCATGCAGCAGCTCAGCACAGCCAGAGCCGCAGGCAGGATGCTCTGCACAAACCCCAGTGACACCTTTAATGGAATCACCTTCAGCACAGATCAATCCTTGTTTTCTTGCTATTTCCCTCCCTATTTTCACCCTCCTTGGTTTACCAGCCACCTGCCAACCAGCAAAACCTACTCTGTGTCCGCAAGCAAGTGGCTGAGGAAAGGAAATTCCACAAAAGTCACACAAACATCCCAGCGACAGAACATGCGGCTCCCAAGGGCCTGGCTTGGACGAACTGTGCAGCAGCAAAACAGAGCTCACAGCAGCAGCACCACGGCAAAAATGTAGGAAGCAAAATGTTCCAGGAAGCAGGAGCGGCACCAGGGTGCCCAGCACAGGGACAGCCGAGCAGGGGATACTTGGAAAGGCACAATTACATCAGAACATGAGTTTGGTTTCTGAGTGTGCTGCAGAGCTGGAAGGATCATCCCCCCAGGGCTGGGCTGGCCTCGGTTCACGGCCGGGTCCCGTGGGTCCAAGCAGTGAAACAGGACTGGAAGAGCCATTTGTGCCATTCCCACCTGGCACATGAAGACCCTGCAGCTCTCCCAGGCCATGGAGAGGAGCACATCCCACATGAGCTCCTTGTCATTGCCGTTGAGATGCTTCACATCCTACCAAGGGCTCATCCCCTGTGCAGCAGCCCACAGCATGCCCTGGCTCTGGAGCCAAGCCCACTGCACAGCCCATCTCTCCTGGCTCCCCAGTTCTTGCTTTTCTCCCTCAGGACTGTCCTTTGGACAGGGCCCCTCTCCCTGGGGCTGTACAGCCAGCTGGTGTCCAGCTCCTTACCCCGTTCCCAAAGAACCAGTGTGGGCTGTGCATTTCCCAGCAGCTGCTGGTGAACAGCAGGGACTTGTGGGACCCCAAATCCTGCCCTGGCTGCTCCCCTGGGATGGGAGACAAAGTGAAAGGCCAGAGGAGGAGGGGAGCAACTCGGTAGGGAAGGGGAGGGAGACTTTAGTTCTTGCTTTTCCCCCTGAGGAAAAGCATCTGATTAAATCAAGATGCAGCATCCAGGGTTGCTATTCATTCCCTATATTATTAGCTTGTCTCATTTTATTAAATCTCTTTAAGGCTTTTCAGAAGAAGCACGTAATTCCCAACATATAATTTTTCCCAGATGAGATACGATGCAGAAGCTGCTCCTTCTCTGGGGACCAGGGGGTGGCTTTATTTGTTTCCTTCCCCCACCCCCTGCTTTTTCAGCAACACTTTTCATGTCTCTTGATTCCTTTTAACACTTGGGATTTGATTAACAGAGAATCTGAAAGCCTGAGACATATCCCAAATCCCCAAATCCCCTGGAGTTATCCAGGCAAAGAGTGGCAAGAGGTCCCTTGGAGACAACATCCCTGTGCCCAGCGTGATGCAGCCTGGAGCCAGGAGCACCCTGGAAATCCCCTGCTCCCAGTTTCTGTCTCCTTTCATCCCATCCTTTCACCCACAGTTCACTGAGATGCAGCAGCATCCTGCCAGCCTGAACAAAGGTGTCTCCATGTTCTGGATGCATCCCCAAACTCCTTCCAAAGAGCAGAGTTTCCTTCAGCTTCTCTGGGATTAGAGAGAAACGTCACCTGTAACTGGAGATAGGCAGCAACTGGTCTTAGAATACAAGGCACAGGGGAGAGGGAGGCTTGGTGACCCCAGTGGATGCATTGCTGTGGATTTCAGGCAGGTTCCCATGGAAATAGCAATGGCTGGCAGGGTTGGCAGGACAGAAATTAAAGCCCAGGAGGAGGCAGGGAGCCAGGTGGGCAGTGCCTGCCAGGAGCTGGCAGAGGGAAGAGCAGTGATGCTGAGGGCTCAGAGCCTGGAGATGTTTCCTGTCAGGTCCCACATCTGCTCCTGTGGGTCCAGAGGGGCTGAGGCCAGAGCAGGGGTGGAGAGGTTCAGATCTGGGGGAGTTGAGCTGGGGAAAGGCTGAGCCAGTGCCCAAATCCAGGACCCCTGAGGCTCCCATCCCGGCAGGCAGAGCCTGGCCCCGACATCTTCCCAGGACTCCGGCGGCGCTGAGCCCTCCTGCGACCCTGGCTGGGAAAGGAGCCACACTCCATAAACAGTTCCTCCACGAAGGAAACACAACATGGAAAAAGCAGCACATTCCTACCATTTTTTTCCTTTGAAATAGGAGCCAAGGAGGATGCAGCTCACCGGGCTCTCAGGGCGGCTTTTGAGTGTGAAAATTAAAGAAAACAGCCTCGTAACTTGTCCTCTGCCTCATGGCAGGAGCTCCGTGCGTAAGGACCCCCGAGTGAGGGTGGAAATGGGCTGGGTTGGGCTGGATGGAGCCTTCTCCACCCTGTCCTCAATGGGGGTGATGCCATGGGCAGGGGGACAGCGGGCCTGGGCTGCTGCTGCTCTCTGGGCACTGTGGGAAATTTCAAAGCTTTCCCTGGACACCCATGAGTTGGGAGCTGCCTGTATCCCAGATCCTGAGCATGGGCCTGCCAGGAGTGCCCATGAGGCTCAGCCCTGGGATCCCCATCCTCCCCCAGGCATTTGTTTGGACTCCAGCACTGGGAGTTCCCCACATGGGAATAGTTTTCCACCAGGGAGTTCCTCCCATTTCTTTGTGACCATTTAAAGTCCACATTGTTTTCCCTACACAACAGGGATAGAACAGACTGGTTTATTGCCCCATAAACATAAATTCTGTCATGTCCCCTGTCCACCTTCTCTGGATTAAGGGATCCCCAATAAAGCAGTGCCCAAACTGCCCCCAAAGCTCATCTTGGCTTTTACATCAAATCCCAACTGCTGGCAAAAAAGCCAAGGTTCTGCCTTGGCGTTGGGATGGGTTTGGCAGCCCCCACCAGAGCCCTGAGCCCCCCCATTTCCTGCCATCTTCCCAAACAGCCAAAGGGCACTCAGAAAGCAGAAGCCTGTCGGGAATGGTGAATTCCCAATGCTGCCAGTGCTGCACGTGCTGCCCGGATTGTGCCACGTGTTTATTCTGTTTGTTTGCCACCTAAGGGCTGGTGGCTGCCCCTCCCTTGGGACAAGGCAGTGCAGCCTCCCTGGGCAAAAGAAAACACGGGCACAGGGTTATGGGCAGTCACAATGGAGGGGAGGGCCTTTGGGAATGGGTCCCTGCTTCTGGATGTCACCCCCATCAGGGAAAGGACCACAGGATGCAGCCTCCATCTCCCGAAGTGTTCCTGGATGAAGCATCCTGTGACCATGGAGCTGGCACCACATCCCCTTTGCTGGGGCATTTATTTGCACAGATGATCCCCTCATCCCATGGAATTACCATGTGCAGTTCCATGGAAGGGAGATGTGTGTGTGGGAGCCATGCAAGCAAACCACGCAGAGAAACCCTCCGTGAGGGTGGGCACAGAGGTTGTGTGGTGGGATGGGGGACCTGAGGCAGCACAGAGCAATGGCCTTGGTGACCCAGCTATCCCTGCCAGGTAGGAGTTGAGATTTAACTAGTTTCTCCTTTTCTGGTGTTTGCTCTGGAGAAATATCTCAAACTTCAAAGGAAGTGTTATCTGTGGCGTCAGCACACACCATCACATGAGGCAATTCCCAAGGCTGCAAACAACCCCCCTGCCAAGCTCCAGTGGGCTCAGAAAGCCCCATGCTGGATCCTGAAGGCATGAAGTTACGAAAATGGCACCATGACCCCATTTCCAGGGACCCCATTTGGTCCTTGATTTCTCTGTAAAAGCTGGAGGGATGTGCCTGCCTGTGGCAGCGTGGAGTTGGGGCTGCAACTGGCTGGTCCCACAGTGCAGGTCTTGCCTTTGGAAGCAGCAGGGCTCACGTTCTGCTGGAATCATGAGATCCATCCCTGCATTCATGCAGGATATGTCCCAGCTGCAGCCAGGAAGAGGAGAAACAGCTGCAACACCACCACCACTTCATGCTCAGCCTGAAAGTTTCACCCCCTCCCTGTGTAATCTCAAATTCTTGGAAATATTAGGCAATTGGAGAGGAATCATTTTTTTTTTTTTCCTTATAACCAAGGAGAGTCCCCTAATCCCTTGTTAATGTTAAATACCATAAAACAACAGCAATAATGGTGTATCTGTGTTTCCCTCCCTGCAGCCCCAGGGAACAGCACAACACCCCCTGGGACTGGTCCTGGCCAGGGCCACCCCCTGCCCCAGGGAGAAAGGTGAGCTCAGACCCCTTGAGATGGGCTGGAACATCATCTTCCAGCTTCTCACCTTCCCACTTCAGGGAAGAGAGCAGACACCTCTAAAATGTCAAACTCCAACTTTATGGCAGCCAGAACCAGTTCTGTGAAGGCAGAGACGTTTAATCCATGCTGGCTGCTGCGGGAAGAACTACTAAAACCAGGGATGTGTCTGGCATAACCCCAGAAAAAAACCTTGTGCAATGCAATGCAAAGCTGCCACAGAATGTCTGGGAAGTAGGAAGGGCTGGAAATGGCAGATCAAGGGGGAAGGAGCCCATGAAGCCAGTCCCAGCACAGCACAAATCCCTGTGCTCACGGGATGCTGCGGGCATCAGATGGGAAACGGCTCCACCACTGGGGTTTAAGGGGACAGACACACATTTCAGGAAGCTGATATTGGCTGGGGAGGGGAATGGTACAACTGGGGTCCCCTCTGGCCTTGCAGAAGGGACTGAGAACAGCACACATGGTCCCGAGACTGGGAACGAGACAGCACAGACACAGCCCTTGCTGTATTCTCATTAGGAATAATTCTTCCCGTATGAGCACGTGCTTTTTCAGTAAATACTGATTTCACTTATCAACAAATCCAAGTTTATTGACATCAGAGACTTTGAGCCAGGACTGGCAATTCTGACATAAATTGCCTGAATAATGCAATGTATCCTCTCCTCGATGGTTGCTATGGGTACAGGGCCAGTTTAGCCTCCATCTATAAACATTAGCTGTGAAGGGGATGTGGAAACTTATCTAAAAATACAATACTATGCCCAAATCTGTGAGAGGAAGGTTGTTGAGATGGCAATAAAAAAAGAAATCTATGTGTAATGGTTCTGAAGTGATGAAACACAAACACAGCATTTGTGAACCCTTCCGGAGGAAATGGAGGCTGGACTGAAAAGAGACCAACACTTTTAATTCTGCTGAGTGATGCCCAGAGGGTGAATTAATTACAATGTGCAAAAGCAAAAGGAAATGGAACCGTTTCGTGGAGGTGACACTGAGAAGAGGGAGGACTCTCTGTGAAGGGGAACGATGTGATGCTGAGATGTGGCCCCGTGCTCCAGTGCCCATGTGGGAGCTGGCAGCAGCACAGCTCCCTTCTCCAGCACCTGCTCACTTGGTCATTTACACTTTATTCCTCAAACTGTTCTGGGAATCTGTAAAAACAGAGCCTGGGGCTGCAGCATCACCTCCGGAGTTTTTCTGTTCAAGGCAGGATCAAGAGCTGGGAAATTCTGGGATGTGATGAGGCTGGTGGCAGGGGCAGAGGGGCACATCTGTACCCAGCTGCTGCACAATGTGAAAGGCAGAAACAAACCTTTCCCTTCCTCCCTCCCTCCCACCCACCCACTGCCCCTGCAAGGCAGTGAAAAACAGCTGGAAGGCACTGGGTGGTGGGAAAGGCAGCAGGACCCTCATGTGGAACAGGGAAAAGGAGGGGCTGGGGCATAACATGGCCAGGGGTGGGGTATCCGTGAGGTGCAGATAGGGATTGACTCTTCCCCTGGGTCTTCTCCATGCTGGAATTTCCCCACAGGACAGCTGCCAACTCTCCATCCTCCTGGGCTGTGGTTTAGGTCATACATTCACATCCCTGTGCTTTTCAATCACTTTTCTCAGAGCCTTTGCAATAGTGCAAAGAGGCTGCAGGGCTCTGCATGGGTGGGAAACTGTAGATCTGGATGGGGAGGTTCCTTTCCCAAAAAGGAGGGGCTTGGTTGCTGGGTTTGCAGCAGGTTTGGCTGTTGTTGAGCTCACACCAGAGTCCTCTGTTCCTTCCCCAGCTGTGTTTGACTCCTCAGGGGCTCCTGAGCCCTCTCCATTGCTGCACCTGAGCTTTGTCTGCTTCCCGTAGCTCTTGGCAGCACCTTCAGATGATCTTCAGGATCAGCTGGAGCTGGTGCTTCCATATGCTCAGAGCTCACTTATGAAAGGCCCCTGGTGTCTCCATCATTACTCTGCTTTCCCTCCAGTCCAAAGGAAATTCCTTTTTCCCTGCAGATCTCCAGTATCAGTGTGGGAGAAGACGTGGGGAGGCCCCGCACCGTGTCACTCCTGGGACAGCATCAGGAGCTTCAGTGACCTCGACAGAGACCTGGGGAGAGGGATCTCCACCTCCCATGGGCTGTGGCAAGGAGCTGCCACCACGCTCAGGCTGTTCCTCTGGTCACTTCAGTCGGCTCATTAAGGGTTGCTGGGCTAATTACTAGGATACATCTCAGTAGGAAAATGGGCAAATCGGACAGTGTGGGGACCGGAGAGGCACGAGGTACCTGAGAGAGTGCTCTGCAAAAGGCAAAGGGACAAGACTCCACTGGGGACCTTACTGGTGCCACAGCAGCTCTGTCAGCAGCAGTTATGGTGCTGCCAAAACCTCAGCAGTGCCATGGGATTGTCCCAGGACTCCAACAACCAGAAGGCAAATGCACTGCGAGTTCCAGGATGGCAATGAACCCCCAGGAAAGGAGCCTGACCAGGAGCTTGTGCTTTTGCAGAAGCCTTTGGTTCCCCAAACAAGCCTGGGCTGAGGTTTTAGGGTGAGCCCACTGGCAGAAATGTTCCTGGCTTAGGCAAGGAGCAGCTGGATCAGGGATGCCCGATTTCCCTGAGGGATGAGCAGGCACACATGCCCTCTCACACCATCCCTGCCACTCTCTGGAGCACCTGCCATGGCCAATAGCTGTTTTTTTCTGCCTGATTCAGATAAGGCCTGGAGCCTTGAAGCTTCCCAGCAATTTTCCCTCACACTGATTCTCAAGTGTATAATCAAAACAATTTGGGGGCTGCTGGTTGGGTGCCAAGAGGCGGACACAACTGCTGCTGTGAAAAGCCTCTCTGCCTGGGATTTTGCTTGAAGCTCAAATGCTTTGAGAAGTGTGGGAAGGGCTCTGGAGGAGCCAGGGAAGGCAGGACTGGGCAGGGGGGGCTTGCTGGTGGAGGAGCCCAGCAAAGCCCATCAGCAAACGTACCTGGGGCTACTTGCTCTTCATTCCCTTCTGCTTCTGCCGATAGATTTCCTCTGTGAAAGGCCTGTAGTTGGGAGGATGGGAATTTGGGGAGAGAGGGGGCAGAGACAAAAGACAGGAGCAAAAGAAGGGAGGAAGAATTAAAATCAAGACTAGTGAGTGCTCTCCTTTGGGCCTACAAAATCTGTCCTTCACAGGTTGGCACAGCCTGACTATTCCTGTGCTGTGGCAATCCTGGTCTCAGCCTCTCTGGATTGTGGAGCAGCTACAGGACCATCCCTGTGCTGAGCAGAAGGAGGCTCAGCACACACCCAGACTCCCCCTCATGCAGACCTTGGCTCTCTGCATCTCCTCCTCCCTTGCAAATACAAAAGACCTTTCACTACTGAAGTTCATCTGCTACTTCTGGGAGTTACTCTGTGCTGCTGGCTGGGCTACTGTGGTGCAAAACAGCAGAGAAGCCCATCCAAGGAACTACAAAATGCAAGTGCTTCTTGTAGGGGCTCTTCTGAAGACACAATGAATCCTCTCACTGCCTTCCTTATTGTTCTTCTATAAACAGAATCTGGCACCCAAAGAGAAAAAAAGGTCTCATTTGGTAAAAATAAAAAAATGCACAAATGTTCCTAGAACTCAGCAAATAGTTTCAGAGTGGAATCTGCCCATTATCAAAACAATTGAAAAATAATCCTCTGTTATCCTTCTCCCCTGCTGAATTAATTGGAAAAAAACATCTCTACTTGTGCAGTTCTCTGAAACCTCAGGAGTTAAAGCTGGTAGAAATAATTAGGAGCTCTCCAGTTCTGCACAGCTACTCACCCCTCATACAGCACAGCGATTGTGTAGGAAATTGCCACTACAGCTGTCAGCAAAAGGCCAGCTGGGCTGGCATGCCTGTTTTGAAAGAGAAGGGAAGGATCAGGTAAGTACATGGGCTTATGCAAGACCTGGTTGAGAAAGTGAAATGAGACACTGGGCTGCACAGAGCTCTGGCTCCCTCATTAAGCAGAAGCGAACAAAAGAGTTGGGTTTTTTCTGTGCTTAATGTTAACTGTCTTAGACAGATGTTACTTGGCAAAGACTCTTCCCCAGCCTACTTCAGCAACTTCTTTAAAGTCTGATCCCTGCACGTCTCTGCTATGAGAGCTCCTGCTTTGATGCTAAATCCTGAGATTACAGGGATGTTTAAGGGCTGAGCAGCCGCTGAAATAAGGCTGCAGCTCCCAGCCCATGCTCTGGGGGAAATGCTTGATGTCCCAAAAAGATGGGCCACCCAGGCCACAGGGGACACCAGGCAGACAGAGCAGTGTATGGCACTGCACACATCCAAGTGGTGGCTCAGCCAGTGCAGGGATGGGGATGGAAAGGGATGGGAAGGTCCATTCTTGCCCTGGGAAGGGTGCTGCACTGGGGCTTGGTTCATTTTTAAACTCGTTTCAAGGTGTTTCAGAAATGTGTCCTCCAGCAAGATGTCACCAGGCACAGCATGGGGGACCGATGCCACCCACTGCTCCTCACTGTCTGGTTATGTATGGGGAGAGAAGATCAAGAACTGTGGATACAAAGGAAATGGCTGTTCCTTTTAGCAGAGGCCAAAGCTTTGGGACCAAAAATCCTCATCATCTCCTGCTCTAAAGAGAGATGTCATAGAATCATAGAATCACAGAGTGGTTTTGATTGGAAAGGATCTCAAAGATCATCTCATCCTCCCCCTGCCATGGACAGGGACACCTTCCACCATCCCAGCCTGCTCCAAACCCTGTCCAGCCTGGCCTTGCACATTTCCTCACCAAGGGCCAGCTAAGTACTTTATTTGCTGACAGCCAGCTCTAGTCCCCCTCAGAGCTGAGCTGCCACCAGCAGTTAAAGGCAATCACCAGAGTCCTAATTAAGGGGGACAATTAAGATAAGCATAAAGTTCCTTCCAACCCAAACCATTCTGTGATTTTATGAGGACAAACATCCCACAAGCCTGGTGCAAGGTGACTTGTGCTGCTGGGAAAACACACCTGAAGAGAGACTGAACTACCTAAACCTAGTACTGGAGCCACTTTCAGGTACCACCTGGCCTCCTCAGTTCCTGAAGACACACCCCCAAATCTCCACCTTTTCACTGTTTTCATCCTATAATAACTTTTCCCCTCATTAGGAAGCTTCGGGCAACTTCTTTCTCTCCCAACCCCCTGCTATTACATGCTTAGTCATGTCTCCTTGATTCCTATCAGAGAGAACAAATTTACATGATTGTTTGTTGACAGCAAGACCTCTAATTGCATCATTTGGCTGCAGCTCCAGCTCTGATTTACACAGCCTGTTGCTGTGAGTTAGAACACTTCCCTACCAGAGGCACACAAAGCTGTCCCCACACAGTGAATGCTCCATTTGTCTCGCAGGAGAAATGAGGCTGCTCGACACAGGTGATGAGCAGAATTTGGGTGAATCGTTCCTGTCCTCTTATGAGGCCACATCTGATTGTAGCAGTGATGATGAATCAGTCAGGAAGGTTTTGTTGACCTAGTAAGACATTTTTTGGGGTAGGAAGTCTGTCCCCAGCCTTGCTGCAGCTCCCCACGGCTGTGGGCTGTCACCCCACTTGATGCTTTTAAGGCTGGAGTCAGAGGACAGGCTGGTTTATGTGATGTGTTTTCACTCCTTATGGATGAAAATGGAGCAATCCTTTGGGTTCTGATGCCATGATAAGGAGTGATGTCTCACCAAGGAAGGACAAATGTGCTCTGTGCTTCAGGTCTGGCCAGAACCAGACAGCAAACACATTCCTCCAGCATCCTTCCCGCTGCCAGAGAGATGGGACATCAGCTCTGGCCTCTGAGGGCAGAACCTGACATTTTCTGAAAGCCCTGGGACCTCAGGAGACAGCGTGGACCCCTCCAAAAATTCAGCCAATGGAGAGTGTCCAGAGAAGGGAATGGAGCTGGGGATGGGTCTGGAGCATCAGGAGCAGCTGAGGGGGCTGGGGGGGCTCAGCCTGGAGAAAAGGAGGCTCAGGGGGAACTTTCTCACCTTCTCCAACACCCAGACAGAAGGGTGGAGCCGGGGATACAAGTAACAGGAAAGAAATGGCCTCAAGTTGCCCCACAGGAGGTTTTGGTTGGATATTGGGAAAATTTCTTCCCTGGAAGTGCTGTCAAGCCCTGGCACAGCTGCCCAGGGTAGTGGTGGAGTCACCATCCCTGCAGGGATCTAAAGCCATGTAAACGTGGCATTTGGGGACATGTTTTAGTGGCGATCATGGCAGTGTTGGGATGACTTTAGAATTCTTTTCCAACCTAAATGACTGTGAGATTGTATGAACTGAGATCCCAGGGAAGACAAACAGCCAAAACCACCGTGAGAAGGGTTGTGCTGAGCTTCCCCCAGGCAGGTGGGCGGTGTCCCGGTGCCGCTTTGCACAGCTCCAGCAATTTGTTCACAGCAATTATTTGTCACGCCTCGATGGCCTTAATGGTGGCAGCCTTTTAACGAGAAAAAGGAGGCAATCACTGCTATCCTGAGCTGCTTCGAGCTGCTCTTGCTCGCAATTGTGATGGAAGACCACAATGAGAGGAGCCAAGAAGGCATTCTGTGACAGAAACAGCTCAGGAGAGTTCAGCGGATTCTGCAGAGGTTTCAGGAAGTAGTTTGATGCTGATTTTAAAACAAATAAAGATTTTATAATTCCTCCTGGTCAAATTCCTCCTTCTGTGCTGCTGTGGGGGTCGTAGTGTGGTGTGGGGGGACTCATCCTGCCCCAGCTCCGCCCCACTTCCCACAGCAACATCCCTGTTTCCATGGTGTTGCTGCAGACCCTGTGGCCAACTCTCATGTCCAGCATTGCCTCTCTCTGGCTCTCCTGCACCATTTCCCAGGATTAAAACTCCATCCAGTACCGTGGCTCTGCCAGGAAGGGAAACAGCCTCATGCAGCCAACCCTGACAGCACCGGGGGGAATTTCAAGCCCAGAACTAACAGCAACAAGGCTCAGTGGAGACAGGAGAGAAACCATCAGCTTTACTTATTACCGGGGGCTGCACACATGGCTGAAAAAATGACCAGAAAGTGGCAAAGCACTTCATTTTTCCACCCAAGCAGAGGAGAAGTGGTCACAGTCAGGAGCACTAGTGCAAAATACCCAGAGGTAACGGCCTGCAACACACCACGGGCTCCTGAAGTAACACAGCCAGTTTTTTTTTTTTTCTCCTGGGCAAATAAATAAAATGTGATATTAAATGAAAACCACATCAAACTTGTTACACTGAATAGAGTATATTGCTCATTTGCTGCTAAATTACAGCCTATTCATTTCCTCCTAGGCAGGCTATTAAGCTGTGTTGTATCACACAAGGAGGGTTTCGGAAGTGCTATCACTGTGGGCTGGAGGAAAGGGTGGCTTGGCTTGTTTTGCTTTTTTCAGAGTAATTGCAGGGTCACACTGCTCCCCAGTCCCAGTGCCCTGCCCCTGCCGAGTGACACCCTGCATGAATTTGGCCCTGACTGTTGATTTTTCCACGTGCAGAGCCTGCCAAGGATCTCGTTCAGCTGCAGAGCATTTGCTGATGCCTCCTCTCCCCCAGCACTTGGCCGCTATTTATTTTTCTACAACAAATGCTGTGAGTGTTTTGAGACAGCACAAGATTTTCCACACACAAAAATAGCCAGGGAGTCAGCAGTCAGGGCATGCTGCACTTTCTCTGCCATGACAGAGTATTTTTTTGGCCCCCCAATGCAGCCTGGCACCTCATGCCCTGCCAAGAAACCCCACACTCACCCTACAACCAGAGGAGTTTGTAGGGGCACGTACTCACATGAGGGACCAGCCCAGGTAGATGGCTGTGCTGCCCCAGTACATGGGATTATCCAGGATGCTGAAGGGGAAGCTGGTGACTTTTTCCTCCATCAGGATGCCAAAGTAATCACCTAAGAGCAAGCAGAGAGCTTCTGGTTAGACTCCATGAAACTGGGAGTCATGGGGGGCTTTGGCACATTGATACCCTCCCTGTGCCACAGGGCATCCCTGCCAGGGATACACAGCAAAGGATATTAGCACTGACTTCCAGGCTGAGAAAACAGCAATAAGTTGTTTGTTTACTCTGTGTCTGTCAGCTTTTCCAGGAATGGCTCTTTGCCCACGAGGAAGATTCCTGCATTGCAATGAGGTTATGGCAGCCTCGTCCCTCATCAGGACGCAGCTCTCGAGGTCCCAACTGGTTAATTCTGGTTTTCTCACTTGTAAAATTGCCTGTCAGATGCCACTCCACGAGGAAGCAAGTGCACAGGAGCAAAACCATTTAATGTGAAAATAAGCCCAGTGCTGTGTAACGGCATTTGGAGCTGTTCTAATCATGACCACCACGACCAAATGCCCTCATCCATAATGTCACCCTCATCTCATAGTTCAGAGAATTTCTCAGAATTTCAGAAAATAGCACTTCTGCCTACAAAACACGCAGTTATTGGCACAATGATGATGATGATAATGGGTGATTGTCATCTGTAATGAGGAAAGCTTTCAGAAATGTCAGTATCCAACCAGCTTCCCATCTACCTCGGAGTAATCCTTCCACCCTCCTGAAAGGAGCTTAGAAAAGAAATGACAAGGAGGTATGCAGCTCGTGAGCAACATTTTGGGGGGGTAATGGGCCAGGATGCAGATCTCTGGTTTTGCTGGTCTTTCAAGTGAGACCAAAAAGGGCCACATTAAATCCCTCCAGGGATGGTGACTCCACCACTGCCCTGGGCAGCTTGTGCCAGGGCTTGACAACCCTTCCAGGGAAGAAGTTTTCCCGATATCCAACTTAAACCTCCCATGGTGCAACTTGAGGTCATTTCCTCTTGTCCTGTCCCTTGTTCCCTGGGAGCAGAGCCTGACCCCCCACCCCTGGCTGCCCCCTCCTTTCAAGGAGTTGTGGAGAGCCAAGAGGTTCCCCCTGAGCCTGCTTTTCTCCAGGCTGAGACCCCCACATCTCCTTTAGCTTTTCCAGGTGCTCCAGACCCTTCCCCAGCTCTGCTCCCTTCTGTCCCCACACCATCTGTGCTCCATGTCCACTGCACAAGACAAGCACTGATCCGTGAGGAGCAGCCAGTCCCTCAGCCCAGGGCACTGCCACCACCTCAGGTTGTGTCCCCAGCTTTGCTGCCAGCCCCTTCCCTGACCTTGGGCAAGTCTCCTCCGTCCCTCCCGGTGCTATTGTGCACCGATCATAACATCAGTCTTTCTTAGAGCACAGCGGGTGGTCAGCATTAATGTATGGTGAGAAAGTGCTCACAAATCCTGATGAAAGGCATTACAGGAGTGCAAACTATTCAAGGTTATTGTTATTACCTGGATCGTAGTGTAATTTCTTTGACCTCACATGGTGCTAAAACATTTATTTCTAAGGATAAACAGCCCCTGCCCAATTACACAATGCTTTTGGGCTTTAACTACAGGCCACTAAGTGAGATAATTGCCTCGTATTCATACTATATGTTCTCACAGTTACTTGGCAATACATCTCTGAGATTGTTCTGATAGAAAGAACACATCACCCCCTGCTACAGCCCATTTCTGCGCTCTCTTATGTGTCAAAATGCTTCATTATCCCCTGCCCGCCCTCGCCTTTGAGCTGAACACCTCACTCCCCAAATGGCACTGGCACTGAGGAGGCTGACACAAAGCCCTGGGTTTGTAGGGCTGGCAGGGGCTTATCTGTACCCAGCACTGGTGGGGCTGTGGAACCCTCCAGGCAGGCTCCCCATGAGCAGGAGCACACAGGCAGCTCCCCAGGAGCTTTTCCAATGTAATCTCTGCCTCTAAACCTGCACAGGTCAATGAACACGAGCACCAGAGAGGTGGTTTATATGTGTTTATGTTCAGAGAGGTGCTTAGGGAAAGGACTGTGCGTTGTGTTGCACAGCATCACCCTGGGCATCTCCTGTGCCTTCACTGAGCCCTCAAATCAGGAATCAGCTCCTTGCCAAGCTGAGGGACTTTGGCATCTAATTTAAGCTGTTTTTTGCTGGAGGTCTGTGCAGCCATCTCACTGAACAGGGTGGGATCACAGCACCAAAAAGCCATTCAGTGCACTCTGCAAGGTTCCACAGAATCCCCGGAGCCTGACCTGGGCTGAAGCACCACCTGTGCTTCACCCTGGAGAGTTGCTGCCTTCTCTAGGCCCAGCAACAGACTTTGGTCAAGTCAGATTGACTTGAAATCTTGGTCAGTGCTGGAAGAAATGTCACTGGGGTATGAGACAGATGGGCTCAGACAGGCAAAGCAGCCTCTCCATGTCCTCAGCCTCAGGAAGCCAAGCCCTCATCATCGTGTTTTTTGGGAAACAGGGCAAACAGTGAGGGTGCTGAAATGATGCTGAAGTGATGCCTGAATCCCAGTGAGGGCACAGCACGGAGACAGGGCACCAGGGATGGCTCTGCCAGGGAGAGAGGCCACATCCAGCTGCTGCAAACAGGAGCTGGAGCTGCCATGCTGGAGATGGGGTGGCACAGCCAGGCTTGCTGGAGAAGGGTGACTCACATGGCTCCCACTGCACTGTTTAGCCCACGCTAGAGACACAAAGTGTTCTGCAGCTGCTCCAGAGCCTAAATGTGCTGTAAGGAAGGAATTCAACAGGCAGCCCTGTGCCCTGCCTGGTTCAGCCTTCACTGCTGTAGGAAAACCCACAAAGGAAGGGTCAAATCCAGCTCCAGTAATTTTTGAAGTGCCTGTGTGTCAGAGGCTCTCTCTAAACTTCTCTTGAGCTCAGATGTCGACAGTGAGAAGAAGCTGGATGCCAAAGCAGTGCAGCCCTTTGCTACCTGCAGTCCTTGCTCCTCCAGCAGTGCCAGTGCAGCATGAAAATCCTGCAGGAATGTTGGAAGTACCCATCCTGAGAGAGTCCTGAGCAAGAGAATAGCCCACATGAGATCCTCAGAGACCTGCAGACTTGGTGTCTTTCCCATGGCTGGGTAACAAACCACACTGAGGGACATTCTCCACTAAGAGTTTGCAGACTTGGACTCATGGGGCTTGTGTGGAGCAGAGAAGCTCTTACCAGTCCAAGGATGGATCCTCTGTGGGGCTCCAGTGCTGCAGAGGTCCTGAGCCAGCCTGGCTACATTAGCACGTGGTCCTGGCATGTCCCTGGCCTGACTCAGCTCTGCCCTGGTGCCCGTCATGCCCCGCTGGCAGAGAGAGCTGGTGCTGCCGTGTCAGTCCAGGGCAGTGGTGGCAGGGAGAGCCTCCCCAGCAGAGAGGATGGTGCAGAAATGCCTTATATGGACCAGTGACACCCACCTCTTCCCTGCCTCGGGGGATACAGATCCGAGGGACAGGGCCCTCTCACCTCTTACGCTGAGCCTGACTCACTTGTTTGCTTTTTCCCAGCAGTTCAAGTCCAGTGGATTCTCCTGGAGGGATGAATCAGGCTTTACGTAAACAGCTCCAGATCTGGCTGAACTTCAGGAGCGCTCAAGCAGCTCTTGCTGATGGGTCCTCCTGTGCCTGGCCTTTCTGGACATGTCTCCACAGGCACAGCACCACTCCAGGGGGCTGCTGGTGATTTTGGAGGATGCTGGTGCCCAGTAACCGAGGGACAGAGGTGTGACAGGGGCCAGGAGTGAGGCTGCACATGGAGGGTGAGGGCACATGTTCAGGAGTGCTGAGCTCTATTTCTGGCAGCAGGATTTTGGCCAACTCAACACATTTCTTTGCAACTCCACTTGAAACCAGGAAGGCTTATTACGTCCCTCTCTTCTTCCTAGCGACGCCACAGGAGCTAATTGAATTTGGTTTGTAAAGCACTTGCAAAAGCACAGCCTAAATGAGGTGTCAAAGCTGGGGCTGTGATTATTTCAGCCAGCAGGAGCTGCCCCTTTCCTTGGATATTTATTGTTCCTGTCTCTACTTCATATTTTTGAATTCCACACATACTGGCATGTTTTTAAAGTCAACAATGCTAACAGAATTACGCTCTAAATGTGAGAGCAGGCACAGTGGAAAATGCCTTCTGCCATAAAGCAGCAGATAAAAGGATCTGTCAACGAACATCAGGTTTATTGCAGAGGGGAGAGCAAACAACATCCTGCCTCAGCACGTGTGACAAGCAGGTGGGTGCTCGGGGCAGGGCTGCTGGACAGCTCACATTCATTGTGCTGGTGCCACTTGTGGGGTCTTGAACTTGGGGTCCCTTTTCTGGAGGGTGTTTGGGCTGGCAGATGAGCAGCTGTGCTCCAAATCTCCAGGCTTGATGCTGGAGGTGATGGGATTTGCTGTATAAAACCACTGTGCTGTCCTCTCCGTGAGAGGTAACTGAGGTAAGGGCAGGGTTCCATCATGCTTTGGTATCATAATTACAAATCTAACAGCTCTGAAGGCAAGGATGAGGAAATTCCTGCAGGACTCTGCTCTAGCAAGAGATCCCTGCAAGGATTAAGTACACTTTCTGGTAAAGCTGTTGGATTTTCAATGCTTACCTAGGAACGTCCCAGTGAACCCCAGTGCTAAGAAGCTGGAGATGACAAACAAGGTCCCTACAGCCGAGATGGCCAAGCCTGAGTAGTAGGTCCAGTGGAAGTCCCACCCCTCCAGCTTTGGCTGGCTCTTCATGGCTTCTGTGAAGCTGTAAAGGAGACAACAAGGGCTGTTAAAAGCAGCAATTCATTATCAGCATCACACATGTCTCCCTGGGAGATGTGGAGCTTTGGGAGTGGAAGCTGCTGAGGAAATCTCTTCTCCAGATCCCTTTTCCACCTGGGCCTACTCAACCACCCAATGGAAAAAGCAATCAGCTGAAGACTGTGAGCAGCCAGGGCTTGATTTGGGGCAGCTATTTCTACCCACAACCCTTGCCAGCTCCTGGAAATACCAGCCCCACTGACTTGTGATATCAAAAGCTTTGCCTTATTCACCAAATCCCAGTTTTCACCATGACTGAGAGCTCTGCGACAGACACCCCTGTAAATGCTGGAGGCTGTGATGCTTCGGCACAGGACTCGAAGAGCTGGGAACAACTGGCTGGATTATCTCGTGCTCCCACCCCCGTTCCCCTCCATCAAAATATTTTGCAGCATTCATGCGTTAGCCACGTGCCCAGGAGTGATTCACGGCCGGAGCCTGACAGTCAGGGGGAGGATTGGAACAGCAAAAGGAAAATACGAGAGAAGAGGTGTTTTCAAGTGTGAACACATCTCCTCCATTCCAGGCTGGGTCAGGCATTTCGGGTCTGACCTTCCAAATACTCGTTTGTGATCGGAATAGTGGTGACCCCTCCCTTCAGCCCCCTGAACTCTGCCCAGAGCCAGGGCTTGGCAGGCTCAGCATCGCACATGGCTCCGACACAAACGCAGGGTGACAAAAGAGACAACGCTGTGATTAAAAAAAACTACTATCAATAACACAAGAGGAGATAACAGACCCACAGAGCTCTACACAGTGTTTCTCCAAATGTTGTTGACACATGCGGTAGGAAACTCTGAGCCTTTTTTTAATGAGCACCCTGGAGCCTAAAATTCAAGTGGAACAACACCTCTCCTGCACCTCGGGCCACCACTGTCTGTCAGGGCCAGGAGAGTTATTCCTGCCCATAGTTCTGGGCTCCTCAGCTGGAAAGTCCTTCCTTAATGTTACCTGCAGGGCTTGGGATACTTTTTCCCCCTGGTGTCCATCTTCCCTAAGCCCTGCAAACCCCTGGATTTTCTCTGTTGCCCAAATAAAAGCTGAGAGAGACAGTCCTGCCTGCACAGCTGAAGGCCAGGAAGCTGGAAACACACCTTTCAAAGGCTTGATGGCAAGTTCATGCATCAAGCAAGTCCAGGATAATAATCAAACTCCATAGTTTAGGAACCAGGATGATATCTTTTGTTCACTTTGGAGCTTGCTCCCACTAGGTTTTCTATTGTTGAGGAGTTTTTAGGACCTCAGCGCAAGACATTTAACCATTACTTTGGATTGGAACGAGGAAATAAAACATAGAATAAATGTAACACGCTCAGAAGTGAGCAGGAACACAGCATCTGGGTGATTTATAGTCTGGAAATTACAGGGAAATTCCTTTTCCCTGGAGCCAAGCACAGACAGAGGAACAACGGCATGGCCCCAGGCAATGTAGGCACAGTCCCCAGGGCTGGCCCTCCTCCAGTGCCCAGCACAGCTCCCTGTGTTCACCAGGCTCACACAGGCTTAGCTTAAAATCATTTCCGATGGGAAGACGCAAATCTGGCTGCACTGTGAAGCAGCAGCAGCTGCACAACCCTTTGCATCATCTCCGTGGTGTTTATTTTTAAATGACACAAGTCTCTTCTAGGAGGAAGCCAAAAAATCCATGTCCCTGCTACCAGCACTGCCTGGGTTTGGGAGGAAAGCAATTTCCCTGCAGGGATGTGCCTTTCTGCCTGAGGAATTCTGGCCTGGCTCTGCACTCAGAACACACCCTGACATCCCTGGGGATGCTCTGGAGCTCTTTATTCACACAGAGGAGGATGTGCCTTTCACAGCACTAGGGTTTGGCTCCACATCTGGCCAGGGCCTATCCAGAGGGCACCAGCACCAGTAAGGATTTTACAGGAATTTACTGATCCCCAGGGAGGCAAATCCAGGACAGCAGCACTGACCTGGAACCCAGCTGGATCTCAGGCCTTGGCAAAGAGATGGCAAAGCAGAAAGAGGTACAGCAAGAGCAAAACCCTCAGAGCCTGGTTCTTGCTCTCGATGAGCTCGATTCACACTCTCCCACATCCTTGGGGCTCCTCTATCCAATGCTGGTGACCTGACTCAGTCTTGGAACATGGAACAAAGGTGCATGAACTGGCTGGCTGGGAATCAGCACCGGAAGTTTTGCAACCAGTACATGGTATGGTTTGTTTTGGCAAAGCTGTCTGTCCTGCTCCAACGATCCCATCCTTCCTTTCCATGGTCAGAGAGGCCTGCATTAGTTATTCTCATCAGCATGTCTTTCTCAGTTCCCTGCTGTTTGGCTTACAGCTAGAGAGGGAGGTGTTTGCATAGAGATAATGGACTGCCTTTCCCTCTAGGAATGGTTTATATCTTCCTAAACACACTCTCTATTTGCATTAAACATGATGCGCTCAGGAGTTTTCAGAATTGGTAAATAAACCTTTTAAGCATTTATGACGCTGGGCCATGACAAGCAGCACGGAGACATCAATTATTCCAGCATCCACGATGGTGAGGGAGCCTCCCTGGCCGTGTGTTGCCCTCCCTGGCAGGGAAGGACAAGGTTTTGGGCATTTCCCTTGCTAGTGAGCCGGTCTCCTGAAATACGACACATTTCAGTCTGTCATGAAACCAGTCCTTTCCTTCATGTGCCTCTGAGTCACGTTGGTGACAGCATTTATTTCAGGCTCACGACAAGGCAGTGGCACAGCTCAGCACCCAAGAGGACATCAATTAGAGCCAGGCTTTGTCCCAGTACCTGGAATTGCCTTCAGTGCCGAGCGGAGCGATTGCCATGGTGAGCAGCATCCATCCCTTTCCCAGCACAGGGGAGGGTGGGGAGGCTGCGACCTACTTTGATCACATCCCTGGCTGCTGCCAAGAGGATGGCTGTCCCCACCGTGGGGCTTGAAAGGTGCCTCCAGCTTTGGCAAAGGGAAAATGGGGAAATGGGGCTTCCCCTGACATTTCCTCACACTTGCCAGTTTGAAGCGTGACGCCAGAGGCACAGATTCTCCATCAGCTGGGGAAAGCCCAAATCCTTCAACTCTGCTCTGGCCAAACTGGCACATTTGGCTAATTCCTGTCAAGATGGAGCAGCCAAGACAGCAGGCATTGTTCTGCTCACCCTTCCCAAAACCAGAGAGGCACTTGCTCAGACACTCAGAAATCTTAGCAGTGCTCTATGGGAATCCCAGAATGGTTTGGGTTGGAAGAAACCTTAAAGCTCATCCAGTTCCAGCCCCTGCCATGGGCCCAGACACCTTCCACTATCCCAGTCTGCTCCAAGTCCCATCCAACCTGGCCTTGGACACTTTCAGGGATTTAGGGGCAGCCACAGCTTCTCTGGGCAACCTGTGTTTCCACATAAAAACTTTCCTCATAAAAAAATGTCTTCCCTGTATCTAGTCTGAATCTCTCCTCTTTCCATCTACCACATAATAAACCACATAAACTGGAAAACCACCCAAAGTGGTTCTGCACTATGGGGAGGGACATGTCACGCCAGTGGGCTCACAGGAAGAAAGTGGGAGTGAGGGAAATCGGCAGCAGATCCTCTGGTTGGGACACAGACAGGACATGCAGCCAGGTTTACACATCAGGTGCTGATTTATTCAACCAGAAAACTTAACAAGTCACAGCCTGAAATGCGGCCCCAAAGGCCCCATGGAGCAGGAAGAATCTGGAAATATTGTATTAAAAGAGAAGTTGAGCTTTCTAGGTCTTGCTGGGGACATCTCTCAGTAGCCCCCACCAAGTGTATTTTGTCATCCCTCTCTCCAAAGGAGGACAAAGACCTCGTCCAGCAAACTGGGTCGCTGCAGGGAGCAGCCCAGCAGTGCTCCCTTTGACTGATCCCAAAAATCAGCCTGGAAACTGGGGCTGATAAGCACAATTGGAGCAGAATTGGGCCAGGGGCCAGCAGGCAGCAAGGAAGCAGCAGTGGTACAGGCAACAGCCACCACTGCAAGGTGCCACAGTCACTGTGTGGGATGTCAGGCTGTCCCCCATGTCTGAGGTTTTGTTCCTCTTGGCTAAAGGAGGCAACGGGGATAAAAACCATCCAGTGGTGCCCAGCAGCACACGATGCAACAAAAGATCTTGTTAATTTGAAAACAGCAACCTCAACGACACTGAAATCATCCTGCCGATACCACTGGCAATTGTCAGCCCAGTCATCATCCTCACAGCTTCTTTTGCCAATAATGACTCTGCTTTTCAGACAGCAGTGGGGTGTGTGTGTTATTTAGGTCAGCTGGGGGCTGTGGCAGCTTCTCCCCCTGCCTCACATCTGTGCTGTGAGGTTTCCTCATCTGGATGCCGTGGGCAGGAGGTGCTGCTGGCTCCCTGGGGCTTTTCCTGAACAGCCATCAGATATTTCTGGCATTGTGGCTCAGAGGGGGCATCAGCTCCATCAGGCCATGCTCGATTCCCATCATCAAACTTGGTCACTTCTGCACACAGAGCCATGTGGTTCTGGGATCGATGCCATTTACAGCACACTCATTTATGGTGCCAGCTCACAAAATTAAACAGGATTGAACATAAAGTGAGAGGCACTACCTGGCAATGACAAACAACCCCTTTTCTGTGCAAAATCCCGTCCCAGGATGGATTTATTTTCTTGGAAGCATCAGCTCCAAGTGAGAAATCCACATGGGAAGCAATACCCAGAGTGTGGCATCAATGCAGGACTTGATGCCAGGCTGCAGCACGATGCCACTGAGCCATTGCCAATGGCACTGCCTGGCACAGCCTCTGCAGGACTCACACTGAGACAACATGGGTACCCCAGTGAATGACCTGCAGCCCCCCCAGGCAAGGTGTGCACATGGGTGCTGCCTTAGACCCATCAGGTGGGAGGCTCAGAAGCTCCCTATGTACCTGCCCAGGGGTGGGGAGTGTGCCAGGGTGTGCCAAAGGTTTGGAGGCAGTGCCAGTGGCTAATTGTGAATAAACTCATGCAGGGAAAGATGCCAACAACATGGTGAGGGAGGAGAGAGTGATACCGGATGCGAGGGTGGAGGACAGTGAAGGTTGTCACGTCCCATGTCACACAGATAACAGTCACAAACTGCACGCAGTGCAGATAGTTCAAAAGTTCAGGAATTGTTTTCACAGATAAGAGCCTTCGTGATGGAAGCTCCTTCCTTCTTGCTTCTCTCAGAAAGAAACTGCTGTAATGAAAATAATCATTGCACCAAAGCAATTAAGGATGCTTGTCTTGTGCACTTGACTAAGCAGGTCCCCCCTGGTCACAGGTCAGTCTGGATTGCGAGCCAAGGCTGATAATGAAGCTGAGAGCTGGGAAACATCTAATTGCTTAATTGAGCACAAAGACATCCCTCTTCTTACATGCAGGGTATCCTTTTGGAGCCAAACTGGCACGACAGCACCAGGGTGCTGGGCTGAGGAAGGACCACAGCACAGACCCTGCATGGTGAAGCAGCCACACATCCTGGCTCCCAGCTGCTGTCAGCCAAAATGCCAACCCACTCCCAAAGTTCTGTCTGTTCTGCCCTCCCCTCCTCCGCCCCCAGCTCTGAGCCTTTCAAAAATTCAGCTGGAAAAAGGAAGCAGGCTTTTAAAACCAAAAGAAACATCCCCTGGGCTCCTCATCGCTCCCTGGCAGCCCCCACCCACATAACAAGTCCCCAGAGCAGGAAGAGAGGAGTTTTAAAGGCTGGATTACAGCACTGGGGGTGGAGAGACCCCTGAGGTTGCCTTTTTGCTCACTATCAGCAGCTCTCACACTCTGCACAAGCAACCCCGGCCACCGTGCAAGGCACAGCCCATGCCACGGGACTGTCTCCGAGGGGCTGAGGAGCAGAAAACATGCTCCAGTACAAGTGACTCAGAGAATAAAATAAAGGGAAAAGCAAAATAGCAAGAGCAGGTGAGAAGTGTCTCTCCCAGCACCACTGGGCACTGAGATGACAGGGACTGTGTCATATGAAGCCCCTCTGGTCAGTGGAACCTCAGGCTGGACCTGGCTGGTATCGTCATGCAAGGGTAAGGGGCAGGAAGAATCCTTGCCAAGCAGCAAAATCTCTCCAGGCTGGAGCAATAAGACTTGGGCAGCCCTGGAGGGCTCATTGAGCTGGGAATGGAGGCAGCGAGTCTCCCTTTTGGGATAACTCCAGTAGCTGATGCTCTGACGATCACCCTGGAGCCATCCCATCCCTCCCACAGTTAAAGGCTTGCCTTGCCTGAAGAGCCTCCAAAGCCTGCTAGCTCTCACTCAGGCCAACTTCAGCACCAAGGAAAGGAGAGGGAATAACCCAAACACCTGGAAACTTCTGGGCAAAATAAATTTCCCATTGCAATAAATGGAAAGGATTTGGCCATTGGGATGGGCTGGCATCCTCTCCTCCAAACTCAAGGTGCTGATGGGGCTTTTCCAGCCCCCTGGATTGACCTTGTTGTTTCCTTCAGGGCCCAACTGCTGGGCAGCACAGGCAGAACCAAACACAGTGAGTCCCACAGCCCTCATGACCCAGAGCAGAGCCAGCCCTGGTAGGGCTCCGAGGGCTCTGCAGGGGCAAAGTGTGAAGCAGTGCCAGGACACACGAGGCCACTTTGGCTCTCCCAGCAGTTCCCCCTCAGCACCTCGCTGTGACCTGCGAGCCTCGCTGACCCAGGAGCCAGCAGGACCACTGGGAATGGAGATTGTCCCTCCACCAGCCGTGTTTTTAATTAAAGGCAAGGACAAGGCTTTGCATTGCTTCCCAGACAACAAATGACTATGTAATTTGTGCAAGAGACTGTTGAGACATTCCCCAGCAAAATCCAAGCCCGCTGTGTCACTAAGACATCAGCAGCACATACACATGCCCTCTGCATTCGATTATAGCCTTGTTCACTGCAAGCTTTCTTTCTGTTTCTGCCATCAGCAGTAGCTGGGACAAACACAGAAGGGCAAGGGCAGGTCCTGGTGTCATTTCCAGGAAAGCAGAGCTCTTAAATACATGTGCAAATTCCGACCTGAGAACTCTTCGCCTGGGAAATTACCCAGAGTACTAAACAACCCATTAGCTCTGACCCTGGTATAATTGAATCTGGGAATTTAGTGAGTCTGTCTCTCCTAACAGCGGTGGAGATAAAGCCTACCAGATCGCAGATAAATTGCTGGCATTGAGGAAATCTTCTGCAGTAAAACCTCTCTGCTGTATTGGGAATGTTAAAGGACATATTCCCATGGAGTTTGGTGTATCAGTCATGCAATACTATTAGCTAGCACAGGTAGTGTTTAGAGATAGCAGATAAGAGTTTCATGAGACTGTTTGTGAAGTGCACAGGTAATCCCGCTCTTCTGCACAGGAAACTGCGGCTTCTTAAAAGCAGCTTTCATTTTGTTTATGATTTTTACAAGAAAATTAAAAAATTCTGCTGCTACATATGATCCATCCTGTGTAAACAGCCCTCCTGCCACCTGGGCTGCTCACAGGAGAGGGGAAACATCCCCATGGAGCAGAGCAAGGTAACCTGTGACACTTAACGAGCAGTGAAACGGATGGGTTTGGCCATGCTGCTGCATCCCTCATCTTTATTACAAACCTTGGAATAAATCTGCTGCTGGCAGCAGTTATCCAGCCATGGAAAAGCAATACGCTGGGGCTGGATTTAACACAGCTGAGCAAATGTCCCTCTTTCCCCCCACTCTACAGGGGCATTTCTCTCCATGGATATGCAGCAGCAGGATGAGCTCCTTACCAGTGGCTCCGCACACAGTTCAGCACCAGGATCACAGTGCCCAGGCAGTAACAGGCAGCACGTGGAGAGCCGAAGACTTGGCTGAGCGCTCGTGTTTTGTGTTCCCATCTGGCTACCTGGAGAGACAAGGGAAAACAAAGTGGGTGGTTGGGATGCCTAGAACAGGCTGCCCCAGGAGCACAAATCCCACAGCCTTGGCCTCATATGTTCAGGACACTTTGTCTGTGTGGCTTTGTGCAAGAAACAAGAGGAGGCCACTGATGGGACTTGGCTGAACCAAGCCTGGGGATGGGAGCTCCTTCTCCCATCCGTGCCAGACCTTGCTTGTATTGCATATGTCCTTCCACACAAGGACAGACAGCAGCAACAAGGCATAGGCTCATGAAAAAAAAACATGAGTTTTGGGGAATATAAGGCATGGGCATGTGTCCAACAAGGCTGAGAACATTGCTAGGGCTGTCCTCTGGCCACTAAAAACAAGAGGTCCCTGCCACAGATCCTAATATTGCTCTCCTGAAAGGAAAACAGATCCCCGAGTAGGGGATGCAACACAGGGACGCTCAGCTCTCATTTTCTGGGCTGTGGCATCTCCCACATAAAATCTCAGGAATGATACCTGCCAGGAACAACCCCTCCCTGCACACATCCAGGAAAGTTTGCAAGCCCTCCCTCAAGCTTCCCCAAGACAAGATCTGACAGCCTTGCCCAGAGAACTGCTTCCACTTCTACGAGCTGAACCGGCTTAATCTTCATAAACACTCAGCAATTGTAGCCAGTAAGGTTTAGTCTGCTCTCCTCAGCCAGCCCAGCCCAGCAGTGACAGCCCAGGACTCACACACCCACATGCAGCATCCCTGGGGAGGCATCAGCATCCTCCACAGCACACTTTTCCCTGGCTCCCATGTTCAGCTCCCTGTTCCTCAGATGCTGACAGGCCCCTGCCCAAACCGCCTCACAGATGAGGAGGTGCCCTCTCACCCTGGGAGGCTGCTGCACACAGGTGGTTGGAGCTGCTCCCAGGAGCAGGGAGCAGGACCAGATCCACCCCAGTCACCAAACCCAGGCCCAGCACTCCCAGGTGATAAAAATCCTTACAGCTACTCCATTCTCTACCTTTCCCGCATCCCTCGGAAAGCTGCCGCTATATTTATCGCTCCTCTTAGGCTCCACTTTCAGACGCCAAGCCGGGGGTTTGGATCAGACATCAGACCTGAAATTCCAGCCAAGGAGAGAGAGCACACCTGGGCAATGAAGCAGGAAGTGGGAGTCAGCAGAACATCTCGGCACCAATTTGCTTCTCAGACATGGCTGGCACTTGATTAGCTTCAAATGCACTTCACTCCCTCGCATGGAGCCTGGGCAGCTTTCGGGGCCACCTGCAACCCAGCTCTTCATCTACTCTGAATGTATCTGGTAATTTATTGGCTCAATTTGAGCAGAAAAAGGCAGCTTTGCAGGTCTCGCTTTCTTCCCAGGCTGATGCAGGAGCACAAAGTGCTGCTGGTGGAGGGGGACTGCTGGCTTCAGGAGGGGGGAACGATGAAAACCTCTGATAAGCAGGGGCACTGATTTCACATGCTGAGAGCTGATTCAATTAGTTATGCAATGATTGCTCTGAAATTACAAATCCACTCATGACAGAGAGAGCTGCTTCACTGCCTTTTTCTGGCTGGTATAAATAGTTTGTATTCTAAATTGAATTTAAAACACCGTGCGTCATGCTGCTGCTAAAATCGGAGCTGCTGTTTGAGTGCTGAGAGAGTGGAAAAAGAAATATAAGGTGCATTACCACCTTTGGAAAGTAAAAAGAAGTGACCATACAGGTGACTGAGTCACAGATGGAAAAATGCAGCCAAGTGCCAGTTATCTGTACCAACTTCCCAATTCCCTGGAAATTATTCTGGCAGCGTTCGCATGGATGGCAGCTCCTGGCTTGCTCAGGGAGCTCTGAAGAGCATCTCAGCGGCAGCAGAGCTGAAGGAGAAGGCAGAGCCACTGGGATCAGAGGGAAAAGCTGGTGTGCTGCTGGGAGCCATGGAGGCAGTCACTGTAATTGCCCTCACCTTTAGAAAGGCACATCAGGGCAGCGACGCCGTATGAGGGGCCGCGTTTCTGAACCCTTCAGCCAGCAGCTGCCACGGCTGCGATGGGATCACTCCCAGCACAGCCCAGTTCGTGCTGCATCACACAGCTGGGACTGAGATGCCAACTCTTATTTAGCTGTCATAGCCTTCAGATGGGACCCCAGGCTCCTTTTCAAGCCCACACAGGAGCCATTCAGAGCAAAGCGGAGCGGGGGCCGGCGCAGGGCTGGAAGCAGCGGCACCCACCGGGCCCCGCGGCGATATTTCAGTAACAATTAATTAGTTCCGGTTCTGGTTCTATTCCTTGAGCAACTAATTAGTTCTGGCTTGGTTCTAATTTTCTAATTTTAGTCATTTCGAGCTAATATTAGCACTCAATCGACCCACAGCTAAGCAGCTGCCTTAATAGTTTTATAAAATCATGAGCCAATGTGTTATTATTTACTGCGTGATGGATGCAAAATGTTTCCAGCATCCTCCATGGCCGTGTGTGGGATAGAGCAGGGCTGAAATCAGCAGCTTCCCAGAAGGCTGCACCCATTCCTGGGGGGCTGTTTGCCCTCCCAGCTGAGGCTGGCAGTGTGCTGACCATGGACAGCATCAGAGAGAAAAGCCTCATGTCAGGGCTGTATGTCCTGTAAAGGGAGCAAGAGGAGCATTTTTATTTTTCTTCCAGCTCCAAGTTTGGACATGGAGTTAATACAAAGTTTCCTGACTTACCCAAGGGTCAAAGCAATAGAAAAAATTCCTTTTCCAAAGCTCCCAGCACTCTGCTTTCACTTTAGGATACTTGGTGAAGGCTGCAAGTAATTTTTTTTAATGTTTCCCCCAATGCTCGTTATTGAAATAAATCAACAAGCGGATGTGGCTGCAAAGCCAGGGATGCTCTTGGGTCCCATGTTCTGCCTTTGGCAGGCCGTTCCAGGGGCAGGCTCAGCTGGCTGATGTTCCCAGGGAATTGCTTCCTTCTCGACGTAAATTTGGGGCTGATTTCTACGTAACCGATCCAAGACATTTCCCCAACCACTCGGGCAAGTGCGTAAACAAAAATGAAAGCACCAGCACACATCCCCAGTGCCTGCCCTGATGGAAAATGGAAATGCTCTGAGTTTGCTTTTCTTTTTTTGGGCAGGCAAACCATGAGCCACCTCGAGAAAGGCCACAAAGAACCATTCAAAAAGCAATTTCATCTCACGAACCTGCCTCTGCAGTCATCAACGGGAAATGCTCTTTCCAGCTCTGTGTGCACGGCAGACCATGGCCTCTCATTAATATTTAGTATTTGTTTGAAGGAAATTGATTCTTTTTGTCTGCCATCCAGGGAAGCTGCCTTCTGAACATGCTACATTTTAATTGCTCAGTCCCAGTTCTGAATTAGAGCCTTTGTGCTGTTTCATGTGACTCCATTGCTGTATCTGGCTCACCTCAGAGATGGACAACGAAACCAGATAGCCCAAAGGCTCAGGACAAAGGGACACCTTGCATCTCGATGCAAATCAGTCATTTTATGTCCTCACATTGCCCCATCACCATGGTACCCAAAGAAAAACGTGCAGGAACTGGTGCATTTAGCCTTCTAGCACTACTGGAAGGCTGGGATGGATTAGCAGCTCCCCTCAAACCAAGGGAAACTGAGGCACTCAAGGGTTGAAATGAGTGGCTGCTTCCCAGCTCTCCAGGGAGCAGGGTAGAGGGGCTGGATCCACATCCTGTAAAATCCTGGACCCATCATCCACCTGGGGAGATGCTCTGTACTTTTCTTGGGATGCCCTTGCCCTGGACAAACTGTTGCCATGATTCAGTGTCCAAATCTGGGTTGGAGAAAAGATGGCAAAGAACAGGATGCTCTCCCTTCATGTACCCACCTCACAGTATTTGACAGCATGAAGGATTTTTCCCTATCCCATGGGGTCTAGGAAGCCTGCTGAGGGGTCCAAAAGTCAGAAATTCCATAAAAAGTCTGGAGGAAGAACAATCAGCTCTCCAGGGTACATTTGAGCCCCAGACCCAAGAGGATGCAGGTGCACAGGGTGAGCCCTGGATATATGGATGATGCAGCCCCAACTCAATAAAAACCTTCAGACAAAACTAAACTGAGCAAATTATTTTCATAGTCATGGAGTGGTTTGTGTTGAAAGGGACCTTAAACTCATCTCATTCCACCCCCTGCCATCTGCACAGACATCTTCCACCAGACCAGGTTGCTCCAAGCCCCATCCAACCTGGCCCTGGACACTCTCAGGGATGGGGCAACCACAGCTTCTCTGGGCAACCTGTGCCAGGGCCTCACCATCCTTATAGTAAGGAATTTCTTCCAACAGAATAAATTTCTCCTTCAGTCTGACCTCTCCTAGGCCAGCCATGGGGTAAGTTCTCCCATGGGATGCTACAGCAGGAGAATACCTGACTCAGGGCTTAGGTGGCTCCATGTGAACATCTCCCACTGGGAAAGCCGTGCCCCAGCTGGCTCATGACCTGCTGAAAGAGCAGGAAATCTGATATTACCCTTATTTCACCCACAGACACCAGAGGCATCGACCTGTTCCTATTATGAAAAATACATTTTTCCTTTCTGATTCCCTGTAATCCCTCATTAAAGCACAAGGACATTCCCTGCTCTCTGTCACTGTTTGGATGCTGGAAAACAACCCTGCTCACAGCCATTACAGTTATTTAAAGACAGGGAGGAAGAAGACAGACCTGAGCACCCAGACCTTGGTTGTGGTGCTCCCAGGAGCAGGTAGGGAAGCAGAGCTGGCTGGAATGGGAATGCAAGCACTGGGACTGGCTGACCTTTGCCAAATACCAGAGGAGCCAGTCCTTCTGCCTGTCCCAAATGGCTGTGGAGGAAATGAGTATGGCCTGACCTTATCCATCCTAACTCAACGCTGAGCCAGCCAGCAGCACTCAGTGCAGACAGTCCAGTGCCAAAGGGAAGCACCAACGGCACCAGGTGAACACTGTGGCCAGGCTGAAAGCCTGCACCACTTTGTCTGAGTGTGTCTCTCCCAGGTGAGAAAAATTCTGTGTTTCCAGGAGTCTGCCAACCTTAGGAAAGACAGGAGGGGAAACTGCAGGGCCGGTCCTGGGGAGGATTGTGCATGGCAGCCCCAAAGGATGTGTGTGGGCTGTTCCTGCAGCTCTCCAGGACAGCACTGAGCCCTTGGCACAGGAATGACACCACCTGAGGCTGGCATGTGCCCATGTGCAGCCACATCAGCTCACCCCAGCACCAGGCACAGGCTTTCCAAAGGCATGTGCAGAAAATGCCCCAGGGACCTGCGTGCCACTGGCAGCAAGAACATGATTAGCAGGAGCTCTGGGCAGTGAAGGTAGGAGAAAAAGAACAGAACAAACCACGGTTTTAATTTGTACAAGCTGGTAATTATAGTTGCTATCTGTCTGAAATCTCTATTGAGTTTATTTAAATATGTTCTCCGTGAAGGCCATTCAGACAGGAATTATCAAGGTGTTGCAGCAGAGGAGATAATGCCATGCAGTTTTCAACAGATCAAGGGCTGATTAGGAGGAATTAATTAGCTGCTTAAACAGTCCTTGACTCGCTGCAGCAATTAGCCATCACCTCCCTGCAGTCACGTTCCCGGCACAGCGGTGCCGATATGAAGCACAGAACTCCTTCCCCGTGTGCTGGTGTGAGCACCAGGCCAGCCCGGGCTGGGCACACGGCCCTGGGAAGGGGTCCTAAACCCACGAGGGCTCCAAAGCCACCTCGTGGGCAGGGCCTGCCAAACAGGCAGGGGTGAGCTGGGCTGTGGGGACTCCCGTGTGCCCACCCCAGTGCCCATTGCTGGTGGGTGATTCCCAACACAGGGCAGACAAGAGGTGTCTTCCCTCTTCCAGCCTTTAGCAGGCCAGTCCCTCAGGCATTCCCCATCCACCACCTTTTCTGTGCTATGAACCACCAGTTCTCAGCTGTGCTCCTTCACTGGGGCCAGCGGATCATTCAGCAGCCTTTATCCCACATGCCATGACTTGCTGTCCCTTTGGTAGGGTGGGAGCATCACCCCTCACCTCTGCAAGCTCTAAACCATGGAAAGCTGACATTGCAGAGCTGGAGGCTGAGCCATCCCCACTCAACACTCTCCAGGAGGAGAAGCTGGCACTTGGGGTGACCAGGAGGACCACCATGAGGTTCTGAGCCCCTCCTGCCAGCACAGTGCCTTGTGGGAGCTGGTCACAGCTGCCAAGCTCCTGCCAGCATCCCAGTGGGCTCCACTTTGCTTAGCTGCTTCCTGCCTGCACTTGAAAAAACCATGGCAGCTTTGGACTACCTGATGCAGCAACTGAGTTACTTCTCTGAAGATTTCTCAACTCACAGTCTCTCCATTACAGAGAGCCATGAGATGGTAATGCAGCCTGAAAGCTTTTTAGCAGATGATGAAAGTCTTGTGAAGTTCCCCCACCAAGTACCGGAGCAGCAGCTTCCAGTTCGTGCAATTAAAACACTGAAGCGATATGAGAAGAGACAAGCACCATCTTAATGGTTTCATGTGAGGCAAAGCAGGCCCGGGACTGCGTCCATGGAGCTTGTAAAGGCTTTTTCATGGTAATGTCCCAAGGAAAGATGCACCCAGAGATGGTTTGATGGTAAGCAACAGGTGCTGGGGACAACAGGTGACAGTCTGTGTCCATGCACGCAGAGCCAGAGCGTGGCAGGGACTCCTGGCAGAGCCTGCAGGCTCCAAGCACCCTGGTTTTGAGGGCTGGCAAGTGTCCCAAGAGATGGGGATGTGCTGGCTCATCCAGGTCTCCCCAGCAAGCTGTACCAGTGAAGTTTTTCTCCCTTCCTGATCCCTCACTGGTGTGATGGCAGTAACAGCTGTCAGCAAGCCACAGCTGAACAGCACAGCTCAGCTCCTCCATGGCTGCCAAGGGCTTTCAGTTTGGAAAGGAAGGCGTCGATTTGACGCAAGGAAGCTTTTTCCATTGCCTTTCACGGGCTCTGGATGGGGGGGTTTGTTGTTTATTCCAGCCAAAAGAAACAGGAGCGGGATTTTGGAGAGACAAGGCGATGTGTGGACTGGCTGTGTGAGGACACTGAGGTGTGGAACAGCCAGCTGGAACACTGGGGCTGCACACCCAGGTGACAAAAGAGCTCCACAGAGGGAAAAACCACGTCTGCAGGCTCTCACAGTGGAACACACAAAGGGCTTCAAAAAAAGGAAAACATCCAAGAGGCTGAAGAAGAGAACTACCTACAGGCAAAGAGGAGGGTGGGCTGCTCTCCAAAACCAAAAAGCTGCAGTGAGATGAGACAGTGTGACAAACCCTCACTGCCTACAGTGCACATCACCCAAACCAGCAAGTCAAGAGGATGAAACACAAGCTGGAGTGCCTCTTCTAGTGACTCTTTCCTCATGAATGCTGCCAGTAAGGAGGTCAACAGGGTCCAGTCTGAGCAGTTTGACATAGGGAGAAGAGTAAAGTGACTCCACTTTTTAAGAAGTGGGAGGATATTAAAGAAACCCAGCCTGCCTCCACCATGTTTAGCCTAAAAAACAACCCTGCCTGTACCCATGCCTAATGAAAGTAACTGCACTGAAACGGCACAGATCACCTCAGCTAACAGCCTTGAGCTGGGGAAACAAAACAAGCCTGCAGCTAAACAGATAAGGGTTTCATAAAGACTGGGTATGCTTTACCTCAGAGTTATCCCTCGAGATTACCTCCATACGAGCCTTTACCTTGAATCCACTCATGATAAACAGTGAGATAAAAAATTTCATTTCTCTAATAGTGTTTATGTGATTTGTCAAAGTGGGATCTCATTAGCTGGCTGCAATGAAAACAAGCCCTTGCTTAGTGCACACCAAGGCAGCCTGGGTTCATCGATGTTCCATGAGCCACATCCTCTCCTCTTCAATAAAAACAAAAATGACACAGAATGTGGGCTGTATTTGCTAGCAATTTCCAACACAAAATCTGAACAGTTTCTCCTCAAAGCAAAGAGCTCATGATTTATGTCCAAAGAGCTGGGAGTTGAAGGCAGGTGATTTCAATAACCCAGAATGAGCTGTGTTAATTAACTTTGAGAGTGGGCATGGGGAGCCCTCACAAGCAGCTCCCTGAGAGTGAAAGGGAAGGGCTATGTGCTCCTGCCACAGGGAATCAGGCTGCACAGCCCAACCCGACTTTCCCAGCCAGCAAATCCCATGGAAAAAGTATTTGTGAAATAATGATTTCTCCAGAGTGCAGCACGGGATGGGGAAGGACCTTTCCAGTTCCAGCCTGGGATGTGGAAGGGATGGCCAAACAGTGGGAGGGACATGGGCTGCTTGAGGGAATGGGGAGCAGCTGGGACACACCCAGCTCCTCTGAACCATGAATACTACCAAATAAAATAATCTTCTGAGATTAGGGAAAGGCAAAAGCTGCCCCTACACAAATATGTGGGGCTCTGCTGGAGCTCAGAAGGAAGGTAAGTACTGCCAGATGAGCATCTCGTGAGCAGGACGGTGAAGCATTTTGTGGATTTCTTTTCATCTTCCATGCCCAGATGACTTGGCCCACACTCAGCTTCCCACTGCACAGAGCTCCCATCCAGAAAACCACAAGCCTCGTATTTTCACACATTTCTCTGAATGTGAGTGTTTTCCTTGGGGCAAACAGATTGGATTTTGCTCAGGCAGCCCATAGCAGGCACTTTCACAAACAAACCAGAAGCAAAGGTCTGTGCCAGTCTCTTGAGTGACTGAGAACATTCTGCCCACCTCACATCTTGTATTTGCTTGGGTTTTTTTCCTGTTGCTCGTACTCATGCAGTCCTAAATAAAGCAAAGCTGAGGAAGTGCCTCAAGTGTTCTACACAGCTGCTTTCACCGAACCAGGCCGTCTACCCAACAGACCCATTTTCAAACAAAGCGATCCAACAATAGCACTGACGATGTTTGAACTGGCACAGATTTAGGAAGACAAGCTCTTTGCTGCACCACACTGTCAGCAAGCACTCAGTACAAATGCCACGTTACAAGATAAACATCTCTCCTTTTTTTTAAGACTCCCCTTTTACTTTCGCGCCTCCGTTCGGTTGCCTTATTTCCAAATGAAGCCCTGGTTCCCAACGAATCACAGTGCAGAGGTCAAGTCCCTCTGAATTCGCTTCAGTGCCTTGGGTTTGGTTTTAAATGTGGGGATAAAGCTCTATCTGCGTCACAAAGCGTCTATTTTGTCTTCAAAGCTTTCCAACGCTGCTGCAAACCTCTAGTTCCAATTGCTATTGCCGTTGCAAATAAGGTCAGCCTGATTAAAAAACAGTTATTCTAGGTGCAATAAAAATGGTCAATCTTCAGCCAGTGCATGCTATATAAGAAATACCCTGTTCCTGAACTGAAACAAGCCTTCACAGGCTCTAAGTAAAAGGAGATTGAGGTCACCTAACACCTGACATTACTTGCAGCCTCTGATTCATTGCAGAGACCATGTAAAGCTATACCAGAGATGTCAGCTACATCAGGTGCTTTTTTCTCTCCTGTATGACCTGTATTTAATTGCAGATACAGGTTCAGATACCACTGTGAGCAGCCAGTGTCCCCAGGCAGCCCAACCTGCAGATGTGACACTGCTTGCAACCAAAAACTGGGGCTAGATGCTGCAATATTTCAATTCAAGCAATTACTCAAGGAGGTGTGGTCCATGGGAGTGAAAATACTCTGGCTCTGTTGCCTTAAAGATTAAGTCAGAAGCTCCAATTCACCCAATGTATGAGTAAGAAGGAGCTGGCAGGAGAGAAAGGGATGGAGAAAGGCTGTGGGTGACATCAAGCAGCAACCTCTCGAGACACAAACACATCAGTACACAAGCACCTGGCCCCATGCAGAGGAAGATAAAGCAGACAAGACAGCCCAGCACTGCCTGGATTCCGTGCTTGATGTGAAGGTTTTCGGGTCTGGGCATCATCTTTGCAGTTTGCTCTCATTAATAGGTTTGCTTGGATTCCAGCTCAGCCCAGCTCATTAGCCACACCGCCGAATCCCACACTAATTCTGCATCCCTTCTACTGCTACAGATAAATAATAAAATTGCCTCCACGCAGGGGTTGTTTTCGTCCTCTCTCCCCCTAATGCAGGTCTGGTAGCATCTCATGTATCTGTTAACGAAGCCCATAATATCCAGAGTTTCTCAGCAAGTAAAAATTACAATCATTAGGCAGTGAGTGATGAGAGACAGAAACACCATTTCTGCCCGGGCTGGCAGAAACAGTACAGCAAGTACACGTCCTGGAGAGCCGAGTCTTGCTCTCCTGTAATGCGGTACCCAATGTTCTTCATTAGCACCTGTCTTTAACAGAGCAAGGCAGGGTCCTGCAGCAAGTCACAATTACACACAACAATTAATTCAGGGAGAAACAATGACAGGCATCGCAGAGGAACACTTGGCAGTGGGGTGGTAAAATGATGAAGTGGAAGAGGAATAGGAACATTTTAAAGCCCTGCCTGAAACCAAAAAGAAGTGGAGGCAGAAGTGACAGCATGGTAGAAGAGCCATGGCTGGTTTCCTTGTACACAACTTTGTAATTTTTGTTTTAAATAGAAAAGAAACACAACAATTACTCTTTTGGTCACAATACCCCAGTGACCAGGACCAGCAGGCTCAGACCAGGACTTCTTGTGCCATTTACAAACAACACACAAAGCCGACTCGGCATCTCCCAGAGCTGCAGCCGCTCTTTTGCTGCCCTTTTGTGAAATTAGGGTTTAATTCTCTGGAATAAGTCTGCTAATAAGGACTCCCAACACACCCATCCTCTGGACAGTATGTACCCGCTCATGATTCCCCCAGGAGCTGTGATGGGAGGAGGACAGGGAAGGGGGGAGAAAAAAATAAATCCACCTCAGAGAGCACAAAATGCAGGAGAAATTCAATACTCCTTCGCAGAGGAGTGAGAGGTTGTTGGAATAGAGGTACTGGTTGCACTGGCCATGCTCAGCAAAGCACCAATTTCATCTGGAAGGGCCTCCTGTCCTCTCCCTGCTGGACAGATCATGTTCCAGGCTCTGTGTTAAGCCTCCCCTGGGAACATTTCCCATGGCACCGAGGACACGCATGTTTGTGATGCTGCCGTCGTGGCAGCAACAATAGAGAGGGACAGTGTGATCTTTATATAACACGGGCTCTGTTCCCCTCTGCCCAGGGATGAGATGTTCAACACAGGGGCACAACAAGTAATAACAACCTGAAGGGTTAAACACAACCACCAGACCCCTCGGCCTTGCTGGTGTCAGCACTGGGGTTCCTCTGGGTGGGGACAGAGGTAACCACGTGCCCCATATTTCTTCATCTGTTCAATGCAAGAAACATAACCCAAAAGCTGAGTGAACACTCAGTCATTCTCAGATCCTGTGATCTACATTCCAGGAGAGGTCCTTCCCCCTCCTGCAGCCTCAAAGCCCAGTGCTGGGATACAGATACCAGCCCTGCATTGAGTGCTCAAGGATTCTCACAGCCTTCTGCTCCACAAATTTCTACTACAGGCCTGCACAGAGGTGGATGAGGGAGGCTGAAAAAGTCCTTCCAGATATGGATCTACTCACATTCACACTGGTGACCAAAGCTTAATAGATACAGGAAGAAAAGTAATGCTCCTCCGTTGGGCAATACACTCGCTTTGGCTTCTGAGTACATCAGTCTCTGGAAAATTATTGTACAACAAAATCTCGAAATGAAACTAATTCATTGCTGCTCTCCAGCCTTGGGAATGAAATGAGTAAGTCTGCAGTCATTACAACAATGTCCTGGTAAAAATAAACAGGAAAGGGCACTTAGTAGGAATGCTTCATAGTTAAAAATACAGCATCTCATCTGAGGTCATTCTGTTTTTTATAGGAACAGGCATGCATGCCTCAAAGTGATCAGATTTGGTATTACTTCCTGTTAGGGATGTACACCCCAGTCACAGATAGATAGACAAGGTTCTTTTCCCCAGTCCAGAATCCTCCCTGGGATGATGCAGATTGAGCATTTGCTATTGGGCCGACAGGTCTGCAGGAAGAGGCAGGACTCGGAACACCTGACTGCACAGGGGGATTTGGGGTCTGTCTTCCTTTCACTCAACAAGACTGACAAGGAGATGTCCAACTTCTTCTGTCTAAAAGGCCTGCATGGTGCTCACGCTGAGCACCACGCAGGCAGAGAGATGATGCTGGATAAAGGGCAGGAGGTGAGAAAGTGGGCAGAAGAAGTACTGTAAAGGATCATAAAAGCTGCATGTACACTTTCCTTCACAGAAAATGTCTTTGTGCTTTTATGGCAAGGAGCTGCTACAATTACAGCTTCTTTTATAAGCGAAGCAGAAACCAGATAATGAGCAAACCTCCCACCACACAAAGGAGGTGACGAAGGCGGTCTGGGAGCCCTGACGGTCAGGCTTCCCTGCAACAGCCAAAACCACAGAAAATTGCTAAAACTCATCTCCATTTCACCCTCTTCAGGGCTGTGAGCTGTTCATAACCTTTTTCTTCCCCAAAGTACAAAAAGGATCACACCAAAAATGATTGTGCCTACATAGATAGCAAGCGAAAACCCTTCAGCCAGACAAAGCAGAGCTTGCACATGGCGACCTGCAGAACAAGTCCATGGCTGCATCATCCCTGGTCTGAGGGAGTAAGAGAGGGAACAAAAAAAGTTTTCACAAAGAAAAAAAAACAAGTAAGATATTGTCCAATCCAGGTGAGTTTGTACTTCACCTGGAGGTTCACGATTTCAATGACACATAGGAAAATCAAGAGTTCCCACCAGTCTTCCTCTCCTTGACCTCAAGATCCACTGGGAGAGCGGGGCAGCTTGATGAAGCCATGTGCAGGTGTAAAAGCCTGGGGCATCCAGCTTTTCTGGAAACCAAGTTTTTAATTTCCTAGGAAGGTTGCACCTCATTCCTGCATGGGAGTAAGCACAGAAATTCAGAGGGCTTGGTAGGGAAAAGGAAAATTTAGGCAGCGGCTCCACAGCCCTTCCCCTGGGTTGGGGTCACCCTCCAAAGTCAAAACCCCTTGTTCTGTACAGCCAGTGCACTGCTGCTCCCAGCCCTCTGCCACATCAACTGACAGCACGGTGCAGGCACACTCTTGTGTCCACAGCTCATGTCCTCCTTCAACAAAACACATCAGAGCCAGCTTCCAAAAACCAACTGCTTCTCCCTGGGTTTGAGCCCAGGGGTTTTAGCTTTGTCAGGATCCCTTAGGAAGGTGAATGACAGGGACCTGAAGCAGTCTCCAGAAATGCAGAAGAAGCAACTGCATCGTGATGGAAGTATGGGAGCGGGGCTTATGGAAATAACCTCCTAAGAGTACCCAGCACACTGTGTGTCTGCATTTCTCCATCTAAACAGCCTATTTTGGGAGATCCCATCCTTCTGAGAACTGGGCAGGCTTCTGATAAACAGTCTGTGCCACAGCACAGCTGGAATACACCTGGCTCACATCTGTGACCGTGGCAGGCACACAGCACAGGAAGGTCCTGTCCAGCCCCTGGATCACTGACCACTGACATCCAGGGGGTGGCACTGGGTGTCCAGCAGCTCCCAGTCCCCAGGCTGTGCATAAACTCTGCCAAAGCCCAGGGCCACGCAGGAGGAGCCATCTCTTACCTTCCAGTCTGGGTAGATAAAACCACTTTGTTTTTTGCTTCCAGCTGCACTTTTTCCCTTGTCCCGTGAGACACAGGTGGTAACAGACTTGCCATTTCATGAGCAGCACCTTATCAGCACGTGAGAGGGTTTAGCAGCAGGATGGCAGGAGACGGATGGAGTGGGATGGAGAAGAAAGAGCCTCTTCCAGCTTTCAGGGTCTACAGATAATCCTCTGATCCATATGGAAACAAGACTCTTGGCTTAAATATATTTTTTTTCATCTCTTGTGTGTGTGCTGACTTATTCCAGCAGGGCTGCCAGCAGCCTGCAGTTTATTTTTAAAACACTAAACAAGAGAAGTCCAGTATATACAACAAAGACCCTGGGTTTTCAGAGAAGCACTCTGCAGATGCTAAAAAAAGGAAGTTGCTTTTCAGGTCATCTGTGAGGTGAGAGGCAGATTCTGACCTTGGTTTTGAGAAACGCTGAGCAGGCACGTCGCACACCAGCTGGATCCCAAATTCACTCTCAGAACAGGCACAAGAAATGGCTCAGTTTCCCAAGCACAGCCTGCCTTGGCAGGTACCCATGCACGGTGGGTGAGCAGCTGCTGGAATGACTGTCACCACCTCACCCAGAGCCCTGAGCACTGAGACCGTGCCCAGCTCGACACACAGACAAAGCACCTCAGCTCACAGCTGCCTGGCCAGGGTGTGCTCCACAGACAGCTCAGCCTGCAGGGACATCATAAAAATACATTGCACAGCTTCTTCAAGAGGATTTAGATGAAAACACCACCACTTCCAGCTGTGAGGCTGTGGGAAGCAGTGCTGGGACAAAGGATGTGCCTCTCCCTCAAGGTGACAGCGCTCCTAATTGTGCCACTCCAGCCGGCACGCTGGAGGGTGCAACCCAGTTTTGGTCTTGTTATGTGGCTCGCAGCAGTGCTGACACACTGGAAAAGCTAAATTTAGGAGACAAACAGGCCTGGTGTTACACACCCGGGCAGGACTGGCTCTGTTACGAGAGCTGGAGAATCGATGCCATCCGCTTCCACACGTTACAGTGGTGCTGAAAAGCCCTCGCTGCCAGAGTGAAAGCGTTACCAAGTCACTTGGAATAAAACTGCCACTAAATGCTATTTGGGAGATGGGAAAAAAATAAAGGCAAATCCTCACTCTTTCTCAGCTATTGTAGGAAATGAAAACGGCTATTGCTGCCTAGTAGAGAGTCCAATTATGAATAATGTGCGTTCTCTCCCTGCACAAAGGATGAAAGGCATCAGAGCTGGTGGTGACATTTTAAGACCGGAGATGTAAGAGCGGATCTGAGCCTCGTTGCAAGCCCAGCTTTACCCCAATAAAGAAACACTTTCTGCAGTCAATTGCCTTGCAGCGTAGCTTGAAGCCCCGCTATTGATCTAGCATCTGTTATAAGCAGATAATCATCACCGCTGTGCCATGGCTCCTGTGATGGGGTCTAAAAGCACTTTCCAGAAGCTGGTTGAGGGCTGTTTTCTGCTCTCCCCCATGGCTGCAGGCAGGCAGAGGTTTGTGGGGGATCCCATAAAAGTCTCATAGGTTGATAGAATTTGAAGGCCAGAAAAAAATATTGAATCACCCTGACTCATTAATATCCCAGTCCTGTAAACTTCAGGTAACTGAGGTGCACTCCCTGCAAGGCTCTGCTACCATCCCAGCCCTCACACAGCTATTTTATACCCTGCAATTTCCTTTCCCCAGCAAGGTGCTGACACAACACCATCAAGCCATGGCTCAATCCTTTCCTTCTCTAAGACAGGCAGGCAGCAAGAGCTGCTGAAATCTCCCAGCATCAGGCGTTTTTCTCCTGTCCCCAAAAGGTTTCTTGGACTTTGGCTCACTGAGGTCTGAACCCTGACAACTCCCAAGCTTCCATCTGCTTCCCAGCACCATGGGGATGTTTTAGGCCAGGCACCTTCCTCTGAGTTTAGCAAGCAGTGGTCACACGTAGGTGAAATTGGGCTGCCAATGCCTGCAATCTTCCCCCTCCCTTCCAGTGCAAGCACTTCTTACCCACTTGGCAGATTCCTCCAGTCTCCAAAGAAGGAGAAAAGGATGGGAAATTAAAAATAAATGAACCAAGAGATACACATCCATCAGGAGCCAGGCGTTGTCAGCCCAGGTCCCTGTGCAACTACTTCTTTAATCAAAACCTCATGCAGCTTAAACGCTTGACAGAAGTCTAGAACAGAGACTGTGTTACCCTGAACAGGAAAAGCTGCAACCTTGAAGAATAAAATCACTGTCTGATGGGGTCTATTTCCTTTAAAATCACGCTAAATTACGCCAAGCCTGTTGCTAGCTGTGACATTTGAGGTTTCACCCTGCAGATTCCTGTGAGACACCGGGTGTCTCGAGGGGGTGACCGGAGGTGATGGGAGGAGTGAGCTCTGGGGCGCCAGCTGAAGATGAGCCATTTCTAAATCAGTCCATGACGCCAGACCTAAATTTTTAAGAGGCTCAAATCAAGAAAAGATTGCTGATGGATGCACTCCCCACTTAAAACTCACTTGCGTGGTGATGGACGTCAGACTACTGGCCTCACGGCTATGCCTGGTTGCTGCTGAGAGTGATAGAAACCTTCCAGCTTTCTAGAAAGTCCTTGTGTGCCAAGGTTCAGTCAGCTCTTCAGAGCCTCCTGCATGCAGGTTATCTGCCTCTCTTGGCTTCAAAATGTTTGCCCCTGAGGAGTTTTTATTTAATGCCTTCCTTAGTTACCAAGGGATGAGAAGTTTCTCCCACCATTCTGAGGCTTTCCAAACACAGATGGGATTTATTGAAGTTCCTGCTGCTCTGGCCTCATTAACATTTTATGGCACAGTTCCAGAGATATGCCTGCTCCTTGCCAGGTGCCCCTCTACAGCCCCGTGGTGGCTCAGGTCTCCTGGCTGCATTGAACATCCCTGGGGAGTTTTAAGTGACTTCATTCCCAAAACAGCTCTGTTGCTTCCTTTTGGGACCTCACCTGTATCCTGCCTCCTGTGGGACCACAGTTCCCAGCAGCTCCTTTCATAACAGACACAGTGGGTGGGAAACCAAAGACAGCATGATCAGAAGAGAGGAAAAAGTATGGGAAAAACTAGAGAACAGTGCAGGAACATATTTAAGCTGTGCCATGGACAGCATGTCCAGGCACAGGCAGGATTTTAACCAGCACAAAGTGGGTGGAAGCAGAAGAGGGGGTGCAAGCCCAGGGTTTGGTGAGAAAATGCAGCAGGTGGTCCTGGGAAGACATTCCTGGTACCCTCCTGCACATGCCTGCAGGGAGGAAGACGGGAATTGAGAGTCCTGAGGCCTTTCTGGAAGAGCTTTCCTCCCCTGTGGAGAACAGGAGGGAACATCAGCACAGCCCAGCTGGAGTCTGCAAATTGCCCCATTTAGGCTCTGGTCGTCAAAATTGCTCTTACCCAAAGTACACCCATCAACCTGACAAGCATCACGTTTTTCTCTGGAGGACACACTCCTCCACAGCCTCCAGAGTTTGTGCTTCGTCCCCAAACTCTGCAGGTTTTGTCCCAGAGAAATATGCCTGGTGCTCACCGGGGCACCTTGCTATGATCAAAGCCTTGGGATGTGCCTCTCCATGACCCAAGCACTGCATGGAGCTGGGGTTTCCCCACCACATAGTTATTCTGAGGCACTGCACAGCAAGGACAACCTGATGCCAAACTTTGGAAGAGGCAAAACTGGCTGGAGTTCAGCAGAAACAGGGAATTAAGACACTGAACTAAATCAATGCATCCCAACCCAATCTCTATCCCAAACAGGAATTTCATGCACAGGGAGGGATTTTGACCAGCGTCCCACATTACTTATTAAGCAGAGAGAGCAAAGAGTGCTTTGGCACTGGGCAGAATTCCAGTCTTTACACTCAAGCTCTTGGAAACCCAGAATTATTCAGATGCAGAGGCAATCTCAGCTGCTGGGAAGGAACTCAAATAGCCAAGGACAGAGAGAGTCTGTGCAGGGATGTAGGGAAAGAAAGAAGAGCTGCTGGCTGGGAGCAGGGAGGGGACAATGATCCCATGGATAGAAGGATGGAGAGGAGGAAAAAGGAAGCAGGTCAGGGAAAAACCAAGCATGGCCAGGGCCACTCTTGCTGAAGTGTACCCAACAGTGGGGGCTTGCTTAGGGCTGCAGGACCCACAGGCCCCCTGCAAGAGCCTTCCAGCATTGCCTGGTGTGAGCCACACACCAGGACTGAAAACACCAGAGAGATGCTTGGGGGCTTGGGCAGAGCAAGGACGGAGGAACATGGACTGCAAGATCCACCCGGCCCATTCCAGCCGGGGAAAGATGGAATGCCACGCTCGGAGCTTTCCCCAACACCCAGCTCAGGCTGCTCACTCAAACCTCCTGCTGCCAGGCGCAGCCCTGCACGTCTGGCTTGGAGTGCCACCTGCTGCCAACGGCGCCGCTCCCCAGTCCCTGCGAGGGAACAACAGCAGCACAGAGCAACAAACTTCCTGATCTTACATCAGCTTTCCCCGTCCTTTAACAGCAGCCAAACTCCTGATCCAAAAGGCAACGCTATTTCCCAAGCTGCAGGCGTCCCACGAGTCACAGGCATAGCAGCAGATGCTAATAAAGTACTTTTCTCTTTGCCTTTCATGCAGTTTCTTGCTGGAGCCAGCCTCTCCCCCCAGAGACCACATCCTGAATCTTCTTGTTCATTGATTCTTTATGCTAAATGATGACTCTGCAGTCGAAATAATGTGGCATATTCCAGCTCGCATTTCAGACACCGTGAGACTTTTTAATAACGAGTTGCATGAAAAATTAGGGAGGCTGCAACAAAGAGCTCCGACAGAGGTTTCCAAAGTGACTCACAGCCAGCAGAGCCTCACTTTTCCAAAGCCCAGTGTGAGACAATCTCAAGAGCCCCCGCACTCAGAGAGAGAGGAGTACTCCCCCTCTGGAAAAATAAGGCCTTTTTGAAGAGTATTCTCCAGGGAGAGAATCCCTGCAGGGAGGTTTGGTGGGTAGATTTGGGAATCATGGCTGAGATGGCATCCCATTCCCAGGAGTGCCCGCAGGGATGTTTCACCCCCACAGCTCAGCTGTGCTGCTGAGGCTGCTGCAGGGTGGGAGTCCCCTTGTCCTACAGCCAACCTGGGCTTCCTGCTAGGCACATGGGCTCTGGAATGCTCCAAAACTGGGCCAGCAATGATTTCTGTGGGTTTTGTAAGGAGGCAGCAAACCACAGCAGTAACAGGCAGTAGAGGCTGCTCCAGCCTTGGCTCCCAAAGCACTGTGGCACCCACAGCCACAGGAAACATCACCCATGCACAGGTATCCTGCTCCTCCTAGGGCTGGCTTGCTGCCAACCCTGCAGCTCTCTGCCAGGCTTTGCAGCACGATGGAGGAGGAATTTTTTCAGGCCAACTTTTGGCTGACTGTTTTTGCTTCCTGCCATCCACACAAACAGCTGCCAACATATTTCAAGGGGAAGCAGCAGGCAACATATTCAGTGCAGCCGCCCTGATGGGGATTAATGCCATTCATGCTCAGTCCCAGTAGTGAGCAGTGCTTGGCTGCTGGGTGGGGCATGTGGCTGAAGGATGAGTTTGTTTGCTCTGCTCCCTCTCCCAAGCTCAGCACCCAATTCTTTCTGTATCCTGTGCTGGCTCCCACCTTCATGTCCTCTGTGATAGCCCTCAAGGTCACTCCTAGCCCCAGGAGCTGCAGCATAGCTCCCTGCTCACCCACTCCTAAGGTCTAATTGAGCAGTTCCCCCCACCCAGCCCAGCAGACTTCCCAAAAGAGGTTTTTCCTCCCAAAGAAAGCTGGGAAAGCAAGGCTGAAAGTAAAGGAGCAGCTGGCACGCAGGCAGCTCTTACCACATTCCAGAAGAGAGGGTTGAAGGCGATTGAGAGGACGGCCACTATGAAGCCAGTGTCAGTCACATCCACGTAGCCAAAGAGCCGCACCATGGCTGCCACATCCACCTGTGGAGGAAGGGATGGTTACTGGAGTGCAGGATCCCACAGGGACACTTCACCTCAAACCAAACCCGTCAGCTGCCCCAAGGATAGATGAACCTTTTAATAGCCCCAAGCAACGCGTTGTTACAGCTTGCAAAGTGCTACGTCAGGGTGCAAAGCCCAGAAGAAGGATGGCAGCTTCTCCCAGCTGTGTCCCCAAACCTCAGGGGCACTGGGCTCTCCAGGAGCCCCATGCTCACATCAGTGCCCAGAAGGACACAGGCACTGAGGTGACACTGCTGCTCTGAGGATGAGCAGCAGTCCTCAGCTGACGACTCATGAGTGTTTTAGGACAGGGAGCACCCTTCCGCAGCATCTCAGCATCCCTGGGGACAGAGGACAGTCCCAGGGACGCTGGTCTGTATGGAACCCCCTGGCAATGAACTGGGTCAGCTTCAAACTTGTCTCCCATAAAGTAAGAGTGATGCAAACCCCCTCCATAGCAAGGGAGAATGCATTTGCACTGTAAGGAGCTGCAGAAGAATTTCCTGACTTAATGACAACAATAAAAACTTCTTAAAACTTGTGTTCTCCTTTTAAGAGAGAGAAATTTTTCCCAAGATGGGAAAGAAAGAGATTTTTCCCAAGATGGCTCCCTGACATTGTCAGCATTTCTACGTGCAGTAAGGCATGCTACTTCTCTATCCTCACTCTCTCTCCCTGGTATTTGGATGAAAAACAGCCAGTCTTTCTCTTTTTTTTTTTTTTGGTCAAAACCTTTGAAAACAAAAAACAATATAGCCCATCCCAAGCCCTTCTGTCACTTGAAACAAAACCAAAACAACATTGAGACGTGGAAGGTTTTTGCTTCCCCAACACAGCTGTGTTTGCAAGTCCTTTGGATACCAGGGGACAAGAACGGCTCAAAAAGGTATTGGCTCTGCCTCACCTGCCCAGGAGAGAAATTCCCAATGGCTCCTCACAGGCTCTTGGAAAGAACCAGAGCCACAGTGTCATCACAGAAAGGGGCTGTAAACCCAGCACCTCTCCTAGCCCAGAGAAAAGGCTGTGGGAATAGCTCCCATGCTGGCCCAGGGCACATCCAGTCGCTCCAAGCGCCTCCTGCCCAGCCATGACTGCCCACGGTGCAAAGTGCAGGAGCAAAGACCGTAAAGCCCTGGAGAAAGGGGGGATCCTCACGGGGGGTCTCCACAGCTGCCTTCAAACTACCACTGTCACAGATCCCCCAGGCTCCTACATCCGAGCCCTGGGGACACAGGTGCTGGCAGGGAACAACGGGAACAGCCCTACGGCCTGATCCGGACCTGTCTTCCCCTATTCCCACTCTCCACAGCCTCTCCTCCCCTTCCTTCACTCCCAAGCAGCCCTTCTCCATCAGACCTCGTCCCTTCACACTGTCAAGGCATAACACAAGCAGCTGCTGGCACTGGGGCCGAACTGTCTAATCCTGCTTCAATTGCAATCCCGTGGGACCAGGACAGCTTCTTTCCTCTCGTTTTGTACGGTGCTGAGCACAGTGCTAGCACGGGCTGAACAAAAGCTTCTTGACCTACTAACTCCTGGCAGGCAACATCGTTAACATTGCACTCACCTTCTTTTCTCCAGCTCAACAACCAAATTCGCTGCTGCCAGTGGGAGGCAGATTGGCCTGTGCCTGGCGTGTGCTTTCGGGATAAAAGGGGAGCCCTAATGGGA
>JACBWW010000025.1:6926864-6946488 GCA_020086605.1 Lanius collurio | reverse complement strand
CCCGCGGTGGCGCTGCCGGGAGCCGCGGTCCCGCCTCCCCGGGAGGAGCCGGGCCTGGAGCCGCACCGAGCCCGGGGCCTGCGGGCCGGGGACAGCACTGACCTCGCCGCCGGCCCGGCCGCCTCCGCTGCGGGTGTGAGATCGTGTCGGGCCGCGGCGGCAGGGAGAGCGGCCCCGCGGTCGGGGCTGGACTTCGACCCTGCCCGCTGGAGCAGCGGGAGCGGGCGGGACGGACTCCCCGGGGCCGCACCGGGAGCTGGAGTGCGGCTGGGAGTGGGACAGCCCCGGTGGGAGAGGGGGCGAGAACCGACTGGGTACCGCAGCTGCAGGGGCAGAGACAGGCACTGCCAGCCCTCGCCTGTCCCCTGCCAACTGCCGTGCCTCTCCCCTGCCTGATCCCTGCCCATTCCCTTTTGCACAGAGAAGCTGTGGCTGCCCCATCCTTGGAAGTGTTCCAGGCCAGGCTGAACGGGGCTAGGAGCGACCTGGCCTAGTGCAAGGTGTCCCAGCCCATGGCTGGGGGTGGAATGAGATGGTCTTTAAGGTCTCTTCCAACCGAAGGGAATCATTCAGTGATTCCATGATTCTGTAATCCCTGCCCATTCCCTGCCCTGTCCCAGTTCAGTGCTCACACCAGGGCCAGGAGCTGGAAAGCAGCTCCAATGGCTCCCTGGCACAGGAAATTAAATGTCTCTTGACCAATATTACTCATTCAAGGGCAAAACATAAAGCCATCAAGTCTAAATGTGTTTTAAGGAAAATTCATTGCAGCCTTCTCCTTTCAGCCAGTGCAGTATATTTTTTATTGCTGTTATTATTACTACTCATGTTGTTTCTTTTCTTCAGTTCTCTCTACAATGTTTTTGGTTGGTGTACCTCATGGGCTGCAGTCCTGGACCTGCCAGGAATATCGGGCAGTATCATCCTTGTAGACCCCTGAGGGTCTCTTCTTTTGCAGATCCTGCTTTGCGAGGAAATAAATCTTCAGAAAGGAATTTGGTGTGAATGAGCTGCAAGTGTCCCTCCCAGAGGTCTCATAGGAGCAGGGAAGAGACAGGATATCCGAGTACTCATGTCCTGGCAGGCACCAAAAGTGTGCATGAGTGATAGCTCACTTGAAGGCCTCCCAGGAAAATGGCATCCTTGGAGGATACACTTCAGCAGGCCCCAGGGATCCCAGTTTGGTTCCATGGGAAGCCAGCTTTCCATAGCTCTGCTGCAAACCCCTTGGTGCACCAGCACATCCCCACCTCCCCACCTGCACCATCAGCTCCGGCACTCAGGGTGCTCAAGGAGCCCAAGGAGCATTCACGGTGTGAACTGGGCTGGCTGGGGGTGAGGCACACACCGAGGCACTGTGGGTGGGAGCAGCATTCCCTATGGATGATCTCCAGCTGCTTCCGACCTCTTCTCCCCCGCGCTGGATAATTTCGCTGTGCCAAGTGTGTAATTATCGGCTCTGCCATCTCCCGGGCTGGGCCTCGAGAGCAGGTGGGAGGATGTTTGTTCTGAGTCCCACCAGCTGGGTGCTGGGAGCCACAGGAAGGCTGATAGGGAAGTGCTGGTGGTTGGATGTGTGAGGTGCTAATGTCCCTCTCCAGGAGGGAATTAGCAGGGAGAAACCTCCAAACTGTCCTCCTGGCTGCAAGGGGAGGGTGTCCTGGTGATGCCAGCACTGCCAGCTGGGAAAGGACAAGAATGTCATAGCACAGTGGGAGGAGGAATGGGTCTGACTAAGGGATGGATGGTGAGAAGATGCAGAGGGGTGAACTGTCTTGCTAGCTCCTTATTCAAGGTCAGCAGAGCTGGGCTGTCATGGACATGTCTGTCACCCCAGTGAAGGCACATGCTGCAGGACCCAGTGTCCTGCCACCAGGTCAGTTTAGGGTAGTGAATCACACTTGAGCCTCCATGTCATTTCCACTGCCAGATTCCCTCTCCATGGAAGTTTTTCCATGTAAGAGGGAAAGAAGATGTTTTGGGGTCCCTCTGTGCTGGCCTTCATCCCACCTTGGACACATCTGTGAAGGAGACAAAGAGGGCTTTCTGCAAAGGTTGGATTTTGTTCCCCATTCCTCCCCTTCTCCCCATGGCATGCCTTTTATCCAGCTCTCCCTTTCTGAGCACTGAGCTCAGGAAGAGGACATTGCCCTCAGCTTTCTCAAGTCCCTTCTCAGCATGAACTCCCTCACTATCTTTTGAAATCCCACCACGGTCCCAAGAGGCCCCTGATGGATAGGGAGTTGCATCATGGTGAAGGATGCTGAATGTGTGTTAGCAGGACACTGTGGCTTGGCATGATGCACTTTGTTCAGGAGCATTTCAAATTTCAAACACAACTCTGGAAATTCCCAACACGTGGAAATCTAGGGCAGGGAGTGCTGTTGGGTGGTTTTCCTTTAGAAATGGGACACTGGTTGGGAAATGGAAGTCCAGTAACTTCAGCACAGAGGGACAGCTCTCCTTGCAAGACCAGGAAAAAGTTTCCAGGCCAAATGATAGGTTCCCTTGCTGGAAAAATAAAAGTCTTGTTCAGATTCCTTTTTGTCTGTATCCCGGTGTCGTGGTCCCCATGTTCAAACCTGCCCTGAAATAAAGCTGATTCCTGTGGGTCTAGCCCTTGCAAACCTGCAAGGGCCTGTGCTGATGGGTCATGGAGATCAAGGACAGAGCATTGAAACGTGTGGTGAAGAGCAACAAATAATGCTGGAGCACAGAGCCGAAACCCTGGGGAGAAGCAGCAGAATTGCGGCTACTTCTGTGTCCTCCATCAGATAATGCACTGTCACCAGCGGTGTGATACTGCAATCTAGACCTGCAATCCTGATGGAAATCCTCTAGTGTTTGTGCTGGAGGTTAGTTCTATTTATTTTCTGATGAATGATTTACTCGAGTAATTGGCACACAGCTCCCCTATTACAGATCATAAAGAATTAATCACGAGATTTTCAATGCTCCCCTATCAATTTTATTAGGCTTGATTGAGCGCGGTGGATTGGGAGCATATGGTATGTGAGGCAGACTCTGCTCCCAGTTACACTCTGGTTATGCTGAGGACTTGCTCAGCTGCTGATCCCTGTAAATCCAGAGAGACAGCTGCTCCTTTCCTCCTTTCCATGCCCTCAATGTTCCTTGAGTTCCCTTAAATACCCAGGGATACAGAGAACAACCAACACCACCTCCACGTACCTAAATTCTCCAAAAGCCTCAGATGCTCCCAAACTGGAAGCCAAGCTGGGTAGAGGATGCTCTGCTTCCAGCTCGTCCATGTATCAGCATGAGCCAGAAACTGGAGCCAAATACTTGGGAGCTTAGGATCTGCCCCTGCGAAGGGGACGTGTCACGGCGTGGGAGGATTGTCACTGATGAAAGCTGAGGATGCCTGTGTTGGCGTCAGGGAGTCCTGCCAGCCAGGTTTGCCCATGGGAGATACTTTCTTGGAAGAACTAGCAAAAAGAAGTCCTAACACCTGCAGGAGCAGGATGACACATCTCTGCCCCAAACCAGCAGCACAGCATGACTCCCTGGAGCAGAAACCTTTTTAAAAGCCACATCTGCATGGTTCTCCTCATGTAGAAAACCAGGAAAACCTTCCATGGGGAAGGCTCACAGTCCTTCCCTTGCTTTTTGCCTGTGGGTGTAGTTACCATGCAGAGTTGTGATTTCAGGGAAGGGGATGGTGCGGGACCCTGCTCCAGCCTGTGGGCAATGCTCACCTCAGTGAGACTGCTCCCAGTAACTACACCAGTTTCTCCATAGGTATTACAGGAGGGAATGGGAACTTCGGGAGTAGATGGAGCTTGGATAAGCCCAGTTTATCCTGAACTAGGCTTGCAAAGCAGCCAGTCTGGCTGAGCTTCAACCCCCATCCCCATCTGCTGCCTCGAGCAGCTGCATTGAAGGGCACTGAGAAGTTATTGCCAGTAACTGCTGGCAGGAGCCAGTGAGGAATCCTCCCTCTGGGAGAGCTGACCTGGGGATGCAGCAGGAATGCAGCAGAGGACAGAGCAGAATCTGGCTGTTACAGTCAGAACATTTTGTATACACACGGTTGTGGTTCAGGAGCAGCACGAGCAGGACTTTGCACAGGGGTCTTGCCCAGCCCGTGCCTAATCGATGGGGCTGCCTCTTCTCTGCCCTGCCTCTGCTGCCTGCACCTGAACCAGCTCTCCAAGGCCTTGTCATGTCCACGCTTCTGGGTGGACACCCCTCACAAAGCCCCCAGGCTCTAGGAATTTCACACTCCCGGTGCACCTCATATCGAAGCTGGGTCTCACCCAGGTGCTCTGCCCTGGCACAACCACAGCTTGCATTTCTTTGAGCCAGGGCATTGTGCCCTCATCACGCATCCGTGGGGAGAAGCACAGAGGGAAGAGGCAGACACGTAGAGGCATAAAGGTGCATTTTTCCAGCCTCAGCATTTCCAAGGAGCTCCAGTGCCCCTCAGAGCCACACGTGTGATGGGTTCAGTGGGAAGGAGCAGCTCCCTCCAGAGGAAGCCATCCTGTCAGAGGAGCTTCCCGACATCTGCACTCTGAGCCTTGTGGAGATAACATTTAGGGAAGGATTCACACAGCTTCCCTGCTCCCCGAGGCCGCGTTCATCACCAGCATGCCTCTAATGAAGCGGAGGCTTTGCTTTCTGGGATCAATGAATCCACCGATCGTGACCTGTCTGCTAAATGGGAAATCAGGTCTCTCCCTCCCCAAACTCGTCTGAGCTGGGCTCAAACAGCAGGTTCTGTCCCCAGGGTTACTGTGTCGCTTAATTGCAAAGCCCATGTCTGATTAGAGAGCAGCAGTGAGGGTGTGCAGAGTTACCACAGAGCAGTGGCTGCCTCCCCAGCCTGGGAGATGGCTGTAAAGAAGGAGGACATTTTGAGGCTCCAGGTGGGTGGAAATCCCCCAGATTTCCCTTTTCCAAAAGGTCCTGACTCTGCACAGCTGCCTGGAGGGTTTACTGCCAATCTGCTCTCCCTCAAAACCCTAAATCCCTCCAAAGCATTTTTCGTGGGGACAGATGCTTTAAGAGAAGATGAGGCTTCCCAAAGCAGAAGGCAGCTGAAAAGGTCACTGCTACCATGTTCCCTGGCCACAGGCATGTCCCATGACAGAGGTGGAAACAACCCCCGTTGCCCCAGGGTCGATCCAAAGAGGCTGAGCAGCTTTCCCTAATTCTTCCTGCACCTCCAGGTTCTTTCTGCCCCTGCACACCACCCTGTGCACCCCCAGTGCCTTTGCCTGTAAGGTGCAAAGGGCTGAAGCAGCCTCCAAAAAAATTCCCTGCACATCAGCAGCCCAGGGTAAGGTGCATTGCTCCAGACACCCTAATTGCTAATTAGGGTGCCCCCATTTAGCAGAGCCATCCAGATGCCCAATGCTCACTGTAGCCTTGAGGAAGGATGGGATGGATCCATCGCATGGAGGGGGCTGAGTCACAGCACTGAGCATTCCCTCCATGGCTATCTCTCATCCCTCACTCTGCTGGCACCTGGCTTTTCCCAGGCAATCAGCCTTGCTCTCTAATGTGACCCCCAGGAGGGACGTGGGGAGAAAAAGCTCTCATTGAGTACTTGGCAGGGAAAAAAAAGCCTGGAAGTGGAGGCTGCTTCGTGCCAGGTGTGATGGCCTCTACAGCAGGTGTCTGATCCCAGTGCTCAGTGCCACAGAGGGCTGGGCTCAGGGCCTTTTCAGAGCATCAGCCTTCCCCTGAGTGGTTTCTAAAAGCTGTGGGGATGTGCTCTGCCCCCAGGCTGAGTCCACATGGAAGACTCCTGGGGAAGGGCTGACTGCAAGTCAGGGACACAAACATATGTTTGTGGGGGCCAGGAAGAGGCTCCATGGGGACACGCAGGTCTATCCTGAGGAACCACAGAGCCAGCTATAAATACCTCCTCAGAGCATCACTCCCCCTCCGCTTTGATGTTTTCCTGCTATTTACTTCAAACCCACTCCCGCTGCTGTTATTTTTATCTTATCTCTTCTTTCCCTCCTGCTTTTGCGTCTGTTTACGAGCTGCATCACAGAAGTGTTTCAAAAGGAAGATGGAAAGATGGTCAGAGACCCTGGGAAGAAGGTCAGGGACCTCAGGAAGAAGGCTGGGGACCGTGGAAAGAAGGTTGGGGACCTCAGGAGGGCAGAGGCTCTCCAGCTGCCAGCACTCTGCTCTCCAGCAGCACTTGATGGGCAAGGCAGAGTGTCCCTATGGGACTGATGTGGTGGGTGACCCAAAGTACTCCCCACTGTATGGATGGAGCAAATGGGGTCTCCTGCTGCTCTCCAGCAGCCCACATCTGTCAAATTTGCAGGAAATTGGTCTCCCTGTGATGCCAAACCCCTGCCAGAGCCAGAGGAATCCAGGCAAGCGGCTCAGAAATTAATGAAAGCGGAGGCCATGTGAGTAGTCAGACAGATGAGCTTAATTCCCTTAAATGAATTAAAAATACATCACTCCTCACCACTGTGAGCCCAGAGCCACAGCAGCAGGAGGAGAGTGTGAGCTGTGAGTGCCTTGGGCCTTGGACCCCCCCAAACTGAGTAACTGGGATTTCTACCATGATCTTCCTGTAGGCAGACTGGGAGTTGGGTGCCTTTACTGGGTGATGATTCAACTCATTTCAACAAAAAGAAACTACGGGAGCCAACTTTTTGCTTCTCTTCTTTCACCTTTTCAGCCCAAACTGATCTTTGATTGTATAAAATGGCATGAAGCAGAAGTTCTGGAGTTTCCCCACCTAAGCCAAAGCAGACTGTTTACCTTGTTTCAGGTTTAAGATGTTTAATCCCTTTAGTGCTAAAGAAAGATGCTGTCCCTGTTCCCTCTTTCATGCAACTCCCCACACCCACGTGGAAGCACCAAACTCCACACATTCCCTTTGCCAGGGTGCCTGCCTGTAGCATTGCCCACGTGCCAAGAATTGGGGTGTTTTTGCAGATTCCCATAAAAAAGGGAAGCGGCTGGGATGTGGGTCACTGCCCAGGCAGGGGTGCGGGGGCTCCCTGCCAGCCCTGTCTGTTGGGATGGATGTTTTCTGCTGTAGTTTGTTTCTGCTGGTGAAGAGCCCCTGGGACCCTGTTTGGACATCAGCTAACAGGGAGAAATTGAATCCAAAGGTCAGAGAGGGAAGGGGGAGAGGCTGGAGTGAAGCTGGGAGCATGGGGTGGACCCAGCACCCACTGGCCACAACCCCACAGCAGAGTGTGGGGTGTGGGAGGAGAACAGCCCCACTGGAAGTGTGGCTGGAGCAGGAATGAGGCTTTAGCAGCAGATGGGTTTAGTGGGGGCTGCCATAAATTCTGCAATATGGGGAAAACTTTAAATCCCAACAGGCTGCTCCTCTCCAAGGTCTGCTCCAGCCCAGACAGACAGGCATCCAGGGCAGCCTCCTGGCCTGGATTGCATGGGAGGTCATGGCCATCCCTGTGGGATCCGTGAACTGGAGCCCAGTGAGGGTGGACACCGGGTGATGGAAAACTACACTGGGGGCTGCTGGTGGCTCCATGCCAGGGCGTGGGGACCCTCCATGGGGGCTCCCTCCCCCCTGGCAAGAATGCTTCAATGGAAAGCAGCTGCCCTGGGCTGGGAAAGTCCTGAGTCACTCTGCAGATGGGCTGCCCCCGTAGCACCAAAGACCCCACTGCTGGCACTGACCCTGGTATTCAGTTTGCCTCTCCTCATACCCTGGTGCTGGACCATGTCTGGCTTTGCTCTGGGGTCAGTGTTGGGCTGAAAACAAACCTTAGCTGCAAGGAGAGCGGCCATGTCCCAAAGCTGATAGGGACACACAGGACAACCCTGGCTGGGGAGAGAAATTCCCTCCATCCCCTTGAGCTCTTCTTAAAGCCAGGCCTGGCAGCGTGTCCTCCCAAGTGGGTGCTCAGTGGGGATGGGTGCTCCCCTGACCAGCAGGGGCAGAGACAGGATCCAGCCACTTTGCAGCACATCAGTGCAGGACCTAAGAGTGCAGAGGGTTCAGAGATGGAGCTTGGGGCTGCAGTAGCTGTCAAGGAGAATCTTGGGATTCCATGATCAGCCCCAAACCTGTCCCTGCTGAGTACTGGTGCAGGGAAGCTGCCTGCAATCCATCACCTCTCGTGGAGAGGAAAATAGGCTTGGGGGCATGCAGTATGGGTCCAGGGCACGCTCTCTCTGCTTGGCTAAAATGACACTAATTAAGCCCCTTGCAGTGTGTAAAAGCTATTCCTACAGGGCAGACAATTAACCTTGAAACTTGGCTTTTAGTGCTTGGAGGGGAGCAAATTTTTCATCCTGTTATTTCCCTGTGCTATTAAGCTAATCCTGGAGACCGTGAGGGAGAAGCCGTGTGACATGTCTGCAGCTCCCAGCCTTGCCAGGAGCACAGTGTGTGGCCAGCAGCCTCCTGCTCCATCCCTCCATCATGCTCATATTTTCACTCACAGTCCCCAACAGCATCATCAGCGCTGGGGAAGGCCGGGAACGAGGGATGTGACCAAGGGCACACGGCACATGTGGCATTACATGATTATTATGGCCAGAAGTAAATCCAGCCTCCTCAGAGTGTGCTAGACACAGTGCCAGCCTGGCCTTGACTTTTCAGGGAGTTCCCTTGGAGGGACAGCATGTCCCCGGCTCTCCAAGGCTGTGGCTGCTGGTGTGGCATTTCCCTGGCCCAAGCTCTGTGTGAGACGAACCACTGAAGTTTTGTCTTCAGAGGAGAAAAGGAAGGATGAGAGAGGTGAAAAAAGGGGGAAGACTTCATCTGTGAAGGTCAAACCCTGCTGTGGGGCTGGGGATGTCCCCAGGATGCCCTGTGTCCTCCCCAGAGTTCACAGTTTCTCTCCCCACAAGCTCCCCTCCCACCCCCCAAACACAGACAGTTACAGTGCTGAGCTCGGTGACACTGGGGAGAGGAGCTGGTGGCTTCATCTGATCCTGCTACCAGCAGAGGGGAGGGAAAAGGGAGGATGGATAACCCACAAAACCCTCTCCATGGGCTGCCAAACAAGCACCAGCACACATGACATATTTAAGCACTAAAAAACCAATCTCGGGACATTTGTTACAGCAAGCTGCAAAAAGGAACTGAAATGTTAAAAAGTCCCCCAGGAAGAGAGCACTGGAGGGGCCCTGTGAGGTGAGTGGTGGTGGGAACAGAGGGGCTTGTGGGTCCCCCCACTGCAGGAATAGGGATGGAACATCGTGGTGATGGTGCTGCCAAAAAGCAAGGGAAGGTGTAGAAGCAATGGTGCCATGAATGCATAAACCAGCCTTTGGGTGCCCAGAAAATATGGGAGAGGCATCCTCCAGAGAGATTTTCCTTGTCTTCAGCAACCCCTTCCCACTGGTGGGATCTGCTGACCCTCACACCAAGCTGAGCGTTGGCTGCTCTGAGCCTCACCCCAAAAGAGCAGTGCACCTCCTACCTGAGCACTCCCTTGAGAGCTTTTTCCAGCTCTAATTGGCCTTTCCATGGAAGCAAGAGAGGCTGCAGCACCCCTTGAGGAGCCATTTTCCATGTGGGAGCTGTTTTTCTGCAATGGCCTGGTTTTAAACTGCTTTCCTCTTTTTTTCTTGAGGGGGTGGTACATTATGGAGGCTGGAAGGGAGAGCTGTGCTGTAAAAGCCAGTCTGCTGCTAAAGCTGTTGAAAAAAATGATGCTGCAAAGTGCCTTTGCAGTTGTTTAGTCATTTGTTAGCCTGGCTGAGGGGTGATTTGTGTGGCCAAGCACCAGCTGCAGAACATCATGTAGGGCAAAATGCCCTGAGTGTGTGCAGAGACCAAAGGAAGGAGGATGAGAGAGTAGTGAGAGATTCTTTTCTTTCTAGGTGATGTTTTTGGCTTGTCTGCTTCACTCTCCCTTTTACAAAATGATGCTCATCTTCACCGGGGCTCCCATGGAGGTAAATTCAGCTCTCGTTACCTCTCAGCTCTTCCCTCCTCAGGAACCATGCCCATGGAAGTCACTTTTCCTGCAGCCCTGTTGTTTCTCACATTAGCTTTAATAAAAAAAGAGAGTAGGTGCCTGGGGTAGCAGATGGGACTGGCTTTTCCTGCCTGCTGTAAATCACAGAGGAGGTTTTGCCTTCCCGGGATGAAGCCATGCTCTTGGAGCACTGATCCTGCCAGAGTCAGCCATGGAACGACAGCACAGATGGCTGCCAGTGCCACCACTGCTCCTCACTGCATCCCTCTCTCCGGGAGGAGAAGACAAACCAACCTCCTGCACCTCTCCTGCAGAAGTGGCGAGGCCCTAATGGGATTTCTAAATCACAGCTGAGCTTCGGACCATCTTTCTGCCAGCATAAATCAGCCAGCTGGAATCACCAGTGCTGTGCTGATTTATGCCAGGGAGGTGTGGGGGGAGATGCTGGAGGGTTCATCTGAGTGTCCCTGTCCTCTGAGTGGTGGCAGGAGGCCACAAATCATCTGGCAACCATGGAAATAACTCAGCAGCCTGAGAGTGGGCATGGGGGTGAGACATACGAGCCCAAAGGGTTTTCAAAGTGGGTGTGGGAATGAGTTTCAAAATGTAGAATAGAATAGAACAGAACTGTGTCAGCTGGAAAGGACCTACAGTGATCCTCTGCCTGACCACTTCAGGGTCCCACTGCCTGAACACTTCAGGGCTGACCAAATGCTAAAGTATATTATTAAAAGCATTTTCCAAATGCTTCTTGATCACTGACAGGCTTGGGAGATTGAAGAAAGGAAACCTGTTCTAGGGTTTGACCACTCTCTCTAGAAAGAAAGAATTTAAAATATCCAGTCTAATGCCCTCCCCCTCCCAGCACAACTTTGCACCATTCAGAGGCTGGCCTTCATGATCCTGGAGACCTTTTCCAGCCTTAATGATTCTATGATTCATTCCCACACATCACATCACTTGGTCCCAGGGAGAAGAGCACTCCTTGGAGACCTCCCAGGCCTGCTGGAGGCTGGGTTTCTCCAGGATTTTGGGGTGTTTCTTGTTTATCTAACAGGAGAAGGAGCCTTCTGGAGCGTGGACGGTGCAGGATGGGGCTGTTTGCATCGGGCGGATGGTTCCGAGCTGCTGGTTGCTCCAGAATTGGAAGGGCTAAATGTGGAGTGGAACTCATGCCAGCAGACTCAGCTGTGATAAACCCGGCGTGAGCGCTGGGCTGTGACAAAGCAGCGGCACCGAGGGGCTCACACGTGAGCTGGCGGCCGGCGAGCTGGGACGGGCTTTATCGGGATTCGCAGCTGCGGAGTGGCCGCGCCAGCTCCGGGGAGCGGAGCTGGATGGGACCCGGGAGCTGCCAAGAGCCACCGCGTCCTTGGCTGACCATCAGCTGTACCTGTCCCCAGCCCGGGGGAAAAATAGCACCTGCAGCCCTTCAGGTTGCACGTACCCCTGTTGGGGGGCGCATAAAGTACAGCCTGCTCTGTCTCACTGAAAGAGGGCTGAGTTAGGTTAGATAAAAGGGAGGTGTTTTTACAGTGATGGTGGTAGAACAGTGGCATAGGTTGCCCAGAGAATCTGTGGATGCCCCAGCCCTGCAAACACGCATGGTAAGGTTGGACGGGGCTCTGAGCAATCTTATCTACTTAGAGATGTCCCTGCTCATTGCAGGGGGTTGGAGTATGTGACCTTTTAAAGGTCCTTTCCAATCCAAACCAGTCTAACATTCTATTTTATAAAGTCCATGCAGGGCTGTACTGCCTGCTCGTGCTGAGTTGGGTTGGGGCTGGGGAGATCCTGACCTCACACAGCGTTTTGTGCCCTGATGGTGCAGGGCAGGCTGTGGGACCAGCTCAGTGTGGGACTGAGCGTTCCTGCTCTGCACAGGGATATCTTGGCAAACTGGGTGCGATTCCCAAGGTTAAAATTTGTCATCGTGCCAAGGACAATGCCTGGGAGGGAGCAGGGCCTGCCCCGTGTCATGCTGCCTGTCTCTTTGATCTCCCACGCTGGTTTGAACTGCTGCCTTCCACCAGAACACCCATGATGGTCATTTGACCTATTTTTATTTTACTTTCCCTCCATCCTGTGCTGCAGAAAATCCAGAGCAGCCTTTCCCTGAAGTGTCAGCACTTTATCCAGCACAAGTCCCAACGTGCTTCCATAATCACAGATATGCACACAAGCAGGATTCAGCTCCCAGGACTCATTTCTATCCCTTGGCTTCTTGATAGCACTGCAAATCCCCACGGTGAGTTCCTGGGTCATAGCAATACCTGCAGCAGAAATACCTCCTTGCTTTAAGCAGCACGTTTTTATCCCAAGACAGTGTTTGTTTAGTGGATTGTGATTCTAATTCAGCAGATGGTACCAACAGCTGCCAACCCCGTGCCTTATCTCCCTCCTAGCAGGCAGCACTGACCCGACCTGACCCTGTGCAGGGCTCAGCCTGGCACCCAGGGCTGTGGGGGTGAGCATGTCCCCTGGCAGGACCCTCAGAGTGGTTTGCACCAGGCAGGTCTCAGCCAGGTTGAGAGTCCGGGGAGCCAGAGACCGCTGTAACCCCTCCCCGAGGAGGCTGTAGCCTTCCACGAGGACGCTGAAAGCCCCCCTGAGGATGCTGAAGCCCCCTCTGAAGATGCTGAAGCTCCCCCTGAGGATGCTGAAGCCCCCCCTGAGGATGCTGCTGCCCAGACTCCCCTGCCCGGGCGCTGCCAGGGGCTGCCCCAAAGCCGGGCAGAGGCTGCCACTTAGTGTTGGAAGGGAGCACGGCTGCTGCAGGGAGCTGGCAGAGCGATGCGGTTGGGGACAGGCCACTCCTACGCTCCTTGGAAGGTCCCCAGGCTCCTGCTCAGCCCCCGGGGTGCCTGAACACCCCTGGGTGCGGGTGGTCCCATCTAATGATGGCTCTGCTGATAACTGCTAATGGGGCTGATGGGGCTCATGCTCAGCTATCCCCTGTTTGTTCCCTTGGGGTGCTGGCAGAGGTCACCCCCACCAGCCCTGCACCCCCAGACAGCTGATGAAGGTCCTCACCCCTGCCCAGGCACAGCCCAAATCAGCCGCACTGCGATATCCAACACAGAACCACAGAATGATTTGGGTTGGAAGGGACCTTCAAGTCCACTCAGTTCCACCCTCCTGCCACTAGATGAGGGTGCTCCAAGCCCTGTCCAGTCTGGCCTTGGAAACTTCCAGGAATGGGACAGCCATAGCTTCTCTGGGCAACCTGTGTTCTAAGGTCTCCCAGGAGCCTTCTGCTCCAGCAGCCCTCCTGGATGTGTTACTATTTAAATAATATGACTTAGACACCTTTTTCCTAGAGAATGTGGCACCAAGGCACCCAGGGGATGCAGGATCCTGCTGTTGTCCCCTGACTTTACAGTGGTTCAATGAGAAACAAGCCCTTCAACCAGCTCCTGGCGTCTCCTGGTTGCCAGAGCAGAGCTCAAGGCCCCTTGGCCATCTGGGGAAACTGAGGCAGGGTACAGCCAAGCAGGACTGGGTGACCCTAGGCAGCTCCCACCGCCCCCAGGCATTCCGGCTGCTGTCATCTCCTGCTCCTTCCCCTCATTACAGCCTGATTCCCTGGAGACAGCGGCGGCAGAGCGTCCTTCCTGGTGATGTTATATTAGCTTAATAGCATTTTTCCACTCCATTTGAGAGGGGAATTTACAATGATCTCCGATTAGGACTGCCTTAGGAATGTCTCTGATTAGCACCATCCGCTCACCGGCCACCCAGGCTCACCCTGCCCCACTCCACGTCCTAGGGCTGCAGGTGCCAGCTGGCCTCTGGCCACTCATCACCCCACAGTGCAAAAGCTTCTCTGGGCAACCTGTGCCAGCACCTCAACACCCTCACAGGGAGGAATTTCTTCCCAATATCCCATCTAACCCTGCCCTCTCAGTTTGAAGCCATTCCCCCTTGTTCTGTCACTCCAACCCTTGTCCAAAGTCCCTCTCCAGCTCTCCTGGAGTGCCTTTAGGCCCTGGAAGGGTCACCTTCTCTTCTCCAGGCTGAACACCCCCAGCTCTCTCATCCTGTTGCCAGAGCAGAGATGCTCCAACCCTTGAAGCACCCCCATGGTCTCCTCTGGACTTGCTCCAGCAGCTCCACATCCTGGGCCCCAGAGCTGGAGGCAGCACCACTGGAGGAGTCTCACCTGAGCAGAACAGAGGGGGAGAATCCCTCTGCTTGACCTGCTGCATCCCAGGACACAGAATGGCACCCAGGAACAGATCCTGCCATCCCTCTTGCAGCCCTGCTTGCAGGCTCCTGGCAGCCCAGGGGAAGTCCCCCATGGGGGCAAGCAGTCCTTCACTGCCAGTAGCCCCATCCCTGGCAGCCCCTGCCCTCCGGAGCACTGGGGACTGCTCAGCGCTGGCCCCCTTCTCACCCTGAGCTGCCACTGCTCTTCCCTCTCCTCTGCCACAGACGGTTCTGGGATCACTTACCAATTAGTGTGGCCTGCTCATTAAAGCTCATTATCTGCCAGTGTGAACTTGGATGGGATTGTGTGGGCTTGGCGGGGGATCAAAATCTTCCTTTTTTTCCAATTGCATCCCGCTCAGCCCCCACGCTCTGGGAACAGCCCCACGGCTGCACCAGAAGGCTGGGGGGATACAGTGCTGCCTTTTAGAGGGAAAAAAAAGTGCCCAACAAATTAAGTCGAGTCCTCCACACAGCGGAGACCGGTTGCTGCTCCACACAGATGCTGGGATGGAGCGGGATGACGCCTGGATCACTGTCTTCCATGGCTTTCCAGGAATCTGGGGATGCATGGGGAGGGAAATGGCAGGACTTTTTGTCCACTGTGGGATAACTAGCTCAGCCCGGCTCCAGGATACAGAGCTGGCAGTGACAGGAAATATCAGCTGCCAAACACAGAAATTAGGTTTCTTCTCCATGTGGTACATTGCTGGGAGGGGCTGGGAGCAGAGGTGTCTTGGTTATTTCCTGCTTTTAAGTGCAAGGATAGAGGGGAAAACACATATCTGACAAAAACAGTCTTCTCCCACTGCTTTGCTGGGTGTTTGAGTTTAACAGGTGCCAGAAAAACCCAACAGATCTCACGGCTTGGATGGAATCACCTCCACTCATGGAAGGAGATTTTGCTTCTGGGCTGTGATCTGAGCTGGAGGGCAAAACCCTACACTTCCCTCTTGCCCCGTTGCATCCCGAGCCATCTGTGTGGGACTGGCTCTGCTGCCACCACACACACCCCAGCCTATGCCTGGCTCTGGGACACTGGTGCTTGGGGAGGGGGGGGTGACATGGACCCAGATCCTTGGGCAGGGATGGGAGTGTTGCTTTGCAGCCACAGGGGCTGGTCCTGGGTGTCCTGCAGCTACAAGGCAAACGAGCCAAACTCTTTCTGTGCTGGGAAAATCAATCCCAAATGCAGCCTGGTTTCATAAGAACCAGGAGCATGGGAGTGGGAGCTGTGTCTTTCCCAGTGCCTCCTTCCCCTCTTTCCCAAAGCTGTCCTTCCCCAGGGACACACCAGGTCTGGCTTTCATTAGCATATGAGCCTGTTTTGGTGAATGGCTCTTGTCAATATTGATCAAATTCCATCTTCCCATGTGCAGACAAATCCTCCTGCAGTCCCTTCAGCGCTACCATCCTAAAATAACTCAGTAACAAGGCATGGTTTAACCCTTCCCTTCTCCTCCAAAAAAAAAGCCCCTAAGGTGAAATCACCCGCTAACTACTCCTTTGTTCATCTCCCTGCATGGAACCACCCAGTAACAAGACAAAAATCCACCAGCCAGTGGAAAGCAGCTGGTCTAAGTTCAAGCCAAAGAGCCTCAGCTTGCGCAAGCCAGGGTTTTAGCACAGGCCAAGCTGGGAAGGCTGCGCCTACATCATTAACAAAATCCCCAGCAAATGCTCCCCGTGGCATCCAACCAGCTCTCCAGGGCTGCAAATTGTGCCCAGGAGCGTATTTTTCCTCAGCTCCTCCTTGCCAGGGTGCCTTTCACCGCAGACATCCCTCTGCCTGCATCCCACGCTGCCCTGGATTAACCGCCTCTTTTATTGCTGCCAATTACTGGCAGCAAAGCTGCCTCGGGGATGGAGGATGTGAGATGGGTTACACCTTCCCGGCCTTAATGACGTGAGGATTTGCAGGCTGGAGCAGCAGCCTCGGCTCCCCATGGAGCAGGGGATCAGCACACAGCCCCCCACACTGCTTCCCTGCGTGTCCTCTGCACCCCACTGCTGGAAGCTGCACCGGGTATTGTGGGGACAGCTGTATCCCCGACCTCTGGCATGGTTCATGGGGTGGGGAGGTGGATGGATCAGGGGATGGGAATGTGATGCCCATCCCTGGTGACCCAGAGCTTCCCGCGTGGGTGGGAGTGGAGGCAGCGCCGGGCTGCAGGCAGCAGACCACACTCGACTGCTGCTGAATGCTCTGAGGCTTCACACTGTGAGAAGAATGAGCAGATAATAGGATTTTCCATCTCTTCAAAGGGCGCTCGAGCCAGGCCCCGGCGCTGTGCGGAGCCCTGGGAAGAGCCGCCAGGAAGATCCCACACCTCCCAGCCGGCGCCGCAGCCACAGGGATGCTCCCAGCTGCAGAGCAGTCGGCAGTGTGCAAATGGGGACTGGGAATCCGGATTCTGGGAGGGTAGAATGCTGGAAAGCACCACGGGGACTATCACAGTGATACCCAGCAAGGCGAGGCGAGAGGAGGTGAAACGGTGGTGATGCCACATAGGGAATCGGGGGAAGGTTCATCTGTCCTGACATGGCGTGTTTCTCATAGAATCATAGAATGCTTTGGGTTAGAAGGGACCCCAAATCTCATTCCACCCCCTGCCATGGACAGGGACACCTTCTACTATCTCAGGTTGCTCCCAGCCTCATCCAGCCTGGCTTTGAACGCTTCCAGGGATGTGGCATCCACAGCTTCTCTGGGCATCTGCCAGTGCCTCACCACCCTCACAGGGAAGAATTCCTTGTTAATATCCAATCTAAACCTCCTCTCTTTCAGCTTATAGCCAGGAACAGCTGCTGTGCTGCAGAAGCGAGCAGGAGAGCAGACACTGAGCTTTCCACTTGGTGCTTGCAGCAGCCAGGGCACGCACACATCGCCATGCCAAGGGCATGGCACACTCACACCTCTCTGGGCACACACTGGCACCAGCCTGGGGCAGAGCAGCTGCCCCCGGCCAGCCCTTGGTCTCTCGGTCCCCGACCACTGCACAGGGGCAGCTGAGGGACCATCTGGAGCCTCATTTGAAGAGCTCCCACGTCCCCGCGTCCCCGCTCCATTTCTCCTCGGATGGCTTATCAGCAGTGACTTTCCCGACAGCAATCGATAGAAAACATTTTATCACCTTCCCAGGCGGCAGGATCCGTGGAGTGGGTCTGATTTCTGTTTCTATGGTGACATCTTCCGGGCTTGTGAAAGATTTTGCCTTTCTTGGTTGTTGTTGGGTGGTGGAGACGGGAGGGGGGAGGGGGGGGCGGAGGGGGGCTGGTGCTATATTTTTTGTTGTAGGTTTTGCTTCTTTTATTATTGTTTTTTTCCTTTTTTTTTTTTTTAATACCATTTTCAGCACACCAAGGAAGCCGCCAGCCAGCCAAACGCAATGCTTGCAGCATACCCACAGCAATGCTGCTCGCTGGGAGGGGCCCCAGGGCAGCTTTCATCCCCAAAATGCCTCTGAAACCTATTGAGGCTCGAACTGGGGCTGTCTTACTCCTTCCCTCACCCCCGTCCCCCCTCCCACCCCTCCAGGCTTCTCCTGCCAGGCCTGGAAAAAGCCACTCGGCCACACAGCAGGGATGGCCTCAAGCACAAGTGACTGCTCCGGGCGTTTTGTAGTGCAGCTGATTTTGCTCCTCAGCTCTGCTCCCTCCTCCTTCCCCTTCCTTTTTATCTCCCTCCACCTGCTTTGGTGGAGGAGGAGGGGGTTTGTCACCCTGCTCTGCCAGCTGTGGTGGCCCTGAGACCTGACCAAAGGGGCAAGGAGGGACACCAGTGGGCAAGGGGGATAATTTCTTATCTCTGGGACATGATTGCTTGTCGTCTCCTGCATGCAAATGGGCCGGTGCTTCTGCTGAGTTATCAGCACCTGAGGGTCTCACCGACTGCCTAATTAATGTCTGCAGCTCCCTCTCCTTAGAGCTCCCTTTACCCCATGAACTGCATCGCTCCTGCCACCTGCCCCTGCCAAAACAGTCCATGTGCTTCTGCTGGGAGATGGATGGATGGATGGATAATACTGGAGGGGGGACTTTGGACAAGGGCCTGGAGTAACAGGACAAGGGCTTCACACTCCCAGCGGGTAGGATTAGATGGGATATTGGGAAGAAATTCCTCCCTGTGAGGGTGGGGAGGCCCTGGCACAGGTTGCCCAGAGAAGCTGTGCTTGCCCCATCCCTGGAAGTGTCCAAGGCCAGGTCAGACAGGGCTCAGAGCAACCTGGGAGAGTGGAAGGTATCTCTGCCCATGGCAGGGGGTGGAACTGGATGGGCTTTAAGGTGCCTTCCAACCCAAACAATTCTAGGATTCAATGATTCCGTGAATGGATAGAGAGAGGGAGGGAGGGACAATCTCTCATGTCTGGAGTTGCCCTGTGCTGATGCATTTAGCAAAGCAGCCACCACCTCTTTGACCCTTGTGGATTGAGAACCCAAAGGGGAGCCCCTCTCCTCCAGTCCCAAGTCCCCAAGAGGGCTGAACCCTTGTCCTTACTGCCAAGGGAACAGCTGCACATCCTGGTGTGACACCAGCCGTGCCACCTGGCCCAGGATGTGCTGCAAGAGCAAGTGCAAGGGCAGAGACTGGTACTGAGCAGCTGGGAGGGCCGAGATGCTGCTGACAGCATCAGTCCAGCTTGCCAGAGGGAGGTTTGGAAGACACTGCCAGCTTAGCAACGCTCTCCCCACACCTTTCCTGTAATGATCGAGCCACACCGCTCTATTTAATTAATGTTTCTCTGTGGCACAGCCTTCAGCTACTAAAATAAGTAAATAAAATAAAACAGAGGTTTCTTCTTCTATTTTTTTTTTAATAATGGGAAACTCCAAAGCTCCTAAAGTTGGAACCGTGTCCTGGCGTTAAGTGACAGCGGGGGATCGCTCCTTGCATCAGGCACAGACCCAAAGCACTTAAAAGCAAGGGCAGGAATGGGTAATGCAGGTCTGCCATCCCCTTACCCAGCCAAGAGAAACGCAGTGTCCGTGACACAGATCAGCACCCCTTCATATTTCATCTCAACACAATGCCCTTATCTTTGACCCAAAATAAAAATTATTCCTTGCTCAGCGATCTCAAAATACAAAATTATCTACGCGTGCACTAATGCCACGTATCAATCAACTTCAAATGCAAATCCCCACAGCGTTTAGCCCTAATTTTACCATAAAAGGATGGGTCCACGCCAAGCACCTCGCTCAACATTATTCTAGGGAACGGCAGCTTCCATCAGCAAATCTTCTCCTGGTCATTGACAAATACTTGGATCCTCAGCTTTTCCTAATGGAAACAATCTGGCCAGTTACTGAAAGGGCGAAGCAGGGAAGGAGAGCAGCACATTCTCTTCTCTCCCCCTTTTTCCAGCCTCCCTTCTTAAAAACCTCTTCAGATCTGGAAGCTGGTGCAGGGATGGGTGCTGAGGGAAGGAGAGCAGAGCTGGGTGGGAGCAGCCAGAAAAACCCCTCTGCTCTCTGGGCAAGGGCAATGGGAGGATCAGCATCATCAGCCA
>JACBWW010000025.1:6886718-6921897 GCA_020086605.1 Lanius collurio | reverse complement strand
CCGTTCAGTGGCAAACTTCCCTTCCCTTCCCTTCCCTTCCCTTCCCTTCCCTTCCCTTCCCTTCCCTTCCCTTCCCTTCCTTTCCTTTCCTTTCCTTTCTCTTCCCTTCCGCCCGCGCTCCCACCGCACTCGCATTTCCAACCCTAGCCCGTTCCGGTCCCTCCAGCCCCCCCCAAATCCACCTCGATCGCCCCAAAACGCGAGCCTGTTCCTGGCTCGGTGACGTCACGGAGGGGCTCCCCGGCCCCCCCGGTGCCGCGGGTGCGGGTGGCCGCGGTGCTCCCGGCCGGCGGTGCCGAAATTCCGAGTGGGGACATGGTGCATCTTGGATAGATAGCCCTGAGCCCCTCCTGTGCCCTTTTGCTGCAGCTGTGAAATTCCATTTAAATTCCTCTGTGTGTGTGTGTGTGTGTGTGTGCGCGCGCGTGTCCCCATTCCCACTCTCCTTGGAGATGTGCAGCTGGAGCAGCACCTTGGGCATGGTGGTGGGATCCCAATGGAGGTGCTGAGCTGCCCAGGGGTCGGCATCCCGAGGGCTCTCCGTCCAGTGGAAACGTCGTGGCTGACGTTGCCGGAGGTTCTCACTGACGTCAGAGTGGGATGTTGTTGGGGTGCATATTTGTTCCTCACTGCCTTAGATGGAGAGTGATGCCATCCCTTAGGTGTGAGCAGATTTTGGCTTGCTGAAAGCTCTTGTGGCCACTGGTCCCTGCTCGCTTTCCCCTTGGCTGCCAGCAGTGCCCGTGTTGGCTGCCCTCAGGTGACCTCCCACGGTGATGGTGTGGAGGAACAAACCCAACAGTTGGGGTTTTGCATGGGAGAGTGCTCCTAGGGCCCTGTGCCAGCTGAGGGAGGGCATCGCTTGTGGTGCCAGCACCTTCCAAGGGCTCTCCCAGCTCAGCTCCGGTTGCCCCAGCTCCTGGGCATTGCTGGAGCCTCCTTGATGGTGCAGAAGTGGTTCCCTGCTGAGTGCCGGGACTTTGTGGAGCTCTCCTACCCCACAGCCGCCTTTCCCAGGGTGGCAATGTGTGTGCCCCAGGTGGGTGAGCAGTGCCGTGGTGGCTGTGCGGATGTGGGTGCTGTCACCTGTGTGCTGGTGACAGAGGGTGGGGGGACCCGCGGCGGACGAGGCGCAGGTTGGCTGTGCGTGGTGCCCACCAGTGCTGAGACTGTGTCTCCTGGTGACTGTCACTGCCTGATGAAAATGGACCTCGAGCTGCTGGGGGATGGAGTGGAGAAAGATAGGAAGAAGCCAAGTGAGATGGAGAAAAGGACATGTTCCCCCTGAGTGCTCTTCCCTCCCCGTTCCCCGTGGGATTGAGGTGTGCTTCAAGGTGTGATGAGATCGATGATGGTGAGGGGTTCAGTGTGGGTCTGTGAGTGGGGCTGGGGGCACCCACACCCTGAGCAGCAGCTCTGCAGCCCAGGCTGGGAGCTGTGTGAAGTTCAAGGCAGGAAGTGAGAAATAAAAATAAAAAAAAAAATACCACGGCTGGTAGAAACCACCAGGGAGATTTAGGGAAGCGGCAGTGCTGTGCTGTAGAGCCCAGAAGAAGTGTGTATCCTCATCTGATGAGGAGCTGCCCGTGCCAGGGACCGCAGACCCACCTCTCCTCTCCCGGCTCTGTCTCCGCTGCAAGCCCCAGGGAACAATTGCATACAGAGTGCTTCGTTTCAGAGCCGCCACAGTCATTTCAGAGACCTTTTAGGCAGGAAAAGTGCTCTGTAGCGTGTAATTTGAAGGCTCTGCTCTGAACCTTCACTGTCGCTCTGCTAAATGATCCTCTGCTCTTCCAAACCTTTGCTGCCTGGAAACCAGCAGCAGTGACCTGGTTCCTGGCCCCGCTGGGTCCCTGGTCTCCCTTCAGCTCCGTGCTAAGGTGAGGGGAGTTGCAGGTTGCAAGGAGCAGCCCGGGGTGGTTCTCTGCCTTGCATGGGGCCTCTCAGATGTCAGAGTCCTGGGAGATTTCAGCCAGTCTTAATCATCTCTCGCGTCTGCCTGAGCTGCAGAGGTTGTCAGAGCGCACTAAGGATTTTCCAGCCTGGAGGGTCGAGTCCTGTGAGGGCTCTGCAGGAAAATCTAGGGACTCCAACTGATTTTCCCCGAAACGGGGGAGGTGCTGAATTCTTTTCTGTAGCATCCCTCAGGCTTGGCAGCTCACAGCGGGGAAGGACCGTTCATTCTGCCATCAGAGGAAATGGCACAACTTTGGTTTAACTGATGGAGCCGTGCCACAGCCTCACTGGGGGCACCGGAGGTGAGCCTGGAGGTGCCAGACCATCAGTTAGCCAGGGAGTGTGATATCACCCTGGGGATTCCTTGTCTTTCCTCTCCTGCCCGTCCTTGTTAGCTGCCCTACAACTTCTGTCTGCTGGAGGCACACCTGCAGGAGCAGAGAGAGCTGTGCACTTCCTCTCACCGTGGGTGCTGCCTGCCCTGCCAGAGGCAGGCAGGGCTCCGAGTTCCTAGCAGCCAGGGCATGCAGGCAGCCTAGCAGGAGGGTGCAGGAAAAGGGTACAGGATGGGGAGAAGGAGAAACATTTGGATATTAAAGGTTTGGTTGTCACCTCTTGGTCTAGTCTGGTCCTGTGCCAGGCTGGCACAGTGTAGGCGCCTGTGTGTCTTCTCTTGCCTCGTGCGGCTTTGCTCTGCTTTGGATTCGCTCTGTTTTGGATTTGCTCCTGGTTCCTGCTGAGGCAGGAGAGTCCCAGTGATGGTGGATTTATGCACGTCACCAAATCAGACACCCGGCCAAGGCAGGAGGCACCGTCTCTAGTCTGTCCTAGCAGGCTGCATCAGCTGTGCCAGGCGTGCACCTGGGTCTAACCTGCTCTTAAATCCTGATGGTGTTGGGGACCCCACCCTGTCCCCAGGCGATTGCTGCCACTCACTGATGACAAGACTTCCACTTGGCTTCCGCTGCTTGCATCCTATCCCCTGCAGAAGGTCATGGTAGCAGGGCATGAGGCAGAGGAAAGGCAGTTTCCCTTTCCCTTCTTCACCTCTCAGAGGGATACTCCACAGCTACAGTCCTTTCGAAGAGCAGGCAGGATGCATCCCAGCTGGGGTGGAGCAGGCAGACCCGTGTATTGTCCTGCCACCATCCTGTCCCACTGCCTGCTCGAAAACATGCTCAGAATCCACCTGCTTGGAATTGCGTGGATTTGGGATTTCCCCCAGGATGACTCGTCCAGCTGCTTGAGGCCAGCAGCAGCGAAGCTTTCACCTGGTATGGAGGAGGAGGTGGGAGGCAGGTGCAGGTGCTGGGGTTCCAGCATCACATGCGAGCACAAGGAGCTGGCTCCAAGCAGCAATCACCACCTGCACCCACCAGCACCCAGCTGGCAAAAACTACACATCCCAGCAAGCAGAGGGCCACCACCAGCCCTGCAAGATGGAGAGTGCCTTCCTGGGACTGGAAGTCACCCCTGATTCCCCTGTGGGAGGTTAGGATCGCTGCGGGAATGCCGCTTCACCGCGGGAAGGTGGCAGCTTGGTTTTTGCTTTGGTTGCACGGCCTAGTTTCAAGAGCTGGAATATGCTCAAAGCTGGGCTTTCTGAGTTGCTTTTTTTGGTTTTGTTTTGTTTTAAATGACAGCATTTCCCCTTTAAATTTACATCTCTAGCTGGGGAACACAGAGCCTGGTGAGAGAGGGAGTGTGAGACTTTTATAAAAAGAACGAGTCGGGTTTTATTATCCCTTTGAGACGAGCAGGGAAAATCTATACTGAAGGCATGAAATAGCAATAAAAATGGACTTTTTGCCAAAGCAAAATTAATTGAGTGAATCTCAGTCCTCAAGCCTGAGCTCTGAGAGGCTTATGAGTTGGATATGAACCACGCTGCCCCCTTCCAGGCTCTCATCCCCCAAGGAGGCAAGGCAAATCCTCCCTCTGGTCCTCAGTGTGCGATGTGATCAGCACATGGGAGCAAAGTACTTGTGCTTGGGATACAGCGAGGTTGAGGATGCCTCCAGCCCTGACAGTCCCTGGAGCAAGGACCTTCTCCGGGTCCTTTGGCTTGGGGATGCTGGAGGTCATTCAGAGGTCATCACTCCAGCGTTTCCATCACTGTGAGTCACAGCATTCCATCTGGACTGTGGATCTGGGGAGTTCAACAAAAAAGAAGAGGAAGACTGGACACAGGCTCCTTGAACCCACTGTAGAAGCCAGGAGAGGATCCTGCTGCCTTACCCTGGCCTGGGCTTGCTCTTATTGACCATTTTCCTCCTTCATCTCTGCATCCTGCTCCTGCCACACTCTGGGATCTGCCTCTCCAAGGTGCTTTCTGGGCAAATCCTTTGCAGAAAAGGAAACCCCCTCCTGGGTTTTGTTCTTCTTGACGTCACATGCAGTGGCACCGGCTCTGCTCTCCCCATTTTTGGGGGGAAGGTGGCAGGAGAAGCTGCTGGACAGAGCAGCAGGGGAAAAGCGGATTCTTTTCAGCAGATGGTGCAAAGAGGATGAAGCTGTGTAAACCTCCTGAGTCCACTGGAGAGATGGAGATTAAATAGTGAGAGGGCCGAAAGGCAGCTCCAGGCGGGAGGAGGAAGGAGAAAAAAGGAAAATGGGGGTGGAAATGGGATTGGAGAGTGGAGCTGGGGAGAGGAGTGTTGGTTTGAACAGGCATTCCTCTCCCACTTGATGTCTCCCCTCCAATTCAGAGGACCTAGATTCAGTGCCATAAAAATATAGCCCTTTTCAATCCCTTATCTTGCAGGAGCAGAAACAATTGGCCTGCAAAGAAGGAGAAAACAATCTGTTTGACTGACAAACAAAACCACATTTCTGCACAAAAGGAGGAGGAGGAAGAGGCAGCTGTCTGGCTGCTGCTTCGGCTTTTTTCCTTTCCCCTCCCTCTCCTGTCCCCTCACTGACGGTGTCAGAGCAGAGCCTCTACCCTTGCCAGCAAAACACCTGCCGTTCTGACTGACTGGGTTCAATGTCAGGCTCCTGCAGCAAATGTCATTGTCCTCCCTGCTGTCCCCAGCCACGGTAGAGATGCATCAGCCCTGCCATGATGCCCTCCTGGGGATGGTGCAGGCAAAGGTGGCACCCTGAGATCACCGGGGCAGAGCCCAGCTGTTGGGAGAGGAGCTCTTTGAGTACCAGGGACAGAAAGTGATGCCCAAGAGAGGGACCAGAGCCAGCAGCTCATGGCAGCTGAATTGGGGACAGAGGGGACACAGGAGATCCCTTGTCTGGGGACCTTGGGAAGTTCAGCCAGGTTGTAGGTGATGCTGATATCCCAGCATCCATGGAGCACTCGAGTGCTGCAACTAGAGATGCTGCTGGAGACTTGTCCCTCTCCAGAGCCAGCCCTGTGCCTCAGTTTCCCTGTCTGCAAGGTTAGCAAGATAACATGCAGATGCTTAAGAGAGCTGGGACATAGAAGTGCCCTGTGCACCTGAAGTCATTATCCCAACAAATCGTTATCCCTAAAAATTCATTACAGCAACCACCATACCAGCCAAATTGGTGCTGAGGGGAATCCATCAGACAGGCAGGAGCAGAGCCCATGGGAATCTCAGTTCTCCATCTCCTGGAACAAACTCCTCACTTGGAGGATTTTTTGAAAAAGAAACTGATTTTCCCCATGCGATTCCCTGACCAGGAGCAGCAGCAGTTTCCTTCCTGGAACAGTTTTCTGAGAGGACTCTGCTCTATGGGGACATGTGAAGCAAACACCCACGCTCTGAAAACAGCCAAATGCAGTAAATACCCAGTGCCTGAACCTGGAAAAGCAGAGGCTGGAACAGGGCAATCTCTGCAGGGACTGGTAGTGCTGCCACAGAGGGAATCAACAGTAAATAAAGGGGCACAAGAAGCAAACACTGAAGCCCCCAGGACGCCCTTCTGATGCAGTTGCTGCTGACCTACTAGAATCCACTGGAAAGATGATCCTGCACTGGTGGGTGGTTCACTTTTTCCTTTTTCTATTTTTTGAGGAGCTGTTTCACTCTGCAGCCAAGTAGCAAAATAACATGTAAGAAATCAGAGATTCCAGGTGAGTTAATAACAAATAATGAGTCTCTCAGTTCCTGAGTGGTTCTCTGGTTGCCGCAGTCCAGGCATATAACAACCTGGCTTTCCTGAGCATCCTCAGCCAGGCTTGTTGAAATGCTGCTGCAGATTGACAGAAACATCCTGAATTCAAGGGAATTTAAGAGATCCAGCCTCTACTTTCTAAGATTGCTGTAACAGAAGCTTTGGGGAATATTTGACCTGAAGCATTGGAAGAGTTTGATTTATTTTTAATTCCTGCACCTAAAATGCAGAGTTTTCTGCATTTTTCTTTCCTCTTTTATTTCAAAGGAGGAGAGGAAGTATCACTGCACGTGTCAAACTCTAGGAAGGAGAAGATACGAAAGATGACTGGACTACTTTTTACAACTTTGACACTTGACTTTCCTTCCCAGAAGGGGAAGATGCATTGTCAGCCCGTCTTGTGATCAGGCTGTATCCTTTTGTTACCCTGATAAATGTCAGCTGACTAGGCTGGGATGTAAAAAAGCTCCATCTCTACCAGTCCTTTGCTGCTCTTCCTCACTCAGTGTTCAGGCAGGGAAGGGCCCAGCATCTCCCCACCTGAGTGGTGCTTACAGACTTTGCCTGGCCCCATCTCCTCCCTGTCCTGCAGTGGTCCCCCAAGGTCCTCCAGCACCCTTTCTCCTTTTCCTGCCTCTGTCCCCCAAATTCTCCCTGCCTTCTCCCTTCAGATCCTTCCTCACAGCTGGACCCTACAGGCACTGGTGAGGTTTTGTCCTCCATGCTCAGTGCTGGAAGGTGAAATGCAAAGCCTGTGCTGTGATAAAGTAAATCTAACAAAGACCATTCAGGTTTTAGCAGATTTCTGCTTTCTGGTCCTGCATGGCGATGGGAGCAGCTCTCAGCGTGAGGCCAGAGTTTGGCTCAGCCCAGCACTTGAAGGGAGGTGGCAGAGGCAGAGTGGGTTCTGCTGGAGCCTCATCTCTCAGCTTCAGACTCTGGGGATACCTGGACTCTCACAGTCCCTGGCTGTTGGGACGGTATTTCCCGTGGCATAGCCAGCATTTGGTCGATGCAGCATCTTCCCCTGTTTGATCCAGACCTACCTGGAACCTCTCCTTTCCCTGGGCATCTCCCACCCCTTCCACCAACCACAATCACACAGAAGCTTGTCCTTGATGTTCCTCTGTGCTTGTGCCTCTTGGGTTTTGGCCAGCGTGTGTCAGGGCTCTGTGCCTCTTCCTCTCCAGCTGCTCTCCGCTCGGCTGCGTCACCCGGAGCATCCCTTCCTCCAGTCTGGGGTTGCTTTGAACATCCTGCTTCCTGAGTTACTTCACCCTGATTTTACCAGGTCATGGGCATGTGGGCCTCCTACTTGGCCATGGTGGCACAGCCTCTTTGATTAGGTGTACCTCCAAGCATGACTTCCATCTGTCTGTCAGTCGCTATCGCTAATTCCTGCAGTGTTTACTGCCAGGCAGGGGCCTTGGTCATTTAGAATAGTCGCTGGTGGTGGCAGGATTGCACTAAATGATCTATTCCACGCGTTTCACCTCTTTTCTGTTTGCAAATTGTTGATGATTTTTTTGTAGTTGCATTAAGTATTCCAAGTGACTGCGATTTCCCCCATCGTATTCATTATTCAAAATTGTTCTCCAGATAATTTCTGCAAATAATTCGCGGTCTTTGCTCTTTTGTGAATACTCAGTCTCAAGAATGAGAGTCGTTTTAATTGGGATTTTACATCACATGATAGGTTTTGGCTTCTTGATTGGGCAGGCTTAATTTTTAGACTCAAGGTTTGGGGAGGGAAGCTGTTGCAATTAAGCATTTGAAATTCACTTTCTTCCAATATCTTTAGTTGCTGCTTAAAATTAACAGAAATTAACAGTCTGTCTCACTTTTTTTTTTTTTCCTTCATCTTCCTGGCCAAAAATCCCTGCCGGTAACTTGTTGGCAAGAAACACTTGGAGAATATAAACAAAAAGGTGGCACCAAAACAGCTAAATTTAACATATCTAAAAACTGGAGTGATGATTCACAGTGGTTTGTTGTGTGTTATTCACCTCACTCTGGTAAAAATAATGATCAAAATAATTTAGAAACATAAAAAGTCACATAGCAAGGGGACATTTATAGCACTTGGTTTCATAAAATCTTCCATCAGCTGCTCTCTGTGTGCCTGAGAAACATCCTGTGGGCTGGCTGGTGTGTTGTACCCTGGCCCTCAGTGCTCCAACCCCGTGCTGAGGCTGCTGCCAGCTCGGTGGAGGTGGAGAAAAGGAAGGTTCAACCATTCTGGCATCCCACACTGCCTTGATCTGCACCCTCAGCAGGCAAGACTCCAGTTGCCTCACACAGAGCTCGACTCCAGGCAGAGGGTGACCGTAAGTGACTTGCCCAAGGTCACCCTCCAGCTCCGTGGTTCAGCTGGAAATAGCTCCAAGGTCTCCTGATCCCCCCAGCAGCCCCCTCGCTGCCAGGCGAGACGGAAAGGTGCAGAGTTCACGTGTCTTCTCTAAGCGACAGCCTGGCTCCTGCCACCTCACCTAAAACCTCAAACCTCCCTGGCTCTGTTTTCTGCCCCCCCGCCATGGGGCTGAGTCAATACAGCTCCCCCAGCCCCCCTGAACAGCCCAGGCTCCCGTGGCATATTTATGCCTCCGAAGTGGAGCGTTGTGCCGGCGTTCCCGTTCGTGCGGCACCCGCACAGCCCGGCTGCTCACTTCCACCAGCTGCTGCTGCCGATTTCCCTTAAAAATAAAACCCCTCTAAAGGTACAGCAGGGACACCTTAAATGCAGAGCCGTGGCGTGCAGTTAATCATATCCTCTTAACGGGTTTATTCGCTCATTAAATATTTAAGACTCGTTTCTCTTTATCAATAGTGTGGAGGCGTGCAGGCCCCGGTGCAAAGATTTATGCACACAATAGGATCGGTGCATTTAGATTTGTTTGAAGGGATCTGAGAGCCATTTAAAACTCGACCGAGGGGGACGGTTGCTGCTGCTGCTGCTGCTGTTTTCCTCCAGTGAGGTTTCTGCCTTTTCTGCCTCCTGACTGCGGCTGGGAGGTGGCAGGATATGAGGCTGGAGGGCACAGACTGATGGCTACCTCTGGTACCCCCATAGTTCCTTTTGAAATAGCTGTGCCCCCTTTTTGAGGGATGCTGAGGTCTTGGAGAGGACATGTTTGGCTTGACTGTCTTGTAGTGATGAAGATGGTCCGTGGAAAATGCAGTGTGTGAAGTGCTGATGAGCGTGTTTGTGGAAGTGGTGTTTTGATCCCTGCTTCCCACTGCTGTCTGTGGGAAGAGCTTTGCTGTTGCAGCTCAGATGTGAATTCCAGCTCGTCTGGCGCCATTCGGGAGCCCTCATGCAGGTGCAACATCTGTTGTTCTTCTGTTATTACCTGGGCTCTGCTCTTCACACAGGTGTAAGAGCAGTGGTGGCCTTTTTGGTTCATAGGATGGGGAGGGACAAAGCCCATGCCATCATCCTACCTCATCCTCCCTGTCATCTGCCCCTCTGCCCACTACAGCTCGCCAGCGCAGACCTCCATCCTGCGCGCCTTCATCCAGTACCCACCATTTCCCACCTTCCTCATTCATGGTCCCTACGTGGGGCTTTGTGGCTTCCAGCTGCTGCCAGATGTGTCACTCAACCTGGGTGCAGGGAAGCAGTTCCTCCCACTGGTGTGCACCACACTGATGTGTGTGCACCTGTTCCCTGAGCTCCGAGGGCTCTGGGGTGTGATGTGGGGTGTGGGACAGGGACAGATGCCTGAGTGTCCAGCAGAGTTGCACAATGTGACCTGTTCTGTCCTTCCATGGAGAACATTGCTGGAGCTTGCAGGGACAGCAGGTCCCAGCATGCAGGACTCGATCTCCATCTCAGCAGCCTCTGCTTAGATCAGGAGGGAAGATCTCATGCCAAGACCTGTCCTCCCCAGGCTGCAGCTCGGAGTTGTAGATGGCAGCAGCTGACGCCCATTTTTTTTCACCCCCTGTGGCATCCTGGCAGGTTCTTCCCGCAGCTTTGCATGAAGCCAGACATGCCTGTTCCAAAACCTCCTCTCCAGGAGGTGCTGGGGGTGGATAGGAAGGGTGAGTAGCTGCAGTGGCAATGGGCAGAGCTGGCAGCTTCCTCCTGAGGGTGTGAGAAATACCCTGGCTGGATTATTGACAGACAGCCCAGAGCATGGGAAGTGCGTGTGTGCGTCAGATATTTACCCAAACCTCTCCTGCTTTGCAACGTGCCCACAAAAAAAAAGGATCTGACAGCAATAAAACTGTCGGGCGGCTGCTGCTGCTTTTTTTTAAAGTTCTATGATAGCTTCTCCCCCCGCCTTTTTTTAATAGCTAATGCATCTGTCACTACTTTCCTAATGAGCTTTCCGAAAAGGGCCTTGGGGACCTCTACCTATCCATGTGGGCTTGGATCAGAGCGTACTCAGGGGAGGCAGAGAGAATTCAGCTCCCTGTTTCACCCTCATCCCCTCCCCAAACTCCTCTCTGAGGGCAGGTTGTCCAGAGGGAGGGGAAGGCAGCAATATCTCAGCACTCGGCGAGCTGGCGTGCACCCCCTGCAATCACAGCCAATAATGACAAAAAGACGGGGCTGCTGCCAGAGATAGAGAGCTGAGCTCCAAGCGTTACAGCAATGTCACAGCCTTGGGACTGCTGCTGGCTGCTACTGGAAAGAAATTTCCTCACAACAGGCAGAGTTATAGGAAGGAGCCATTGATTGCATTAAAAAACACCCTCCCCACCTCTTTTTTTTGGCATGGATTTTCAAGGCTTTTTTTTTTTTTTTCTTTCCTCTCTCCCCCCTTTCTCTCTCCATTTGCCATTGAAGTTGCGTTCAATAAAACCCATCGCCCGAGAGCGTCTGTTCGCATGTTCTCAGCAGTACAATGGGCAGAGGACTGCAGTGTGCAGAGCCCCAGCCAGCCTCTGCAGACAATGAGGGGCTGGCAGCAGGGCAGGGGGGGCTTCTAGTTTATTTTATTTCATTTTTCCCCCACCTGCCAGCCCCCACTACTAATTGTAATCACAAAAGGCAAATGGGAAGGGACTGGGGGAGCAAGGCTGTGGTTCACTGGGGTCATGGTCTCCATCAGTCATTCTCCCAGCCTGTTGCTGGGTAAAAGCTCAGCTCCTTGGTTTATCAAAATGACTGTGCAGTAAAAGCCGTTTTGCCCAAACCTCTCCCCCCTCCCACCAAAAAAAAGCTGTTTACTGACTCAAAAAGCCTGAATTTCCCATTACCATCCATGGGAGACTTTCCGTTGACTTGTCTAGGCACAGAAGGGAGAACAGAGGGTTTGGTGACTCAGGCACAAACCTGGGATCTCTTCCTCTTGCTGACGCTGTTGGCAAATCTTTTAGGATTTTGCCAGATTCGTCCAGGGACTGAACGCCACCATCCCTGTGCCACTGATAAGGCACAAGAAGGATGCACCACTTGGCAGAAGTGAATTCCTAGTGGTGCTGTGCCCGAGTTCCCCTCAGCTGTGAGATGTAACGGTGCTCACCCTATGTTGCATGATGGTGGAGAAGCTAATAGCTATTTATGCCAGAGAGATGCTGCCAGATCTCTAGATAAAAGGTGCTCAAGGAGGGAAAATTATGATCATCATGGGCCAAAGAGCTACAGGGGATTCGAAATCTGTTTGTGTTTATAGGATGTAACCACTAAGGAGGGAGAGACTGGGACAATGGAGCATGCACAGCACTAATGGAATGAGCGTAGGAAAGAGGATATCTCTGGAGACCCTTAGAAACCATTTCCCAGTGGTAAGATCTACTTGGGTTGTTTGTTCTTCTTCCCAGATGAGAGCTGAAGTCGTGGACGCTTTTATCACTTACGAGCTGGACTAGATGGAGGCCAGAGAGTGCATTGTAGGGACGAGCCCGTGTGGCTCTCCAGTGGGTAGGTACTGATTTATCCGGTCCCAGCTTCCATTTCTGGCTTTCAGAGCTGTGCTTTATAATAGAGGAACCTGGAATGGACATTTCAGACCTGTTTTTCAAGTTTATGGGATGCACGTTTGGCCTCTGGTAGAGATGCAAGGGCATGACATGGGCATCTTGAGGCTGCAGCAGAAGGATTATTCCTGCCTTGGGATACAGTCTGGGCTGAGGTGTGGGTTTGGAGCGGCTCCATGGTAGCATGTGGTAGTTCCTTGAAGACATTTCACTTGGAGATTCACTTTTTCCAGCTGATTCACGTCCTCGTGCGAGCCCATTTCTTGCCATGGTGACAGTGAAGCTGGCTGAAACTCTGCGTGATAACGCGCCTGGTCCAGCCTGGAGGCTCCTAACAGGCTCTGAGCCTAGAGGAGCCAGGGACTGTACAACACAGGTTGTTCCCTTGAGATTAAAACCTAGCTAGACGAGCTGTTTGCAGACTGTGGTCTGGCAGTGCTGAGTACATTGCTGTGCAAAGCGTTGGGCAAGCAGGTGAGACACAGGCAGCATCCATCCCGGCTGCCCTGGAGCGTACATCCCGCTTGCCCACGGATCCTCACTTCCATCCTGCTCCAAAACCACCGTGTCACCTTCCCGTTGCTCCTTGAGGCAGCCCCATTTTGTGCTCGGGGGAGATGCAGCCTTTCTCACTGGAGACCTGCAGCACACCATGCTCTTTTCTTCCTCTCCTGTCTTTTTTTTTTTTCCCTCTCCTGGACACTTTACTTAGCTTCTTTCTTCCCTCTCATTTTCTCTGCCATCAAATGAAAGCCATTCAGACCAAAACGGTTCAGTCTGCTCTTTGTGTCTGGAAAACAGAACACCAAAGACAGCTGGACCTACCCGAGATGGCCACGGCCGTGGCAACAGTGGCTCTTTGTTAGCGCTGTTGTCTCTGCCCCTATCTCCAGTGTCTGGGGCCCTGTCTCTTTAAAGCTTTAGTGTGCTGTGTCAAAGCCAACAGAGAGTTCAGCTTATTAATGGATTCGCTAGGTTAATATCCCAACAGTTTGGTGTGGTGGGTTTTTTTTTCCTCTCCACCAGCATAATTTAGAAAGAGGGGGAGGGAGAGAGAAAGATAACCCAGACCCATTTCTGGGGAGGAGGGCACGGCATGGCTCATTGCTTTGGAGAAATGGAGCTGGAATGGCTGGTCGGGGCCACGAGAAGGTGGTGGCCCAGCCCTTCGCCTTCCTGTCTGTATGTACATCTCTCTCTATCTCCTTCTCCTGCGGGGTTCCCTGCATCAAAGCTTCTTCCAGTTCTTATGCTAATGAGGTGCATTAATGCTTAATGACTGTGAACAGGCTTGTTTAATTGCACCTATCTGAGCAGGAGGCACGTTGCTGTATAAGAGGGAACGACCATGTAAGCAGCTGCATGCCCTCCTGGACAGTCTTAATTACATGTAAAACTGATGTGATCTAAACCACCAGGCTGGTGATTAGTTTAGTGAGGCAGGTGGTACTTTGCAATTCAGTGCCTCAGAAACTCTAGAGCAAGTGAGATCAGATTCTTTCGTAGACTATGGAGGATAAGGCAAGCCCTGATCATCCTTGAATTTGATGTTGGGTGGGGACAAGCACGGCATAGTAGATTAATTTAATTAATTTATTGCAGTTAGTTTGCAAAGACATTATCCGCCAGCGTCTGTGCAGAATACTGAGCAGTCCCATTAATGCAATGCTATTTTGCCTGTAAATCCTCTCCCCCCGCCCCTTACAGGAGGAATGAGCTGCGATGGTCTCAGCTTTCTGCAGCGTTATCTCGGGCTGGTTGAATACGACTGATTGTCTGAACTACAAAGGGCCCCGGCTAATGCAAAGCCATCCCTATTGGCACCAGACCTAGATTAATGACTCTGCATGCATTGACTTGGCTCCAAACTGGATTTCCCTAAAGCAGCTCGCTGCTGTCTGCACTCCCATATCCTCTAGCTGGGCTGGGATTGTTGGGCTGGTGAGAGCCATGGAGCTGGGAGCACCTCCAAGTGGGAAGGCTGTGGATTAGGGGTGCACAGGTATGAAGGTACCTGTTATTGACAGCCATCTGCTGCTCATTACTTAGCCTCACTGCTTGGGGTTATTTGTTTTGCTTTTATTCACCAGAGGGGGGATTAAAAAAAAAAACAAAACCCCAACCTTTATTAGAAATCACTTTGGCAGAGGAGTAAACCAAATCCAGCAGGATTTGGGGGTTAGTTGTTCTCCCAGGATAGTTGTCTTCCAGAGCACCACTGCTCAAGTGGATGCTCACACATTCCCCATCCCCACACTGGACCATTCCCCATCCCCACACCAAACCATTCCCTGTCGACACACTGGATCCTTCCAGGTCTCCACACTGGATCCTTCCCCATCCCCACACCAGACCACTCCCCATCCCCACACCAGACCCTTCCCCATCCTCACACTGAACCCTTCCCCATCTTCATATTGGACCCTTCCCCATTCTCACACCAGACCCTTCCCCATCCTCACACCAGACCCTTCCCTGTCCCCACAGTGGACTCTTCCCCATCCCCACACCAGACTCTTCCCTGTCCCCACACTCTTCCCTTGGCTTATCTCCCTCAGACTCTTCCTCCCCGTAGCCGTCCCATGAACTCTCAGATCTCCCCTCTCCTTGCCCGCCCGGGCCCCAGCCGAGGCTCTTCCTGACGTTACTCCCACAACAACCACTTCCTTCCCGTCCCGGCACCCCCAGCTCCACAACCGTCCCTGCCCAGTCCTGGCCCCTCGCTATCTCCCCGACACCCCTCTCCTGCTCCTCTACTTCCAGCCACCACTATTTATTTTGTAAAAGGACTTAGAGACTGTTTCTCCTGGAGTGAACCGACCGCGGCGGAGCTGCCATGTGGGGGGTCACTCAGCATTCCACTTCCACCATAAAAGTTTCCTCTTGGTTTCCACAACACCTATGGGGTTTTGGGGTTAGAAACCCAGCACGTGGGAGATGTTTTTAGCCAACATGCCAGCACCAGCTCCCCCAAATGAAGCATTCCCCCTAAGCCCACCATGTTTGGGCTCAGCAGCGGGGGGAGGCCTGGCCATGGCAGCTGCCTGCATGTGGTGGGAAGGTGGCGGGGCAGGAGCTGGGGAAGACGCAGGTGAGGTGTGTGGTGGGGGTTTAGAGTGCTGTGGTGTTTTCCTCAGTGTCTTGCTCCCAGTGGGCACATTTTGTGGTGGCAGAAGGCTTGGCCATGGCGGGTGCAGCAGCTGAGAAGAGGGGGTGGCAGAGGGAGGCACAAGATGGAAGCAACTTTGAGGGGGAGAGCAGGGACCTGCCTGGATTTCGGAGGGAGCTCTCCCTCCAGGTGAGCCAGCCCTGCTCCGAGGGCTCGCAGCTGCCTGGCTCCCCATGCCAAGCAGCTCCACCATGGTCTGCCTTCCCCTTGCCCACTCCATGCTGGCTGTTCCCGCACTGTCCCACCAAGACATTTTGCTGCACCAGCACTTGGCCTTGCAATGGCATAGAGGCAGACTTTGGGTGGAAAAGCAGACTTCTTCTCTCAGAAAAGCCACCCTGAGCGCAGCTCCATGGTGGTGACACCAAGGCAGCCCCTGAGCATCGTGGTCTTGCTGCTCCCGGGGACTACTCAAGATCTCGCTGCAGTGGCAGTGGCTTGGGCACCCACAGTGCCACCCCTCTGAGCGGGACAAGCACCCTCAGACATGCCATCACTGTGAAATCAGGAGTGTTTTGCTCTCCTGAGAGATGCTATGGAACTGGCACCACATTGGTGTGCATCCCCTGCGAGGGGGTTCAGCCTTGCCTTGTCTGTGGGTGAAACACCCTCGCACTGAACCCCCAGCCTGAGCAAAACCTTTTTTTAGCACTCCCCTATTTGCCAAGCGTACTTCCTTTCTTTTGATTCTTACCACCTACATACAGTCTGACTGCAACGGCAGAAAAAAAAAAGGGGGGGGGGAAGAATTGCAACATTCAGTCGAAGGCTTTTCTGTCTAATGACGTTAAATTTATTAACCAAAACTCCAGCTGCACCAGGCTGGGATCTAATAATATTCAGGCTATGGAGACATCAAGTAGAAAGAAGCTTAAAGCCCTTTTTATTTCACAGTAAAACTGTCAGTAAATAACTGGATTGTCTTGAGACTGAGAAAATGGGGATTTATCTTCCTGAACATGAAAAGTGTGCTTATTTTTTTTATCAGCTTCAAAAAGCCCCAGCAACCTTGATTTTCCTTCCACACCGTTCTCAACAGCTCTGCCAAGCCCCAAAACCACACAAATCAAGAGACAGACTCTAAAGATATTTTTAATTAAATTAATTCCTTTTCCTTCCTTCCCCATTTCTCCCTTGTCCCCTCCTCCATCCTCTCTTTCTGTCTCCCTGTGTCCCCAGCTAATGACTTCTAAGCACTGTGACATTTCAGCACTGGCTGTCACTAACACCACACCTCCGTGCTGGTTATAAATTGGGCACAGAGACATAAAATTCCCTGCAGAAGGTCCCCGTTTGATGATATTCTCCGAGGTAAATCTCCAATAGCTCCCTGTTTTCTTTAATAACGCTAATAGGCATAGATTAATTAAACTGTTATATTACTTCCTTCTTTCTACCAGCACCAGTTAGAAATCTTATTACCTGCTCCTCTCCGTTTGCCTTTTCCCTAAGGTGGTTATATTCCAACCAGTTACCAAGGTTTCTCAGAGCCTGTAGCACAAGGTGAAACGGCAGACAGCGTCTCCATGAGGCTGGATCCTGCTCCCAGCCCTTGGCTCCCAAACCTCACCGACCTCGGCAGAGCCCGGGCGGGCGTAACCGGGGTCAGGATTAAGCCCGGTTTGTCTGAAGAGGTTCTGTCTTGAAAGCAACAGCGGGGCTATTGTTGAGTCTGGATGCCCCCTCTAAAAGGGACCACAGCTGTAGGAAAGGGAATTGTATACATCCATCAACTCCTCCAGGGCCTCAGGATGTATTAGTTAAGATTGTGGGATAGCATGTCTCGGCTCCACTGAAGGGCTCCTTTGAATGACATGTTGGATATACTGTTGCACATCTGGCCGCTGTATTACTGAATTGCTCTACGGTTGCATTTTCCAGACCGCGGGAATGTGTTGGTTCAGGAGTGTGGGGGGGAAAGGATGAAGGAGACAACATGTGGGAAAATTAGAGGGATGCATCCTGCAGGGTGGGGTGGGTTTGGATGGAGCTGCGTGGTGGAGGCGGGGAGGGAGCGGGGGGAGAGCGAGGCAATGCTTTCACACAAAATGCCGTGTTGCCATTTGAAATCCACTCCAGAGCTTCCTGCTCTAATTAAATTTGTCACCATCGTTACTATAATGCCTGCCATTCCTCCGGTGCTTTTTGTTCTCTGGGATCCCAAAACATGACAGAGACAACGGCAGATCCTCTGTGTTTCCTCTGCGGGAGCTTTTTCAGAGCAAAACAGGGAAAATGCAGTTGTAGGAGCTGCTTTGGGGTGGGAGCATAGCCACTCCTGGTTTGGGAACACTGGAGTGAGGGACACTGAGCCTGAGGAGTCTGGGCAGCTCTTGATGGCCTTTTCCAACCTTAATGATTCTATAAGGTGTCTCCTGGGACTTCTAATTTGCAGGAGCTTGGGTGAGCTCCCTGGGAAGGCCTGTTGAACCCAGGAGCCCTTCTTGGGCTCTCACTTGGCTCATCCTGCTCTCGGCCCCTCTGGACCCACATGGAGCCCAGTGTCCCCGCAGCCACCTACACTCCAGGCACCACATACACCCGCTGGCCACTTCCAGCCTGCCACAAGATGCCCGGTGCGGCTTCTCTGCGCTGCACTGGGGCAGGAGGAATTCACTAATTACTTGCAGCTCTTAATATGGCCCCTGAACGCTGCCAGAGTGGCGTGAAGGGCTCAGAGCAGGAGACACAACCTGCTCCATCGTGTCTTCTGTGTCAGCTTGCAGCGAACTGAATGCAAAAAGGCTGTCTGAGCTGAAAACAGCAGAGCCCTTGGAAATTTAAAGGTGCAGAGCACAGAAAACAAAGGCATTTGTGCTGCTGAATATTCATCCTGGCTTCTGATCCTGCCAGGAGCAAAGCCTGCACAGCTCCCGTGAAAGCTGCTGGGAGGGAACCTTGGTCTCAACCTCATCTTGGGCTCCAGCCCAAATCTGAGGGGGGAGAGCAAATTAGTCCTTAATGCACATATATCTTAGACTAAAACCTGATAAGGGAACTCTCCTATGTTAATTTACCTGAGTTATTTACTATACTGATTGCTGAAGGTACTCTGATTAGTGCATGAAATATTTCTATACCTTCGGTCTGATTAACCCATATCTGCAAAATAAATATTTGTCTCATTATAGTTATGCGATCGTGCAATCAAAGACCCTATCATAATGGGAAAGGGAGAGAGTATCCGTGTGGAAAAGGCAGGGAATGGCGACACAGAATGAGCAGGTTGGAGAGCAGGGAGATGAAAAGCAGGGGCATGGCTGGAGGGGGAGGCTCGGTGGTCTCAGCCTCCGGCTGGGGGGGTTGAAATGCTGGGGAGGGCACGATTCTCTTCCCGTTTCACCAGTGCTAATTGGGACTAATTCCGTTTGACTCAGCAGCGTTGCGCCAGTCCCAGCGAGAGGAGGGTCAGACCTTGGGAATCACAGGGGTGAGTCCCAGCAGGCTCCCAGCCTCCAGCTTTTTTGAAACAGAAGCAGGGAGTTCCCGGCAGCACGGTGCGTGTGCCAGTCTCCCAGACGAGCTCTTAAAATAGCCCAGCGCACCAGGCTGTGGCACCGGGGGAGAGCGCGGAGGATGAAGTGTTCCGTCTTCCTGGCCCAGATCCGGGGAGAGGAGGGGTTGGCAGCTCCCTGCCCAAGGCAAAGGTGGCTTACCGTGCCATTTAGGGACGAGGGCAGTTGTCACCTCTCAACCAGGTGGCAGGGAGCAAAGGAGTCACCAGCCAGCAATGCCAGCTCTGCCGAGCATGCTGGACATCCTCCCTCAGCGACGGGAGCTGTAAGTCATCTGGAGGAGAGGATCCCCCCTCTGCCGTTACAGGGCTGTTTTGCATATGCTCCGTTAGGAAAAGGGGAGTTTTATTGTGGCTGTGCAGAAGAGCTAAGTCAAGAGGTTGCTTTATGGCTTGTGGATCCCGGCGTGGAGAGGCAGGCGTCCCAGATGCAGCATATAGCATAGCCTGGCAGCGGCGTAGAGCACTGCTGCAGCGCAGAGCAGGGCTCAGAGAAAGAGCTGAAGTCATTTTTCTTCTAAGGGCAGGGGGTAGTGGGGAGGAAATATGAAGGCAGTCCTGTTGCTAAGGAAATCTGCTCTTTGTATGGTCGTACATTTAGGTAATGCTAATGAAAGGCCATATAGTAGCGAGGTGCGGATGTCAGCACTATGCACTCCTGGATATTTGATTAGCATTTCTTTGACTTTGCCTCCTCTAACAGAAATACCTGAGTACATGGATATTAGGAAAACAAAATCCCCCTTCTCCTCTGCCAAGAGCCCGGTGTTACGCAGAGAAACAAAAAGCCTTACCAAAATATGACACTTCATAATGAATGTGGGTTCTTTTTCCCCCCGCACACACCCTGGAGAGGATGAGAGCAAACATGTGATGAGAACAGAAATAGTCACATCACTTAATGCATTGCTGGACGGTACCCAGCCGGCACAGCGATGAACCTGGCGTGAGACCCGAGAGCAGCAAAGCAGCGTAGCATCCCATTTAATGGCTGATGGCCCACAGATGTTTTAAACCTTGAGACTGCATCTCTCGGAGGTTTCCCTTTCGACAGGAGCATCAGCAGGCAGCTTTTGGAAGCAAAGGCTGTGGATGCTCCATCCAGGGACCCAGCACATCTGCGGATTAGCTGGTGTGTGTGTGTGTGTGTGTGTGTGTGTGCGTGTGTGTGGCATCCGAGCCCGGATCCGGTGATCTGGCTTAGGAAGCAAGAGAGGACCCACGCTGCTGCTACAGAGCACTAGCACCATGTCCTGCTCTCAAGCATTGCTGGAAGAATGAGTCAGCCGTTTTCCTTCTCATGGGGGTCGAGTGGCTGCCCCTGTCTGAGTGTCACTAATGAAAGCACCCAGGAATGGAAGGGCTCTGTGCTTGCATGGCGTGCTTGCAACAGTCTTAAAGACCAGCTGCTCTGCGTGAGACTTCCAGAGAGCGAGAGCACTTGAATGAAGCCCTTATATCTCTCTTTTTTTTTTTTTTTTTTTTTTTTGCCACACAGTGCAGCGTGGGCTCTGTTCCTCCTCGCCTTTTGCTCTTGCTCCCTGGGGCAGCCCGCTGTGTCTCAGAGGCATGAGGAGTGAGTCCTCCCGGGAATCCTCCAGCTCGTGTGAGGAATGGCCCCACAGGGGATAAATCCAGCAGCGGGGCCCGAGGTGGCAGAGACGTCCGTGAGTGTCTGTCCTCGATGACAGCAGCGCCTGGGATGGAGCTTTGGAGGTTTGCATGCCTTCACTCCCTCCCTGCCAGCACCTGCCCCTCCCTTTCGCCGTTGTGCAACATCCCAAGGGCAATTACAGCAATGCTTACGTGGAGGAGTGATATTGGGAAAGTATTTAGTCATTTTAACTGTTCTGCTGGTGGCTCCCCTCCCTTAAGGTGGTTCCTATTTATTCTTTTCCCTCTCCCAGCAATTTGTGGCAACTCTCGCTGCACCCTGTGGCCCAGCGACCCCTTTTTAGTGCGTCCTTGGGTTCCGAGGGCTCCTCTTGGCAAGGGAGAGTGGAAAAAGCCACATTCCCATCCGATAATACTTTTCCTTTCCTTTCCCCATTCCTCCCGTGCTTACTACAGTGATTTTAAAGCTTCCGCCCCTTGACAGCGATGCGGGGGGGTGGATGTTTTTGTAAGCAAAAGTAAGAGGCAAGAGGCTGAAGAGCTTCTCCTGCTCTCAGAGGCTTCTGGATGTTTCTGTGTCTCCATCCCTGGAGTGATTTTCCCTGGGCCCAGTGTAAACAGTGCAATCCGTTACAGCAGTTTGAGCGTTACTCCACAAACACGCTGCTGGTCCCTGCCCCCACCACAGGCTCCCTCTGCTCCTGCTCTTCCTGTGCCATGCTGGGAGCCTTGGTGTGGCACAGGGGTTATCTGGATGCTCATCCACAGGTAGGAGCGACCTCCGAGCATCCCAGGGTGATGAAGGCTCCAGCAGGAACAGGGACTTGAGCCTGAACAGCTCCATCACTCGTTGCAAGGCTCACCCCGGTTCAGTTGCAAAACTGGGGAGCATTCAGGGGAGTTTAGGGACACGGATGCACTCCCAAGGAGGGGCGTGGAAGAGTCGTGGGTATTGTTTGTCCTGAAAAGAGAGTGAAAAGAAGAGCCCAAGGTAAAAGGAGATAAGTGCACGTGCACATAAGAGCAACACTAAAAAATACATGATTAAGGTTACAAAGTCAGGCACGGAGCGTGTAAGAAATCCTGGAATTAAGGACATCTGAGCAGCTTATGGCCGTGGAACGCCGTGCATTCATTAGGGGACAGCCTTAACTCTAGTCTCAAGGTGTTTCCTCTGCAGTGTCTCTGCCTCAGGGAGTGTGTGGGATGGATGGAGCTTGGTTAAAAGCAGCTCAGTGTCCAGTTTGTGACTGTCCCCCCACTATTCTTTCTCCAGCCTCAGTGCCTCATTCGCTGTGCATTGTGCAAATCCTGCTTGGAGGTTGAAATTGTTCCTCCTGGACTATCCTAAAATGCTAAGCCTGCTCTTGCCTCTGGCTTTCCCTTCCTTCCCTGTGTCCCACCTCTATTCTGCTTGGTGGTTGGAAAGGGAGAATAGCAGGATCTCCCCCCACCAATAACCCTTTTGGGGAGGTCTGGCTTTGCCCTGGGACCCCAGAGCAGGAGGGAATACACTCTGCAGCTCCAGGAGGGCTGATGCAAGTGCAGCCCACATGCTTCGCACTGCCAGCATTTGATTTTCCATCTGTTTTTTGTTTTGGTTCAGTTAAAGGCAGAGAGGAGAGGTGGGTTTTGGTGTGAACCTCCTGTCTGTCTGCATGCAATGTGTGGGACAAAGGCAGCTTAGCATGGAAAGCCCCAGAAGCACCCCAAGGAGTGGGCTGGGGGACTTAGAAGACATAATTTCTCCTGAAGCTGTGGGAAAAGTGTATATTTAGGACAAGCAGCCTTGCAGCCTGCTGTATGTATTCACTGTCTCAGAGCTGAGCCAGCCAGAGCCTGGAGGGGACAGATGGAGGAATTAAGGACATCTCAGCTGGGCAGCAGGACCAAGGGATGCTTGCAGGGGAGCTGGCTCCCACACCTGAACCACTTTGGAGATAAGGCTGGGAGTTACCAGAGCTTTTCTTAGCAAGAGAGCCCTCCACCGGAATAATGTGTTGTGGACATAAAAGGAGATCTGGAGAGGGAATATTTTCATGCTGGAAGCTGCTAAGGAACTTGCATTTAGCTGCTAGCAGTCTGTTTCAAACTGGTTCCTGTCCCAGGAAAGAGAAAGAAGAGCAGTCTTGCTGTGTGGACCGACTGTAAATTTTTTTCTGGCTTTACTGGGGAAAAACAATGTGCTCTCAGTGAAAACCTCCCAGAAATCCAGGACGTGGGTATTTTATAAGTCAGCTGTTTGGAGAGAGCAGCTAAGGAGACTAGTCAAGTAGATCCCCTGACTTTTATTTGCTGGCAAGTGGCTGGAGAAGGACGGAGATGCTGCCGCTCTCACTGAGACGGGCAGGTCACGGTGACACACGCGTGACCATGGGAGAGAGGCTGGGAAAGCATTCCTGAGAGAAGAAACTTGAGAGGGGTATGTGTAGCAGAGCACAAAGCTCAAAAAGCCGTGGTGAAACTTTGCATTTAGATGCCTGCAGCAGCAACCCGGGGAGCTTTCCACAAGGACCGATACGTTTCCCGCCTCACGGCATTTGCTTAGAAAGAATTCATAAATATACCCGCCACTCCTAACCATCCTTTTCTGCTGGGAATTGCCATTAGCAGCTACATTCAGTGTTTTACATATAAAAAGCACCGAGACTTAATGCTGTGCGATGCTTTCTTCAAAGTCTTTGTAGGAGAGACAACTCCAAGCTGGTTTTTAGCTGAGTTACAGCAAGGTGTTGGGAAGCAGGGGTTGTATCACCACGGGATGTGTGATGGCAGCACCCAGGAGATGCACATGGTATAAGATGAGATGTCATGAAGGATGGGGTGCATGACCCAGAGAGGGACCTGTCAGACCTGAGTCACTGCACATGGAAATAGCTTCCATCAAATGTGCACAAGTGACACTCACTGGGAGACCAAAAATGGATGGATTTTCCTGGATGTATCAAGAATCCTAGAATCACAGAATGGTTTGGGTTGGAAGGAAGATCATCTCATTCCACCCCCCTGCCATGGGCAAGGATACCTTCCATTATCCCAGGTTGCTCCAAGCCCCATCCAACCTGGCCTTGGACACTTCCAAGGATGTGTCATCCACAGCTTCTCTGGGCACCCTGTGCCAGGGCCTCCCCTCCCTCACAGGGAAGAATTTCTTCCTAATATCTAATCTAACCCTGCCCTCTGGCAGTTAAGAAGCACAAGAAGCACATCCCTGACTTTAATTATCCCATCACATTGCAAATCCCTGCTGCAGCACCAGGGGCTGTGTGAGATGTTCAGCCTTTTGGATAGGGAGGGAGATTCCTGTTCCCTCAGCTGCTTTCGCAGCAGGAGCTGGACTTTCCCAGCCGAGGTTTTACCCCTGCTGAAAGGAGCCTGGAGCGAATCCCATGGAGTGGCTTGTTTGGAAGGGAGATGCAGTCTCATGCTCTGGTCTGCAGAGGAGTTACCAAACACAGGGAATTAGGATAGAATTTCAGTGGAAGCAGATTATCTATCCCATTTCTCTCTGAGCACATTTCTGCCTCTGAATCAGCACATGACAGGCAGGGCAGCCAGCGGGGCAGCTCCCATGCATGCCAGAGGGGACTGAACCCAGAGCCTGGGAGGGTTCCTTGTTCCCAGCGTGGTTGGAGCAGAAGCTGGGATGGCAGGAGAGGGATGGAGGGGGAGCAGACGGCGGGCACAGAGCTGCGGTGCTGGATGGGCGGCACAAAGCGCTGTCAGAACAGCAGGGACTCGTGCTGGCGACGGCTGCAAATGGAGATGGAAAGGGCTGGAAAGGAAAGGACTCGACACAGCTGGTCCCCTTCGGCTTTGATCTTGAAAGCAAAGGGGTGTTGGCTGCAGAGCAGGAGAGGGGAAGAAGGGGGATGACTCATAAAAATATTGGTGTTTCCATGAAGATGCTGTTACCTGAGGACAGGAAGGAGGAGGGACCTTCCCTGCAAATGTGGAGGGAGGTGGAAGAAAAAGTCCCCCTTGTGTAGAAATTTCCAGCCTGCTTAGGAACACGGAGCTGTTTGCTCTGGAGCCAGTGGGTTGGTTGTTTGCTGGGAATTGCTGGTTTTGTGCAGAGCAGAAGGTGGTTTGTGTGCTTGTTGCTTCAGGGCAAAAAAAAAAAAAGAGAAAAATAAAGGAAGATCTGGTTTTCTTGGGGGCCTGTGTGGTGGAGGTGTATCTGGAAGAGGAAAGAGAGCTCTCCTTCCTGCTGCTGGGTGAGGGGTCAAGGGGGATGATCCAACCCCAGGTAGCTGAGGAGAGGTCAAACACTCCCCAGGATCTTTGGTCAGAGACTCTGGCCATGGGAGGGCTGATGTTTGATCTTCCTGGCCAGCACAGGGGTTGTGCTGGGGAGAGGGTTGTAGTTTACTCACAGGCATGTAGATTTGCTCCATGTACCCGTCCCTTCCCCTCACAAGTGGCAGAGGTGACTTGTCCTGCACAGGAGAACACAAGAAGGATGAGTGGACACAGGTGATGCCTGCTCCGTACCAAAGCGAGCTCAAACTTTCTCTCTCTGCCCCCTCCATGAGCCCTTGGGGGATTCCAGCTCACAGAAGCCTTACATCCAGCATCGGACCAGTTCTAATTTTTATCCTGGAGGCAAAAATCACTGGAAATAATGCTTCATCACTCTGAAGGTCCTGACACCACCCTTAACCACCACATCACGAACCTCCTGTCGCAATTGTGATCTGCGTATGTGTCAAATCTTGCCTCGCAGATAAAAGCTGCTCCGCAGGCACCTTTTGTACTAAAATACGGAGCCTTTAAAATGTGAAAGAAACAACAAAATGTAGGACGCCACACAAAGCTGACCCACTGGGGACTGGGGGGAGAAAAAACCCGCAAGAAGGAGGGCTTGACACACAAAAATTGTTTTGTTAACAAAGCATCATTGTTCCACTCTGAATCGGTTTGACTGGAGTGGTAGAAACACCCCATCTGGAGACAGATGGAGAGTTTTCTGGCTAAAGAGATGGCAGGAGGAGGGCCGGCTGACAGCCCAGCAGATAGCATTGTCTGCTGCTACCTTGGTAATGGAGAGGAGAAAGGGCGGGTGGCAGATTAGGTGTCCCCTGTGCCACCCGCCCGGCACACGGGATCCTTCTGCAGAGGGAGTTGTGCACCCAGGTTGGCTGCTCACACTTTAGGATAATCCTCCATTTTTTTCTTTTGGGGCTGGCTGGGTGTTCTTGGGAACCAGCCAGGTGTCTGGGGGGGCTACAAGGCACCGAGTTCCCATCCAAGGTGCTCTTGGTGAGATGGTCCCGCTCCACTTGTGTGCTGTGCCACAGCTTGGTGTGGTGTGCATTTAGCAGCACTGGGGGACCAAAGTGCAAATCTCATCCCAGCGTGAGCATGGAAGGCTTGCTCCTGCTCTTGCATGGGTTTTGCCACTAACTTCCAGGAGAGCAGGATTTGGGCTGCTGGGAGTGAAACTGGTGGCAGCAGCAAGAGTTGATGCAATGCCAAAACGCCCAGGGATGGGTCATGTGTGGGATGCTCAGGTTGACCCAGCAGGCCTGCAGGATGCCTGAGGGTTCTTGGAATTGCCTGATCACCTTGCTGACGTTGGGAATGAGTGATAAAAAATGTGTGTTGAGTGCCCAGGGCCTCTGAGCTACAGTACAGGCTGAATGTGAAGTGGTTTATGGCATCAGGCTCTGCTGGCACACGGTGTCTGCTCTGCTCCTGAGAGCTCACCAACAGCCCCTGCTCCCTCTGCTGCCTTCCATGCCTGATGGGAAACTCCAGGGTGGGTAAAGCTCCTGCCAGAGCTTTGAGGGATCTATCCTGCCCACCCTATCTGAATTCCTGATGACTTGCTAATTGCTTGACACACTCTACTTGCAATGCAAGAGACAGGCTCACGTCATCCTCTGTGGTTTGCCAGGGGAGAGTGTGAACCTCTTTTTGACTTGCCTTGAAATAGATGAAAAAGAATAGAGCTCGATATGATTAATGTGAAAACTTCAGCTTGGTTTCCTGCCTTGGCATCTGGGCTTTGGTCTTCTTAGCATCATCGTGCCTTGTTTTTTGAGGATTGGCTGCATGTGGGAGCATCTGAGAGCTGATGGTGCTGGCTGGGCTGTGGTGGTCTGGGGGTTCCTCTGCAAGGTCTTTCCATAATCCCCAGCTTCTGGAGATATTCCAGGTTTGTGCAGCAGTCACAAAAGGATTCAGGTGGTTGCCTCGAGGCACTGCTGAGATAATACCTCGAGGGGCTCCTATTCAAACCCACCGGGGCCTTTATAGTTGTATGGTGGAAATCTATTCAAATGCATCATGGCTTTTTGGGGAGCCAGATGAGCAGCCCTGCTTGGCCTCTGGCTGTGGGCAGGCAGTCACCCATGCAGAGGGGGGACCAGGGGACCAGCATGGCTTTGATACACCCTGCAAAAAGCCATGGAAGGATTAAAATAAAAGGTGAATTTGGTCTTCAAGCCTTGGGGCTGCAGATGCAGCAGTGTGATGGTGGCAAAGGGTGTCCTGATGCCCTGGTGTCCCCAGATATATCCAGAGTGTTCCCATGGGCTTGCAGAGCTGGATGCAGTTTTGGCTTCCCTGCCTGGCTTACTGGGTTTATCTCCTGCATGCCCTGCTCTGGGATGGATCCCACCTGGTCCGAGCAGTGCTGAGCTGGTCCAGAGGGACACGGCACAGGGAGGAGTGTGAGGGTGACAGGAAGGTCTGTGTCACATCCTGCTGTTCAATGCACCGGGGTCCCCGTACATTATGGCACCTCAGGAGACTTTGGGAATGAAGTGGCCTCAGGGAGGAGAAGTTAATGGGGGTTACAGAATGCAAGATGGAGTAAAACAGGATGGATCTACTCACCTGAGCTCTCCTACAGTGTGTTGTAGTTATCCCAAAGAGATGGGACTTGGGAGAAGTGAAATGCTTGGACAGCCATCCCCTGCTTTTGCATCCGTTTGCCTGCCCTGGGCTGCTGGGGACGCCGTTCCTACAGCATGCCCCCAAAAAAGTCCTTTTTGCTGTCTCGGATTTCAGCCCTGCTGCTGCACCAGCTGCACCGTGCTGGCAGGAGACGAGAGGAGCGGAGAGGACAGGACAGGACAGGACAGGACGGGACGGGAGGGCAGGGGAGGGGAGGTGCAGGATAGATGCAGGATGGGTGCAGGATAGGTGAAGGATGAGTGCAGGATGGGTGCAGGATGAGTGCAGGATGGGGGCAGGATGGGTGCGGGATAGGTGCAGGAGAGGTTCGGGATGGGTGCAGGATGGATGCGGGATGGGTGCAGAATAGATTCAGGATGGGTGCAGGATGGGTTCAGGATGGATGCAGGATGGGTTCAGGATGGGTGCAGGATAGGGGAGGTGAGATGAGGCGGGGGAGGCAGCTCGGTTCATGCCAGCTGCTGTCAGGCACGCCCTTGACGTGGCGGGGGATGCCCGGAGCCAGCCGGGGCGCGGACCCCGCCGCCGGGCACTGGCTGCCCTGGAAGGAGGAGACGGGGTCTGGATTGCTGGGGATGCATCAAAGCATCCCAGAGTGAGGTCTGACACATGCCTGGCAGCAGGTCAGGGTGCTGTTCTCTTTGCCCTACCACTTGGAAAGCAAAGTACTTCCCTGGGGGAGCGCCATCCCCTCCATCCCGCTGTCCTGGCATCTCGCTGCGTGGCGCGTGAAATCTTTCACCTTGCTTTCCCCTGTGCAGAAAGGGGAGGCAAATTCACTTGCGAACTCTCCCGGGAAGCAGAGGGGATGGATTCACCTTGCTGAGAGGCGAGGGAGTCACCGGGAAAGAGGTGCTGGAATAAGCGCAGAGTGGATTAATCTGCAGCGACTCCGCCAGATCCCGGTGTGAAGGCGCCCGGGGAGGTCGGGTGCATTCGGGCGGTGTTGTGCTGCTCTCTCTGCCTCCCGAACGCCTCCTGCGCCGAGCTCTGTGAATCAGCATTTCTGCAGTCGGAACGAGACAGCGGGGAAAGGCAGGAGGATGTCAGGGCACGGGAAGGCCGGCGGGGAGGAGGATGGGGGGGACCTCGTTAGAAAGGGGCAGCCTGTGAAGTGGGGGTGGTCTCATGCCGTGGCTCTGCAATCTGCTCCCTCCAGGTTTTTGCTCATTACGGCCGTACATCCCTCGTGTACGGTGGTGAGGTAAACAAGCGCTGGGAGCGATGCCTCCCCTTCCAGCCCGTCCCCTCCCCGCCGCCGGCGACGGGGGAATGTGACAAGCTGGCACTGGGAGAAGGCATGAAAGCGATGTGATCCGCCGCGGCTTCTGAGCCGGGAACCTGGGGAGATCCAGTTACAGCAACGGGGTTAGAACAAAAGAGATTTGCCTCCGGGATCAATTCCTCTCCATTTTCCGGGCTGTGCACGTGTGTGTGTGTGGAACGGGATGTGTCTCCAATGCTGAGCACCACTGGCTCTGCCGCACCAGCAGCCCCGGGCCCGGCTGAGCACCAGGGCTCCACCACTCCAAAAGGCTTCTTTTTCCCAAAACAGGGAGAGCAGGGTAATCCCCTGGGACAGGCCTAGAAATAGCAAGGCCAGGCCAGGCTTTGCAATGCTTGGAAATCAGGAGCCAAGCTGAGTAGCTGGCAGTTGCTGGAGCTCCAGCCTTTGCTCTGCCAAGGGCTGAGCTCTGGGTTTGGATGTGAGACCACCTCTGGTCCCCATGGTTTGCTCCCAAGGCATTTCCAGGTGATGCCTCCTCCCCTCCATCACAAGACTGGCCACTGAGCAAAAAACCCAGTCCCTCCAAAGCCTGTTCTGCCCCATAATGGCTGTTCCAACACTGTGTTATCTGAGATGCCTTTAACCCACAGCCGTGGTGGGGCTGCAGGAATCATGAGCCTGTCACGTGTGCTGCAGAACCGGCTCAAGGAATCAGCAGGATCCTGCACCCTGGGATGCTTGTCACTCATTTGAAGGGGGGTTGGGTGGCTTATTTGGGGGTGGGGTTTTTTTGGCATATTGCCTTCTCCCAAATGCTGCCGGGGATGAGCCATGGAGAGCACAGATGTGCATCCCGAGCATACCACAACAAGGTTCCTGATTTAAGGACTGTGATTAACCTCTTTTCGACAGTTGCTAACCAGGTGCAGGATTGTAATGGGAGGAGGAGGAAGCTCGGTGAGAGCAGCCAGTTTTCCTCCGTCACCTGGAAATGCACACGGATGCCATTTTCTGCCTGGAAATCAGGCAGATTTTAGGATTTATAATGGGTGCAGGGACATCCTGTTTAAATCAGTACTGACCTGTAGCTGCTCCCTGGAGTCTGTCTCCTCCTTTCCCGCTTGAGATCCCACAAACAAGGCATCGATGGAGTGTGAATCCAGCTCAAGGCTTGTTGGTGTGCGGGATCATGGGCTGTGGACTGAGCCCCACTTGAGGCTGTGCATGCTAACGGGAAACAGGGCAGAAAATCACCCAGCATTTGTCCACTCCAGGTTTTCCTGGGATCTTGCTCTTTGGAAAGCTGAGTATCAGGAGGAAAAGTGGTTTTCCACAGCTAGGCATGAAAAGGAGAACCATTGCAGCTTGTGTTTTGCAGGCAAGAGTTAAACCAGGAGCTGCCAAAGTTGCTCATTTTCAGGAAATCTGGTATCTGTGGGATTCAGGGCTCCTCTGGCCAGGACTATAAAAGAGCTGGAGAGGGACTCTTTCCAAAGTCACAGAGTGACAGGACAAGGGGGAATGGCTTCACATCAACAGAGGGCAGGGATAGATTGGATATTAAGAAAAAATTCTTCCCTGTGAGGGTGGTGAGGCGCCAGCACAGAGAAGCTGTGGCTGCCCCAACCCTGAAGTGTCCAAGGCCAGGTTAGAAGGGGCTTGGAGCAACGTGGTACAGTGGAAGGTGTCCCTGCCCATGGCAGTGGGTTGGAATGAGATAATCTTTAAGGCCCCTTCCAACCCAAACCATTCTGGGTTTCCATGACAGTCACTGGCCTCTCAGGTTTGGGTTTCATATGTGACACTCACACATGCTGTATCTCATTCCAGTTACCCCTCTGGCATCATGGTGGGTTTCAGATCAACTTTGCAGTTCCCAGTGGCCGGCCAAATGCTGTGGTGTGTGTTCGTGGATCACCTTTTGCACCTTGTTTTTTGGACAGCCATACTCGTACTGCTTTTCCAGTCTCTGGCTGGATGGTTTTAGGATACCCCCATTGTCCCTCCTCCCTTTTTTATCTCCCCACCTTTTAATTGCAAATCCCTGTATTTCTCCCCAAAGAAGAGGCTGCAGTCTGTGTTTCACACTGAGGCTCCAAACCCTTTACAGAGTCAAGAGCTGTTCCTTGAGAGAACAGCAGGGAGAGAGAGGGATGGGGGCCTGGGCAAGAGGGCAGCCCCCAAAGTGGGTGAGTAGATGATAGGTTTGGGAAATCTGAAGAGACAGAAAAATTTATTAAAAACAATTAATAGCTGCTCCAACCAAGGATTTAAACTGAAACCAAAGCCTTAGGGAGGGAGGAAATGAACTGGTGTACAATTGTTATTTTATTGCTTAATATTTTTATTTTTCTTTAAATATGATATGCTAAATGCAAATAAGCGTTTGTACTGAGCAGGAGAGGGAGGGGATGGAAGACATGCCGGGAAAAGTGAGTGGGATCTAGGTTTTGCATCGTTCGCTGAATTACTGGCAGGTCTTTTGTAACATCTGTTAAAAATAAAACAAACATTCATTTCCATTTCTTGCTGCCTGAGATGGCTCCTGCAAAAAAATTTCAACCTGTCCAGGAATTTGTCTTGAAAGTTGCCCTCCCTCTCCTCACGCCTCCTCTTCTCCAGGGGAGATTTCCTTCCTGGACTTCCCAGGGGCTCCATTAGCCCCACATTAAAGCCTTTCTACTTTGCTCTAAAACTCTCCATCGAAGTAAAAGGAATTCTAATAAACCACTGGGAAGACTCTGCTATTCACTCTTTCCATGGAAACACGGCGCTGCCTTGGAGCAGAGCTCCTCTCGACGGAGCCTGGGTCACGGCAGGAGGAGACCAAGGAGGGATGCAGAGATGGTTTCCATTATAAGAGACCTTTTGAGAGAAATAATCGCTGCTCTCCCACCAAGGAAAGCCTTCGAGATGTCAGGGGCCTCGGCACAGTGCGGGAGCGGGGCCGGCCTTGGAGGGGGTGGTGGTGGGAAGTGGGATATGCTGGGCGCTGAGAAACTCATTAAAACATCTGATTAGTGGAAATTAAGGCACCCAGGACTGATTCTTCTCTCCCAGTGGGAGGGATGAGTCCAGCAGGGTGTATGGACCCGGTGCTGCAGGAAGAGGCTACACAAGGGGGCTCAAGGCTGGGGACGTGGGCTATGAGGGGGACACGGGGTCACAGGAGGACAGTGGTGGCTCTGAGCCCAGGGCTGTGCTGCATGGAACAAACATCACACCACAAAAATACATTTTTCAAGGCCAAAAAAAGCCTGTTTGCTTTGGGAGGGGATTTCTGGCTGTACCCTGGGTCCCAGAGAGGAGCTGGACGAGGAGGTCAGTGGATGGACCCCTACCTAAAGCCACTGTGATATAATTAATTTCCAGCCTCCTCGCAGGCACAGTCATCCCGAGTGTTGCTGTTCTGACACCACGCTGCAAGATGAAGGATTTTATTTTTTTTTTTAAGCGTGAGGAAGCTCGTTAGAAATAGCCCGAAGGGCAAAGTTAGGAAATGAAAATCCATCGGATCCGCTCGGAGCCGATGCATGGAGCTTGATGAGAGCTGGGGCAGGGCTGCTGCCTGCAAGGAGACACCGCATGTGTGGGGTGTGTGGCACGCAGTGTGAGGTGGCACCTGGGCCAGGGGAAGAAAGCAATCCACTGGGGTGGTTGGGAGTGGGGCTGAGGGAAAATCCCCCAGGAAGAGGGATGAAAGAAAGATGAGTGAGAAACAGCCAGCTTAGAGCATCCCGTGTAGGTATTGGGGAGGTCCTTGGACCCCGGGTTGGCCACTCATGTCAGGGCCAGATGAAAGAGGAGGGTGGTGGGGAAAAGCTCAGTTTTCTCAGGATGCTTTATCATTTAGGTCAAAGCGGTGAGACACCGAGGGAGAGGGAGCCAAGGGAGCCAGAGTGCCTTTGTTTTAGCAGCTCCAGAAATAACATTGCAATGAGTCATTAGTTTTCAGCCTCTCAGGGGCAGGGGTTACGTCCAGGGAAGCCTCCGACTTTGATCAGCAAGGTGAGCCCTGCTTTCATGGCAGGGAAGATGGGAAGAGGCTTTTTGATGCTGATCATGCTGTTTTGAGGTAGCTCAGGGTGAGATCTGCTCCAGGATGCTCTGGATACAGATTTTATCAAGGGGATGGCAACTTTTCCATCTGCACAACTGAGCAGCAGCATCCTCTATGAGCTTGGAGGTTTTAATGAGTGAAGTTAATTGGTGTTAGAGGTGGTGGTCTCCCACCCAGCCAGTGGTTGGGTTTAGATAGACATGACCGTGTCATGCAAACAGAGGTGATGTGGGTGTTGACACCTCAGAAATGCTGAGAAGTAATGAAATCAGCCTTTTTGAACCCGTAAATCGTAGGTGTAGAACTATAAATGTTCCAGAAAAGTAATGGTGTTTAACAACCAAAGTGTTTGGTGGTGATTTAATTTGCATATGGGGCTCTCTGGGGCTTGTGGTTTCAACCTTTCTCCCTGTGGTGAGGTCAGGGTTTGAGGAGAGCAGGGCTAAGGTCTCCCTGAAATCACGGGACTCCTGGAGGTAGGGATTTCAAACATGTCAGAGCTGGAAAATAACATGGACAGACCAAATTGCTGAATTTATTGGATTGCAGTGCAAAAATAACAAATCCTTTAGTGTTCTCTCAGTCCCAGAAGAGAAGCTGGGGGTGACGTCCTTTGGGTCCATCCCACCTTGGCTTTACTAGGGTGGCAGTCATGGCTTGTGGTGCCAAACAGTGCCAGACTCTTCCCTGTGAAGGGCAGGACAGATTGGTGATTAGAGGGAATAACACCAAGTCCCTGGAGAGCCATGAGGTCCCAGCTTGATTTACCATCCTGCAGAGAGGCATGTGTGAAGTTGGAGGTGGCTGGGAGCATGTTGTGGTGTATTACCTACAAACAGCCAGGCTGGGTCTGCAATGGGGATGGGGATAAGGATGAGGATGGGGAGGAAAAGGACAGGGGAGATGAGAACAAGCAGTCTGCTTTTGCAGGTGCTGTGTCCCCTTATGAGGTTTGGTCTGCTTTGCAGCTTGATGCCTCCTATCTCGAGTAATTAACAGGGAAAAGAGAGGGCCTGGTTATCCATCCTTCAAGAGCAAGGGGTTGAATTGAAAGGCAGCGCCTTGGAAGTGGATCAAATAGCTCTCCAGCCCCCCGCGTACGGCTCGGAAACTTGCTGCCGTGCTGCGTTATCAAGGTGAACAGCTTTAGTTCAATTAACGAGAGGCTCAGAGCGGAGTCGTGGGAGGAGGCAGCGCTGGGCGTTTGCGCCCTTCGGGCAGGAGCCGGGGCGCGGAGCTGCGCGGCAGCGATCCCGGCACCGCCGGAGGCAGGGCAGGGGTGCCCCGGTGTGCCCGGGCCACCACAGCTCTGTGTCCCTTGGCGAGGGGACCACCTCCCCCTCCTCGCCTCTGCGACGGGTTTTATTCACCCCTTGGAAAAATCAGTGTGTGTGGAAGGGTTGCTCTTTGTTACCACCTCCCTTTCCCCTCCTGCTAATAATAAACCTCCCCAAAATCAATCGCTCCCGGCGATGAGCTGCCATCAGCTCACCGTGCACCTAAATCCCCGCAGATGATGGTGCTGGGAGCCCGCGCGCCTGGATTTTTCCTGCCGGTCGCTGCCTGGGCTGCAGCTGGCTCCGGCACGCAGAAAGCTGCAGGTGTGATTTGTTCATTTGCCTCCACCTCCCCCCCTCCCCGCGCTGCCTCCCTCCTGCTCTGCTTCCCTGCCGAGCCCACCTAGCTCATCCCACCCAGCTCATCGCGGCGGCCAGACCCGCATCCCGCCCTGCGCCGACTCCGGCATCTCCCCGGTGCAGTGCTGGCGAAGGGCTGGGATCGCTGGGGCTGGAGAGTGTGTGTGTGCGTGGAGGGGAGGGGGGGTTAATCTGATCCTACGAGGTTGGAAGAGGAAAAAAAAAATCAAAACTATAAAGAAGGCAGCAGCCTCCTCCTTTTCCCTCTCCCCCGCTCCAGAGGATTAAGCCTACAAAAAAAAAAAAAAAAAAAAAAAAAGAGAGAGAGAAAAAAAAAAATGTCTGCAGCTTTCTGTTGACCCTGCATGATGGCATTTTTGCGCTCTGTGTGCTGCCTCTGCTGATTGCTATTCCTGGCACAAACACACACACACGCGCACACACACACACACACACACGCAGCCCCAGCACGGCTCACACGGGCACGGCGAGCCCACTCCAAAATACAAAAAAAATACAAAAAACCCAAAACCAAATCCCAAACCATCCCCAAACCCAACCCAAACCGGTGCCGCTCGGTGTCCCTGGCCACCCTGGTCTCTGTCGGGAGAGCTGCCAGCACCCGCTGCCGCTCGCCCTCTCCTCCACCCCACTTCTCACCTCGGTCCCCAGCTCCAGCGAGCACTTTCTGCCGGAGCCGCCCGCAGCCAGAGCCCTCCACCACTCCTACCGCTGGCATTACATTTTCAGGCTGGATGCTATAGGGCCGTTTCTAATTACCTTATATCCCCTAGTGGTCTATGAATAATGGTTAGTGAAGGAGCTCAGAAGGGCTGCTGAGAAGGGAAGAAAAAAAAAAAAAAAGGAGAATTGTGCTATTTCTCACATTTTTTTTTCTAAGGATCTAATCTGGCTACTGTGCTCTGGAAGAGGAGGAGAGCGAGCCAGCAGGAGAGAGAGGAGAGAGCGAGGACCATCGCAGGTATTGTTGCAAGCTACATCTTTGTGCTTTTTTTTTTTCCTTTTTTTCCTTTTTTTTTTTTTTTTTTTTTTTTTT
>JACBWW010000025.1:6751337-6886620 GCA_020086605.1 Lanius collurio | reverse complement strand
AGGCGGGTGAGGGGTGTGCGGACAGAGCTTTTTCCGGATTTATTTTTCTCTTGTGCAACTCGTGTGCTGCTGCGATCGAATGGATGCACGGCGCCGGCATCGCGGAGTTTGGGGAGGGAGGGGGGATTATACGTACGTGTGTGTGGTGTATGTGTGTGTTGTGTGTGTGTGTGTCCTATTTGCAGCAGCAACGGAGGAGCCGGGGGGCGTGTGGGGGGGGGTGTTTTGCTTTTCTGGAAGTAATAAAGAAATTTGCAACCGGTCCAAAACCCCTCCTGACTTGCCGATTGATGGGTGTCTGAACAAAGATACAGCTGAGACTTGGAAATGTTTGTGTGTGGAAGGGATGGATTCGTTTTGCTTGTCCTGACTCTCTACTTTTGCAAAGTTAAAATAATAATGGGCACGGGGCTGCGAAAGCCTCTGCAGAGGGAAGTCTTCCCGGGGAGGCTTATTTAATTGAGGAGTTATGGATGTGCATGGTTTTATACTTCCAAAAGTTGCGGCGGTGCCGCGGGCGGGCGCCTGGCTCTCCTTGCCGTTGTCTGCACGTGAGAACGCTGACTTGATGGATTTTCTTTCTTTTATTCGGTGGCTGGCGGGGCAGGAAAAAATGGATCTAGCAGATAACCCAAGGAATCGTGGGGTTTGCACATCTGGCTGCGCCTTTGGAAAGCCCCTCGGTGGGACTTTCACCTCCCGCTCCCTTTCTCCCACGGCAAATTTTGCCTCCAAATCCTCCACTGACATTAATAAACAAACAAACCAGGGAATAACCGTGGAGCCCAGTGAGGGGGCTCGGAGTGGTGCCCGGGGGTGGGGGGAACCGTGTGCTTTTGTTTTAAATAACGAAACGGCGATGATTGAAAACATATGAATAGGATGCAATGCAGAGCGGGTGTGTTACGGGGCGGGGGGGGAAGAGCTGGAAAACTGCTTATACGACAGAAGCAGAGCTTGAATGAGTGTGGTGAGATGAAAGGCGAGGGGTCCGTCCCTCGCCCGGCTGCGAGGGGGGGCGATTCCTAAAGGCAGAGGAATGATCTCGGGGTGGGGAAGCTCACTGGGGTAAACTAAAAAAAAAAGCCAACAAAAAACCCCAACAAACCTGAAGTATGTGATTATACCCCGTCCAACTTTGCCGGTTGCGGCGTTAATGGAGCTAATTGTACTCAAAAATAATAAAACCGGGGGGAAATACGCCTGTGTGTGGAGGGAGGAGATGTGTGGGGAGCAGAAGGAGGTCCCGAAACCCCACCGGCTCCCCAAAAAGCGCCGCCGAGGTGGGGCATACCGAGGCGGTATCCAAACGTGGCCGGATTGTGTTTATTTGGGCGGAAATAAAGATGGAGCAACTGCCCTGGGGAAGGCTGTAATCCCCCAGGGAACGGCTCCGAAACCGCGCCGGTGCTGCCCTTCGCTGCCTGCCCTTCGCTGCCTGCCCTGCCTGGCCTTGCTTTTGTGTTTGTTTGCTTCCGAGGAGGGGGGAGAAGGGAGCTGAGGGGGGGGGCGAAGGCGGGGAGAAGCCGTGAGGGCGGAGAGCCGATTTAAATTGGACTTAATGGATTCCCAGGGCAGCTCTTTTAGATGAAAGTCAAAATAAGAGCCAAAGTGAATCTCAGCAGACCTGTCTGTTGCATTAGAGATGCAGCCCTTCCTCTCCCTCCCTCCCTTTATTCTTTAAAAGAGAGGGGGAAAAAAGTGTTATCCGTACGGAAGACGGCGTGGAGTTTCTCATTCCTATAATGCGAGCTCTAATTGAAGAACTTGCAGCCTCTTGGGAGAGTCTTTACTGATAGCTGCTTTTGTTATTCATGCCGCGCTCTGTTTTCTTGGGATTTTTGGGGGGGGCTGGTGCAAGTCTGGCTGCGCCGGGTGTGATGCTGTGTCCCCCCCAAGCTGGCTCTGTGGACTGATGGCAGATAGGACCCTCTGGTCCATCCTCAGGGGGTCACACCAGGCTCCCCCGGGTAGGTTGTGCTGTGCTGGAGGAGGAGATGAGCAGCTGAAACCCCCTGGGAGCTGTCGGGGTGAGACGCTGCAGTCTGGCTGCGGGTGGCTCTCGTCCTCACAGGACCCCCTGGGATGGGGACAGATCCTGCCCAGCGTGGCACGTGGGAAGGGGTGCAAAGCAGGGCTTCTGCCTTCTCCTTCATTGCCTGCATGCACTGCGATGACTTTGGGGTGCCTTGGGGTGCCACAAGACTGCTTGGTGCAGAGGGCACAGTGCAGCCCTGCCGTCACAGCTCTCCTGTCCCACGGGGGTCTGTGGTGTCACCTGGAGGGGACAGGTGTTGTGACAAAGCCACATGGATCCTCTGCCCACCCATGGTGAGGAGCAGGACACAGTCACTGAGCACCCAGGACTTGTGCTGGGCAGGAGAGGCAAGTTTCCCTCGTCTCCTGCCTTTTCTGTTGCTCAGGAATTCAGGACAGGGGTGCACAGGGAGACTGGCAGATGAGGCTCCCCCTTTCAGAGATCTCATCACCCCCACCTCCTCTCCCAGCCCCCTCAGGTGGCCAGAGGAGATGGTGGCCATCCCCAAGCCAGTGTCCCCAGGAGGTCCCATGGTGATGCTGCCTGTGTCAGCGGACTGGTTTGATGCAGCCAAAAGCTCCTGGGGGGCAGTCCCTGTTGTCCCCGTGTCCCTTTCCCAGCCTTGGGCACTCGTTTGAACTACTCTTGAGCTCTACATGGATGGAAACAAGAGCCACAAGCCCTGGGGCTGCTCTCAGTGGCATTTGGTGGCTGTGAGGTGAATATGGCTGGGGAAGAGGATGTGCGAGTAGGATGGAGCTCCGCCAGCCCATCGGCTTAGCACGGAGGCAAAGCAGTTAACCTGGACATCTGATCTCCCCGGGAATTGTGTATTGACCCTGACAGCGATGCATCAGGAGCGACAGACTCTCCATCATCGATCCCTCTCCTCCCATCACCAGGTGTCGACACCGACAGTCGTGGAGCCGGATTTAATTTCAGGCCTCTGGCTCCAGCACGTAACACTTAGCCATAGTCCCTAGGTGCAGCCAGGCTTTGCAAACAAACACCTCCACGGGCAGGTGACCATCCCCATTTTGTGGCAGGAATGGTGCTTGCTGTGGGTGGCCAGCTGAGCTGGGGACAGAACTGGCAGGAGACCATCCCAGGGCCATTGGGCAGGGTGACATCATAGCCTTTGGTGGGGGTTCCAGGGATCACCTGGAGTTCCTGCTTTGCCAGTCTTTGCTAGGAAAACTCTCTGATCTGGTTCCCTTGGGCCATCAGTGTTGAACAGCAGAGGATTTGCCCAAGCTGGGCTGTCCTAGTCCTTTTGCAGCCTCTTCTGGGTGACCTCAGCTGGCCTGGATGTATCTTGCCTTCCCCACCTCTAAAATGGCCACTGCCAAATGTGCTGGGTGGTCAGGTGTGTGTGCCACAGAGACCTGCTGGGGAGCGTGGTGGGTTTTTTGGGTGCCTTGGTGTTGGGCAGGACGCAGGCGCCGACGGGGGCCGGCTGGCACATCGCCTCTCCTGCTTCCCAGCATCTTGAGATTTCCGAGACGCACGCAGCCAAGCTGAGGCTGAAAAAGCTGCTTGTGGTTCAAGAGCATCTCCTCGATGGAGGAGAGAGGGAGGCTTTTCATTCCTCCCTTTCTTTTGGAGCTATCCAAGCTCCCCTCACCGGTGCAGGGGCTCTTCCTGCTCCCCCTTGCAAGGGAACATTAAAAGCCAGGGGCAGCGGATATCTTGACACCCCGTCAATCCGACCCTTTTACAGCAGCAGTCTCTGAAGGCTGGCACTGCTGCACAGAAGAAAACAAGTGAGAAGAGGGGGGGAGGTGAGAGCAAGCCTTTGCAGCCGGCAATCGATAATTGTGGTGTCACTCACTGCCTTGGAAGTTCCCGCATCCCCACGGTCGCTGGTGGGGGGGAGAAGGGGAGGGTGAGAGCTGGGCTCTGCCCTGCCAGCACCGGGCATGGGGCAGGGAGGGTGGCGGAGGGTGAGAGCCCAGCCCCGAGCAGGAGCCTCCCGCTGCATTACTCACCACTTGATGTAGCTTGAACCTTTCAACTCCCTCCCCTTGGGGATGGAGCGGGCTGGGCAGAAGGTGTTGACGGAAAACGCTCTCCTTTCTTAGCTTTGAGGGGTTTTATTCCCCTTTCCTTCTTTTTTTTTTCTTCCCCACCTCTCCCTATGTGCATTTTGGGCTTTAATAAACCCCCCAAAATATGAAAGAAACCCAAAAAATCCCCCCAACCCAGCTCACGCTCATGTGTCTCTGTCTTAGCAAAAGCTGAGGCAAAAGATCAAGGAATTCTTCCTTTTGTGCAGCTTTCAAGACCAAAGATGTGCTGGTGAAAAGGGGAGGCTCAGAGTACCAGGCACACACAAGTGTTAAAGGAGAGGCTTCCCTTTTGTCTCCAAGGCAATCAGCCGGTGAAGGGATCCACAAATTAATTAAAAATTGCTCTGTCTTGATTGAGTTATTCCTGCTTGCATCCCACCTGCCTATCAAAAGACTGGGAATGGCAGGAGGAAATTCCTATTTCTTTCCCAAACAGCTCAGACACGTACCACGGTCTGTCTCGCTTGCCTTTTATCCCAGGCAGCAAAGGAAATAAAAAAAAGAAAGGGCTGGCGCGGTATCCAAAGAGATCTCTCCCGGAGGATGCGTCCCCTCTCCTGCACTAACAAATGCTGCGGTATTTGGACGATTTGGAAGAAAAATGAGCAGATTTACGTGTCAAGCATGGGCCAAATTGTAGTTGTAACTCCATGAAGTTGATGGAGATCCATCGGAGATTAATTTGGCCCCAGGTCTGGCGCTTGCTCCACAGGGAATAGGCTGGATCTCTGCCTTGGTTGAAACAAGAGGTATTCAAATGGGTTTGTTGTGGCTGTGCTATGCCCAAGTGGTAGAGCCGAGCAAAAATCCCAACTGGTTGTATCCCTGGTGCCAAAGCACCATAAATACACCTCGAGCTGTCAAGTCCTGCACAGTCTCTACCGCATTTACCACTGAGAACGCTTTAAGGGGGTAGATTTATCTGTAGGGGCTGTATACAAGTCTCCCTGTGTGCTTTGCTAAGAGGCTTGAACTCCATCCCAGTGTCCTGATGGGGGAAGCCTTTCTCCCCTCCTGTGTGTGGGATTTCCACCCAAACCGAGCCTGCGCCGGGGCTCAGCCTGAGCCCCAGAGAGCCCAGCCCTCCTTCACTGGGCTCAGGCTCTGGTTTAAGGGGGCATCATCAGTCAGTGCCTCCGAGCAGGATTCGGGGGGGTGGTTTGCTGCTTTGCAGTCAGACCTTGCTTCCTCCGCTTCATTGTCATCTCCGCTCTTAGTCACCGCTCGATGCCTCACCAGGGGACACTGCTCCTGCTGCATTTATGGCAGCCACTAAAATTGGCTGCTCCGACGGGGAGGGACACTGAGCATCAGGGAGGCTCTGCCCAGCTCCCTTATGGTCCTTGTCGTCGTGTGAGGAGCGTAGTGGAGCTGCAGGGCAGGTCGATCACCAGATGAGTCCCCTGTGCTGAGCTGAGGATGGACCTCCAGCTCCACTGGGTCCCTCCAGCTGATGTGTGAGGGGATATGGGAGCAGTGCTGGAAAGGAATGGCAATGGCCACGTTCTCAGGTGGAGATGGCCGGCATGTAAATGAAAATCAGATGCTCGATAAAGTAGGAAAGCATAATTAAAAACGTTCACGGCTGCTGGCTCGCAAAGCGTGGGCACTCAGTGATCCAGCGAGGCACAGCCGTCCCCCCCTCCCCAAACCCCACGGCTCTCAGCCCGTGTCGTCCTGTAATAGCGTGTCCTTCACATGCCTGTCGCTACATGATCTATAGAACAGGGCTGGCCTCTCATACCACTGCCTTCCACCAGGCCAGTGACTGGAATCTCCAGAGGAGACTCTAGTCCTATCATAGCATGTCCTTCACCGTGACTGCTGCTGCACAGAGACATGGCAGCGCGGGGCTCTAATACCTTGTAATTCACTGTGACTGCTGTGGCAGGACCTGCACCGTGCTGTGCTGCCGCAGCCCTTCAGACCCCTTGGCTTTTGCATCTGCTCTTGGGCTTCAGAGCAAGAGCTGGGTGGGGGGGGACATATGGTGGGGGACCTTGGAGATGTCCTGGGCTTGGAGCCTGGTCCCTGGCTCCCTGTGGGCGTGGGAAGGTGCAGAATATCCCTGGGACACGGTCCCATCCTGGCTTCTGAGTGGTTTAAAGGAGGGAGTGCTAGGGGCCAAGCCCTGCCTTGGCAGGGGAGAAATCCCTGTGACTGTGCCAGGGTGAGAAATGGCCCTTGGATGCAAGGAAAGCATCCTTCCTCTAGGTGGTTTGGGCATCATAATAAATGTCAGTATCTCCGTGCACACAAAGGAGAAGGGGACATTTGGCTACCGAGCGCGTTTGTTCCAGGAGCTGATTTACTTTGAAGACTTAAAGTGTTCTCTGATGCTTCCCTCTTCGCTGGTTAACCCTGATCCTTTGCCAGTTAAATAGAAATGCAGCTGCCATCAATAAAGCCCTTCTGGACGCTATTCCATGGACATTGCCACACCACTTCCAGTGCTGTGCTGGACATTGCTCCCTCTTCCATTGATCTGGTTTTGCTCCTCCACTGGCAGAAGGCAGATGCACCCCTGAGCTTTTGCTGCCTTGGTAAAGCAAGGATCCCTGTGAAGGGTGAGGGTTTTCCAGCCAAGCAATGGAGATCCCAATGCTCCTGGCATCCCCTTGGAGCCGTGGGCCTCAGTGCTGTGCACGGAACAGGGTGTGGGTGACCATGGCTCAGCCAGGAACCAGGTTTGGGGTTGCTCCTTTGTGTTGCTGGGTTTTCTTTGAAGGGGAGGCATTGGAAAACCTGGAAGCTGGAGCCTGTAAAAAGAGTGAGGATGTCTTGTCAGGGCTCCCAGGATGGGAGAGGAGTGTGTTTGGTGGTGAGATGGATGAGGGAGCAGATTTTGGGAGCTAGTGCTTCCCTGCAGCATGATGCTCAGCTTGTTTTCCAAAACACAGGAGTTGGCATCTCCTGTTTTGCTTCCATACAAATCGTCAGCATTGTTGCTGCTCCTGCTCAGACTGGGGAAGGAGGAATTGGGCCCTGTGGCTTTTTTTCCTCCTGCTTCCCCCATCAGCCTGGGTTACAGATCTGCAAACAGCTGTAAGGAGAGCAGAGATCATTAGCTGGCAGGATCAGATGAGATAGTTTCTTAAAAGGATTGTCTGATTTCTCTATTGATCAGCCTGATTTAAAAGGGGGAGTTGGGTCAGAGGGCATAAATTATCATTGAAGAAGGGGTGAAGGCCTCAAAGGCTGTGCTGCACTTAGCTGCAGTGCTGAGGAATGTGTCTCTGGGCAGGGACGTGCAGAGCTGAGCACCGTGGCTGCCGGCCAAGCTGGGTCTCCTCCACACTGAACTGGGAACTGAGTCAAGGGAAGTGCATTTAAACTTGGGTAAAAAGCCTCTCTATATTCACCAAACTGGTTTCTGCAACCCCCACTGGTATTGCAGCAGTGGGTGTTTGGGGTCAGAAGGGGAAGGGGTGCAGCATGTGGCCCTGTGTGAGGTTTGGGGTGCGGCCATGGGTTGGGGCCACTGTGGGGTCCTGCTGGCTCTGAGCTCCCTGCCCGGAGAGAGGATGCTCTCACCCCTCAGAGACCTGCGACCTCTCCCTGGCTTTCCCCAGGCTCCCTGTGTGGTCTCCAGCGAGATTTTGAGCCACGGGAGGTTTCTGCCTCCCTGGCTGTAAAATGAAGCTAATCTGCAACCTGAGGTTGCTGCTTTCCCCGTTCTTGTGATCGCTGCCCAGGACTCCTGCATCTCCTGCCACTGGAGTCACAGGACTTGCAGGCTTTGCAGTGCCCCCCCCAGATTTGGATTATGGGAAGAGGAATGGGAAAACACCCAGGGAAAATAAGACACCATTCACATCAATGGCAGAGGGTCTGGTTTTGGGGACGTGGCACATCTTCCACACAAGCTTGCTCTGCTGCAGCGCGGATCCTTATTCATTTTTCCCTCATTCTTATCCATCCTCATGATGGAGGAGCCTTTTGTGCCCAGGTCAGTGTCCTGTCTCTGCCTTCTCCCAGCGTTTGCATCTCCCACAGCTCTCTGGGGCAGGACCATGGGGATCTGCAGTGGGGTTGTGTCACTGTGACAGGGTTGTGTCACCCCAACAGGGCATGAGCTGAAGCCAGGACAGGCTGTCTCAACAGGGAAAGCTGCAGGACCACTTTGGGGGTGCCAGATCATCTTCTGATTGGGGTTTGTGCCCTTTCCAACCCTGATGGAGTTTGTTCCTCTTTCTGGCTGTGCTAAACTGAAACGGTGCAAGAAGTGTGATTTCTGGAGCTTTGGGCAGGTCTGAGGTGTCCAGGTGAGTGCTGGGTTGCGGTATCTGCCTGGAGTAGTGCTATGGGGGAGGCAGACACAGCCAGACTGCTGGTGTACCCAGGCTGGGGACATGTCCTGAAAGGGGGCTCATCTGCCCTTTCCCAGTGCTGTTCCACATGCCAGTGGTGCAGCCAAGGCTGCTGCCCACTCTGGTGCTGCCCATCCTCTTGCTCCTGCCCTCCTGCATGTAATCATTGAATCACAGAATCATGAAGGTTGGGAAACCCCTTTGAGACCATCAAGCCCAACCATTAACCCAGCACTCCCAAGCCCACCACTAAACCATGTCCCCAAGTGCCATATCCGCACATTTTTTTAACACTTCCAGGATGGATGAACATTCCACCAATACCCTGGGCAGCCTGTTCTGATGCCTGACCACCCTTCTGGTAAGGACATTTTTTGTAATATCCAACTTCAGCTGCCCCTGGCTCAACTTGAGGCCATTTCCCCTTGTCCTATCACTTGTTACCTGGAGCAGAGCCTGACCCCTACCTAGCTGTACCCTTCTGTCAGGGAGTTTTGGAGAGCGAGAAGTTTCCCTCTGAGCCTCCTTTTCTTCAGGCTGAGCCCCCCCCCAGCTCACTCAGCCTCTCCTTGTGCTCCAGATCCTTCCCCAGCTCCGTTGCCTTTTTCTGGATACACTCCAGCACTTCAGTGCCTTCCTTGGAATGAGGGGAACCTCCCCATATGCCCCATCCCTGTGCGTGGTGGCTGCTGGGGACAGCAGCACGGTGGTTCCCCATGACGTGTGGCTTGGAAGGAGATGAGCCAAGTCATTATCACAGAGCACTTCTGCCAGGTGGAGAGCAGGGGACCAGCATCCCAGCCCAGGGCATGGCTGGGAGCGGGCAGTGCCAGGCAGAGAGTTCAAAGGCTGAGCCAGGGCAGCAGGGGCTCGCAGCGGCCCCAGTCCCACTGGGGAAGAGACCATCTCTTCCAAGCATCCACCAGCACTGGCCTCCCGGCATGGCTGGGGGAGCAGCCACCAGCGTGTGGCAGCTGGGCCGGCATTATCCTGGAAATGTCATCCGAATGCCAGCCCGCCGGTGAGCGCCAGGACGTGGCGGGAGGCGGTGACTCGGCTTGCCGGCATTGGCTACCATTTTAGAGGAAATGTGGAGCGGCGGGTAATTATTTCTTGTTCTTAATTGAAATTTCAGCCTCAGTGGTTCGCGAGAGCGGGCGGGAGCAGGAGCACAGGCGAGCGTGACACGAACGCAGGGCTCATTGTGGGACGAGGGGGAGCACAAGTGAGCCAAGCCTGTGGGGTGGCAAAGCATCTCCCAGCTCATGCAGGGTGCAGCACTCCTGGGAAGGAATTCCCATAGCCCACAGCATGGCCTGCTCACAGTTGCAAAATAAAACCAACCCCCCAGAACGCCAAGATTTTAATTTTTTTTAGCGGGGGAGGATGCTTTATTGTTTCTTTATTCCTGTATTTCTGTTTTGCTTCGGATGAAGGGCCAATTAACTGGAATTAGGCGCTGCAGCCTGGCACCCTGCGTCGGCTCGGAGCAATCAGGTGTAGCGCAGCATGGCTGATGAGAGCCAATCAAGATGTATAAATGAGGTGTTGACATTCAAACAGCAGGTACCCGCGCCGCCCGGCCGCAGCCGCGCCTGCGTTCTGCCGAGCCCGTGACACGGAGCCAGGCACGGGCCCAGCCTGCTGGGGCAGCTGGGTCTGCTTTGGCTCCAAAGTGTTTTGTGTTTGTGATGGTGGGGACACACTGAGCTGCCCATGCTGGGGGCAGTGGGTGTGAGGGTGGGTAGTGGACACCTCTGCCTGGGTCTGTTTGCTGGCAGGCCCTGTGCCCAGTGCTGTTGCATCCCATGGTCAAGGAGGTGCAGCAGCTGCCCAAGCCCTTAGCTCCAGTGTGGGCAGCCAAGAAAAATACTGTTCCTTTGGGGAAACTGAGGCACAGGGCAAGAGGGTGGACAAGGTCTTGGGCATCCAAGAAAAATACTGTTCCTTTGAGGAAACTGAGGCACGGGGCAAGATGGTGGACAAGGTCCACAATGCTGGGGCTTGGTTTCACCGTCGAGGTTTTGTATTTCCGTTGCTGGAGTCAGTTTTGCCTCCAAGTCCCTGGGGCTGAACAGCATTGGGACACATCTGTCCCGCCACTGCCTAGGGACCATGGATGGTGACCTTGGCGTGACCACCATGCTGGCAGGTGCAGGGCCAGCACCTTCCAGCAGTTTGCCACCCTCAGCTCTTGGGTTTGCCGTAGCTGCCACCATGGGACACGCTGGGAGGTGGGGACAGGGGACACCAGTGGTGTGGTAGCACCACACAGGCTGGAGGAGCTCAGAGGCCATCCAGGGAGGAGAAAGCAGCTCCGTGGTGAACAACCTCATCAGCGTTTCCTGTCTCACGATGGAGAAATCGCATGTGGTGAGAGGCTCTAAAAATAGGCTCAGCAAACTTTTAACCACATTTGCAGATGTGAAAGGTAAAGCCAGAGCAGCTCCAGGGAAGAAAACATCCCTGGCCGTGCCTCCCTGGTGTTAACCCTCAGCTCCACCGGTGGCAGGGAGCTGGCTCAGAGGGCAGGAACCCCCGGATGGGCAGCGGGGCCAAGCCTCTGCCTCGTCGCGTCGCTCTCCTGCGCGTCCCCATTAGACGTGTGGCAGGAGGACATTAGGAGCAGGAGCACGTACCGGCAGGCTCTGTCTAACAGCGCTGCCGCCTGACCCTGATTTGTAGCAGGGCTGAGCAGGGAGGTTTGCTGTAGTGTTACAGCTCTTCCTGTGGTAATAGCCGGCCGGGCAGCACTCACACAGCACTGCCAGTGGCACCGGGAGCCCACAGTGGCACGGGGAACCTGCGGCTGATGGGGTAGATGGGGTGGGAAGGAGATGCTGTAGCTGGGTTATGGCACATTTGCTTGCTGAGGGGGCATGTGGGGACACAGTGTTGCTGCTGGAGTTGTGTCTCCCCATGGCAGCAGTGCTGGTGCCCAGCATGGTGGCAGGGACACAGCTGAATCTGCCTGTCCTTGTCCCCACCAGCCCAGTGACCCCATGTCCAGTGGCTTGTCCTGCCCGCTGCAGTGGGTGCATCCCAGCAGTGCTGCTGTCTCCTTGCTTCCTGCCCCTGTGTCACATCTCCAGGGCTGGAGTCATTTGGGGACAGTGGCCAGGGCTGCCACGTCCTCTCCCAGCTGAGGCGTCAGCTCCCTGATGATACCCAGGGGATGTTCCTTCACTTCCCCCTATTTCTGCCATGCCAAGGGTGACAAACGATCAGGGGGTGCCAGCCCTGTGCCCACAGCGGCTGCAGCGAGGTCCCTGTGTACTGTCCCTGAGGGGATCTCTGTGTGGGCATGGATGTGTCCCATTGCCATGCATCCCATGGGACTTGCAGAGGCAAAACTGACCTGGTAATGGAATGGAAATAAAAAACTTGTAGAGTCGAGGTGAGCCCTAATGTTGTGGTCCTTGTGGAGGGCTGGCAAGGGGTGTTCTGCCCACAAAAGATGGAAGAGGCAGCACCATCTGCCAGCATCGCTTCGTGGTTCTGTGGTCCCTGGCCTGTGCCAGCCCCACAGGGCCAAGTGGGAGAGAGCAAAAATCTTTACACTCACGAACATGGAAGGTTGACTCAGACCATCAGAAAGATGAAAGAGACTGGGAGAGGGAACGATTAAAGGGAAGAAATCGAGATTCCTCGTGTTACCTTAGCTGCCCGCTGCCTGATGCTGGCAACTCACTGGCCCTCGGCACCTCTCGCACGCAGCTCAGTGCTGGGGCACGGGAGGGCACATGACTTTCTCCTCAGGAGGGAACTTCCCAGGAAGATTTTAATAGTTGCTGGTTGTGTGATGTCTGGGGGAATCCATTCCTTTCTGTCTGCCATTGCCTGGCTTCACCTTCTCCTGCCGGCAACTGCTGCGTCCTCACAGCTGCATTTGGGGTGATGGTTTGGGTTGTTGTCAGCCTTCACCTGCAACCCTGCAGGGGAAAAACTGCCCCTCAGAGTTTCATTTAGCTAAAAAATCCAACCTGAACCCAACCTCAAGCAGGTGCAGGCTGCCCCAGGGTGGAATGACCGGGATGCTGGGGAGCAGCGCTGGTCCCCAAGAGCCTCCGCTGGCCACATCGGGATTGGTGTTTTGGCAAAAGCATCACCTTGCCAGTAGGAATAATAGCCAGGAGGGGGAGGGGGCCAGGGCAGGCAGACAAGCAAATCCGTTTTATCAGACGCCGCATATTTTATGAAAGCACATTTCAGCTCTTCAGCCTTGGAAAGCTTTTCATACCCTTTAATTTTCTAATAAAAAGGAATTACGTTTGCTGAAAAGCCAGTAACAAGATTCACTGTCATTGTCTTTTGTACAGACCATAATTCCTGGCTTGGGCTCCTGCCTGCAGCCCCGTTGTGTGGTCCCAGGTGTGGGTCCAGAGTGCTGGCAGGGGGGTCTGAGGGCCATGGCTGTGCCGGCAGTGGGCAAGGGAGAGCTTTACTAGTGGGAGCTTGTGGCAGGTGCCCAGGAATGACAAGGGTGAAGGTGAACACCATGTTTGTCTGCATCCACAGGGATGCCTCTTGGTGCCCAACACAGATCCCTGAGAAAGAAGCATCTGGTTTTGAAGTGGTTCCTGTTGTCTGTGCGGGACGGCCTTTGAACCAAAAATCAGTTTAATTGCCTGGTCATAGGCTTTATAACCACAAGTTTGAGAGTGATGTGAGGTCCTGGGGAGGCCAGTGGCTGGCAGACAGCTTTCGTGGTCTTTGATGTGGCTGGGACAGGTTGTGGTTACACACATGTCAGAGCAATGGGGTGTCTTTGCTGGTGTCCCCCTACAGATCCGGCCTTACAGATCTGACTGGTGAAAACATTCAGCTGGGCGGCCTGTGATTCCCAGTTATCCCCTGCCATCCTGGGTTTCCCTCCTGCAGGCTGCAGGATCTGGCATGCAAACAGCAGCTACCCCTCATGCCATTTCAGCAAGCCCAGGGCACTCCCCAAATCCAACCAACCACGGGCTGTGACAGTGGGCAAAGCATGTCTGGGTGCCAGCTGGGGCCGGCACTAAGAGCCACCATCTCCTCCCAGCTCCCCACAAACCCCGAGCACATCCTGGCGGTGTTTGCAGCTTGGAGACCCCTTACAGGTTTACTCACACCCCACTTTCCTACAGGGGTGCATCCCCCTCCGAGCTCTGCCCGTGCCGTGCGGGCTCCTGGCCGGCTGCCACGTGGCGCCGGAGCCACGATGCCGCAGCTCTGGCGCTCCGTCTCCTTCCGAGTTGCTCATTTGAAGTTTCAGCTCACCGGCTGTTTTCATGCAGGTGGGATGCAAAACCAGCCCACAAACACCAATAAATATCTTCTATATCCTCCCCCCCCACCTCCAATTCTCATTTTCATTCTTACTTCCCAGCTGGTTTTGGGGGAGAAAACGGGTTTTCAAAGCTTTCCGTAAACGTGTGTAACAATAGGAAGCGTTGCCTTTTAGCCTGCGGCCGGCACAGTTTTAAATGAGGTCCCAGGTAGTCATGGTTACCTCTCCTCTTCAGTAAGAGATGACTTTTATTTCCTGCCTTTTGTATTTGCACATCTCAGATATACATTCTCCTAAACCATAATTGGTATTCACGGATAGACAGGAGCGCAGGAGCAAGCTGCCACAAGAGGGGAAGAGCCAGATGGACGCAGGGGGTGTCAAGGTCTCCAAGCCCCCAAACATCAGGAAATCTTAATTTCAAGTCATTTTTCCTCCCCTGGCAAGGGCGGGGAGGCAGACCTGTCTCTCCACAGCCTCAGGGCTTATCCTGATCCCACCTCCCTCACAGCATCCTGGTTAGTCTGGTTGCTGCACCAGAATTTGGGATTCACCCTGTGGTCCTGCAAGCCTCTCCGGCATCCTGCATCCCTCCCAAGCATCCCTTGATTGTGCTGAGCTGGGAGGGTGAAAGAGGGGCTGCCCTGTGCCCCTTGTCCCCAAGAAGAGTCCTGACCCTCCCAGGCACTTGGGGAGCCAAGCCTGCACCCCTTGACTTTTGGAGACCCGAAGGGGAAGCTGAGCTGTGGGGCTGTGTGCTCGCAGCGGGCACAGCCTGGGGAGCGGGCACGGGAGGGGGAAGCGCTCAGCAATGATTGATGAAAGATCATAGCCTCATTCCACGGGATCATTGCTCAGAGTGTGGGCAAAGCTGCGCGTCCCAAGGGGACCATCGCCTGGATGCATGCAAGCCTGCGATTCAGGGCAGAGGGGATGCAAAGCCACATATTTTATGCCTTTTTTATTTTTTTTTTCCCCTCTCTTTCTCTCTCTCTCTCTCTAAAGCACCAGGAAAACAAAAACCCAAGCTGTCTAATCAGAGACAAGCAGATTCCACCCACTTCCTTGGAAAACTTGCATTTGCTAGGAAATCATCTCGCTGCATTTACAGCAAGCAGAGTGCCCCAGCGGTAGCTCGTGCCTTTCTGGCAGGATGATAACCAGCGCTGAACAATTATTGCGCTGGAGCGGGAGCAGCAGACATATTGGCTTTTCTCAGCCAGCAGGAAAGAATTTGCAAAACTAAGCAGGCGATTGGAGCAGCTCGGATTTGCAGCGTTGGATGCGCGGTGCCGGGGATTCACAGCTCACCAGATTTGCTGGTGGCAGCATATCAGGGACTCACACACCGCATGCACCTGGGCTCCTATTTACATGATTTTTTTTCTTTTTTATTTTTTTCTTTGCAAGGGAAGGGCCTGTTTTTGCTGCCTGGGAAATGCCTCTGATTCCCAGCTTCCCCCATGGACGCTCAGCCCCCCAGGTGTGCGCTCAGGCAATGCAGAGAAGTTGTTTGCTTTTGTATTTTTTCCCTTTTAATGAGAAAAATGTGTACTTGTCACAGAATCATAGAATTGTTTGGATTGGAAGGGGCTTAAAGTCCATCCACTTCCACCCCCTGCCATGGGCAGGGACACCTTCCACTAGACCAGGTTGCTCCAAGCCCCGTCCAACCTGGTCTTGGACACTTCCAGGGCATTCTCAGCTTCTCTGGAAACCTGTGCCAGGGCCTCACCACCCTCACAGGAGGGTGTTCTTAAAAGAAATTCTGAAAAAATACTGTCAAAATTGTTGTCAAGGAGGTTGTCCTTAAAACCCAGTGCTGGGAAGAAAGGTAGCAGTTCCAGCAGGATCCTGCCCTATGCCAGCCTGGCTGCCCTTAGCATCATCAGAGGAGCAAGGTCTGTCTGGGGGTTCCCAGGGGAACCCTCTTGGGGCACAGCCACAAATCCCCAATCAAGGCAAAACTCCTTTGCTCAGTTGTAACTTCAGTCAGAGATGTATGGGATTGCTGGAACAACTCCCATCCCTCAGTGGTTTTTGGTTCTTTCACAGGTAAAACTCTCCCTGACTGCGGGTCCTACGTCTGCCCTTGGCTTCTCCATGGGCTGAGCAGAGTGGAAGCAAAGAAATCCCTTCTCTTCAGGCTTGTGGGGTTGGAAAGTGGATCTGTTCCCATTTCCCTCTGCCCGCTCACAGCAATCCCTGTCTCTTCTGGAGCATTTCTGATCAGGATGCTCCAATGTGGAAAAGTGGCACAGAGGGGTTTGGTGTGGATTTGAACTGTTTTGGCTGCTGTTTGGCAAGGACAGCAGGCAGAGCCTGGCCTGGGATACTCTTCCCAGCCCTGCTCGGGATGCAAACTGCGCATCAGTTGCACCAGCAGCTGATGGAGACTCCAGTATATTAGCAGCATTAATTAAGTTACAAAAATTATGCATGTTATCAGTTATGAGATGACCTTTCATAAACTCAGCTATTAAAGCAATAAAGCATAACCCGCTGGTCCTAACCAGTCTAATGGCTGGCTAAGAGCGTGGTTTTTCACATAATACTTTTAGCAGGTCATTAGCTGAGCAATAAGATAACGTGGAGAGCCAAAGTGATGTGTGGGAATGACAGTGGAGGCAGAGACAGTGCTTGATGAGGGGACACAGGGCTGGGGGTCACCCGTCCTCCCACACTGCTTGTATGGGTGTGCATGGCTGTGGTGGTGGCTGTGGTGGGTGATGGTGGAGTGATGGGTGATGCCAGGGTGCTCCCAAGCCTGTGCTGTGCTGAAATCCCAGTGCCATGGGGCAAACCCAGCCCTGGGGCAGGTGTGGGGCCAGTGTCAGTCCCTCTCAGCCCTGGTTTCACTGCCAGAACCCACCCTGCAGAAGGGAGAAGGGGTGTTGTGATGTGGCCATCCCAACTGCAGTGCCAGTGGGCTGTAGGATGAGGGTGGGGACCCTGACCTTCCATGAAGCCAGGGGTGGAATGGAGGGGCCTGGGCTCCCTCCACCTGAGTGGTCTTGGTGTATGGACAGTGCTGGTCTCAGCATACGGTTGGTGTTGGTTGCTCTGGGCTGAGACCCCGATTTGGGGGTATACAGCTTGGTCCCCTCCCTGCCATGCCTGTGGGGACATGCCAGGCATCCAGGGCCACCCAGAAGAAGCCACCAAGCCCTAGTCCTCAGGTCCTGCTCCCTCCACACACTGGTGCTGTTATTGAGCACATCCCAGCCAAGTGTGATAACCTCCCTACCCCTGGCTATGCCATGAGACCTGGACATGCCAAGAGCTGCACCACAATCCAGCACCCCCAAAGCGCCTTTCCCGGTCCCCGCCAGCCGTTTCCAAGCACTGACCCTCTCCATAAACAAAGGAGAGGGAGAGGGAGGGTGGCTGGCATGTTAATATACTCTCCCCCCCTCTTTTCCTCCCTTCATCCCTCTGGGAAAGGCCTTTGCAGATATAAGCAAACCTTGATTAAAAGCTGCCTGACAGGCAACGGCAGCAGCAAGCAGCAGGCAAGGAAGCTCTCCAAGTCCAAAGGGAGCTGCTTCTGCTGCTGCCGCTGCTGCCTCCATTCTCAGATGTCCCTGATCCTTTAATCAATCACAGCCGCAGAAGAGAAGAGCAAACACCCGTGCCGGGGCAGAGGTATGTGCACGCATTCGTTGCAGCCGCAGCCGAGGCAGCAGGGCGGCCGCAAGCCTTCAGCTGGAGGCACGGAGCCGTCCCCGTGCCTGGAGCTGCTCTTTCATCTCACGGAGACAAGCAGGAGCTGTGTCCCTGCTGGTGCCTCCGACAGCCCCAAGGATTCAGGCGTGGAGGATGGTACCCCACGGGGTGCAGGTAGCGGGAGGAGTGTGGGCAGCCTCTTGCCCTCTCCCCAGGTACTCCAAAACGCATTCCCAGGTAGAGGATTCTCCCAGCTCCCATCCCGTGGGCTGTGCCACACTGGCACTGATGTGTCTGGCTTGCAGCGAGTGGGGAGAAGGGGGTGTTTGCAGATGTTGGGGAGCTGTGGGAATGGGGGCTCCCCAGGGAGCCAGCCTGGCTGTTGTGTCTAACACAGAGCTGGCCAAAACCCATCCGTCCTTTGATTGGCACCCCATGGCCGGGCACACAGAGCAGTGCCCGTGGCTCCTGGGGTGTCCCCATCGGGGAGCAGAGCCCCATCCTGGGCTGCTTGGGGTGGGCAAGGATCCACTGCAGCCCTGGAGGAACAGGCAGGGCCTCACACCAGCTGTGGCCATGCCTGGAACCACCAGCATGCAGAGAAACGCCCAGCCCCGGGATGATTTGTCACCAAGTCCTGTGTGTCACCACAGGGCTCGCTCCTCGGAGAGGCTGGAGATTGGGGGCGGAGGGAAAGGAAAAAAACACATCGCTTTAATAAAACCCAGCAAAAACCTCTCGTTCCTGACATGCTTCCCCAGCCTGCGTGTGGCAGCGGGAGCTCCGCCGGTGCAAGGCCGGCAGGGGCAGGCAGGGACCACGATTTTCCTGCTTATTTTTGCCGTTGCTTATTTTTAGCGCTGCGTCTTAATATATTGTGACAGTGCCCTGGGACGCAGCGCGCCTCCGGTCGCAGGAGAAGGTGTCTGGGGCAGGGCTGCTCGACGCCGCGAACGAGTCGCAGCCCATGGCCGGCACGATGCCGGCTAACGAGGCACCTGCCGCTAATGGGGGAGCCTGGGGAGACTGGGGGCGATGAACCTGTGCATTGAATTTGTTGGGGCTCTCCAGGGAGGGACTTGCTCTGGGGGGAGTCATGGGTTTTAATATGTTTTTTAATTAGGCAGTTCTGGTAATGATGGGGTGGTCACTGGCAGAGCCAGTGCCAGGCAGGAGCAGTGCCTTTGTAGAGCGGGTGCCTGCATGGACGGGGACGTGGATGGTTTGATGTTTCAGGGACCTTGTGCGTACTGGGAGACTCCAGTGCTGTGCTGACTTCGATCTCCCTCTTGAGCTGGTTTTTGGGAAGGGTTGAGTGGTTTCCATACCAAGGTGTGCCTCATGGTTGCCTTTCTGGATCTCCAAGTGGGTTTTGATGGAAAGCAGAGAGGCAGCTGGCAAAGGCACAGATCTTACCGAGATTGGGATGAGATTGCACCAAGCCAGGGGTTCCCAGCAGTGGCTCAGTCATGGGGGTAATTCTGGTGGGGACACTGTGGGGAGATCTGGGTGCGGTGTGGTGCTGGGCAGGAGTCTGTGTGCACAAGTGCTGCCTGCCCCAATCCCATTAGATCTTTGTGGAATAACCCTCCTCATTAAGGTGAGCTACCCCATGTGTCAAAGCTGCTTTATAAGGAAATTGTACTTGGCTCCAGCCAGGATGTGCATATGTAAATGGGACAATGCACAGCCCTGATTGAGACGTCATGGGGCAGCTCAGCCTGGGACCCCTGGAAATCTTTGATTCTGGGGGAAACAGGGGCTCCGGAGGGGCTGGAGAGTGCTGGTGGTGGGGTATGCACCTCACCCACCTCCTGGGTTTTGGGAGCCCCTGTGTGCACCCAGGGCTTTGGCAGGAGCCATGGACCTGGTTATGGCTGGAATGTCTCCAGGCACTGGAGGCTCCAGCATCCAAGCTCCAGTTGCCACACCCTCCCAACAGCATTGTAAAGTATCTCCTCTCTGCACTGTGCCATCTCTCTTGATTTGGAGGAGCAGAGAGGAACCCCCTCTATTCCATCCCACCCTCCAATTTTGTCAAGATGTCACTGCATGCCCAGTACTGGTGGAGGAAGTGTGGACACCCCCTCTGCTTCTCATGTCAGGACCTGAAGCCCTACTGAGCTGGGATTAAATCCTGCTGACCACACATCCAAGGTGTTGGGATGCTCCACACACTCATTTGGAATGCTGGGATGCTCCAGCATTTGGAAGAAGCTGGAAGAATGTGCCAGAGCTGAAGCCATCACAGGGCTTTGGTGCCCAAAGGACACCGTGAAACACCGAGGTTCTTCACACAGCACCTGTGCTCACTGTTCCTTTCCAGGAAGGAGTGGACACAGCACTCACCAGCACCCCCGATCCAGCTGGAGCATCCCCGGGACATTGGCATCCCTTTGTGGAAACAGGGTGGCAGCTCAGCAGGGAAGTGAGACCCTTCTTTTTTTTGGCAGCGCGTTCCTAATCAGCAGGACCCGCGCACTCCGCCGCAGGCACGCCGCGCGCTGCTATTTACGGAGCTACTTGAAATACACCTGCAAGAGGGGAGAGGAGAGAGGAGCGCCAGCAAGTAAATAACCCAGCAACCCGCCGGAATGAAAACAGGGAGAGGAGATGCAGCAATTGAAGGCAAAAAAAAACCCCCAAAATGAAGTGTGATGTGGAATTGAGGGGCTGCGTCCCAGTCATGCCGTGGTTTTCTGCCAGGGTGCTCGCTGGTGTTGGTGGGGAGACCCCATCCCATTGTTGGCCGTGGGGGATCTCAGCACATCCCTGGAGTGAGCAGAGGGATGGATGGATGGATGGATGGATGGATGGATGGATGGAGGGATGGATGGATGGATGGATGGATGGATGGATGGATGGATGGATGGATGGATGGATGGATGGATGGATGGATGGATGGATGAAGCCCTTTGCCCACCTCCCCACTTGCTTTGTTTACCTCATGCTGCTGTTCAGCTCCTGCCTTCCCCCACCCTTTTCTGAAACATTATAAATCAAACAGCTTAAAATGTAAAGCATCAAAAATTCTAAAACCTTCATCTATTATTAACTGTGACAGTAAATTCCACCTCTGAATGTTTCACATAGCAACTGTTACCAGGACTCAGCATCCAAAGCTGATGTTCCAGCAACTTTCCATCATGGTGCCACTGCTGTTCCAATGATGCTGACACCGGCCTGGTGAGACTGGCTGCCACTCCCAACACTTTTCTATGGTATTGGGATGCCAGCAGAGAAACCGAGCTTGGATTTAGTGAATACAGCCCAGGATCGGAAAGGAACTTGGTGCCTGCATGTGGGAGCTGGTGGTGGGCTCCCCCATCATGGTCCTACCTCTGTGTTGGTCATGCAACCCCCCCAAACTTCACTACTTTGACCATCGTGTTACAAAGCACCCTAAATAACAAGGATGGGAATGGAGTGGTTAAAATAAATGGATAGGGAAGGGTTTTTTCAGGGGTTGGTGTTTCCTTTTCTACCTCTGCTTTGTCCCAGTGCTGGATGTTGTTGTGGCCCCTGAGTGGTAACCCTCACCCTGGCATGCACAGGGCATCTCACTGCTCTGGGCATTGGGTTGTGGTGAGTTTGTGGTGTGCCAGGTGCCCACAGGGACCAGGACCCAGGTGTTCACCACTGGAGTTTGTTCACATTTCAGTGTTTGCATTTCCCATGTGCCATCATGGCTCTGTTCTGTGCTGGAGGTTGAGCTGGGGTGCTTTAGGTTGGATTTGGCTGTGTGATAGCACTGTGAGCCTGGTTGGAGGTAGGGAGAGCCATGGCTCTGCAACCCCATGGAATGCTGAGCCTGCTCTGCTGAGAGCCCCACCAGTGCACCGGCACCATGACCATGGCAAGGCTTGCACTGGCACCCCAAGTACCCAAAAGCACCCAAATCCCCCCAGCAGCACCCACTAGGCCACGCCTGGTGCCCCCATACCCTGGCACAGGCATCCCTGCCTTGCCATCATCCTGGCTGTGCCACCTTCCTGCAAATCCTGTGGCTGCCCACTGGGATCTCGTGTCGTGCCATGCCGTGCTGTGCTGGCTGCGGGGCCAGGCAGCTGCGGCTGCTCTGCTGTCTCCCCAGGGACAGGCAGCAATTTTCCTGCTCTGAAGAAGCTTGTGAAGGTTTGAGTGAATCTGGGAAGCAAATCTAATTGGCAACCTGGTAATTCCTCGGGGGGACATGTACTTTGGTCATATCTAAGTACATTCCAGCCAGTGTTTAAGACACGCTGAATCCAAACTTGGACAGTCAAATACCAGCAGCTTTAAGCTCCTTATCTATTTCAGGCAGATTAACTCCTTAATCATCTCTTTTGGAAGTTCCCTGCCCCAAATTCCTCTCCCCTCCTCTTCCCCCTCCCCAGTTTTTCAGCAGGAACAAAAGGAACTGATTTTGTGGGGTGCCAAAGGTGGGGATGGCGCCTGCCGTGATTGACAGAGTCAATAACTGGGAGCCGGGAGAAGGCCTTTGGAAATCTGCTTCCCACTTCACCTGCCCCAGTATTTGTCTTCAGGATTTGAAGCTGGGGAATATATAATACCAAAATAATTTACCACACAGCCTCAAACCTCGATTTATTATTTTCAACCTTCTTTTCTTTTATATTTTTTTTACTTGATTTATTTCTTTCAACCCCCTTTTATTCTTATTTTTTCTTTTCCCCAGGGGATTTTTGCTCCCCCTAGCAGGTGACCACTCTTCAGCCCTCAGCTCCGCTTGTGGCAAGGGGATGCTCATCCCCTCCCTGGCAGGCAGAGGAGGCCGTGCTGAGCCATGGGGACACAGCCGGTGCTGGCCACTGTCACTCAGGGGAGTGTCAGAGCATTACGCTTCATTACCGAGCTGTCTGCTGCCAGCAGGGGATGGCTTAGGGCAGAGCCCGGCAGCAGCACAGCCGGCTCTGGCTCCGGTGGATGGACCTGTCTGTGGGCAGAGGCTGAAACGTGGCATCTGTGGGGTGCCCATATCTGAGGGGTTTGGCTGTGATGGCAGTGGGGAGCTGGTGGTTGCTGAGTCATGAGATTGGCTGCCCAAAAAGTGAAGGCAGGAGTTGCCACAGGAAGGCAAAAGGGGGACAAGGAAATGCCCCCCTGTAACCATGGATCCTGGTGAGGGGGTCTCCACGGGGTGGGGACTGGGGATGTCTCTGGGATCACCGGTGATAATTGAATAGCACTCATCTAAAACACAGGCGTAAATGTCCCCATGTACCCGACATGGTGGGGACACTGGGACAAAGCCCCATCTCCTCCCGGACAGGGAGAGAGAGTTTGGGGCAGGGAGGAGGCATGGGATGGTGCCAGGGTCTGTCCTTTGCTGTCAGCAGCCATCCCACAGCAGCCAAGGCCTCCTGGTTTTTGATGTTGCAGCGTGAGCTTGCCAGAAGTTTTCCCAGTAGAAAAGCTGGCTGTGACCAGCGACCAGCCACAGGGGCTGGGCCCAGTGGTGCATTCAGAAGAGCTGGGAATGTCCTGGGGGTGGCAGCCACCTGCCATCTTTTGGGGTCTCCAGTTCTGTTGGGGATGGAGGTCCAGGATCCTAGGGCTGGGGCATGAGCCTGCTCCATTCCCATGCTCCTGGGCTGGCACTTCCCAGCATCAACACTGTGGAAAACACAAACCCGGACCATCCTACAGTGGGGAAACTGAGGCACAGCTAGAGAGTCGTCCTGGTTTCAACCCAGTGGATTTTCCAGCTCCAAGTTGCTGGGTGAGTGCCAGGTCCTGCCACCAGGTTTGATGTGGGTTTGGTGGGCTGAAGGGTCAGCAGGTGCCAGGGGACCACGAGCCATCCCTGCCACGTTCCCCAGGGAGTGAAGCCTTATGCATCCGACCACATCCATGAGCAACCATCACAAGATGCAGACCAGATCCAGGACTGGGATAAGGATCCATTCCTTCTCCCACACTTGGAAGAGCTTTTATTTGCTTTTATTTTTGTTGCGATGAACCCCTTGAGGCACTGCACCCTGGAGGAGGGTGCCAAGGGCATGGCATCTGCTCCCCACCTTTCCTTGCAGGGATGGAACTTCTGTCCTGCTTCAAGGGAAACTGAGGCAGGGAACAAACAGGATGTGGGAGAAGGAGAGAGGGTCAATATTAGTGGTCACAGTAATGATTGGAATGGTTAATTATTATTGGAATTGAAGTGAGTCAGGCTGAGAGCAGGAGAGGAGGGAGGAAGAAAGGGAGGAAGGAAGAAGGATCCAAACCTGTCAGGCAGAAAATGAGTAAAAAAGAAAAATGTGAGCGTGTGGGGAATTGGGCAGGCTGTCGCTTCGCAGCAGCACCATGCTGGCCCCGTGCAGCTCACTTGGGGTGAGGCTGGAGGGGTGGCTGAAAGTCACCAGGGTGGTGACAGCAACCCCATGGCCACAGCTGTGCCCATCGGTGCCCTGGCACCGTTTTACTGACGGCTCCAGGCAGGTCTACACCGGGATTTGGGTTTGGAGACTGGAATTGCTCTGGATCCCTCCTAACCTCGGCTGTGTTTCCAGCCTCCTGCAGGGCTGGTTTTCCTCTCTCCTCAGAGCCCCAAGGTCGATGTCCAACTGCTGGCTGAGAGTGGGATCATGTGGAGCCTCACTCCATGTACATCCGGCCATGAATTTTGCTCTGGAGTGGAACACAGTTCATCCCAGAGAGGGAATTTGCCCAGGAAGGCTCAGGCTGAGCATCTGTTTTGCTATGAGCCTCCAGCCTTTTTTTTTTCCCTCTTTTTCCTTTTTTTTTCCCCTTTTTTCTTTCTATACCTTTTTTCTTTTTCTTTCTCCTTTTTTCTTATTATTTTTCTTTTTCCTATTTTCCTTTTCTTATTTTTCCTTTTTTCTCCCCTCTCTCCCTTTTTCCTTCTTTTTCCCTTTTTTCTTCCTTTTATTCCCCTATTTTTTTCCTTCCTTCCTTTTCAAATCCCTCCTTACCAACTGGCATTTTCCAACACCAAGAAAAAAACACAGCAACTTGCTCTGATTCCCAGAACCTCCCATCATTCTCCCCAGCCCAACCCTCTGCAAACCTCTCATCCCTGACATCAAGGACCCAACCCCCCCCCCCCCCCCTTTCCAAACTAAAGGAGGAAAAACCAAGGGGACAGAGACTGGAGCTGGCTGGCAGCTGAGCCGGATTTCCATGTGAGGGGATGAGGTTGGGGCGGCCACGGGCTTCCCCTGGCAAGCAACAGAGGAACTGGGGCCAGCAGAAACGTTGAGTCATGAGTGCGGTTCGCAAGCGGTGGATTTTTTCCCAAGAAAAATTCCTCACTGGGGAGGAGCAGAGCTGGGAGGGGGGCAGCAGTGGAGGACTGTGGCCCCCAAATGGGACACTGATCTGGGGATGGGGATGCACCCCACTGTGATGGGAATTTCCTGGGCAGGTTCCAAGCCCCGGGAGGGCAGTTTGGGCATGGTGGGGGGACCTGGCCAGGGAATTCCCAAGCAGCTGGATGGGAGGAGCAGCGTGATCTGGGGGGGCTGCAGGAGATGGGGACCCCATCCTTCCTCCTCCTCCTCCTTACCCACATCCGCCCACCCCCACGCAATGGGCGGCGCAGCCCCAGCTCCATTTATCATCATCTGCGGGCAAGTGAAGTGTGCAGGGAACAGCTGCTCCGGTCGGCTGAGCGCCGAAATGGGGCGGGACGCAGGGCTGGGGGGGCGCGGGGGGGCTGCGGGCTGCCCTGGGGTACCATAACCCCCCAGTCGCTGCACTGGGAAGGAGCACTGGCGTGGTGGGAGATGGTGATGGTGATGGGAGGGATTGGGGAGGTGTATTAAAGGGGTTCGCTGGAGGGAAAGCACATTATTGGGGTGCATTGGGGCAAGGGTGCACTAATGAGAGTGCATTGAAGGGGTGCACTGGAGAGAGAGAGGCTGTATTAAAGGGGTTCACTGGGGAGGGGGACCATTATTGAGGTGCATTAAAGGTGTTTATTGGGGGACAGTGCAGTAGGGGGGTGTGTTGAGGGGGTGCACTGGAGAAAGGGTGAATTAAAGGGGTTCACTGGAGGGGGCATTGAAGGGGGGTGCACTGGCAGCAGCTGTCCATGGGGTGCAGGGACAGACCAACAGCAGCAGCTCCACAACTGCGTGGAGGGTTTGCCTCTACCCCGGACGAGCCCCATGGGTCCCTCTGCACTGCCGAGGGGGGTCTGCCTGTGTTCCATCCCCCCAGCTGCTCTCATTCCCAGCTCCTGAGGCAGGATGCCCTTTCCTGGTCTGTCCCACACACCCCAGCTCCTCCCCGCAGCCTCCCCTTTTCTCTCCTCCCTTAATAATCAAATTCTCCGGAGCACTTTGCGGTGTGGCAGCCAGCCAGAAAGGGTTTCTTTAAACTCCACCAGCTCACAATTAAACAAATCCGGGGCTGACGCTACTCGATAGGGGCTTATTCCCCTCCCTGAGAGCTGCCGGGGGATCCAGGGGGGTCCAATGCCTTCATTCCCAGCTCCGATACCACCTCACCGTATGGGGCTGCACATCTGACTGGGGGACGAGGGCTGGGAGGGGGTTTACGCCGGGGGTTTGGGGTGGGGAACGGGGTGTCCACGGTGCCAGCGCTGCTCCGATGGCAGAGCATCCCCCTGCCAGAGCGTGCTGCTATTTTTAGTCGCTGAGTCCTTGTTGATGGCGCAGCATCGAAGGCGAGGGAGCAGCCGGAGGAGCAGCAGGGCCGGATCAGGCCCCGTGGGATGAGCAGCAGCTGGGAAGCAGGGCCAGCGTGCAGGGAAACGGGGGATACCCTTTGCCCCCTGGGGCTGAGGCGTTGGGGGGTTTTGGGTGCTTACCGAGGGTCCCTGCCTTGGGAAGTCCTGGGCTGCCTTCAGAGGGCTCCGGATCTGGCCATGCCATGTCCCTGCCAGGCAAGAGGAAGGGGGAGGAAAGGGGAGAAGGCAGGGAAGGAAAGAAGGAGGAGTGGGGGGAGGAAAATAACACGGAATCCAGCCACGCAGCACAAATCCTCCCAGGCAGCAGGCGGGCTGCGGGCCACCACGTGAGCGGGCGGCTGTGCCGGCCTGGCAGTGCTCTGTGGTGCCCCAGCTCGCTCCCAGTGCCTGTGCCACGCATCAGCCCCCACACCATGGCAGCCCCCTGCACTTGCAGCATGACCCTGTGCACTATCAAGGCTCGGGGTCATGCCCTGGTGCTGGGAGGTGCATCAGGTCCTTCTGTGTCCCCCATGAGTGACACAGGGGCTGTGCTGGGCTGTCCACGCTCCCTTGGGACCAAGGGGACAGGATGCTCTGTGGTGGCCATAGCCAGCAGTGAGCACTGCTCCTTGTGTTCTGGGGACAGGGTCGCACCGGTGCTGGTCACCATGGTGGCCCTAAGCCCCTGCCTTCTCTCCTTCCAGGGACCCACACCATGAGCCCTGGCCACAGCACAGCTTTGCCAAGGGCAAGTGTCCAGCCACAGCCATGCACCAACAGCCCTGTACAGATTCCCATCTCAGAGGCAGTGGCTGGAAACTTCTTCAGGGTCAGGAGAGCATGTCCAGCAGGGACAGTGAGTGTGCAAGCCCCCTGGGACCAGCCACAGCCACCGCCCTCTCCGGGGGAAGGCTGTAACCTCTCTGCTGTCGACAGCTTGATTTGATGCCATTAAAGGTTTGCTTGGAAACAGCCTACATCAGGCACAACATCTGGCACAGCCTTTCCCCAGAAAAGCTGTGGTGGATCCGAGGGCAGAACTGGCCTCTGGCTCTGCCCATGAGTCTGGGTGCTGCTGGTGATGAGTGTGTCTCCTGCCAGGGACAGCCTGGTGCCCAGGTGGCCCACAGGGACATGGGACCACAGCTCTGGCTCATGGGATTTCAGCTGGGACACACTCCTTCTGTGCCTCCCCACCTCTGTGTGCCAGTGACTGATCTGTCCCCTTGCACCATGCGCTTTTGCTCATCCTGACATTGTCCCAGCTGTTTGGAAAATTAACAATAATTAATTTATAACAATAATTAATTAATCACTATAATTAATAATAAAGGAGAAAGGGGAGAAAAGCTCCCCCTAAAGCTTCAGCCCAGGGTCTTCTCAAGCCGATTTCATTTTTCAAACCCACTCCCACACAGCATGAGGGGCCCTTTGCTCCCATTAATTGTCCCACCACTGCCCAGGGCTGCCCCACAGCCTGGCTTTGATTTTCCTGCCTTTGTTCCAGCAGCACTGGCACAGGGCTGGCACAGGACACCATGCTGTGGTAGGCAGCTTTTGTGCCAGCTTTCCAGATTTTTTTGACCCATCTTTTCCCTGGAATTTAGGCTTTAGCTGCATCCAGTTGCCTGCAGAGCCTGCAAGATGCATCTGCAATATGTGGCAGTGACACCGAAAACATCCCAAAATGGGATGGGGAACAGGGAAAGATGGGGTGCTGAGTTAGTGTGGGTGGCACTGAGCCTGGCTCCAGTGGTGCCCGAGGACACTGGTGTTTATGGAAATAGATCTAAATAAAGCCGTGTGTGTGTGTGTGTGTCTGTGTGTGTGTGTGTGTGTGTGTGTGTGTGTGTAGACCCCTAAAAGGAGCTGAGGTGTTACTGGTGGGTGCTGCAAGGAAAAGGGACCGAGCTAGGACTCATCAAACCAGCAGTGTGGTTTATGTGGCTGCAGCAGAACTTCCAGCAAAGGGACCGTCTGGAGCCATGCAGTGTTTGGCATGTTGTGGTGGTGGCATGACGGTGGTGCAGGGACATGTGGGGACACAAGTGAATCTGTGTTCTGGCTCAAGGCTTCCTGGCACCACAGGGAAGTGTGCCAGGAGCTGGGATGGGCTCGGCACAGACACTGCCAGCACCCCATCCCCTCCTCTTGTTACACTCATTGCCTTGATGGAGGCTGAGGGGACAGCACTGGTGTCACCACTGAGTCACTGCCAAGGGAGCAGCACTGGAGGTGTCCCTGGACAGCTATAGACCCTTGGGGCTGCCCTAACCCAGGCTGCCAAATCTCAATTCACGTTCAAAACAGGCTTGTGTCCACCCCAGTACCTTCAACCCACTGGTGCTGGGGACAGGCAGGATGAATCCCACTGCCACCAAGCCCTTCATTAACTCTCTCAAGCCATTTGACTGCCTAAAGAGATCAAACCAGTGACCCAGGTGTGTCTCTGCTCCCAGAGCAAGCAGGGTGAGGAAATGGGGAGCTTTAATGACAACGGTGGTGAGGCACTCAGTAATGACAGCGGCTGGCGGGAGCAGACAGCTTCCAGATGGCATCGCACCGGGGCAGAGGGATCGCTGGGGCCGGGGGGGCTGCAGGAGGCAGCAGCCGGCAGAGACGGGCAGAGCCAGCAAGTTGAAATGACTTTTTTTGCAGCAGAGCCTGCGGTTCTGGCCCTCTGTGCTGCTGCTTCCAGTAATTAGCCCAATAATTAAAAAGAATGGCGATAAGAGGGGTGTGCAGAGGCGCTCGCAGGATCCCGGCATCCCTGGGGAGGCGTGTGAGAAGGGCGGGAGTGATTTGCAGATGTGAGGGGTGATGGATGTGTGAAACACAAAGCAGGGCTGGGGGTCCCCAACACAGTGTGGGGGTCACTGCACCAAGTGGGGCAGGGAGGGGCGGGCAGCTCCAGCAGCAGGGGAAGGAGGATGTCTGTGCCACTGCAGGCAGGGAGGGGGCAACCAGATCCCAGCACCCTCCTGCCTGTGGGCACCGTGCTGCCGTGCAAGGAGGTGGGATAGAGGAGAGTGCAGGACGCTGCAAGGTGGGGACACAGTGCCAGGCAATGTGATGCGGGGTGACATGGCGCGATGCAGAGCGATGTGAGGTGACACGGAGCCAGCTGCTGCCATCCAGGGCGGTGCAGTGCACAGGGATGGGTTGCAGGGCAATGGGATGGGATGCCATGCAGGGCAATGAGATGCAGAGCCATGCAAGTGGATGCAATGCATGGCAGCATGAAATGCAAGGTGATATGAGGTGAGGCAGGAGGATGCAATACAGGGCAATGCAATTCAGGGCGATGCAATGCAAGGCAACACAATGCAGGGAGCTGAAATGGAAAGTGATGCGATGCAGGATGATGCACAGCAATGTGATGCAGGGTGATACAAATCAGGGGGATGAAATGCAAGGCAACATGAAGCAAGGGTAGTGTGAGGCGATGCAATGCAGGGCAAATCAGGGCGATGCAATTCAGGGTGATGCAAGACAACAAGATACAGGGAGATGAAATGCAAGGCCATGCAATGCAAGGCAACACGATGCAAGGAGGTGAAACATGAGGTGAGGTGTTGGAGAGCAATGCAAGGCCATGCAGGCAATTCAATGCACCATGGAGTGATGCCAGACAATGTAGGGCAATGTGAGGTGATGCAGCATCACGTGCTGTATTCCAGGGCGGCTGTGGGGCCATGCCCAGCAGTTGAGGTGAGGTGAGGTGATGATGCCCCCGTGGTGCAGGTGACGCTGGCCCGCTTGGTCCCCGGCCCACCGCGGTGACGACGCTTCATTTGAATTCTCGCCTCTCTCTCTTCGCAGATAACGAGCCCGCGCCATGCAGTCCTTTCGAGAAAGGTGTGGTTTCCATGGCAACCAGCAGAGCTACCAGCCGACTTCACAAGATACATCACGCCTGGAGAATTACAGGCATCAAAGTCAGGCAGGGCCGAACTGCGAGCGGCAGAGGCTGGTGGCGAAGGAGTACTACAGTCAGCAGCAGCTGCCGTACGCAGGCTATGAGAACAGCGCCGTGGAGAAATACCACCGGGGAAACAAGCAATTAGCAGGGCAGCAGCTGCAGGGCAGGCCGGCCTTTTCCAATTACACCGTGCAGGAGAACAGCCCTTATCCGGCCCGGTATTCCGGGGACGAGAGCCTGCAGGCGTGGGGTGGCCAGCCACAGGCACTGCCCGGCGGCGTGGCCAAGTATGAGGACAACCTGATGAAGAAGACAGCAGCATTGGCGGGTGGGCGGCCGTACCATGAGCCAGCAGCCACCTCGCTGCCCTTCCGGACTCACTTCCAGCAGCAGCCGCAGCAGCAGCAGCAGCAGCAACCACCTGCACTCCCCTACCCCAAGCTGCAGCGGCAGAAACTGCCCAACGATGTCTCCTCACCCATGCCCTTCTCACAGAGCCCTCACTTTGGGCAGCACTCACAGTCTTTCCCTGCCTCCTCCACCTACTCCTCGGTGCCGGGGGGCAGCCAGCCGGCACACTCCTACAAGAGCTGCACAGCGCCCTCGGGGCAGCCGCCACTGGAGCGGCCCCTGGGCAGTGCTGCCAGTCTGGCCCCTGGCCCTCGCGTGCCCAATCTGCACGGCTACCAGCCCAACCGCATCGGCTACGAGCAGCCCCCACAGCCACCGCCGCAGCCCCCACAGCCACCGCCACCACAGCCCCCGCAGCCCCCACAGCCCCCACAGCCACCACAGCCCATGCAAGGGCGGCATCATGCCTCAGAGACCCTCCACTACCAAAACCTGGCCAAGTACCAACATTACAACCAGCCAGGCCAGACCTACTGCCCGGGCGATGCGCCGCCTGTGCGGACGCCGGAGCAGTACTACCAGACCTTCAGCCCCAGCGCCAGCCACTCGCCAGCTCGCTCCGTCGGCAGGTCCCCATCCTACAGTTCCACTCCCTCCCCACTGATGCCCAACCTGGAGAACTTCCAATACAGCCAGCAGCCACTGAGTGCTGGTGCCTTCCCGGCTGGCATTGCTGACCACAGCCATTTCATGCCGCTGCTGAACCCTTCTCCCACTGATGGAACGAGCCCTGACACTCAATCTGGGAACTGCAAAAACTTGCAGAAGGAGAAGCTGCCCGAAAACCTGCTGTCAGACCTGAGCCTGCAGAGCCTTACAGCACTCACCTCCCAGGTGGAGAACATCTCCAACACTGTCCAGCAGCTGCTGCTCTCCAAAGCGGCTGTGCCCCAGAAAAAGGGCATCAAGACCCCAGCGAGGACCCCCGAGCAGCTCAAAGGGCAGCATTGCAGTCCTGAGAGCAGCACCTACTCGGCAGAGCAGGTGGGGACCCCCCTGTCCGACCCGCTGAGCACCCCCCAGTCTGTCCACGCTGAGACACAGGACACTGACTATCTCAGTGGGTCAGAGGACCAGCTGGAGAGGAGTTTCCTGTACTGCAACCAGAACCGCAGCCCTGCCCGTGTCAACAGCAACTCCAAGGCAAAGCCTGAGTCAGTGTCCACCTGCTCTGTGACCTCCCCAGATGACATGTCCACCAAATCAGATGACTCCTTCCAGAGTATCCATGCCACGCTGCCCCTGGAGACCTTCACTAAGTATGTGACCAATGAACGGGACTGCCCCCGACTGCTTCTCAGCGCCCTGTCCCAGGAGGAGCTGGCTTCTGAGATCATTGTCCTGCAGGATGCCATCAGCGAGAAGGCGGACAAAGCCTGGGCCAACTTGCCCATGCTGAGCAAGGAGGCTACTAAGTCCCCCTTCCAGCTGGAGAATCACCGGCCCAGCCTGGACTCCATGGTGAAGGGTGCCTGGCCCAGCCAGGGTGACTCCAGCACGCTCACTGAGCCCCTCAAGTTGGACAAAGCTTCAGGGGCCAGCACGGGGAAGGACTTCAGCGAAGAGGTGTATGAGGGTCCCCAGGTGGAGTTCACAGCCACTGAAACCAAGGATGTGCTGAAGGACACTGCCCCACTGGCCTTCAACTCCAAGCCCAGCATCCCAGCAGCGACGTCAAGTGCGGGAGCCACCGGCTACAGCTGCTACTCAAACACCACTGCCAACTCAGTGGCGTCTGAGAATGCCATGGAGCATTTTGAGTGGCCAGAGGAGAGCCTGGGCGAGGCCTGCCTGCGGTGGAAGGACCTCCAGGCCACCGACCTTCCCAAGAGCTTGTTCCCCAACAAATTGGTGAGCTCCTGCAAGGAGAAAAAAAACGCCTGCAGCTTGGACCTGTGCGATGGAGAACAACCAGCCAAGAGCGAGCCAGTCCAGGACTTTGGCCAGCAGGTGATGGAGGAGGAGGAGGAGACACTGACCTACGATGAAGCAACAAAGGCAGACAGCGAGAGGTGGTTGCAGGACACTCGGCACTGCTGCTCAGCCGGGGACTTCAGCGAGATCCCCATCATCTCCTCGCCAGATCTGAAGGAGTCAGACCTGGAGGCAGAGGAGTACTCCTCACTTTGTGAGCTGGCTGGCTCAGAGCAGAAGTCAGTGACATACGATGCCTCACCACCCAAGCCCCCAGAAATGCCGGCTGTGCTGTCCTCCAGCGAGGTGCCTGTGTCCGCTGAGGAGACTGTCAGCACAGTGGAGAAGGAGAGCTCAGCTCCCACTCCACGCCTCTCCGGCCAGTCCGTCATCCTGCTGGGCCCTGCTGTGGGGACGGAGACCAAGGTGAAGAGCTGGTTCAAATCCTCCCTGCCCCACATCCAGCCTGAGGAGGAGAATGGTGGAGGGGAGACATCTCACCTGGAGGCAGCTGATGCTGAATCCGCCTCATCGGTCATGGTGAAGCAGCAACTCACACCCGAAAATGTGCTAGGGAAGATGGAGCCTGTCTCACGGGGCAAGAGCCTCCGTAACAAGAGGGTCCACTGCCGGCTGCCAGAGGGGGATGGCTCTGGCAGCACCATGCTGAGTCCATTTGATGAGCTGCCAGCAGCCAGCAGTGTGGCCGGCACCTGCCTGGGGCCAGACGGACAGACGGAGGTACCAAGCAAGAGTGCCCAGAGCCAAACGCCCCGGTTTCCAGCCGAGGGCCTGCCGGCACGCATGTGCACCCGCTCCTTCACCGCCCTGGCCGAGCCCCGTGCCCCTGCCCCACTGGAGGGACTGAAAGCCCCCGCACACCAGGAGAAGCTGGGGAAGAAGCCTGGCTGCGGCGTGAAGCAGCGAGTGGCTTTCAAAACCAGGAAGCGCAACAGCCGGCCGACCCCCAGGGTGGTCCAAAACACCAGTGATGCCACCCTCCTGGTGCCCAGCCTGGTGGCAGCAGAGGAGGTGGCAGGGCCGACACCGCTGGAGGGGGACGGGGTGGAAGCTGAGGAGAGGGACCAGCGTTCGATGATCCTGCGCTCCCGGACAAAGACACAGGAGGTTTTCTACACCAAGCGGCAGAGGGGCAAACGGGCAGGTGATGTCCGACTGAAGAACTGCAAGGCGCCCAAAAAGCTCATATCCAATAACCACCTCCCACCTGCCTTCAAGCTGCCAGCACCAGGCAGCCCACACAAAGAGGGCAAGGTGGGTGGCCGGATGAAGCTGCCCAAAGCGGGGCCAGGCATGGGGGGCAAGATGTCAGAGCGGCCCCTGCACTCACTGAAGAGGAAGTCCACCTTCATCTCCCCGATCCCCACCAAAAAGAGGAACCTGGTCCTGCGGAGCAACAGCGGTGGTGTGAAGGAGGAGAAGCCAGAGGGTCCCCCCAGCCTCTTCAAGAAGATGCCGGTGGCCAAGAAGGTGAAAGCCAAGCTGCCCCCCAAGAGTTCTGGTGAAGCCATCCCAAAGCCTCCCCTGCCAAAGGAGGCCCCTGATGTCTGCATCAAGATCACCTCCCGGGCAGCCTTCCAGGAGGCCACAAAGACCAAAGTGCTGCCTCCCCGTAAAGGCCGCGGCCTCAAGCTGGAGGCTATCGTCCAGAAGATCACCTCTCCCAACCTGAAGAAGTTCACCTGCAAACCAGCAGCCACAGCAGTGGCAGCCACAGTGGCTGCCTATGGTTCCTCCCTGAGCCCAGCTGGGGTGGAGCGGGAGCGGCTGGTGAAGCACAGTGGGGTGGCTGTGGCAGTGGGTGATGCACGGCTGCCCAAGCTGGCGGCAGCACAGAAGGTGCCCACCATGCCGGTGGCTGAGCCGCTCTGCCGGAACCCCAATGGCCGAGCACCAAAGGGGAAGCCGGGTGGTGGGAAGAAGCTGTCCCATGATGGCTGCCAGGGGGAGGCCTGTGGGTCAACGCCGGGGACCCAGTCCAGCCCCAACATGGTGGCCAAGAACCTGGGGCTCCTGCCCAAGAAGAGGAACCGCAAGGGCAAAGCGGCAGCGCTGGGCATGGCCAAGGCGCCTCTAAGCCCTGCACTGCCACCACCACTGCCCCGGGAGCGTGCGGCTGGCCCGGGCGGTGCGGAGGAGGCGCCTCGAGAGAAGAAACCAAAGACTGAGGAGAAGGAGGCGGGGAGCAGCGACGGCCCGCCCGAGGGACGTTCCGCCGCCGGGTCGGCGCGGGGGCCGAAGCCGCGGGCCAATCACTCCAACTACAACGGCTACTCCAAGCGGCAGCGGAAGCGTCTGGGCCACGGCAAGGCCAAGGCGGTGCCGGCGCGGTGCAAGAGCCGCGGGAAGCGGCGGCGGCAGCCCCAGCAGGCCCCGTTGCTGCACCCCGCCGAGCCCGAGATCCGGCTGAAGTACATCTCCTGCAAGCGGCTGCGGGCGGACAGCCGGGCCCCGCCCTTCGCTCCCTACGTCCGCGTGGAGAGGCGCGGAGAGTTCACCACCACCTGCACCGTCGTGAACTCGCCCGGCGACGAGGCGCGGCTGCAGCGGGGACCGGCCGGGCCGGCGCCGCGGCCGCGGGCGGCTCTGCCCTCCTCCTCCACCATGCACATGGGGCCGGTGGTGTCGAAGGCGCTGAGCGCCGCGTGCCTGGTCTGCTGCCTCTGCCGCAACCCCGCCAACTACAAGGACTTGGGGGACCTTTGCGGGCCATACTACCCCGAGGACTGCCTGCCCAAGAAGAAATCCCGGCTGAAGGAGAAGGCGCGGGCGGAGGGGCCGGGCGAGGACTCCACCGTGCCCGCCGCGGCCGAGCGGGCGCCCCGCGGGACTGAGGGCGGCTGCGGCGGGAAGGCGGCGCGGCCGGAGGGGGCCGCCGAGGCGGCCAAGCAGAGCGCGCTGCGCTCCAGCCCGCGGGGCATGTTCCGTCGGCTGCAGAGCTGCTACTGCTGTGACGAGAGGACAGAGGGCGAGGAGGCGGCCGAAAAGCCCCGGCGGCACGAATGTCACAAGGCCGAGTCCCCGCCGCAGGAGCCGGCGGGCGACACGCAGGAGCACTGGCTGCACGAGGCCTGTGCCGTATGGACCGCTGGGGTTTTCCTGGTGGCGGGGAAGCTCTATGGGCTGCAGGAGGCTGTCAAGGCGGCTGCCGACCTGGTAAGAGCTCGGCCGCACGCCTGCTTCCCGAGGCGGCATCTCCTGCTGGCCTCCTTCAGCCATTCCTGTGTCTGCACCTCTGTTCGGGATGAAAATTAGTAGTTTTGCCCTGGGAGAGCAAGGCAGGTGCTCAGCACCATGAGCCCCACTGGGTCCCTATGAGATTTGTGCTGCTGCGTTGCTGATAGCACCTGAACTCTCCTTTTTAGGCACAGAAATACCTACGGTACTATGTTTTAGATAGGCGATGGGCCCCCCTGGGATTGTCACATTCCCCGGCCCGGTCATGTGTTGCACGGGGTGGCTCAGAGCAGGACAGATGCTGCAGGGTGGGAGATGAAAGTGAGCACAATGCGGCCTGATGCCACCGTGATGGGCAGCAGGGGAAGGGAAGCTGGAGGGAGGGGATGACCCAGCCCTGCTCCTCTCCCACAGTAATTGAAGTAAAGCCACATTGTGTGAGCAAAGTAGAGAGGTTGCTGAAGGGGGCAAGAAGTTGTGGCTGCCCCATTCCTGGGAGTGTTCAAGGCTGGATGGGGCTTGGAGCAACGTGGTCTAATGGGAAGTGCCCCTGTGGGAGGGAGATGGAATGAGATGAGCTTTTTTAAGGTCCCTTCCACACCATTCTGAGATTCTGTCACGTGGATTTCTAGTGCTGGGGAGAGGGAGGGGACAGCCTCCCATCAGAGGCTGGTAGGAGGTTTCCAGCAAGTCCCCCAGTGCCGGGTTTGGGGGCTGGCTATATTCCTCAGCCTGTGTGCTCGTTTCATGGCTGTCTGGAGGCTGCTGCCCAGGTACTCCCGCCAGCACCCGCTGGGGATTGGGCAGGCCAGGCACATCCCAGATCACGTCCCTTCACCTCCTCCCCCATGGAGCACATCTGTGGGCTCAGTGTCATCCAGGGGAGTGGCATGGCAGGGAGAAATCTTGTGCATGGCTGCAGACAGCCAAGTGACAGGAATGGTGTGGTTCACAGTGCGCTGGCACGGGTGAAAGCATGTTGTCTGGGAGAGGCAAGGAAGGGCTGGAGACAATCGGGGACACCCGCGATGCCCTTGCTGCTGGGGCTGTTGTGGTTCTCTTCTTCTGCACTGGGCTCTGACGGGGTCTCTCTGTCTCTCCACATCTCTCCTTCCCTGCTCCAAATCCCCGGGTGTGTGTACAGAAGTGCTCGAGCTGCCAGCAAGCAGGAGCCACCGTGGGCTGCTGCCAGAAGGGGTGTCCCCACACCTACCACTACGCGTGTGCCATCGACACAGGTGAGCTCGGCCACGGGGATGGGGCACGGGGTCCTGGGCACTCTCTGAGCCAGCTGAACATGGGCCCTGCTGCTCCAAGGTCAGGGGTGGGCTCGTGGCTTGCTGGCTTGCCAAGATGGTGATGCCCACTGTGCTGGTAACACTGGCAGGTGTCACAAGCTTGTGTTGCCTCAGCTGAGCCCTTCACACAAACGCTGTGGCTGGTGGGTGGCCATGGACCAGGGGGACACTGCATTCCCCCCACTCGGGGACAGTTGCTTCTCAGTGCGGGATGTCCCCTAACACATCCTTGTCCCCTCCTTGCAGGTTGCTTATTAACAGAGGAGAGCTTCTCTCTGAGATGTCCCAAACACAAGGTAAGCCCAGAGCCTCCTGTGCACCCTGCAATGCTCTGCAGCTCCCTGTGGCAGCAGGACCTGCCTTCAGACCCCACATTCCTGGGGACACCCATCCTGGATGCTCAGCTCCGTGTGGGCGTCACGTCCTTAGGGGTATCGGGGGGGGGCAGTGACTGTATACTGTGTCTGGGACTGCCCAGATGGGTCTGAAGGGTCTTATCCCCTTCCCTGAGCACAGATGAGGTGGTGAATGATAGCTGAACTCCTTCTCAATGCGCTGTGTCCCGGGTGGATGCCCGGTATTGGCGGGGCGGGGGCCGATGGGGACAACACAGGGCTACCCCCCTCGCCTCCAGCGGGATCCCGGGGCTGACACCTCCGTTCTCCCCGCAGAGGCAGCCAGTGTAGCGCCCGCGGGCACCCGCCCCGCCGCCAGCGAGGCACCGGCAGAGGAGGCAGCGCCTGGAGCGGAGCGGGGCCGGGCCGTACCGGGGACCCGCCGCTGCCCGTGAGCGCCCCAGGACCTCCCGGGTCCGCTCCGGGCGGGCGGAGCCAGCGCCGGGCTTTCCTTCCCGCCGGGTCCCGGTAAAACCCGGTCTGGAAACGCGGGCGACGGATCGGGATCCCCCACCCGCGATGGCTGCACAGGGGGGCGGGAGGGTGTCCGTGTACAAGGGGGGTCCCGGCGATGTTGTCTTACTGTGGGGCCGCCGGACCCTCCGTGGGTCCCGGCTCTCAATATCACACTGATCTGATCTGAGATGTTGCCTTCAGCAAACCTCATGGTGTCTGTATATAGTTCAGCGGAGAAAAGGATTAAAAAAAAGACAAAAAAAAGACCAAAAAAAAAGGAGAAAAATTAGAAAAAAGAGAAAAAAAAAAAAAGGCAAACAACGGCCTGCTGTTTGAAACACCACTCTGCTTTTTCTGTTTTGTTCTTCCATCTCCTGTTGCCCCCATCTACACCCAGGGTGCTGGGGGCTAAGGTTGCTTGGCCAGGCTGGTGAGCACCCACTGAGCGGCCCCAGCCCCACTCCCATACCCCAAACTCTGACTCATTGCACCATCACCCTCCCACTCCATGCGGCGCTGGCACTGCTGGGCTGGGGGCACCTGGTCCTGCTGTCCAGGACCCCTCAAAACCCACCCTCCTGCCTCTGCTTGGCCTCACCAGCACCCCTTCTGCGGCTTCTCTTGTGGGGGCCTTGCTCCCTGTGCTTCTGCTGAACCCCACAGTTCTCCATGCTGAACTGGAGGAGGAGGAAGAGGTATTTGCTTCCTCCCTCCACATGGGCCTGGCTCACCCCTCACTGCCCTGGGTTTGCTCAGCTCCCTCGGCTTTCGCTTCCTGGCCACCTCAGTGGAGCTGGGGGGCTGCCCAACACTTCAGTAACTCCTGCCCGTGTCCCCAGGCTCCACAGTCCATCTTTGCCATGCCTGACATGGGTGGCAACCAGCCCAGGGTGAACCAACCCCAAATCTCATCCTAAAAACAGCCACTGGCTGCTGCCCACCATTGCAGCATCCTGCAAAGGGGGCACACTGCTGGTCCCATTCATGTCCCCCACAGAGCCAGCGCCCCATGTCCCCACCACCTCTTGTGTCCCCTCCATCCCACCCACCCCAAGGTTTGCTGACCACACAATGTCTGTTATTTCAGCAGCTGCCTTGGACACAGGAGCGAAAAACACAAAAGAGGAGGTGAGAAAAAAAAAAAAAAAAAGGGAGAAATAATAATAAAAATAATTAATTTAAAGAAAAAAAAAAATCCCTGTGTCCTTGGCAGTGTTGCCTGAAATCTGGCTATTTTTAGTGACATCTTGTACATATGACTGTAAAATGGTAAACCGTGTGTATTATATATTGCCTCATTATATAGTGTATATATATGTATACATATACATATATATAATATATATGAAGACTGTAAATGTTAAGACTAGTGTTCTTATTAGTATATTGCTTCACACTGAAGATTGTGTGTAACAAGCTGTTTCTAAAAGATGTTTATTTTCCTTAAGAGTAAAAAAACAGGTCATTGCATTCAGAGCGTCAATAAAGATACAACGATTGTTTTGGAAGTACGTGGCGCCCTGCTTGTGGCCTCTCTTTATCCTTGGGGGGCTGCTGGGGTCCCCCCCGGGCTGTGACAGCCCCTGGCTGGTCCTTTGTCCCCACAGGTCTCGCTGGAGGGGATGGGGTATGGGAGCAGGGGGACAGCACCCCCTGGGACATCATGGGGTAAAGAGGGGGTGTTTGGGGTCCCTCAGCACCCAGTGCCCCCATCCCTGCCACCTTTGTCCCCCCCTCCCATGTAGCCCTGTGGGGACAAGGCATCCACAGCTGTGAAGGGTCCCTTGCCCCCCACTTTTGGTGTCAGTCCGCCTCCAATCCAGCACACACCAGTATAAATAATCAGCTTTAATTGTCTGTACAAAACTCTCCAGCTATGAAAATACCGTTTAAAAAGGGAAAAGGGGGAGTGGGGGGAGGTGAGGGGAGGGGTCTATGTACAAGAGGGGGTGAAGCAAGGACACAGGGCCACCCACCAGCCCCCAGGAGCCCCGTGCCACCCTGCCATCCCTTCTCCCAAAGCCTGGCCATGCTCCGGGGTGGTGGCAGCTGTTAACGGGGGGGATCAGTGCTTGGGGGGAGGGGGTAGGGTGAGGGACCCCTCTAACCTACCATGGGCATGGTTGCGGAGGGGGCACTTCACTGCTGCCATGGGGCCAAACCTCCAAAATTAAGCCCCAAACCCATGGGGTTGTGCAGCAGTGGGACCCACGGGGGGCCGGGCAGACATCCCAGGAGAGGCCCCCACCGTGTGAACTGAGGGGTGCAGGTGACACCGGGGGGATGCAGGTGGCACTGGGGGGGTTCAGGTGGCACCGGGGGTAGCTGCCGCGCGTGCCGGTGCCCTGCAATACTGGGACAGTGTCACTAGAGGTCCCCACGCCCCGTCCCCCACGCGGGCTGGGGACACGGACACGGCCGTGGAGGGGGGAGCCCACCCAGGGCACCCCACATGTGGCTGCCCCACGCTGGGACCTCCACCTCGTGCCCACATCAGGCATCACCTGACCCCTCGCCACCCATCCCTCCACCTCCAACACCGCTCCCTGACATCATCCTGCGGGGAAACTGAGGCACGGCCTCCTACCGCCCCACATCCCGCACCCACGGGGGTGGCAGGGGGCTGGTGGCTCCTTCCCCACCTATCCCGACGTGACGGTGGTGCCACTGCCCAGCTTGATGATCATCTGCTGGCAGTCGTGCAGCGTCCGGCGGTCGCCCAGCTTGTCCAGTGTGCGGGCAGCCTCGGCCAGCATCCCCACACGCTGCCCCGGGCCTGCCAGGAAGCTGGGCGGGAGGTAGCAGCAGGCCAGCAGCAGCGCCTCGGCATGTTCCCGTGGCGTGGGGTGGCTTTCCGGCTCACCAGCTGCAGGGGACAGAGCCAAGGTCAGCACCAAGGGTGCCCGTGGACATCCCTGAATAAATTCTGGGGGGCTTGGCATGGGGATGGGGCTATTCGCCCACCCTGGAGCTGGTGCTACCAACAAAGGAGGCGCTGGGAGCTCACATGTTCCAGCTCTTGGGGTGCTGCAGGTGGGGTGTCCCACGCCATGGCCCACCATTTGGGGTTTTGGAGTGCTGCAGGTGGGAAATGGGTGTCCCATTCCATGTCTCACCCCGTATCACATCATCCAAAGTTGCAAGGGTGGTGTGAGTGCAGAATGGGGTTTCCCACTGTGTGTCCCACCACCCAAGACTTGTGGGGACTGCTGTAGTTGTGGAGCAGGGTACTTGCCCTATTTCCCATCTTCCAAGGTGGCGACAAAGGTATCCCACTCCATGTCCCACCACCCAACGTGTGAGGGTACTGTGGATGCAGAGCGGTCTGTCCCACCCCTGTCGCACCACATATCCCACACCCAAGGCTGCTGTGGTGCCACGGGTGAGGACTGAGGTGTCCCACCCCATCTCCTACCCCATGCCCACCTGTTTTGCTGCCCTGCACCCCTCTCCTCCGCAGGCTGCGGTCCAGAAGCTGGTGGGTGCGTGTGGGGCTGGCCCGGGCCATCAGCCTGGCAGTGGCTTCGTGCAGGAACACCTGGATTGGGGGGCACAGTGAGCATGGCCGGGTGCGGGGCACATGGGGACCCAGCAGGTGGCAGGTCGGGGGGCTCACCCGGCGCATGGCGGGGCGCAGGGTCTGTGCCAGGCGCCGCAGGCTGCTGAGGTCCTGCTGGAAGCCGCGGAGCTCCAGGGCGGACGCCTGGTAGAGGCAGCTGCGCTGCTGGCTGGCCCCCATCTGCTGCTGCCAGAGGTTGGTGCGGGTGACCAGGAGCAGGTCACAGAGCAGGAGCTGGACTGCCTGGAAGGACAAGGGGATCGGGGTGAGCAGGGGGTCGGACAGACGGACGGGAGTGCCGAGGAGGTCCCTGCGGGCAGGCGCTGCTGCGCGGGACCCCCGCCGGGCTGCATGGCAGGGGCATTGCACTCCCAGTCTGACACATGCAATGCAACTACAATGCACCCCCGCGAGGGTCGGGGGCACCTCCCGCCAGGGCTGGGGGCTCGCGGCCACCTCGTGCCTCCCCAGCCCAGCTCACCTTGTCGATGGTGCCCTTGGGGGGGCTGCCCAGCTCCAGGCTCTCCCGCAGGCAGCTGCTGGCCTTCTCACAGTGGCTCAGGGTGGCCTGGCTCCCATCCTGTTTGCTCAGCAAGGCGCGGACAGCTCGGAAGGAGTGCAGAGCAGCACGGGCAAGGGGCTTCCTGCAAGGTGGAGGGCACATGGTCAGTGCAGACCCCTCACTGGGCATGGCTGTGCCCTTCTTCAACACACACCAGGTGTACTCCAAGTGTGTTCAGAGAGGCTGTGCCAATCCAAGCGGGAGGGGAGGCAGGCAATGAGGTGCCACCCCTGTCCCCAATGTCCCCAGCACTCACTCAGAGCTCTGCAGTGCCCGGGGCATGGCCTCCACCAGCGGGTAGAGGCGCTCAGCCCCCTCCTCATCTCCCTGCAGCCAGTGGATAACGATGCCAATGAAGGACGCCCACCACTTGGACACGGGGTCAGTGCCTGCAGGGTGGGAGGGACACAGGAGCAGGGTGTTCCCAGTCCCATGGCCCCCCACATGAAGTGACCCCAATGGGAGATGCACCAGCCTCACCTGTGACAGCTGCCAAGCTGGAGGTGATGGAGGGTGCGGGGCCGGGTGTGCCACTGACGTCTGAGCAGCCATTGAGCAGCTGGAGGTACTCGAGGGCATCGGAGAATCGCCTGTGGAGAGGGGCGTGAGGGGGCTGGCCCTGCACTGGGCAGGGGGAGAGGGTGCCCACCCCAGCACTCACCCCTCTCCCTGGGCAGTGGGACGGCCGGGCTCAGGCATGGCCACGCAGCACAGCGCCTTCTCCAGGAGATGCTCACGGAAGAGCTGGGTCACCTGTGCCAGCGGGTCCACTGGGGCACAGAGGTGGGGTCAGTGGGTACACCACACCCCAAAATGGGGGGTGTGGGGGTTTGGGGGCTTGGGATCACCTGGGTTGCCAGCGGAGCTGTAGATGGTCTCCCTGGGGACACCCTTGACCGCCCAGTCCCCATCAACGAAGAAGCGGTGGCCCAAGGGGTGGCAGAGCCACTGCATGGCAGGGGGTACAGCCCCACCATGGGACAGGGCCACGCGCCGGGCACTGCAGAGGAAGGGGCGCTGCGGGGAGAGCAGGGGGTCAGGGGGGACCTGAGACCCCAATCCCAGGGGACATAGGGGACGCCCCAGTGCCCCACACTCACCGCCAGGAAGTGGAAGCAGCGGTGCAGGCTGGCCTTGATCCGCAGGGCAGCTGCCACATAAATCTCGGCCAGCGCTGCCACAGAGATGGCGTCACCAGCGCACTCAGCCAGGTTGACAGCACTCAGTGCCAGGTTGATGGCCAGCAGATGCCCTCCAGCCTGCTTCCCTGTGGGAATGGGGCCGGGAGGCTCAGGCACAGGGTCAGGGGGTTGTGGGGACACATGGGGGACAGGGGTCCCATCCCTCAGCCCCCATGGCATGGAGCCGTACCGGCGAGGTGGAGCTGGTGCAGACGGTGATAAGCCATGGCAGCGTCGCGGGCGCTCTGGCGGACATGGGCAGGGGGCGGGGGGTCCGGGCGCAGCCCCCCAGCACGGGCAGCCAGCCAGCGACCCACCCAGAGGCGCTGGAGCAGGTGGCGCAGGAGCGTCCAGAGCAGGCTGCAGGCCAGGTCCCCGTGGGAGGCCGGCAGCGGCCGCCCCAGTGCCCCAAGTGCCGTCCGCAGGTGCTGGGCCCCCTGCGCGAAGTCCCCCTGCACCCCAGAGAGAGAGGGTCAGTGTGGGCAGGGTGAGGGGGACAGGGCAGGTGGGCAGGGGACATCACACACAGCGGGACATACCCGGTCGAGGTCGAGGTCGGCCTGCCGGCGGTGCCGCCAGAAGAGGACGGAGGGCTCGGAGTGGGGGCGAGTGACGGGCTCCCCGCAGACAAAGAGCCGCACCACCGCGCCCAGCACCAGCGCCACGTTCAGTGCCCAGAAGGCCAGCGTGGGCCACAGCCACTGCGTCCACCCCCATGGCTCCTCTGTGCGGGGATGGGGTCAGCAACACCCTGCCAATGCTGCCCCATGACTACCCCAGGGTGTCCATCCCAGTGGCCTTCAACCTGTGCCCATCCCAGTAGCATCCACACAATGGCCTCTGCCCCATGCCCACCACAATCATCTCCCATCTCAGACCTACCCCAAGACACCCCTGCTAATGACCTTCACCCCATGTCCACCATGACTACTTCCACCCTGATGACCACCACTCTGACACGCCCCCTCCCAACAGCCTTCACCTTGTGCTGACCCAAACATCGAACCAGGTAGCTCCTACCATACACCCACCCCAACATCCCGCATCCTGATGGTTTCCGCAACCACAGCCTCTAGCCCATGCCCACCCTGACAGCCTCCATCCCACACCCATCCCAACAACCTCCACCCCAATGCCCCCCACACCAGAGCTTACCCAAAGTGCCAGATTCAGCCATGATGCTCCTGCCGGGACCAGCAGTGTCCTGGCTCCTCAGAGGAGCTGGGGAGCCAGAACCCCGGAGGAGGGAGGCCAGGGGGTTGAAGGAGAGGCAAAGGAAGACGAAGGTGCAGAGGGCCATGCGGGAGCGGTCCAGCATTCCCTGGCTGCTGGGCGAGGGCGGAGGACGCTCCTGCTTCACCTGCATGGGCAGAGCTGCTGTGAGCTCAGGACACAGGCATGGACATGGGGTGGTGAGGCACACGCATGGGATATAGGGCCCGGGATATAGGACATGGCATCCAGAGCATGGGGTTCATGGCATGGAATATAGATGTGATGGGGGATGGGCATGGGATATAGGGCATGAGGTACAGGGCATGGTGAATGAGGCACAGGCTGGAATACAGGGGCACGGATTTCAGGGTATAGATGTGGGGCACAGAGCACATTTTAGGGTAGAACAAAATTGCCTCCACACTCAGCCCCAAATCACATGAGGAGCAGCCTCAGAGAACAAGACCAGGGCTCTCAGCTCTTTTTCCATCTGGTACACTTTGGCCTTGGCACCTCCTACATGAAGCAGCAGATCCTCTGTCCCACTCAGGGCAGGGAGATCCCCCCTAGCCCTCCCTCACCTTGCCATGGTCACAGAGGGGGCTGTCAGGCTCCGAGTCACTGCTGCTGTTGCTGCTGCCGCCACTGAGTGAGAGTGGGCTACTGTGGGACGGCGAGCCCACATCTGAGGGCGGCGGCGTCAGCATCTCCATCACCTCTGCCTTCACCACCTCCATGGGGGCCTCTACCTTGCCCCCCCGGCCGCAGTGGGTTCCCAGGGTCTTCGCAGACTCTGCAGGAAGTAGAGTAAGCTGATGGCTGCTGGGGGCATGGAGCTGAGCCCCCCCACCCCAAGAGCTGCCCTTCCACTCACGGTTCTTCTGCATGGCCATCTTCAGGGTGAGGTTCTCCTGCTTCAGCTTCTGGTTGCTCTGCTGCAGGAAGCGGATGTACTCGATGGCCTTCCTCAGGATTGCCGACTTGTTGAGCTGCCGGTGGGCAGGGACGGTTGAACCCAAATGCTGGGCAAAGCTCCTCCCATTTCCCAGCCCTGCCCCACCACCCCCACTCTCACCTTGGCCTCAGTGCCCACCACCAGGTCCTTGAGCTCCACGATCTTGTCGTTGATGGAGGAGCGGTAGCGCTTCTCGATGGCGTTGTGGGCCGTGCGCTTCTCACCCCGGCTCTGCACCAGCGCCGGCTTCCCGCTGGGTGCCAGCCGGTTGATGGGCAGCTTCTCCGCGTCCACCACCAGCGGCACCGTGGCCAGGATGGCCCCTCCGCTCACCAGCGCCTGCAGGGGTGTGCAGGTGGGGTCGGTGACGGTCCTGAAGCAGCTCCCCACCCCACAGCTCCCAGTGGTGGGACCTACCGGCACCTGGAGTGGGGTGGCAGAGCCGCTGGCACTGGTGGCCAGGGTGGAAGTCTTGGCGCTGCTGGTGTCTGTCTTGACGGCCGTCAGCAGCAGGGAGTCAGCCTTGATGAAATGGGGCTGCAGGAGAACCTGAGGGGCAGTGGGGGTCAGAGGAGCTGTGGGAGTCATCAGGACCCCCCACCCTGGCCCTGGGCTTACCGGCACTGGCTGGATCTGTGGTGAGACAGACTGGGTGGTGGGGGTGGCAGGGGCCAGGAGCTGCTGCGGTGCCACACTCTGCACGGGGCCGGGCAGTGTCACAGTCTGGCTGGATTGTGGGGTGGGCAGGGGGCTGGACAGGGTCTGCCCCGCACTCCCAGGCTGCACAGCTGGGCATGGAGCAGAGGACAGCGTTACGAGAGCCCCTGGCACCAGCCCACCCCACACAGCCCCACTCTGCAGGGACACATCCCTCCTCCAACAAGACCTCCATCCTGGGAGCCCCGACCCCTCCCTGCACCCCCAAATCCTCACCAGAGAAGCTGTGCTGGTTCTGGTAGCCCACCAAGGGCTGGGGAGTGAACGGGCTGGGGGATGCAGGGACGAAGCTGGGGGCCAGCATGATGCCGGGCTGGGGCTGGGGCTGGCTGCTGGGCACCACGGATGGCTCCTCCTTGACACCCAGGGACGGCGCCGGCAGGAGCGGGGCCGGGGGCTGCGGAGCAAAGGCAGCCATCCCGGGGGACCCCACGTAGGCGCTGCTGCTGGGGGCGGCGGGGGGCGGCTTGCTGGGACCCAGGAAGGTGTTGAGGGTGCCCGGCGTGGAGGGGACCCCCGAGGGCACGGCGCTGTCCGGGGCACTGAACGGTGAGTCAAATAGCCCCGAGAAGTCATTGTCCGGCGTGTTGATCAGCTGCAGCATGTCTGTAAAACACACCCCCCGAGCCGTCAGCTGCTGCCCCGCACCTCCGAAGGTGGGCCTGGGCTGGCCCCGTGCTGCCCTCCCCACAGTGTAGCATTTTGGGGGCAGATCCCCATAATCCAGGGGCAAAATTCCCCAAGAGCCCATCTAGCTGCTGTGCCATGTTTCTCTCAGCCTCACAGACATCCTGCCAGTGGGGAAACTGAGGCACGGCGCTCAAAACGGAGGTTTCGGGGCTTGGCCAACAGCAATCAGTAGTTTTCAGACTGGTCTGGAAATGGCAGGGCACATCTCAGCCAGTCTCTGATGTTGAGGGGGGCTTGTGCCAGCTCATTAATACATTTATTCTGTACTGGGACCCCGACAATCCCCAAATCAGCCGCTGTGTATCAAGGGGAGGGGCTGCTCGGACTGCGACAGTGGGGTGGCACCCCCGAGATGTGCCAGACCCCGGTGCCAGGTGTGTTGGATCACAACAGCCCTCAGGGGGGCAGCTGGGCAAGCACAGGGCTAAAACAGCCTGAGAGGGGGTCTGTCCCACTCCATGGGTGCCCTGGGGTGCCCCCACAGACACATCGGGGTCTCTCCACTGAGGTGTCCGGGGATGTTCCCACCATGCAGGGGATGTCCCCATCCTGGTACCCCCAGGCGCATCCCACCGGGGGCACACAGACCCCAGAATACCCCGCACTCCGGTACCCCCAAGCGCACCCCTCTGCACGCACAGACCCCGGGATACCCCCAGGGCACCCCTCACGCACACACCCTCGGGATGTCCCCACCGAGCCACACAGCCCCCGGACACCGCCCGCCCCATGGGGTGCAGCACTCCGAGAGGGACCACGACGGTGACTCCGCCAGACGAGGAGGAGGCGGCTGGCGAGGCGGGGGTACCTTTAAAGGTGCACTCCATGCAGGTGGGAGTGGGGGTAACCCAGGAGGAGGCTGCAGCCCCCGCTCAGCCCCGTGCCGGGCAGCGACGAGGCCCCGGGATATTTTAAAGCCATGTTCTCGCCTCCTCCCCGGCGCCCTCCCCGCGCTGCCCGCGCCAGGGCTGGAGCGTGGCCGGCGATGGGGTGATGCGACTCCGCCAATCGCCGCCTGCGCGCCCGCCGGCCGCCCCCGGACAGCCCCCGGCGCCCAAGGTGAGCCCGGCACCGGGTTACTCGCGGGCACCCGCCGCAACCCGCCCGCGGTTACTCGGGGTCACACCCCGCTGACCCCTTTGCCCGCGCCCCATCGCCCCCGGGGCCCCCCAGCCCGGTGTGACCCCCCCTCGCTCATTGCCCAGGAGTTCCCCCGCAACGATCGGGGTCTGCACACAGCTCTGTTACACCCCAAAAAACATCCAGCCCCCGGCATCCTGCCCTGTGAGGGTGCATGTCCTTCCGGGGGGCTCCCAGCCCCCCCTCCACTCACATACACACCACACCCCCCAAGGTTCCCTCGTGATCCAGAGCGAAGTCTAGGGTTGCAGAGAGGGGGTGCTCCCTTCTGTCCCCCCCTCCTCGCCTCCTGTTGCCCAGCCTGGGGGTGGGCACGGCTGTCCCACCCTCCTGGCACCTTCCAGGTGTTCCTATCCTGTGGCACCCGCTGCCACCCATGCCATCAGCAGGACATGGGCACCCACCAGTGCCACCTCCATCCCCACCCCCACTGTGGGACCCTGTGGTGCAGAGACACAAGTCTGTGGGTCCTGGCAGGTCCTAGTAGGCTCAGGGCACCCACATCCCTGGGCACACTTCCCACATCACCCTAGGGTGGGCACAGGGATGAGGGACAACCCGTGGCCATCTGGGGACCAGTGACAAACCCACTCTGGGGAACTGTGGGGTACGAGGTGGCCCAGCTGGCTGTGATACAAAGGAGCATGGCAAAACCCCACGGTGGGAAAACCTCATCCCATACGGCACCACTCAGCCCTGGCACAGCTCCTGCTTCCCTGCCCACGCCAAAACCTAGCCAAGAAAAGCAGGTGGCACCTGGATCTGCTTTGATCCACCCCGATCGCCATTGGGATGAACCTGCAGACCTGGGATGCCATCTCCACCCCAGATCTCAGAGGAGAGACCACCATGGACCACACAGTGGGGCAGCTCTTGGAAGGTTCAAGTCCCGCACCCACCTTGCCGCGTGTTCCACCGGCTGTGCCGGATGGCGCGGACTGGCAGAGCACGTGGCAAGGAGGGTGTGGGGCTTGCCGGGGGCTTGCCGAGGGCTGGGATCCCAAATTTTTTGGAATCTCCATTTTTTTTTTTGATCCCGAATTTTTGCTAAAGCTGTGGAAACGCTGAACTCGGCGCACGTGGTGCTGTGGTGGTGGGAAATGGGTCCCCTTGAGGAATGTGTCCCTTTGGGAAGTGGGCTCCCTCTGGGAATGGATCTCCTTGGAGCATCCCCATCCCAGGGACCCCCAGACCGGTGGGGAGGTGGGTGTTGGAGGGAGCAAGCCCCGGGGCTGGAGCAGAGCCGCCCCATCTCACCACATGCCGGTTGGATGGGTTGGGAGAACCCGGGCGTCCTGGAGGGAATGACCGAAAGTAACCCCCGTCGGTGACGTCATGGAGGGGCGGGGCTACCGGCGACACGATGCTGTGACCGGGAACGGGGGGAGAATCGTCGGGGCTGTCCCGGTATCGGCACCTCCAGCCCGGGGGTCCCAGTGTCCTGTGTTCCCCCACCCCAAGCCCCCCGCTATGGACTGGCCCCCGGTAACGGAGCCAGCGCGGTTCTGCACCGACTCCGCGCTCCAGCAAACCCGTGTCCCCCTCCCCACGCCGGGCCCGGCACCAAGCCCGGTGCACCAGTCAGCACCGAGTCCTGGTTGTACACCGATCCCACTGCCCCGGCCATGTCCCGGTACCAAGTTCCCTCACCGTGCACCGAGCCTGGACTCCCCGGCCACGGCCATGCACCGAGCGCGCCCGACCATTCACCGAGCCCCGGTTATACCCCCGGCCATGTCCCGACCACGCACCGAGACCTAGTTATGCCCTCAGCCCGGTTCTGACCGAGCACCGAGCCTGGTTACACCCCTAGCCCGGTCCCGGTTGTGCCCCAAGCCCCGGTCATACCCCCAGCCATGTCCCGACCACGCACCGAGACCCGGTTCCGCACCGTGCCCAGCCCCCGGCCATGCACCGAGCCTGGTTTTCCCTCAGCCCGGTCCCAGTCATGTACCGAGCCCCAGGACTGCACCGAGCCCAGAGCCCGCCGTGCAGCGAGCCCCGGTTACTTCCCCAGCCCGGTTCCGGCCATGCCCTAAGCCCCGGCCATGCCCCATCCCGTCCCCGCCGGGACCCACCGTCGATGTCGCTGAGCAGGGCCGTGTCGATGTCGCTGGCCCCGGAGAGGCCGAGCGACGGTGCCAGCCCCTCCAGGGCCGCGTCGTCGAAGGCGAGAGCACTCATTCCGGCTGCTCTGGTGGCTCCCGGTGGCTCTCGGTGGTTCCGGTGGCTCGGGCGGCTCTAGGGGCGGCGGGGCCGCCCGCCCGCCATGGCCGCGCTGGCCCTGGCACAGGCACCACGGGGACGAGCCGCCAAGTTGCTCCCGCGAACCGTGCCCGGAGCTGCCACCGGGAGAGGAGGGCGGGAGGGATGGATGGAGGCGGGTCCGCCGCCGCGTCCCGCCCCGCCCCGCCTCCCCGCGCCGCCCCGCCGCCCCGGGACCCCCGGCGGTACCGAGTGGGGACCCTCGGGGACACCGGGCAGGGACCCGCGGCACCGAGCAGGGAGCTGGTGAGCCAGGAGCTGAGCAGGGAGTAGAGCAGACTGCAACCCCTGAGCAGGACTCCGTCCTGTGGGGATGTCACCGACCCCTGGGGATGGGCACCGAGCCCTGGGAACAGACACTGAGCCCTGGAAAAGTCATCGATCTCTGGGGGTGTGACCGAGCCCTGGGGACGTCATTCACTCCTGGGGACAGGCACCAAACTCTAAGGACAGGCACCAAATCCCTGGGCTGGGCTCTAAACACCTGGGCTCGGCATTGAGCCCCCTCAGTCCCAGACGGGGCATACAGGGAGCAGGTGGGAGGGCCAGCATGGGCAGGAGGTGGTGGCCGTGGCTGCAGAAGCCTCTGCACCTCGTGGAGGCCACGTGCCGGGGCGAGGTTGGGCCACTGAACCCACCCTCTCAAGGGCCCTGTGCCTTCCGTGTCCCAGCTCCAGGGCTAAGAGCACGTCCCACCTGTGCTGCCCGCCCATGGCATGGCCCAGGGTGGGAGAAGCTCTCACCCCGCTGGTGAGGGACACACCAATGCTGCCTTGTGAGCATGCTGAGCCCATGCATCCTCCTGGGGGTTGTGGGATCCAGGAAAAACGCTGGTTCCATTGGGATCAGTGCTGTGGCTGCTGCTCAAGTGTGGTGGGTCTCAGTGTGGGGGCCTCATGCCAGGACAATGCCATGTCCTGTGCCCTGCAGAGCTCCATGCTCAGTCCTGCTGCTGGGATTCATTTAGGACGAGAAAATGTGCTGCAACATCAGCTCTCTGGAAGTTTGCCCTCTCCTCTTCTGTGCCACCAAGCACAATCTGAGGCTACCTGGGAATTCATTAAACCCGGCTGCACCTTAGAAACTTCCCTGCTCCCACGTGGCAGCACAGCAGGCACCCCTCTGCAGTACAGGGATCCCCTGTGTGGCACAGAGCACCCCAGGGCTCACTGGGGACCACACTGAGCACCCTGTGTGTGCATGTGGTGGCAGCAGAGCTGGGGGTACAGAGCCCTGCTGATCCCCTCTGCACCCTCACCTCCACTCCAGCCTCCTCAGTCCGGGGACATTGACCTGTGCCCAGTCTGGAGACGAGCCCAGGGAATCCTGGCTCAGCTCTGTGCCAGCAGCTGGGGCAGCATCACCCACACATGGGGCACCATCAACTGCCCGGACATCCCTCACCCACAGCAAACATCACTGAGGGAAAACCCTCAGGAGATTCATGACTTGCCATGGGACATGCAGGGATCCATGTGCTTCTCCTCCATTTTTATTGGGGTCACTGGGGAGAAGCCAGGCTCTGTGGTGGTGCGGTTTCCCTTTCCCTGGTGCAGTCCATGCACTGCAGGAGGAGAGGGCAGGTTTCCAGGCCTGGGGAGATGGGTGTGCTGGGGCCTCCATGCATTTAGAGCCGCCTCGTGCAAGCATGGGGGTCACAGACCTTTAATAACCCCTGCAGGATCCGCGGCACAGCTCTCCCTGAGGGATACACAGGGACAAAACCACACAAACACAGAGGGGGAAGATCACACATAAACATGGAGGGGGGAAATACATGCAAACACAGCTTAATTTTTGCATGAGCTGCGTGCAAAGCTGGATTTTGCCAGGCCCCCTCCCCGATCCCGATCCAGAGGGTCCGAGGACGCCGGCAGCCCACACGTGATGCTTCCCCTGCTCCGGGGTCGGGGGGACACCCCAGCACACAGCAGCATCCTCCATGCACTGGGGAAGGACGAAGCAGCGCGGTGACTCCGTGGGCCGGGTTTAGGGGCGATGGATTCCACGCGGGGTGGGGCTCCCCGGGGTGCGCTGGGTTGCGGAGTAGGGAAAACCCCGCCCGTAGGACCAGGGCCACGCAGCCAATAAGCGCGGCGGCCCTGAGTGGAGTGATTCTGCATCACGGCTCGGGGCCCGCGATTACATCATGTCAGTCCTGCGGGGATGGCGGACGGGCCACGTGGGCACTCCGGAGTCGCTGAGACGTTTTCCTGAGCGCAGCCTGGGAGGAAACCGCAGGATGAGACAGAAAACAAACCGGCCCCGGGATGGTTGGGCTCTGGCCGCCGAGCCGGCCGGGCAGGCTGGTGCGGCTCCGCGGGGCTCAGGCGCTGGAGCATCTCCCCGAGCGGCACCGGAGGCAGCCGCAGCTCCGGGACGTGCTGTGCCTGAATGCGGCAGCCCCGAACGGAGCATTCCTCATCCTGCTGCCCCCTCGCTCAGCCAGCTGGGCTCTCCCAAAGTGACCCCCTGGGTGTTTCCTACCTGCCAGCACACCTCAGCCCTGCGCTGGAAGCAGCGTGCCATGCTCCATGCCCAGCCTCTGGCATCCTGCCTGCCCCGGGGGTTGTTTTGCTCTAGCAGAGCACGGCGTTAATCATTAATTTGTGTCGCAAACACATGCAAAAACCTCTTCTCTCCTTCACTGCCTGTAGCTCGGTTTGCAAACTGTCCTTTCCTGAGCCACAGCTTGGGGAGATGAAGCCAGGTTTGGTGGCACTCCAGTGCAGCCCCTGGTCCGGGTTTATTTACCCTCAGGTGAAATGGGAAAAGGTAAATGCACCTGTGGTTATTTCCCGTTTGCACTGGCATCCAAACCTGCTGCCCAGTGCCAGAAAGCAGTGACACTCAGCCTGCCCGAGGCTCTGCCCATAAGGGGCTCGGTGTCATGCCCTATGCCCGGGCTTGGCAGCCCACGGTGGAGGGCAGTGATGTGTGGAAGCCCCCAGCCCATGCTGGGAGTTTGCATGGTTGCTGTGGGAGCAAGTTTGGAGAAGAGAAGGCCATCAGGGTTCACAAATCTGGGGAAGCCATGCTCAGTTTGGGGAGTTCAATCACCAGTGGCTGGAGAGGCACAAATGGGAAAAGCAAGTCCCCATATGCTTGTCCTGCTCTTACACTCTTCCCTTTGCACCCACTCTGGCCCCTGTTGGAGGCAGAATTTTGGGTTAGAGGGATCTTTCCCTCATGAATGCAACCGTGGGGCTGCAGAGGACAATGTGGTGAAGCCCCTGGAAGGAGCAGCCCCCTGCTCCAGCAGCCTCTTGCTCCCACATCCCACACTCCCTGCTCCCACAGCCCCTCTGGCACAGTGCTGGACATTTCTGACCCAGTGCTTTTTGTGTGATTCTGCCCTGTCAGGGCAGTAGCAGCTCCACACCTTTCCCAGCAGAACAGATCCAGGCCAGGAACCTCTCTGAATGTATTTGACATCGAGCCAGGCACATGATCAGCGCGGGGTAAACAAGCTGGGGCAGGGCTGTTTAATGCTAATATGTGGCTACAGGGAGGGGAAACCCATCTTTCCAGCTATTCCACACCCCCCTTCCCCAGCTTTAAACCATCAACGTGGATCTCCACGTGCAGGATGAAGGGCACCATTCTGCCAAACAAGTTCAGTTTTGGCCAGTGCCACTTCTCCGGGGTTCCTAAGATGGTGCTCTTCCTTCTCTGCCCATCAAACCCACCATTGTAATGGGGATATTGGAACATATTGGCTGATGAGTCAGGAAAGTGGTCCTTGGATGGGCTGGGAACATCATCCACCACTTCCTAGGTCACCAGGGTGGTGATCCACAGTTGCCCTCCAAGGACTATCAGTTAAGCCCTGCCAGGTGGGCAGGTGTCCTACCAAGCACCCAGGTTGTCACTCGTGTCTGCCTCATGTCAGCATCACAAGAGGCGCCAAAATTTAGTGGGACACGAATTTAACAGCATGGGCAACATAGCACGGAGCACAGCACGAGCCATGCAAAGACACCAAGAGAAACTGCTGGGGACAAGCCTTCTCCCAGTGGGAATACCAAGGTTCTGTCACCCAGAGGACACCAGGGACTCCAAATTTTGACATCTGTTGGGCACCCAAGGGCCACATGTGTCTCCCATGCTCAGTCATTCCCTGTGCTCAGGACAGGCAGTCGAGCCAAGCAAGTCCCCAGCTGAGAGATAGACGATAGCACCCTCAGCTCACACTAATAGTGTATTTATTGGAATATCTCACATGCAGGAACCAAGGAGATGATTTCTGGAGCAAGTTAAACAATGGCAGATTAATACAGTTGTCTTGTCCTTAAAGGAAATACTTTCTACTTGAATACAGTGATGTTTTAGTGTTGGGTTTCTCTGCTTTTGTGTATTTTGTTTCTCTTTACATAGTCGATCTCTTTAAACAGTTATGTCCCTTTTCTCCCCCTACCCCATTCCCAAACAAAAAAATATCCAGTATCTTCAGTAAATAAATATTATCCACTTTTATCTGGAAAGCCTACAGCTGTAATATACAGAGAAGCTATTACACAGGTTACATTTGTAGGGTTAACAACAGCTCATAGGAACATGTAGGGAATGAGGAGCTCGTACTCATAAAAACACGGAGCAGGGTGGGAATTTTGGAGTAGTGGGTTTGTCATGGGCTAAAGAGAACCAGCACCAGAGCTTGGCACTGCTCAAGGCCAGCTGGCTCTTAGTGATACACAGCTTCACCTCTCTCCAGGTGAGGAGGAGGTGCAGGGAAGCTGGGGCTGGAGCAGGCAGGCACAGCCTGCTCCGGAAGCTGAGGTTTGGGATGGACGGGTGGAAGGTGCTGTGTGGGCACCTCGTCTCCTTGGCTGGTGGGAGCCCACAGCAGCAGAAGGGTTACCTCCAACACAGCTCTAAATCCACTCACTGCTTCATTATTTCCATAAAAATAACTGTTCTGAGCTGTGTTTTTCCAAGGGAGGCTCCGCAAGGCTTGTGGTCAGCCCTGAGGAGGTAAACAATGACGGAGCTGGATGGGGATGGACTGGGATGGAGATAGCACAAGCAGTTCCCACTCCAGGGCTCCCAGCAGCTGCAGGAGACTCAACAACTCATCAGATGAAACAGAGTGTTGGAAACCCATCTTGTTCGCTCTCCTGAGCTGCACAGCCTGCCCCTGTAGGTGACATCAGGAGAGCAAGGAACAGAGGAGCAGGGACAGGCTGTGCTGGCTGGGGTGGGAGCTCCTGCACAGAGGGACCATCACCTGGGCCTGAAACCACAGCCCGGATCTGTTCTTCCACCACTGGAGGGAAACATCTCGCCACCACAGCCAGCTCCCAGTCCTCCATTTCAAAGTGGAAACAGCCAATCAAAAATGCTGAATTGAAGTCAAACAAACAGAAATCCTCACTAAAAATCCTTCAGCTTGGAGGTGCAAGACCACCTCTGGGGATGGCAGAGCTGGGTTGATCAGCACATCCCAGAGATGGAGGCTGTGATAATCAGAAGGGAAAAGGTATGTTGGAGGCTACGTGAGGGTCCCAGTATGGACCAGTCTCAGCATTTATGCTGTTCCCTTTAAGAGACACCGTGCTACGTTTTTATGAGCAGTTCTCCTATGAGCCTTGCCTACATCCTAAACACCCTATATGTCTGTACAGCACATTTTTATCTATTACACCTGTCGAAGATGCAGCTGAAATCCACACACAACAATTAAAAAAAACCAAAACCCAAAGGATATATTTAAATAGAAACCATTGATTCCTTACATCTCAGCACATGAAGAGTTAACAGAAGAGGTTAAAAACACACCGGAAGGAAAATATATAGACAAAATAAATATTTTAACCTAGAATAGGGCACGATTAGAACTTACAAAGGACCCCAAGAATAATTTAGTGTCATTGAGTGTCAAGCTGTGATTCCTAATATGCCTAGATAGCGCTGGGATGTTATTTCTTATGGAAAGTGGATCAGGCTGCAGCTCCATCCCTGTTCTTGCAAGCGGAGCCACGTGAGTCCTCTGCCCACTTGCACAGAGGAAGCACTTAAGAGTGAAAAGCGGAGGAAGGCTAAACTGAGAAGTTGGTCTCCTGAAGTGAAAAACCCCTTCCCTTTCCCTCAAACAGTTCCCACTGCTCCGGTTTTCTGCAGACCACAAGAGGACAGGGAAGATGAGAGATCCTGATACAGGACACTTGGGAAGCTCTAGCATAGCTCTTGTATTTGTTAAAGAAGGTTTGGGCTAAACCACCTGTTTTGCCACACACTCCGTTCCTTTTGGTGCTTCCAGCCCTGAGAGCCAAGTGTAGTGGATTTGGGCTCCAGATCCATCCCAGGTCCTTCCAAAAGTACATTTCCTCCCAAGGAAGGCATCTCCTGGGAGCTGCCCTACTTCCAGCAAAGCCACCACTTGTCCCGGTGCCACCTGCACCATGGCATTCCAGAGGATAACACGGAGTGTCAGCAGGAACCACAGGTTGCCTGGGGCTGCCCCTTGAGCTCTGCCAATACACACCCTGTATTTTCTCCCAGCTCCAGCCTTCTCATTCCATCTCTTTTCCTCCCATCTGGAGAGAGCAATCACCAACAGACAGCTCTGCAGAATCTTCCAGAAAGGGACCAGATTCTCCCTAAAGCAACACCTTGGAGGTCCCAGGACAGGTTTAGTGTGACAGAAAGAAACACTGAAAGCTCCCCCAGCACCTTTTGGCTGAGGGGTGGGGGATGAAGGGCCAACACAGCTGCAGCAGTGGGATGCTGTGGGGGCTCGGTGACAATGACATCCATGCCACTCTGCACCATCTGACTGTCCCCATGCCTGAGCAATGCGATTATCTCCTCTGGCTTGGCAGGGAAGCTGGATTAACATGCTTAGAATCACCTGATGTGGCCATTTACAGGGTCAATGTGTTTCAAGGATTTAGAAGAGAAAATACAAACTTAAAACACCCACGGAGTTTTCTGCATTGACAGGAATACCAGCAATTCATTCTGTGCTGGCGAGACTGCTCAAGCGATCACCAGATGCTGTCTGAAATCAAATCAGTGTTGCCACAGAAGTTTCCTCAGGTTTCAGGGAGCTGGTGGCCACATGTGATGTGTTGCAGTAAGTTGGCAGTGCCAATCCCTGAGCATTGGGCTCACCTTGTGTTGAGCAGTGAGGGCAGAGGGTGAGAGCAGGAATGTGCAATGCAGCCAAGGCAGACTGTCCTGGCAGGTTCCATTAGCCACGGAGAAGACGGAATGGGAAAAAGCCTCTGCAGATCAATACAGAAGGGCTTCAACTGGACAGAGGGGCAGCAAGTGGGGAGAAAAGCTTGATCCCCAAGTTATCTCCATCCTTAACCTGGTTTTCCCTGTCCACTTGTAAGCTGTGCTACACAGCGCAGTGATGAGGTGTCACATCAGCACAGAGGGGTGGCAGGACAGCCTTGCCTGGGCCCAGCTACATATGGAGGGATCCTGGAAGAGGCTGCAGGCAGGGCAGGACAGAGGAGATGATGAGCAGGGAGGGCATAGAGTGAAACCTGACCTGAGACAGCCTGGAAATCCTGCACCAAACAACGTTTCCCTTCAAAGATTTATGTGTCTGCTGTCAAAGTCCATCAGTGCTGCAATCAGGCATTTGGTAACAGGCTTTGAGTGTCTCAATGTCCCAAAGGGGGTGGTCCTCAGAGAGCATGGTATGGGCTGATAAAATGCTGTGCTCAGATAAAAGCTTCTATCACTTAGCCTAGAACAACTTTCAAGAGAGCTTGACACACATCAGCATCCTGGGAAGCTCAGACATGTCAGGTCAGAAGGAGATTGCCTAAGCCAAGGAACACCCTGAGGAAGAGGGGTTGGAGCCTGCTGCCTGCACGGGCATTCAGCTGATAAAGCGCCTCTCTGTCAGGATGGGAGATTCTCCTGCCATGCACTGCTCAGCTCTCTGATCCTGCCATCCTGCACCACTGGCTTCCTCCCAAGGAACACGCTGGGGGATGCGGCGATGGCTGGAGCTGCCTGCTCCAGCTCCGCCTGTCAGCCCAGCAAGGCAGGCACACATGCTGGAATCCCTTCTGGCAGCCCCAGAGGAGCAGGAATCCTGGCCATGCCTTTGGCAAGCAAGGGAATATGCTTGTTTGCACAGAGACTGCAGCCCTGTAGGAGCCAGGAGTTAATGAAGGGCAGAAGGATCAAAGGACATTCCAAAAATTACAAATAGCATGGTCACAATCACTTCAACACTTTCTCTGGCCTAAAACTAGAAGAAAATTAGGAGTTTCACCTCCAGCACAGGCTGGCATGGTTAATCCCTCTATGGTAATCATCTCCCTCAGTGTTCCATACAAACCTCTGAGGTTTGCCTCTTTTCCTCATCCCTATCCCAACGAACCAGCATGTCTATCCTACCAGGCACTGCAAGGAATCCAGGAACCTCAGCTCACACCCAATCCATGAGCAAGTCTCATCCATCTGCATGGATGTTTACACCAAGTGCAGAGCTCTAAAGTCACCGAAGAAGGAATTACGGTAAGGAGAAAATAACCAAGCTAGTTTAAAAGGCAAACACACCAGGAAAATTCCTGTGTGACACTGGTCTCCCAAAGAGTGAGGTACTTCCTGTGCCATTGTTACAGCATCCATTTAGCCCAGCATTTTCCATCCTTATCAACTGCCAGAGCTACTGGACATGGCCAACAGACTGCTTCAAATTAGAGCAAGCCCAGATAAAACACAAGGCAAAAAATACCCTGTGAGATTTAGAAATGAAACGCCACAGAAAGTGGGGAAAAGCGACCACCATATGGTACCAGGAGATGTGTGAGTGGGAGAGTAAAGGATTTTAACTTGTGAAGCACATGTTGAAAGGGGAACAGTTGTTCCTTGCTGTCGAATCCAACACGAAAGCCAATACATTAACATTTTATCTAAAAATAAAGACACACTCCTCCTGAACATTCCAGCTCAGTCAATTACATGCTGATTGACAGAGCCGTCTACTTGGCAGGACCTGCCTACAGAAGAGGATGATCCCTACATAAATTGAAGGGCAAGGCTGCTCTCTCCCCCCTGGGCTTTTGTTTCAGCCCAGTGTGACGTACTCGTGCATTCTGAAGGGGTTTTCAGCATCAAGAGCTGGTTTTGTGCAGCTGGGACAGGAAGGAGGGGATTAAGCGAGTGCTGGAGAATCGTGGTCTGGCAGGAATAGCGTTGGATTTAAATAGAAAGAGTCAGCTTGTGGGGGTGGATCGTTTGGGGAGGGAGGGAAGGAGAAGCAAACTATGGAATGGGGGGGATGGGGGTCGTTGTTAGCCAAGGACTGTGGAGGACAAAGTGGCCGTACAGCGATATTCCAACATTGGCTGGCGGAGCACAGGGGTGGGAGGGCGGCTCCGTGCCATCTTCACAGTGCAAAGAGGGCGTCCTCCGAGCGCTCCTGCTTTTTCCTGCTGGAAGGATTTGTCGGAGGGGTGGGGGCTTCCAGGGGAGGGGATGGCAGATTGGGAACCATCTCCGCCGCTTTGGCTCGCTCTTCTAAAAATTTGTCAAACTCTGCAATGCAAAAATAGAAGGAAGACAGGTAAGAATGGGGGGCCGTGGGTTTGGCCCCAGGGGCAGAGGTTGGCAGGGAAGGAAATTCCAGGGCCTGGCATCCTGTCGGGCTGTGTTTGCAGGCACAAATACTGGTACAGCCTGACTTCCTTGGGAAAGGGTACAGCTGTCCTTGGAGACACCTGAGCTCAGGCAGCAGCTGGGATCAAACCCACACTATGCCACCGGCTGTGACAGAACCAGGGAAACATCATTCCAAAGGGCTGAGCAGCCTGGGGACACATTCCTGCTGGCACAAACACAGAGCACAGCCAAGGAAGATGGCAGGGAAGCACTCAGAGCCAGGAGAGCTCCCCACACCATAAATATGAACCTTTTGCTGTGAAATGCTCTCCTCCTGCCCTTCTGAGCATGGAAGCATTTGCTGGGGAACATCAGGCTGGGAGAAGGCAGCATCTTAGCAGGCATCAGAGCAAATTCCATCTGAGCACTAACCTGAGAATGGCTCATAGCCACGGGCATCTCTGCTTACCTTCACTGGTCACTCCTTCTTCCAGTTCGTTGCCTTTCTGCAATGGGAACAAAAAGGCATGTGAGCACAGGCAGTGCTTCCTCTTCCCTGTCATCCTCTCCACCTTTAATACAACTGGACAGTTTCCACCACTTGTTTCCACATATTAACCATCGGAGCAGGGGGACCTGGGGAAATCACAGGGCCCCCACATCGGGAGGCCAGTGGGGACTGACATTTCACTGCGCTGCAGAGCAGGAGAACAAGCACTGAGGTGCTTCTGAAGATTGCTGGTGGATAGCTAAGCTTTCCCTGTTGGATCTGAATGTCAGTCCAGCGCTGTTTCCCCTTCAGACAGTAATTCTGGTCCAAATCTGAGCTGTGTGAGTCACACACACAGATGGCATCTTTTCTGTCACACAGTTCTTAAAAAAGTCAGGACTGTGGTTTGCATTGTGTCTTCAAGTAAAATGCAGTTTTAGCTGACAAAGGACACGCGCAAAATTGTTTGGGGCCAACATTCCTCCTGTGAGAGTTCATTTTAGGTTTCATACAAAAATATATCAGCTTTCCTGTGTCCATGCTGTACAAAGACAAGACGAGGATGAGCTGGATGAAGGATATTGACAGCAGTTAGTGTCTGTTCATGAGAATCAAAGGCTGGGAATGCCACAGGGTCACTGCATTTCCACCAGTTGGTGCATTTCAATGTGCATTTCAAATAATGAAATTAGAAATCCAGGGATAGGCATCCTTGTCAATCTATCAGGATGTTAAAGATGGGTAAAAATACTAGTTGAAAACCTCATGCGGAACCTGCTTTGAAAAAGTAAAATGTTTGCCTATATCTAGCTTCTCTACCAGAAGTGGGAACATACTGACTGGCCTCACAAAAGTTTTAAGAGCCTGAACATCTCATGGCTTTCTACTGCACTGAGATTTCCAAAGGTTCACACAGCAGCCTCTTCACAGGCAGAGCTGCTGTTTGTCCCAGTGCACGCCAAAAAGGGTAAGGAAATAACAATTATCTAACCTAACCTGCAACTTCCTCACCTGGGAAGGAGAGAACTGAAATGAGCTGTTAACAAAACAAGGGGGTGGGGACCCAGAGTGAAAAACAAAAATCCAGTCCAAATTTTCACAGGCATCTCCCTGCTGCACGCAGGGTGCAACATAGGGTTGGGATGGGGTCCCAGGGACATCTCCAGGCTTGCTCAGGCATTTCCAGGACACTTCTCTGCTTTTTCCTTTTGAGCAAGTGTGTCCTGGGGATGACAGATGCCCAGAGCTACCTCCATATCTCTCTATCAGATCTTCTCTCCCTCTAAATTAATTTTAATGGCAAAGACAAAAGTTTATTGGTTAAGCAGAGTGGACACGCTACATTTACCATATTTCTTCATCAAAATGAGCCAGTTTGTAATTAAATTTGAAAATGACTCCTGCACTAAGGCCTGACAAACCTACCTGCAGCTGGGAGGCAGTGACATTTCAGAGACGGCCAGCCAGTCTGCCAAAAATCAAACACTGAACCCAGAATCTGTTTAAGCACTTCAGGCACCTCTGGAGAGCTGGAGAATTTTCTTCCTTCCAGTACAGCCAGCTTCTCCAGTGCCAGAGCACAGGGCTGACGTGCCAGAGCATGTCTGCAGCTCTGCTTCCAGAGCTGGGGAATGGAGCCTGATTCCCACAGCTCCCAGCTGGGAGCTGAGCAGGCAGCAGGAAGGGGATGGGGGAGACCCTAAGGAGTTGGAAGTTTTCTGTCTGAAGCTGGAAGAATGGAAGGAGATGATCCTTGGGGATATGGTGAGCGTTAAGTTCAGTTCACTAAAATCATGTTTAAAAGAACAGTGTGAACACAACCCACCCCCTACCCCCCAAAATGCACTTGGTTGATTTGAGTCAGATGCTTATACTGAAAAAAACCAAAACAGAATAAATGTGTACTCGTTGTATCCTGCTTAAACCAAATGTGTTTTGGGACAGCAAAACAAACTCCAGGGTGAAGGCAAAACTGCTTTTAGTTCTGCTTTTTGTTTGTTTGTTTGTTTAATAATTACCAGACAATCATCATTTAGGAGAAACTGAAAGTTATAAACATTGAAGAGAGACTGTTATAAATTTTTATTATTACTATTATGAAACATGTCAAGATTGCCTGCCAGTTTAACAAAGACATCTTGATTAGAAAGGAATCTAAGCCCTGATCCAGCATCTCTTAAAAGCATGCCTCAACATAAGCATGAACTTAGATCCTGTCTAAATAATGCAGCTTTAAACATGGACTTTAAGTCTGGTGCAGAAAAATTCAGCCTGTATTCAATGCTTCCCCATTTGGGGACCAGAATCCCACGTTTTCTGGAACACATGCTATTCTGTGATGTTCACATGGAGAAGGGAAAATAAAACAGCTCAGAAAAAAAGTGTTTTGATTGAATTGCTGAATGTGACTCTAACTCCTCCTGCTTAGATATTCCCTTCAAAGGGAACCAAACTCTCTGCTTGGGAAGTTTCACTGCTTCCCGCTATGAGAAGTACCAGGAACTCAGCAATGCATCGAAAATTACCCGTGCAAGTGAAAAATGAAAATATAAAGAGTCTCACCAAGTCGGTACTGAGCCACTCCTCAATGTCATCCATGACAGAGGACTGTGCAACAGGGATCTAAGGAGTGCAGCGAGAGAACAGCAAGGCAGGCAAAAACCAAAACACATCCACAATCATGGCCACAGAGCGATGGAAAACGCCAGAAATAAGATTAAAAACAAAACAAAAACAAAGATGTAAGATGTGCTGGAAAAAAAAAAAGGCAACAAAATATAAATGGCATTTCAAATAAGGAAACAACTTGGAAAGGAAATTATGAACAACAGGGCTTAAAAAAACAAGAGAAAGATTATGGGGAATGACGTGACTGGATGCCAGCGTAAGACGAGTAACTTCTCGACCACATATTAAAACCATCAAGATGGACTGATGATTCTAATCTTGATCGTGAAATGCTTTTAAGGGTAGAATACTGGATATCAGTAAGGTTTTGAAATGTTAAATTTACACCTTTTTGGTTTTTTAAATGGATATTAGCCACAGTGAAGGGTTAGAAAAAAGAGGGGCTCGGTCTTCAGGCAACACTCCTAAGAAAACAATTTGGTTTTCCCCACAGGTGGAGAAGTCAGAGCCCAGGGTACAGTCATGCTTCCTCCCAGATCCTCCTCCCACCACACCACTGAGCCCTGGCAAGTGGCTCACTGAGCCTTGGCACAAGGGTTTAAAGCAAAACTCTCCCAGCTCCCAGTTCCCACTCCTCTGCCAAAGGTGACCCTCGGCAGCAGAGCCCGACATGTGCCAGTGCAAAGTGCAGAGTCTCAAAGGTGAGGGAGGAGGAGGATGGGGCAGAGGAGAGCACAGTACCAGAGCTGCAGCAGGGTTCTCCAGAGCAGGTCAGGCTCCAGAGCAGTTTAACACCCAGGCATGGAAGGTTTTGCCTCTGCCCCTGCAGTGGAACTGGTCATGATACTGGTGTGGTTGTAACGGGCAGCGCAGAGGCAGCTGAAGGGCAGCGATTTCACACAGTGCTGAAGGTAACTGGGTCAGCAAAGGGAAATTACTGAGTATTAGGTGTAGAATTTCCTGACTTAACTACGCTGCTTAAATACAACAGAGGCCTACTGAGGTAAACAGGAAAACATCACAATAGATCCAGTAAGGAGAACCTGAAAAATAGTTGGAAAACAATGTCAGACATGAGAGTTCCAGGTCAGGGCACAGCAGCCGAGCAGTGGGGCTGGCAGGCAGGAGACCTGGCACTGTTAGAGAGACTCTCCTAGGCAGAAAAGGTGTCAGGGGTTCTCCACAGTTTTGCCTGAAACCTCTCACAGGAATCGCCCTCCATGGAAGTGATAAAAAAACCTGTGAATGTGGTGCTTAAGGACATGGCTTAGTTGTGGCCTTGGCAGTGCTGGGTTAATTGTTGGACTTGATGATCTTGGAAGTCTTTTCCAACATTAATGACTCTGTGATTCAAAAAGAAGAGCTGTAAGAGGCTCTGAAGATGCATTTCTTGGGAGATGTAGATTTCTCAGGCAGCTCTAGCAGAGGAGGACAGACAGATGCTGGATCACAGAGACTGAGGGTGTTTAGTAAAGCTCCTCAGGAATTTTTTCACAGAATCAAGTGGCCCTTTGTATTGAGGAGGCCAGTTAAGCCTTTGCTTGAGGTGAGGTCTGCTAAAGTGGGTTAGTTGTGTCAAAGAACTGGAAATCCAGAACTCAGTCCAAAGCATCTCTCCCAAAGAGCAGCACCAGGAAGGTGCCTGGGCTCTGACTTGACACGTTGCTGAACAAAGGGACATTTCCTAGGGTCAGAGGTACAAGGTGTCATTTTGCTTCCAGAGAATTCATAAAGATCCCAAACAGAAAATAAATTCTTGCAGTTTCCTTTGGAATGGGCCAGATTTAGGATAACTGCCCCTTTCTGATTTCCTGAACCATGCACACACAACACTATCACAGTGAGCTGCAAGCTGGCCCAGCCAGCCACTCACAAGAGAAGAGCTCTAAGCATCTTCCAACACGTTCCTTCCCAAAGACAAGCTGCATCTTGTAGAACTGTCTCCTTGTTGTAACAGCTTTATAAAATATTGGCTTGAGTAATCTAAAGTAATTAATTTATTCAGCCTACAGCAACCTAAAACCTACTGCAGAAGTTGCACTGCTGCCTCTCTCCTGTGTTGCTTAACCTGCATGCAGTAGGAAACACTGTGGAAGGTGCAGCCTCGAAGCTGTTGGTTGGTTTGCAGCTCAGAGAGGTGCTTATGTTTCTCTAAGGATAAGGAAATGTATGTGGAAGGGAGGGGGAAAAATTATTTCCTTTTCTGTGAATAAAATTCACAGGAACACAGTCCTTTAAGGGGCTCCAAGAAAGCTGGAGAGGGATTTTGGACAAGGGCCTGAAGCGATAGGACAAGGGGGAATGGCTTTAAGATGAAAGAGGGTAGATTTAGATAAGATATTAGGAAGAAATTATTCCCTATGAGGGTGGGGAGGCACTGGCACAGGTTGCCAGAGAAGCTGTGGCCTGTCCCATCTCTGGAAGTGTTCCAGGCCAGGTTGGACGGGACTTGGAGCAAGTTGGCATAGTGGAAGGTGCCCCTGCCCATGGCAGGGGGTTGGAATGACATGATCTTTTTTTCCAACCCAAACCATTCCAGAATGAATATAAGAGCAGCTGTTCTAAAAAGCATGGCAGTACTGTGCCCCTGTATTAGAAGGAACAGCAGCTCAAATCTTGATTATCCTGAAAACATGACAGATGACTGATCAAGTACTGAATTCCTGAGAATCACAGGACTCTTGAATTTGCAGAAATCCTCGAAGAACAGCTCAGCAGCCCAAGAGTTTATGCTGTGGTGCTTCATAAGAATTTTTTAAAAAGAAAGAAAAAAAAGAAAAAAAAAAGGAATTCCACTTTCAGCTAGAGCTACTTATAACAAACAAACAAAGCCCTCAGAAGTGCAAGAGCACTTCTTGCAGAGAAGCAGACAAAGCTGTAAGATAAACATCTGAGTGTGTCAGCCATTTGCTATTCAGCACTGACCTTTTAAAAAGCTTCCCCTGTATCCCAGCACACCCACAGAAGTGCTGAGGGTTGGTATCTGTTGCTCCTTCAATGCTCAAACTTGCAGTTTACTTTCCTCAGATTCTGAGCTCCATTTCCTCATAAAACATGGGTTACATGTGTCAGGTTTAATTTGTTCAAGAATAAGAGGGAGGAAACTCTTCAGAGAGCAGCTGGAAGTTTTATATGATTTTAACGATAACATGGTACCATTTATGTTTCATTTTAAACTGACCACACAGAGAAGCTCAATTTTTGCCAGTCAGTTGGGTACTTGGCAAGTCTTCCCCTTTCAGAAGCCCTAAACTGAAAAATATGCAGGGGAATTTTGTTATAACTAATCCCTAAATCACAACAGAGGCAGTGTAAAAATAAATTAACTAGTTTACACATTAAAAAAAGACAACAGTTTCTGGGAACAAGCAGCAGTGGCAGCCACAGACTACACGGAAAAATTCTGGAATGGGACACTGTCTTGTTAATACTTTGATTATGCAAACTTCCATGGTCTAGTGAAGCTCTCAGTCTTGGCAGGAAAGCTCCCCAGATAGTCAGTGCTGGCTGCAAGAGCTGTTTGTATAAAGATATTATGATTTATTTTTTTTTAAGTCTATACTCAAAGTAAATGGAAATTAAGTCACAAAAATATTTTTGGGTGCTTTAAGTAACTGGCTTTTATTAAAAGTTGGGCTGCTTGTTTAAATTCCTTTTTTTATTTAGTCTTTGGAAAATCCTACAAATGGGATCATTTCAACAGTCCTGAAAGGGAAATGGAAAAGGAGGGCTGGGAGAACAAAAGTGAGTGTTCAATCCCACAAAACCCACAGGAACCTGGAATTCAAGTTCCTACTTATCAAAGTTAGATTGTGTTGATGTTCTCACTAGCAATCATAAGCCAAAGAGTATTGCCAATATATTTCCTCAGAAGTCATAAAATCCAATATTCTACCCTTAAAAAGACAGTTTAAGGTTATTATTATCACATTTTATTTCTATTAAAAATGATCCCTCTGGAAAAGAAGCAGGTATGAAATGACAATTCAGGTCTCTAGGTGAGCTCATTAATGTTCTTAAAATGTTTAACAAGGTTTATGCTAATTGTTGCTAGACTACTGCCTTGTAATAGCTTAGTTAATTCCACTTCTTTCTAGATGTTTAACAAAGCTGACACCAGTCCTTGGTTAGTTGCTACTCACTCCTCCTGGTTGGTTAGCAGTAGTAGAGCTCTGTCATTCCTACAGCAGCACTAGGAGCACACTAGAAGGCTACTCCAGCTTACTACTACAGCCTTACCATCTATTTAAAGCTGTTGCCATCTTGAAATAGCTGCTTGGCCTCAATATTAGAACACGCTTGACTTTACATGTAAGGATTAAATTAACTCCTTGATTACTCGTAACTCTGTTCACGCATTGCACAGCCAGGCCAAGAGCTCGGGTGCAGCCTGTTCCCCAGCAGAGCCTGCTGTGCCCGTACAACAACCAGCCCATCTGGATCTGACAGGCGTGTCCAGACAGTGCCAGCCCTCACTGACACGGGGGATTGGGCTGTCCTTGCACAGTGTTCTGAAAAACACCACAGCTGGGAAGGTAAGGAGATAGAGCCCCATGGTCTTCAGCTAAGGAAAACCCCTGCTTGCCTTTAACAGGGAGAGGGGTTCCGCCACACGGAAGAAATGAGATCTTCATGTGTCTATTTTTGGGCTTATCCACAATTCAAGCACTTCAGGCTCCAAGAAGATGATGTTATTCAACAGTCTCATGTTACCCAAATCATTTCCACATCTCAGATCCTATCTCTCTCTTGAAGGCACACATATCAGCATCCCACTTGGTCACTAATTAACAGAGGTTTCCTTTAATCTTTACTCACCTATCTTCCCTACAAAGAGGGCTCTCGTCTCTAACCAGGCATGCTGCTGGTGGTCAAGGCAGAATGCTGAGTGGTGTTCATATCACTTTCTGTGAATTCTGGTTCAGTTTCATCCTTCCCCTGCCACTGTCCCAATTAATGTCCTGATGTGGTGGCTTAAGCAACATCTACTTCTCCCTTTCATAACAAATAACCCATATGGCATGTGAGTGGGTTGACAGATTATTCTAAGAAAGGAATACATTAATGCAAATAGCTGTCCAATCTCATGAGAAGGGAACTGAGACTACCTGCACTAAAACGTGGCTTTGTGGTAAAGTCTGTGCCTAATTGCTGCTGATACTGAGCCCTGTGTGAGACCTGCACAGCAACACCATGACCTCACACTGCAGACAGATCTGTCACTGGAACAGCTCACCTCCCATCCCTCAGTCATATAAATACCAGAAACATTTTCTGCCAATATCATTTTGTCTACTTTATTTTTGTAGGTAGAGCTGGGATGGATAAAGGTGTGGCTTGTGTTTGTCTCCATGGTCCTGGCATCACCTCGATGGCAGAACTGAGCCACAGGTTAACTTGAAACAAGAACAACACAGCCAAATTCACTGGCAGAGGAGAGGCAGACTGCCAACGTGTGTGGTGAGCTGGGATGCACAGAAATGGAGTGGGAAGGACTCGACCCAAAGCTGAAAGGTATCACAGTTTGGACAGAACAATGTCAGGTCATGAGGGATGTGAGAACCACTCTGGCAGGTGGAGAATTCCCTTTGAGTGGTCTCAGTGTTGTACAGGCACAGGGAACAGCAGTGTCAGCTCACCCCTCTTTCCTCCTCCTCAAAGGACAAAAAGTACCCCACAGAGCGGGCACATCAAGTTCATACCTGGGATCCTACTTATCCACTGGCATTGCAAATGCTACAGGTCATATTAATAAATACTGTTAAGAACTACAGCCAGTTAAGAGAGAAACAGAGTTAATGATTAGTTTAGTTTTATTTTAGGTATTTCTCTCTCATATTTAGCATACAAACAAGGTGACAGGCTTGTAAGAGCAGTGACTGGACCCCTTCCCTCCCCAAATCCATATGCCTCCATGAATGCTGCAGTATCCTTTTTCCAGACTGAATAACCACAAGCCAATGAAGGAATATGCTGTTTGCTTTTTTAATAAAGCAATGGTGTGAGTGGTGTGAACAGCAGGGGTGCCGATTTCATGCTCCCCTGCTCTTGTAAACAGTGGAAAGGCAAAGAAGAGGAACTAACTCAATCACTGGATTATTCATTATGGATGAACATCTAACAGTGGCACAGCACATCCCTGGCTGCAACAGAGCCACCAAACAGTGAGAGCCTCTGTGAGCCACAGTCAACAGTATCAGAGGCAAAACTGATACTGCGGCTCATTTTACAGCTTTTCACTCTCACCTTGTGAGCTGTGGGTGTCTGACAGCACCAAAATGACACACTGGCTCCCAGGCACAGGTACCCACAGTGGACTTACCCACATGTGTGAGCAGGCATGGAACTGCTTTTGGGTGCTTGCATGGGTAGGCAGATACAACACCTGCCCCACCACTGTGTGTGCACCAGCCATGCAAACTTCTGCCAAATTTCCAAGGTGGCCCTGAGAAATAATCTGGATTAGCCATAAATCCAGAAGAGTAAATGCAAGTGTTTCACACAGTAGATATTGCACACTCCAGATTTTCTAAACTTTAAACTTTCTGGGATGTTTCTCTTTTTAAGCATGGCACAGCTTAGTCTGGGACATTCAGGGCTCTCCCTGGAGTGAGACATTCCTGCTCCATGGGCTTTCTGGTGCCAAGCCCCACGTGCTACACTGCCAGCATATCCCAGAGCAAATGGAATTCTCCCTGCACCTCTCTGAACTCAGCTGCAGCCAGGAGTGTCTCAGGAGGATTTTCTACAGTTAGGTCACATTATTGGTACTAATCTCAAACACTTAAAGTGATGGATTACATCATCCAAAAAATGGTCTTAGAACTTGGCTTTAAGGCATAGCTGAGGCTATTTTTTTCCTTCCTCTGGCTTCTGCACCTAAAGCAAGCTTTGAACTTCTCTCTGCAAGCACATTGATGAAGGACAACTTCAAACAAGGTCAGAATGTGCACAGGTTCAGTGATCTTTAGAAGTCTGATTTTATCAAGGCACTGGCATCACCAGACACAGGAATTAAATCCTTAAAGCCAGAAACACTATTGTACCTTTTTGAGTCTGATTCCTAATGCCAGTGGGGTTGAAGATGACAGTCTGGGTAGCAGTTCTCCCATTCCCTTCCCTGCATAAAGAACTATCCCTACATTACTTGATTCAACTACATATGATCCTACAACTTCCCTATATTTATTCCAGACCATGAAGCTAAGCACTACCAGAAAAGGCTCCTTTAAAGACAGATAGCAAGTGTCCTCTTTATGAATAAGATCCATGAGACTTGTGTTTATCCCTCGAAAAGTGGATACTGCATAAATAAATCAAGACAGTAGAAGGAACCAATTGGATCCTCAGGCCTCTTCTGAAGGTGACGTGGGATCCTATAAATGATTCAGTTGTTTACAGGTCTTTGTGCTGTACAAGCCAGAAATTGGTGCAAATCTTTCCCTTTGCCCCAGGTAATGATGTAGGTGGGAAATAAACTCCTTGTACTGTCCGATTTCAAGCGGTTCAATAGGGCAGGACGAGAGGTGAATGGAGGATGGTTATTCTAGGTCAGGGACTGGGGTGGGCAGTAGGAATTGCTTCACTGGTGAAGTCCTCACCATTCCTTGTGTAATTAGCCACTTGTCTATGGGCTCCATGTCTGAGTTCCCACCTTTACCTCTCCTCTGTGTTGAGAACAGAAAGGTCCATAAAGAGAGAAACCACAGCAACAACCCGTGATAAAGTAATAAAACAGTTAAAAACTTCACATACACAGACACACACACACAGACACACACACACACACACACACAGAGTTGCCTAAAGTAGCTTCTGGCAGCAGCTGTGTTCCCCTCTGCCTGTCAGCTCTGTCCACTGGGGGACAGAGCTCACCCCCAATTCTGCACTTCCTACTGACAGTTGACAGCATTTTAGCATTGTCTCCATGATGTCCTTAAAAACAAAAAGAATAATCAAATAAACCAATCACTGGCTAGTAGTGAGGCTGATGTTTGTCATCTTCTTAGAAGAAGGAAAAGTGAGGCTGTACAAGCTACTGCAGTCAGTCAGACTGCACTGGCAACTCTTGTGTTACACTCTGTGGAGTCCCCCTTGCTTATGAAGCTGTGGGTTGCAGCACACCATGCTCACGTCCTTGACCTCAGCAGACAGAACGTGCCCCACACTAACAGCACAGCAGCTCTGCAATGGTGTTGAGTGGAGGGGAAGGCAGGGCAGTTTGCTGCAGTGTCCTGGCAGCCTTTCAAACTGCCCCTCTTGAAAAGCGCAGAGGTTAAAGGACTGCTGATGCATCCAGCTCCCCTGAGCAGGCTGCAGACTGCATGGCACAGCACCACAAACACTCTAAGATGGTTTCTTGTCCTTCAGCATCTCCTCCCTGAGCCAGGGTAGGATGCAGAGTCATCTCCAGCTCTGGAGGGGCTTGCCTAGGCTCAGCAGAGCGCAGTGGCTCCAGCCCAGAACTGGGTGAGCTCAGCAGAGAGCCACTGGTGTGCTATGTACATCCACCCAGACACCTGCACACACCTCTCCTGTCCCCATTAACACAGGTAATGGAGAATCAGCTGCAATCTTTTATGTCTCATTTCCTGAGGAAAGAAAAAAAAAGGGAAATCATTCCAATTTCATCTACTCTCTGTGTAACACCAGAGAATTGTTTCTTGGACACCTCTCCTCCCAGTTGTGATCATGCAACAACTCTGTGGCAACAAAAGCAATTCCCAACATGGAAAAGCAATATTAAGAAAACAGTGTATTTTTAGCTCATCTTGTTTCCAGCTGCTAAATCACATTAAAAGACAGCTAATGCCACGTGATCAGCCTCCTCTCTGCAGACCATTCCGAGAATGACTACATTAGAAACGTCGGATGTGCTGAATTCTACCACTGGACAACTGTGCTGGAACAAGACATGTGTGAAGAATGTGTTGCAAAGCTTTTGGCTCCTCCCTAGAGCTGTTCTTAAATTAGCTCTAACCAAATTAAAGCCTGTCTTTTAATTTACTGAGCACTGCCAGTTTTTTGCCACACATGCTGGGGCTGGTAACTTTAGGAGAGTTTAATTTTTATTTCCTGTAAGAAGAGACATCCACGAGCCTCACAGCAGTTGAGAAAAAGTGTTTACCAATTGCAGAGCGACTGCATTTCAAAACAAGCTCTTCTGATTACACGATACAGTCTCCAGGACCTTTGAAAAGAGGCTGAAAGTCTCAACAACATCTTAGAGTCCCAATTTCCACAACCCATAAGGCATTTGCCCCAAAAAACTCTGACCTCCAGATGAGCTTAGCCACAGCCCTTTGAACTGACAACACTTGGGGCAGAGCAGCAGCTCTGCTGATGTGAATGACACGTTGTGCTGGTGCCTAAAGCAGAACTGGCTGGGAACAAAAGTGTTAATAAGGACATGACCCCAAGGCCACTGGGGGAATACAACCCCCTTGACCAGCTAAATGCAAGCTCCTTGCATTTGGTTAGCCAGGAACAAAGAGCAGAATCTCAAATCCTTCCCCAGGTCCTGCTAATAGCAGCTCAGTGGTACTGGGGGTTTGAAATGCCACACTGGATTCAGGAATTCCTGTGAAGGAATAATTCTGCCCCTGCCTCCTCATGCTTCCCCTTTTCCCTCAGTACTGCTGCCATGAGTTTTTGTGGGGCTGAGCTCCAGTAAGTCATGGGGCTGACCTGGGTTATAAATTACCCTTCGTGCAGGAGGACAGGAAGAAGCAGGTAGGGTGGGGATGCTCTGTAAGAGCTGAGGTCCTGTTTCCACTGAACGATGGCCCAAGCAGGCAGGCAGCTGTGATCTGACCCCAGCTGGCTCCCAACACAAATTCTCCCTGGCTTGGAGCACAAGCTGCCAGGCATGCCAGCTGCCCAGAGCACTCCCACTTCATGTCATGAAAGAACCAGGGCAGGATCAGCCAAGACATGGGGAGACAATTCTCCCTGGTGAGAGGCATGTGCAAGCTGCATTGGCTCTCCCATGCTGGCTCTGCCGTGCTCCCTAGTGGTCATCACAGCCCAAAATTGGACTGGAAAAGGCTCTGAACTTCCTCCATCCTCTAAAAACTTACACACAGCTGTGTACAAAAGAGCAGCACAGTTTTAAAAAGCAGAGTGGTAGAAAAGGGTTGAGGGATGATTTGAAAGCTCCTTCACTTCTGCCTTCACCAAGGGATGCACACAAAGCCAGCCAAGCTCTCTCACCCGTGTTTTTAGTGTCAGCTGCTGTGAGGTGACAGCACATGGGGCTCTCCTGCCCACACAAAGAGGGGGAGCCTGCCCTGGACAGACAGAACAGGCTGCAAGCAAGAGCAGTTATGGCAAAGAATGTGAAGCATTAAAAGTCTGCATCATTTCTCTCCCTGTAACTCACTCGTGTATCCATGCACTTGGAGCAAAATCTAGTAGATTAAGACTTTCATAAGCAAAAGCAAACCAAGCCAATGCACATCAGTGTTCACAGGACATTCCCCATTTAATTCCTCTCAGCAGTGATTCCAGCCAAAGAGCTGGACTCCCCAGACAAGCTGCAAGGACACGGGAGAATTTACCCACTATGATTCTGAAGTCTTTTAGACTGGAGTGCTCAGCAGCATCTCTTTAGAGATCATTACTGAGCAAGTACTTGTTCTCAGATATCAATTTCAAAATAGCCATTACTACCACGTTGCTGGAATACAGAATGAGCAGCTCGGTCAAAGCAGCCGCCTACAGCTTGGATTCCACGCGGATAACGAAACACAGAGCCGTGACCTACCCCTCCCGTGTTCTGTTTCCGAACATCCAGGGCAGACGCCAGTCCTTTGACAGCCTGTGGATCCTCGTACGTCACGCTGAAAGAAAGGAACAAACCACAGAACTAGAAGGAAGTCCAGCAGTCACCCATAAGCAATCACAGAATCACAGGAAGGCCTGGGTTGGAAGGTACACTAAAAGATCATCTTGTTTCACCTCACTAGACCGGGCTGCTCCAAGCCCCATCCAACCCAGCCTTGGACACTTCTAGAGATGGGGCAGCCACAGCTTCTCTGGGCAGCCTGTACCGGTGCTTCACCACCCTCACAAGGAAGAATTTCTTCCCAATAGTCAATCTAAACCTACTCTCTCACAGTTTGAAGCAATTCCTCCTTGTCCTGTCACTCCAGACCCTTTAAATAGTCTCTCTTCATCTTCTTTGTTGGCTCCCTTCAGGTATTAGGAATTAGGTCACCCCAAGGCCTTCTCTTTTCCAGGCTGAACAATCCCAATTTTCCCAGCCTTTCTTCACAGGAGAGCAATACTCTGGATACCCTGATTTACTCCCCTGGGAACCAGAAAGGACATTCATTTTCTTAACAAGACTTGGAGGGTGCTGTCAGTACCCCAAGAAAAGGAGTGTGCTATGTACAAAGGCCACCCATGCATTTTGGAAAGCACTGTGAAGCAAAGAGAGTAAGATCAGCATTATGTAAGGCAGGCAAACAGGTCATGAGGCACCCTAAGCATGTCCAAGAGCAAGCGGGGAACTGTGAAAAGAGGCCTGATTACAGATTATGTTTAACAAAGATTTAGAGATGACATCTGGAAGCCTGACCTTGATGTGTGTACGGGGGAAGGCAGAGTGAGACTTCAAGAGAGATGAAATTATGCAACTGTAGTGAAGCAGACAAAGAAATGCACAATTTACAGAGCTGTTAAAAGCTTCTTAAACTGCAATGCAAAAGGGACATGTAGCAGTCAGGTGACAGAGGCAGCAGCTTCATCTCTCAGAGCACAGTGGTGAACCATGAGCTGCAGCAGACACAAACACGTGCCCATAAATCAGCTCCTGGGAGGGGCTGCCTGGCTGAGCAGGGGGAGCCCTCTCTCCTCCTCCTGCTGGCTTCTCCCAAGCTGTGAGCACAGCACCCAGAGCTCTGACACCCAGAGCTGTCACCTACACACCACAGCAAGTCACACTCATGCCTTTCCCCCTCCCTGCTGCTCCATTTATACTGAGCACAATCCAAGGAAGATAGAGCAATCCTCCCTTGTGAAATCATGGATGATCCGTGCTCCTTGTTCCATTAGGTACAGTGTGGGAAGAGTAGTTTTGTGCTTCATTTAGCACAAGAGACAGAGGGGCCTCGATTAGATCTCTCCTGCAATGTATCTCCTTTCTAACTCTACATTAAGGCTCCCAGCCCAAAATCCCCAGTGGTGGCATATCCCTCTACACTAGAGTATTTCTTCTCAGCACTGATACCACAGCTCAGGCAGTACTAATAGCTATATTGATAACTGCAAGTAAAAGAGCCCAATAAATTTGTAGGCCCAAGTTTTCTAAATTTGATAGACTATTTACCAGCATTTCTTAGCTTGAGACAAAATATTGATGATACTGCTTGTAGCCACTATTTCCTCTAAAATCTGAAGCCAGGAGGCAAGAAATAATATATGAAAGAAAAATACCTGAGTGTGTCTATTATTGAATATCACTTGACAGGGATCAAAGGACTTCTTAATAAGTGCATAGACTTATTTCACATTAAAATTGATACTTGACCTGTTAAATGCCCTTGAAAGTGCCAGATTTGCAGCTCTAGAGTTGCAAGCCCTATGCATATAAACAAATTAGGGGTAGCATGGAGCCAGGCAAGCTGCAGTGCCTTGACAGCCTGTGAGAGTCTGACTGGGGCCAAAAGGAGGGTTAACTGTATGGTAATTCTGTTTCCAAGTCTTTGATGACAGTAATTCAGTCACCAAAGTACATCCATGACCTTCAGGTGGAGAACCCTTCTGTTCCCATATCTCAAATATGGGTGGATGGGATGGCAAGCCTTTAGGAGAAGGCAGAAGTAAAGGCAAGCACACTTCCAAGTTTCCAGTGAGCTCATTAACTAAGACAAGTCCATACCCAACCAGTCTGCTCTGTCCAGCAGCAGGAACTTCTCCATTTGCTCATATTAATAACAACCAAGAGGATAAGGATTGGATTAAAAGCACCAAAACATACACCAAAACTACTTTTTCAATCTGAAGTCAAATGTTTCAGATTTATGCCCTCAGATAACAGCAGTGCCATGACTCAGTGCTAAAGACAAACTCCAACTTACTTCTTTCGCTGCTCAGCCAGGGAGCTGCCTCTTGTCTGTGCAAACATGTCAAAGTCATCACGAGGATTACTGTGCTGGAGGGAGCTGAGTGTGCCACTGACGCTGTTTGTGCCCAAGTCTGCAACCAGAGGAGAAAAAAAAACTGAACCAGTGAAATAACAAACCATGTGCAAACACCATCATCATTAACAGCTGCAACAGTTTTGTCCAAAAAAGGCTGGAGGATGCTAATCATGTGTTCTTAAAAGAAAAATGTCAAGATTGTCTAATTCATCCTGGAAGCACCACTCCATAAGTGGTCCTCATCAAAAGCCAGCATTTGGGAATTGGTGTGTACCTGCTGCTAATATCCTGAGATATTTACTAGTCCCTAACAGTCTGAAATTTTGGGCAGGGACAGTAGTTTTCTCCACAATGTTTCCTCTCAGTTACTGACTGTGAAACCAAGGCTTTCAAACGAAGGGATATGGTATTGGTGCATTGCTGAAAGAGGTGGAGAACCTTCAGTCAAACACAATGATCCAATCAAGCAATCTTTGGTTTGATTTAATGTAAACCACCTAAGAAATTCATAAAACCTTTTCCTCAAAGGTTTCAAATATTATTTGTTGAAGGGAAATCAAGAACATTCACCAGGCTGATTTCACAGAGAACTATAACTAAGCAGAAATAAAAGTAGTAGTACAAGTTCTGCCATGAATAACAACCTGCACCCTTTCCATCAGTCTTCCCTCTGATTAATAAATCCCTCCCTTTGTGCCAGGCTGGTTTTCAATTGCAGATTGCCACAGTGCAGGGAGTGGGAATGCCTTCTAATCCTTCTGCAAGCCATGTACCCAAACCTTTCGGAGGCGACATGGCAACGGTAATAGGTAGTGAAGAGCATGATCTACATCAGGGACTCACCAAGCCCTGCAAGCTGTGAAGAAAGTGAAGATGGAGGTGCTGAGTTTCCAACCATTGGGCTCACTACAGCTGGAGAGCCAGGACCCAAATCTATTAAATTATCTTCTGTCACCTCATTCAGTACCTGTCAGGACACAAGAAACAGAAGTTACACATGCCAGAAATTTCTTCTTGTAGTACAACACTAAAGATCACAAAATAATGGGTGCTTCCTATAAAGTTCTTTCTTGTATGCTGCTAAATGGACCAGTTTCTTGCATATTACAGTGATGACTGCAGAATAAAAAAGGTCAGCCACCAATAAACCCCTCAGTCTGACTGCTCAGCAGGAAACTCTCCTGGAAGTCATCTACATCTTTTCAGATTCAACTAATGTGTTTAACATCAGACCAACATTAGAGCTAAGTCAAACTGACTTTCCTACCAATTTTCCACATTAGGCATAAACTGTTTTCTGAAACAAAACTTCTTTGTTGTGACTAAAGTGTCAATGCAGAGTCTTTGCTGAAGTTTGCATCACACTGCAGCAGAAGTGGTAAAGCAAAGTAAACAGAGGAAATGGCTATGAATGCAGAACAGAAAATGTAATAGAAGTACAGATTCACCATGAACTCAGACCTTGAATGCTATAAAACAACTACAGAAGAGTTTTCATTTAAAGAATAATTAGAACTCTTCAGCTTGGAAAGGGGCTGCTTAAACAGGAGATGAGAGTGGCTCCTAAAATTATGAATGGCACGAAGAAAATTAAACTGAACGGTGGTATTCTAAGACACAGTGAAGAAAAATTAGGTGAAGCAAACAAAAATCATTAAGTGACTTGATAAAAAGTAAACAAAATATTTGTTATATATAAATGCAAAATAAATATGTAAAAATGTATAGTGAAACTGTGGAACTTATTGCTTAAGGACATTGTGAATGCCTAAAGTCCACATGGACTCAAAAGCAATCAAAAAAGTTAATAGAGGAATGAAAATCCATCAAGGATTGTAAACACAGAGATGTTTTAGTGTGAAGTGACTTCCTGAGCTAAAAGTTGTCCCTTGGGGTTTGCCACATTCTTACTTTTCCTGGCATCCACCATTAGCCACTACAGGCAGGACACAGGTAAAAGGTGTGATACTACTGATAGTACTACAGCTGTTATGGTGCAGCTGCTGAGAGAATAAATGGAGTGAGGTACTTACCCCATTGCTGGCATTCTGTGTTGAGCGTCCCGATCTGTATCGCTCAAACCTGTTTGGAAAAAAAACAAACCAAAAACCAACATGGAATTATCAAAGCCACCAACAAACAATAAAAATCATGAGTTAATAACCAAGCCATGACATGCTTGCCACTGAACTAAGTTTTCTCTGGTTCAAAAGGGAAGCCTGAAAGCCTTAACTCCAGGCCAGGACAGAGGGAGGATTGCTGAGAAGTTGCACTCTTGGGTTTTAAATTGACTAATCTGATCTTGCAGCACAAACATGCCTGAAAAACACTGTGAGATTTGTCTTTTGGTTCAGGGTTTTTTTTTAATCATTAAGTGCTTTGTGACAGACTGTTGTGTGAGCCAAGGGACAGGAGGAACTGCAGCAAGATTGATGCTCACAACTCAACAAGCCAAGCACTGCAGCTCATCTCACTCCCACTTACCAGCTCCCTCTTGCTGTAATAATGTAAATGAGGAGCCATATGTGTATGGCACAGCCCAACCTAGGCACACGTGACATGAGGGACAATTAACAGCAGATTCACTGTTTAAAACATCCTGAGTAGACTCAAAGATGGTCAGAGCCTATCCTCAAATAGGTTGGTACTTTCCAAGAAGGAAAAGTAATGATGGTGGATAAAACCTTCATACTTCTAAGGGGAAGAAGACTGGTTAGTCAAACTGATCTCTTCTCTACTCGATGCATCTGGGGCCACAAACCTAAACCCAGCTTTCATAAAAGTCTTCAAGGCCAGGCTGAATGGAGCTTTGAGCAACCTGGTCTAGTGGAAGGTGTCCCCATGCACGGCAGGGGGTGGGATTAGATGAGTTTTGAGGTCCCTTTTAACACAACTCATTCTGTGATTCTATGAACTCAAAAACAGCAGGGGAACTACCTGCTCCCATGGCCTGTCTGAGGCCAGTCTGATCTCCTTCCTCACCATGGAAAAGCACCATGATTTCTTGGAGATTCAAATTTTACAAAGTAGTTTCAGAAGTAACCTCTTTCCAGCAAAAAGCCCATAATATTCATATAATCCTCCGAGGTTTCTCCCAGATGGACAAAATACAACAGGGAATGTCAAGCAAACTAAAATGTTTTCTTAATGTAACAGAGGAAAATGCAGACTTAAAAGGCAGCAAAACCAAATTCAGGCCCAAATTTCAATTTTAGGAAACTGTGGGTGTTTGCTATTACTGGAAAGCCAACTCCCCTTGCTGGAATCCTAAGACACCTCCCACCTCATTTCTCACCAAAAGGCTTCTGTTCATTTACATCCCAAGGCTTCACAGCGAAGGCCAGAGCTGCTGCTTGAGTCACTGATGGAGCTTGGTCCCTGTGCTAGAAATCAGCATGATGGATGTGGAGCTTTTGGAATAGCAGAGGAGGAACTGGAATTTATTGAACCAGCGCAGCTATTCCACCACAAATGGCTTGCTAACATCACTCAGCTTCCCTTTCATGAATAATGACTACGAACACATCAGCCGCAGTCAGCAAAGTTGCAGATGGGGGAAAATAGAAAAAATATTAAGGGTGACCAGACTAAATCTTAGTGATAGTTACACTCTGACACTTGTAGAATCCTGCTTGTGCATGAAACACACACCATTTCACACAAAAAGCCAGCGTTTGTTTCAAAGTTTGCCCCATCTCCTCTGAACATGAAATCAAAGGCAAAATCGAGGGCACCAAGTCGTCTTTGCAGCCTTTGCCGTGACAGCACAAATTCACAGATCTAGAGTCTAATTTATTTTTAAAGGCTTGAGAAACAAAGCCCTGTGCTAAGAGCAAGGAACAAAGGGTACTCTTTAGTGCCTCGCTCCCCAGGCCTGTCATTAAGGGGAAGATTAAACTTTCCCAAGACTGCAGCATCACGTGCCACCTCCTGCAGCAGATGTGCCTGACAGTGCCTTTGTCTGACATGTCGAAAGTCCTGTGCCCCATGTCCTGTCCCTGGGGATGATTCCTGCACACCAGCTCTTCAAAACATTAGCTCTGCACAAGACAGGCTTTTTTTTGTTTTTTTTTTTTTCCAAGATTTTAAGTATTACTTGAAAACAAACCCTTTGTATGCATGATGCTCCCGCCCACCTCAGGCAGCTCCCCTTGCACCAGCACTGGGACTGGAACGCTTGGAGATCAGATGGCAGAGAGAGCTCACGGGAGCCTCCCTAAGCCAGGAAGCAGCACAGACATTTGTGCAGAGCCCAGGCTAGCAGGGGAACTAGTGACTGTGTCTGTGCTATTTTTGGTCCCAAGTCCCTACACCTGTACTGCCCTGCACAACAGGGACTTGCAGACTCAAGCCTCTCCATTCAGAGCATGTTCACAAGGTTGCCTTGCATTTTATGGATAAGCTCCACAAAAATTCAATGCACAGTACAAAAAAAATAATCATAGTATTAAAAGAATCAACTGAAACAGGAATGTTACCATAAAAGGCCATAAAACCACTGTGTAAATGTTCCTGTGGTTTGGTTCTCTGTGTCATGTTGGACCCTTGGCCCAGATGGCCCAATTTCACCAACTGACCTATTTTATTCTAAAGTGAAAACCCTGAATGAATGTAAATGGTTGCTGGGAGAGGTGCCCCACCTTTCATATCGGAGGAAGACGTTATTTAAATCATCATTCACGTGCAGCAGCTCCTCTGTGACTTCTTCATTGGACACTCTTGAGATAAGCTCCACAATTCTCTGCTGCATGGCTCTGCAGGTTCGGTTCAGTTCCTAGGAGGAATGCATTGTGCACACACACAGTCTGATAAGCAACAAGCAATAAGTAGATTTAGTTGAGCTCTGTTCAGAGCCAAACATATCCCCCAGCTGAGAAACACTAAGACAAGTTTATCTTTGCATGATTAAATGTCACCCAAAAGCACATCTAATCAAACGCCCTTCAAGAGATGATGGCATAAAACCTTGAGAGCCTATTCACAGTTCAACTTCCTGATTCTTCTTTAACTCTGAGCACTTCAGAAAATAAATATCTGTATTTTAGTCATCTGTTTTAAGAATAAAACATGTTAATACAACAGCTTCCCAGAAGAGAGCTTTCAAGGAAAATCCAATCTGCTCTTTTTGGCAAAACCATCCTTAACAACAGAATTATGAGGATGGTGGAACATTTTGGGGAAAAAAGCTTCATCGGGGCTACCACAAATACTAAGTGTGTGCCAGGATGAGAAGTGCTGGTGACACAGAACTTACCAACTACAGAGAACATGAGGGTAAAGACAAAGCAAGGAGCAGGAGCAAGAAAAGGTGAGTGTTCCACACACCTTCCAGTACCAAGACACAAAGAAATGTTCCCTTCCACTGAGCAAGTGCACAGATAAGAGACTGCACAAAGGCAACGGGGAGTTTCAGAAAAACATTTTAAGGAATGCAGAATGAGGGCATTTATTTTAGAAATCTCTCATCAAGAAATCTAGATTTCAGTTTGCCTAGACCAGGAGTTCTCATGCTTCCAGGACATCTCTTCCATCACCAATTACTTAGCAGAATTCTGTAGTCCTGAAAGGCCTTAAGACCAAAGGTCAAACTGGTCTTCTGAGGAGAACTGCAAGAAGAAACATGACATATGGCAGGGCGCCTCTGATCAGGCCCACAGTTTTACTTCAATAAGCACTGACATTCCAGCTAAAGCATGTCCCTCTGTCATCTTCCACTCCTCCCAGCTCCACTTCACAGCAAAAATTCAGCACTAAACAAGGATGACTTGTTGGTACACAACCTTCAGGATGAAAGCAAAAATGTGTTTGTTTTCCTTGCATGGTCTGACATCCTAAGCTCTGGATAAATTTCACCTAGTGCAATCCAGCTGCCTTAACAGCTTGAGGAATGTGTTCTCCAATGTCAGTTTTGATCCCATCACTTTCGAAGCAGATTGTGACATTTCAGAGGTTTGTTTGCTGCCTTTCTGAGAGGGCTGACAGTACCTATCTATTCTGCTCAGAGCTGGCTCTCTAGCAGGCTGTTTACATTCAATTGTTGGAGAAAATGTCAGGAATTATTTAAGGAGGAGGGCTATATAAACCTCAAAGCAAGGAGTCCCTGCATGCAGCACCCAGCTCACAGCCCTCAAAAGTCACAGTCTCAAAAGACTAACCATCCTTTGTGATCAAAAACAGGTTCTCCCCAGCTCTGTGATTCAGATTTAGGCTGCATCAGTCACAGAAGGGAACCAGCTGGAATAAAGAATCGTTGCTGTCACTCCGTTTTATGATCAAGTTCTTTCACCTTAAAGCTGTGCTCTAAGGTTACACTGTCAAGATGCTGATGGTTATTTCTCAGCGTAAGCAAACTGTTCGATTTCGGCCTGTCATGGTTTCCTGGAAGCTGCTTTTGTTTTGAGCAGTTCGACCCAAATGGGCAGTAACTGAAAGGCTCTTTATTGCAAAGCCTCTCATCAGCTGCCATGATGGCTCCGAGACAAACACACAATGCCACTGCATGGGAGAGACCAGTTTTTGGATGGATTTCAAACTCTGATGTATCACAGAGAGCAATTCCCTGCCTTCCTCTGAAGGGATTGCTGTGGGAGCCCATCCTCCCCACTTGAGGATCAAAACAGAAGGCTATTTTTGAAGCTATGGAAAGGCAAATACCACATTAAGGGCAGCAGCTGGAATGTCAGATTGCAATGCTCCTCATCTGTGCTCCTCATCTGTGGGACTGTCTCACTTTCCTTAGCCAAAAGGCCATCCCACAACCACTGGCCTTGGGAAACAGGTGTGAAGCCTGAGACATGAGCTCAATTTATACTGTTTTCCCTCTTGAGATGCACAGTGCAGCACTGGATTGAGATTTTCCAGCAAAGAAATCCTCTCTGATTACCCAGTCTAGCCCTCTGGACACCACAGAACTTCACCTGAGCACCTGCTTTAAGACACTGCACCTTCAGGAAAACACATCTTCTGGAAAGACAGTTCATTTCAAGGGGCAGAGGATCCACAGACCCTTGGCATTATTTAGTCCAGCTGGAAATATGGAATGTTGTTTTTTTGGGTTTTTTTCCTGCACGGTGACTGGGAATGTTTTGACAGAGTACAAGTGGTGATGGGGAGTGTAAAAGAAGCAGAAATGCTCAGGGCTTACAGAACCCGTGGCAATTCTAAGCTGATTAGTGGTAAAGGAGACTTGATATGCAACATTGAGAAAAATTTCTAGCTACACAAAGAGGAAAGCACTGGAACAAGTTTCAAGGGAAGTCAGGAAATTCTTGTCACTAGAAGCTTTAACAAATGAAGAAAATAAAGTGATGGCACTCGTAGGATAAAGCACAGCCCACATCCATTATGAATCCAAGCATGGGCTGTGAAGTGAGCTACAACAAAACACACCCCCCAGAGAAACACAAGCACAGAAAGGATCAGAATCATATTTTCTAGGAAACTTACCTGAAGTAACTCAAGGTCTGAGGAATCCTCTTGTCCAGGTACCATTTCTGTCAGCATTTCAGACATCACTTTTGTATTCCCACGAACAATATCCAGCTCACTGCGCAGCCGGGCAATCTAAATTGGGGTAACAAGACAGCAAAACACTGCATAATCTTTTGGTTTAAGCAGTTCATTTTCAAGAACTGACTCTGAGATATCTCTGGTTCTGTCTGACCTGATATCTCAGGCTGCAGACATTCTAGCAGGAAAAAAACAAAAAAGATAAAAAGTTTACCAAGGAGAAAAGGAACAGAAAAAGGAAAGAATTATCATCACAAACCCAGATGTGCTGTGTCTATATGGAAGAGAAGCAATTGCAAGAAGCACCTAAAGCCAGACCCTGGCTGTGGTGCCTCACTCCAGTGTGGGGAAAGATGGACATATTTTAAGTAGAATCTTTGGCTCTGAAGTTATCATTTTTGCAGGGAGAAAAGAAAATCCTCTATTAGGGCATTTGCAAGGGCTTTACTTCCTGCATCTGCAAGACATTCTGTGCCTTGAAAGGAGAGGGGCTAATGGGAATAACTGCCAAAATACTGCTGAGTGGGCTGGACCAGCAAATTGTGCTGCCATTACCAGGCCGTAGAGACACATCCAAAGACCAGATCTTACTGTATAACAGGCAGAACCTAGGAGACAAAGTCCAAAAAACTAAAATGAAAGTTCCTCTGCAAATTAATTTCTAATTTGATTTGCTGAAAGAGTCTCACTTGAAAAAATCAACATGCCAATACCTGTTCAGAATTAGCAGTGATGGGACCAGTCACATTCAAGGCTGGGGCCTGAGGAGCAGAATACGCCGTTGGAGAAGATGAAGAATAAGAACCGGTGCTCATCCTTTGCTGAGACTGGGAATTGTGCATATTTGCTGCAGGATCAACTTCAGGAACACTCTGCCACATCAGAAAGACAGGAGTTCAAAAGCTGAACTGGGACAGCACTTGCTTTGTCAGCAACCTCAGGCCAAACAGGCTCAAATATAGAACATAATTGCACCTTGTGGGAAAGGTCAGTGCAGCTACTAGAACAGACTGGCAGCTCCAAAAATCTTCCATGCCTGTATCTTTTGACTCAACCCACAAGCATTTAAGTCCATTTACAGAAAAAGTGAGAAGCAAAATAAAAACAAGAGCCAAAGAGAAATAATTATAAATTATTTTAAACTACGAATTAAGTTGCAGGCTTACCAAAAAGTGATGTGATATATAGATAATGAATTTAATTAACCTTGACACAAGAATTGTAATCTCTCAGTCCTTGATCACTTGCATTTGCCGCTTCAAAGATTCATTAACTTCAGTTTTCAGAGTGAATAATCAGAACACCTGTGATCATTAAGTTACTTCCAAGCAGCAGTTCTGTCAACTTTCCAGACCTAACTTTCCAGAGATGTAAAGTTCTCACATTACTGTGGGATCAGAGAAAGATTCACACTCTGTACACCTCTAATAGACAGGCAGACCTTGGCTCAGGGCTATTACCAACAGAAACAACCACACTTTTGAGTAAAAGAAGTAAATCTCAATCATAAATACTGCTGGGCTCTCTTTAAACAAATTAGTTGCATTTGTTTGGTGGTTTTGTGGTAGAAGATTAACTGTTACAAACTCTTTTCCTCTTCTCAGGTTGATGATTGAGTTGAGGGAGGAGACAGCTTATCAGGCTGTGTTATGCCTCTCTTACATGCCCTTTCACTATTAAAATGTTCTTCTAGGAGTGAGAAAATGAGCCAAATTCAGAGAAATGGGAGGGGAAAGATGAGTAGTTGTCCAACTATTTAGACATCCTGGGAAACCCCCCCCAGAATTGCAATGCTGCAGCTTACCCTCTGTGGTGTGTGTATTGGAGAGAGAGCATCAAGATCTGCCATGGGGAACTCGATGCCTTTTCTCTTGAGTTCTTCATAAATATGCACTACTCCAGTTAAATCGGGGCTACTTCGGAAGGCATCAGCCCAAGCCTGGAAAACACGAGGGATTATCCATAAACCTTCCAAATGGAGCTCCAGTCACACCTTGACCTCAGATACTGACTGTAGAAGTTTTCATGGATTCCAGCTTTAAAGGAAAGCTGGAATCATCAGATCTGGTCTAAAAAGTCCTGCAAATATTAAGACAGTCACCTGTCTTACATTTTATTCAGATATAAAATAGACAGGAACCTAGTGCAGAGCAGCTGTAAGTAGCCCCTGACATCATCGAAATCTGTGAACATACATGGAAGTCTGTCCCCATCTCCTCTCCTCAGCAGTGATTGATGCTGATATTTTCTGGCATACTGTACAGTAAATAACCCACCAGAAAAGGGCTGTGTGAAAGATTCAACAGATCTAACCAAAATTCACAAAGCTGCACAATAATCTTAAGTAATCTCCATTCACTTTGTGAAACACCCTCATTTGTTGCCAAAGGAAAAACAGCCATCAAGTTGTCTTCAGCGTTTTATTTGGACCAAACTTAAATTAAAAAAAGGTCCTTTCTGGGGTTCTGTTCTTGTGAAAGAGACAGTCCCCTGAGCAGCAGAACTAACGACGCCTGGGTTCTGACAGAGCATATCCAACACTCAGGCACCCCAGTGTGGCACAAAGGACGAGTTTAAAAGAAAGAAATTCCCACAGCCAGAACATTCATAATATCTCTCCTGCATGAATTCTCTGGTGTCTAAAAAGACTTCAATTCACATTTGAGCTTTTCCTTCAGAGGGAGTACTAAGTGCTTCTCTTGGCTAGGCAGCCTTCTGCACTCATGAAACTGCTGGGAGCACAGTATGCTGAAAGCCTCAACCCCCTTTTGCTTGTGCTGGAAATCAGCCAAATATTAAAAATTTAGAGAAAGGAAAAACTGAAATATTATGACTGTTAAAAAATGAAGCATTCCACAAACCCCCACATGTGTGGAGCAGAGTATCAGTGTGCTGGATCCAGAACTACTGCGAGACACGTGTGTGGGCTCTGAACTTAATTCATTTAGTCATCATTTTTACACTAGCTCTTTGACTATTTTTCCTTTAAAAGCTCTTTGAACCATTTTTTTATATTTGAGAGGACAGAAATCAAAGTTAGCAGAGTAAGATAAGAAATATTAATTTTTAACTTGCATTCTTATTCTGCTCAATTCTAAGAAGGAGCATTTCCTACCATCTGTGCCCGGAGACAATCCATTATCAGGTACAAGCAGACAATCCTGAGTTTGCTTCTCAGCTTTGTTAAGAGTAAATTAACTGCATCAATTGTTCTGATGCAGTGCAAGTCCAAACAGCCCTGCTTGAGCCAGAGGAAACAGCTCTGACAGCACACAGCCATTGTTTCCTTGGAACTGACCTTCCAAAACAACCCCAGTTCTGATGGAGATTTTGACTGCACAAGTAACTCCACCTTTGCCATTTCACTGCCTTTTCTGTTTACATCAGAAGCTATCTGAATGATGCTTCTACAGAACAGTGTTCACCACTTCAACTCTATTTGCAAGCAAAAGGGAAAAGTGTGAGGCAAGGGATGTTCTATTTAATAATCATTACTCAAAAGAAACTTAGAGGCAAAAATATGCTGCACTGCTGCCCCTAGTTTTTAAATGAGGCTTGTTTGTCCAGGAGGATGTACTCATGCATTCCCTCTTTCATTGGCTTCCTGTGGATTTTGCAAAATGATCTCATTTCATCTGCACTCCACCTTTTTAAAATATTCTCTCTTCTGCAACTCTCTTCCCTGGAGAAAGGAGACACTTCCATTTGTATTCTTCTTCACCTGAGCTGGGAGTATTATCTACATTAGTGTGTCTCAGAGGTCACGAGTAGGACAGGCACTATTGTCCTAAGTGCTGTCTACACACATTGTAAGACAATCCCTGTCTTAGACAGCTTAAAATCCAACCAGGCAACTGCAATATTAGCTCTGCCTTATGGATAAGGAGCTACACTAGAGCTTAGGAGACCTGCCCACGGTCCAAACACATGTAGGACAGGGGGGAGACTGAATTCAGAGCTTCTAAGACTTTGGGCCAGACTATCAGATGTAGATACTTCAGGATAAATCCCACTTGAATCCTCAGTGTGTCCAAACAGGTCACTTAAATACCATTGTAAATCCAGCCCCTAGATCGAGGACTATCCCAGTGTTCAAACACTGAGTGATAGGCAAGCTCTTACCAGAGGCACAGCAACAAGGAATATTTCCAAGGCCTCCTAGCCAGGTGAAGAAGGAAGGATAAGCACTATGTAATAAATCCTAATTCATGTACACTGGGAAATAAATCGAGAAAGTGAGATGTTCAACATCTCAAAACAAGTCAAGCCTCTAGATGAGAAACTGGATGGCAGCTTTATCTACCCTTGTTATGGAAAGGCCCACGAACACCACAGCTGTGTGGCTGAAGACACATGCTGTATGTACAGTTCTCTTGCATGCTTCCAAGTCTGGGCTATTAATCCTCTCATTTCCATTCCTATTAATTCCCTGATATCAAATTCTAAGAGGGATACAGAAAAAGATAAATGCAATGTTGGTGGGGCAGAGTTGAGATCAGCCCTCTGGGACAGGGTTAACTCCAGCCCCAGGGAGCTCTACAGAGCACAGCCTGAGCTGAGCAAAGCTGTCACCACATACAAGGTATTTTGGGGGCGTGTATCCATAGGGCACCTGGGATGAGCGACTGCAATCACTCTTCCAAACTTGTCAGGCAATCTGGAAAACAAACTTCTAGCTAAAAAGACACTAACAGAACCCACCCACAGGCAACCTTCATAATTTTCAGGCTTTTTATATCAAAAGGCATTTAGAACCCAGAGTGAGGCTTTTAGCTCTACTGCACTAAGTCTCCTCAGATAAAGCTGTTTAATTCACTGAGGCAATGACTGTGGCTTTCTGATTACGTTACAAACACTTCCATCTTAGCTGCATTAACGACTGGGAATCCATTTAAACTCAGGGCCCAGCAAAACCAGCATTCTCTAAAACAACATGGAAACACACCCAGTTTCTCTTTATGGAACAGTTTTTAACCTCATCTCCTGGTCACTTGCATGCATCTACTCTCCCACCAAAGCAGGTGGAAATCTGAGGGCTCAGCCAGTGGCACAAGAATTGCTTTTAATAATTTCATTAATTTTGCTCTCTTTTTAAAAAAAAAAAAACATAAAATCAGGTACCAGAAATAAAGGGACCCCACAGACCTTGACACAATGCCCACTAATTCCACCAGCCTCCCTATTTCCTGTTTGAAAATCACTTATTTACATTGTCATGCTCTAAGGATGCCCTATCCCTGTATCCAAATAACAAATAAAGCAGCAGAAATCCAAGTGCGTGCTTTGCCATAAAAATCAGAAGTGTATCTGGCAAACGATGCTGCGCATTTGTAAATACCACCCCACAAGGAACACTGCAGCAGGTTTATATCATTTTAAATACGCAGTGTCTTTTAGTCTCTGGTGTACGCAGTAGCCTGTGGAAGCTTAGTGATAAAGCTTCCTATAATTGTCAGATTTCCTCCAGGCAGGCACCAGTGTTTCCTCATGTGTGGCTAATGGTTTGTGGAATTAACACGGCTGTTTATTGTTGTGCTGCACAGAAGGAGAAGTGGCAGACAGGCCCATGTCTGAACTTCCCACTGCAGGCAAGGATCTGACAGCGTGCTTTTACTGCACAATAACCAGAGAAAAGACATCAAAACCATTTTAATTCCTATATGGTCATTTACTTTTCTATAAGCATCTTTGAAAGGAATACAGAATGCTTTCTAATGGAGGGAAACAGCTCCATTTTCCGGTCAGGGAAACAGACACAGAAAGGCAAGTGTTCTGCAGCTGACACCAAAAGCACAATCCTCTGAAATCTCCTGGCCTCAGATGACAAGCCTATTGCCAAGGCGAGTCTCCAGCTTCTAGATATGACTGTTAAATTGCATCCATTTTGCATCCATTTACCTTTTATTAAATCCTCCTGTTTTAGAGTAGAGTGGTACCTCTTTAACTAGAATCCAGACAGTTCTTCCTGGATAAAATATCTGTGTGTGTGCATGTCTGCTTTTTCCCACCAATCTGGATACATTGTTTGAGTTTATATATAAAAAACTTGCCACATTTTTAACGATGACAGCATGTTTAGTGATGCATAGCACTGAAGCAGACAGGCCTTATTTCAGGCAGCAACATATGGAAGCAGAGACAAGCTGTGTACCTGAATCAGTGCTAGGACTTTATCCTGTACAATAGTGGGGGGGTTGTTCTTGGGTGAGATGATTTTCACCAGAACACCATCGATGAAGTCACGGTTTGCCACCAAGACATGAAAGCGATGGCCACAGTTCTTCACACAGGTCTCCAACACCTATACACACAAAAAAACCCAACATTCATTGCTGGAGCAAAGCTTGATCACACACAGAGCATCTGATTTCTTAATTTATTTTAAAGCTTTTGATGGAAGGCCAAGAAGATTGAGGGAAAATTACACTTTTACTTCTTTTCTTACCCAGTTTTTCCAAAACACTTCTTCTCTACACCCATTCAGCTGTACCTCACTGACTGTTAACATATTGGGCATTTTTGTGATCCACCTTTCCAGTTTTCAAGGTAAAGAAATAGAAAGTTTCTTCATCTTCAAAGCTGAACTTTCCAGCCAGTGCAGCTGAACAGTCAAGTACACAGCAGCACATCAGGAGCAGGTAAGACAGAGGCCATCATGTCACAGTGAGATATTATCGTGCTGTGCCACTCCACCATTTTCTATGTGCCTGGAACACAGCTGGACCCAGTTGCTCCGAGCTATAAGCCATGTTTTAGAGTTGGGAATTCAGGTGAATGATCTTCACTCATTCAAAACACTCCCCAGTGAATGCTCTGACAGGTTATACTTTGACACATTTTCCCCCTGCAACCTAGCTGGAGGCACCTTCCACTTGCCATTCAACTGCCATGGAAGAACAGCTGTTGATTTCTCTCTGAAGAACATGATTAGCATGGAGATAAATCCAACACGTCACTTCTCCTTACAGCCATGCCTAATAACCACTGTGACTCTGTACCGAGGAGTCTGTAATTACTCTCCTCCTTCAGCTACTTTCATCAGCCATGATGACACGGGCTCATTCCTGATGGATTTCGCTCTTTCCTGCACAATGGATAATCTCATGGTTTGGACTTTGTTAATCTGTCAAAATGACAATCCAGGATAGGAAATGGCAAGAAGACAGAAAGTACGGTTACGCCTCGTCAGGGAGATGCAACAAGAGCTCTGTGAAAGAATCATACAGATCACCTCCCCACAGCAGGATAACTCGATCTAGTTACTGCTAGAGCCAGCCCAGCACCCCACTCAGGAGGACTGCACTACCCAGGAAACGTCCAGCTAAAGCCATCAGCAGGAAAGGTCACTGCTAAATTATCCCACACCTTAGCAGTGCTGCCTAAATGCACAGAATATAATTTACACTTTATTGAGTGAAATTAGATCAGCATAAATCAATGTATTGTCTCCTACAGAGATTCATTCACAAGGGAAATTGTGCATCAGCTACTTATGAAGCTGAAAATATGGCAAGTTCATCATCCTCACTTGCAGATATGCCCACAGCTGTTGCCTTGGAGTGGAGGAATGGTTGGACAAAGGGAAATGAGAGTAGAAAGGAAAACCTCAAAGAGTAACAGATCCATTTGAGCTACTTTAACTTTCCTCAGTCAGTACTTGGGATGAATAAGAGCCACGAAAAGAAGCAGAAATCAATTGAGTCAGAAAACCGCTATGCAAAGCTTCCAGCAGCTCTCCCCAAGGAAGTGAGGAGGCAATTGGAGAGAAGAAAAGGGCAGAGCAGTGGCTGTTAAAGGAAATAGTGTGTACATTCAAGAGAGTGCCAGGAAGAGGAAAATGACAAAAGGGTTCTGCCCTTTGAGGCATTCCAGCCTGCCCCCACTCACCGTCAGCGCCAGCATGACCTCTCTGTAATTTTTGTTTCCATTCAGCCTCTTCTTCAGTGCTCGAATGGCATCCTTGGGCCTGAAGGAGAAGCACACCATTTTAACAGACAGCTCAGACAGGCTTTTCACATCCCATAAACTGTGGGAAAATCAATCCTTTGCCATTTCCAGCTGGACATAAGCATGTGGGTTAACTTCAGGTTATTTGACTACAACCAAAACAGGGTCATGGAGAATTATGTGAGGAGACAAGGCATTACAGAAGCCAAGACTGGAGGAACACCCCAAGTCTCCAAAAATCCAGGCTGTTGATTAGGCAGGGAAGCCTGAGAGCCACTCTGAAAAGCCCAGGGAAATAAGAGCAGTGATCAGTTCTCCTGCAAAGCTTTCTGGTGCTGAAGGAGGTGTGTCAGAAAAGCTGTCTATGCAAAAAGCTGAAATTAAAGGCATTGCAAAGAGATACACCTACTGAAAAACAAACTTGGTACTCTCTCCAAGAAGTTTTTCATGCCAGCCCTCTCAAGCAGAGACTGACCACAGAAAGGATCACATAATCATTTGGGATGGAAAAGCCCTCTTAGATCCTTGAGTCCATCCATTAACTCAGCACTAAGCCCACCACTATACTATGCCCCAAAATGCCACATCCACATGTTTTTTGAATGTTTCCAGAAATGGTGGTTCCACCACTTTCCAGGACAGACTGACCCAATGCCTGAACACCCTTTCAGCGAATAATTTTTTCCTAATATGTCATCTAAATAAGCTACTCTCCTGGCACAACTTGAGGCTATTTCCTTTTGTCTTGAATCCTACAGGTACTGCATCACACAGAATTTTCTGAGAGTAGGAGAGGTCTAAGGAGCAGGAAAACCAAGCAACTGATCTGCAAACTTCATTTAAACCATGACCATCTGCCCCCAGCCTCACTGCACCTCCTCATATGCTGAATACAGCTGGAGGAAGATTGTCTTCAGGGACCTTTCCAAGTCTGCTGAAATAGCACATACCCTTCTTCTGTCTCGTTGATAATGTCACAGATCTCCATGTTAAGTGTCCAGTCTTCACTCTGCAAAGAGCCATCTGTGGCCTTTTCTGTAAAGTAAAGAAAAATAAATCTTTTCACATCTTCCTGATTAGGTCTATGCCTCAATCCATCTTCAGTTACTCTGAGCTGAAACTATTCAGTTAAAGACAGAAAAAAAAAATCCCTACTGACAGTAAACAATGTCAATCCTTCCATCCTGGTTTTAGGATCAGCACAGAGGTTTCCAGACAGAATCAATTATCCCTCCAGCCCACATAGATGGGCTGTTCTTCAAAGACTCCTGAATTCCTGGGAGAGTAGGAAAATGTCAGCTAATTCCAATTTAAACTCTTCAGATGCTGCATTGTTGGCAAGTTATGAGCTAGGAAAATATCCCCCCAAACCAACATGACCTCTTCCCTGTTTAAGCAGATAATACCTGAATCGAGGGAGGAAAAATAACAACCTGGAGACAGAATTCAAGGAATTTCAGCATGAAAAGACCCACCAGCACGTGAAAACATTTAGCACATAACAGTGCAGGTCATGATATCATGACATCTGTCCCATGCTATGTCCCTCTCCACGCTGGGGCTCCGTACACACCTCCCAAGCTCTGCCTTCCTCCTGACTCCTGAATCTTCTCTCACTATTTGTGTGGCAGGTTAAGTCACTCAGGCATCACTCAAATCCCAGGGAAAGATGACCTATAGCACTGTGACAGTGGCAGATGCCTACTGTTGGCAGTTTAATTTATAGACATCTGCAAGAATAGCATAACCATAACTTGTAGTAATCAGTTGACAAGAACTATTTTCTCCTTGGGATTTCCTCCTAAATCAATATAGTTCTGTCTAGCAGTGCCTGGAACATCCCTGGAAATTTTCACACTCCTCACTTGCAGCATTCAAATCCTATCTGCTACCCACAGTCAGGAATGATGTCAAGTTGAATGTAAAGCCTGTCACTAGAAAGATCTGAAAAAGGAGACCTTTGAGCTGAGCATGACCTTCTCTAAATTAGTCTGGGTTTTTCTACAGATCCTTGGCATCCAATGTTGGAAGGCAAAGAGGGTAAGAAACCCCCCTTTTAAACATTTCAAAGCAGAAACAAAACCACAGGTACCATCTTCTCCAACTGTCCTTCTGTCTTTACATCTGACCCCAATCTGTACCCCAGAACAAGGCAGATTTTGTTTGGAAAGACCAGGCTCCAAGGACTTCACACATCTCTTTTTGTTTACCAACACTATTTTTTCCTGTTAATATTTCCATCACTGTGACTGAGGATGCAGATGCCCACAGGCCATAATTATGGGACATTATTTGGAGAAAGACAGTGCCTGCGTAATTCACATTTCAGTGACTTATCTACACCAAAACAGTGGTTAAAGCAGCTCCACTAAGGACAGCAATTACAGAAGTTTGAGACAAACTAAACAGCTATGCAAAACACCAGAGAGAGAGCTGAACAGAAGAGAGAGGACACCATGGAAAAGGAGATTATGGAACAGGAGAACATTTGTTACAGACCTTGCTTCCCATTCTGAGAAGCAGCACTGCAGGGCACTCATTGGGGAGGAAACGGAGGACGAAAATCTCCCAGCTGGATCTTTTTCAGACGTCACGACCTCATGGTAAAGTTCACTTTGGGCAATGAAAATTCTTTCTATTTGAGAGATGCACAGCTCCCATAGTGTCCAATAAATACTGGTTAGGTTACTAAGTATTTTTAATTTACTGCATTGACAGTGCAGGCAGAGCTGTTCAATGTTTTCTAGGATACAGGAATTTATCTTTGTGCAAAGCTACTTGTAGTTGCTTTTTGTTCTTACACTGTACATAAGGTTTTACTGCTATAGAATGTGATCTGCCTTCACCTCCACATAGTCCTTATTGCTTAGGAAAACATTTTATTTAACATTCAGAGATATAAAAAAAAATATCACTACATCTGATCTGCTAGAGAAGGTGATCCCCAGAGCTGCAAAGGATTTACAAGTCAAATGCTCCAAAATAAGAGATTATGCCTTAAATAGAGAGTATTCCTGAAGTTGGGAACATGATTTGTTTCCTTAATCTTAAACTATATTAACAAATCTGTGTGTCCTTGACAGCATTTGGCATCAGCAACAACTTAGCAATGTTCAGACTCCCTGGTCTGCTATAATCACTTTTTATATATGATTTTGGAGAATGCTGATCCTGCACAAAATTGTGCTGGCAGCCAATTCACTCACTGGTCTTGTAAAACCCACAGAGTTAAGGTTTATTTTGACAAAATGTGAATATGGCAGCACTCCACAGGTAAAAACTGTGATATTTTGGAGATGGCAGAGCAAAGAGATGCTGCTGCAGCACTACAGAGGTTAGCAATGGAATGCTCATCTGTGGTCCCCAATAACCTTGGTTGTATTCCGTTTCTGAGATACTTTAGGGAAAAAGAAATCCCCTTTTTCCCAAAAAACTTGTTTACTACCTTTTTATTTCTGCACACGCAGCTGAGACTGTGTGGGTTTAAGACATAACAGTTGTCTTCTTGAGAATTAGTTCTTTTCTCCTCGGGTAATTTTTAATTTGAGTAAGAGTCAGAAGTAAATTTTAGTCTCTTCTTTAGCAACAGAGAGCACACGAGCACTTGTCATCTGGAGTTGTGTGTCCTTTGCAGGGTGTGTGACCCAGATTTGCTGCTGCAGTGCTCTCAGCTGTACAAAGGAGTTCACTGGCTGCAGAGAAGGTTTGGGTGGGATTTGTCTGAAGAGAACTATTGCGCTGCGACGAATGGAAAGCCTGCAGAGCTCTTCTAGACCCAAAACACAGCAGGTTGTAGTTCTGGATTTCTAGTGAAACAGCTCTGCCTCCACTCAGCTGTAAGAGGATCCCTACCCAACACAGCCAAAGTGCAGTAAATTAAAAATACTCAATAACCTGTCCAGTATTTCATGGATATTTTGGAAGGCCCCTCCTCAAATAGCACCCAGATGCAAATGAAAAGATTAAACAGATTTTGGAAACTATCAAAGAACAGCAAAGGAATGGCATGCAAGTCATGCAAATCCCCTTTGAAGGAGTAATCAGTTCCTCGACCTCTTTCACGCTTATTAAAAGGCATCGAAATGGCACCAGTTCATTCACACAAGGACTTTGGAATGTGACCAAAGGATTCCAGGGTGCAGTAAGAAATGTTAAGAGGAAGGTGACGAGGAGGAGCTCCCCCTGAACTGAGAAGTTTGTGGTATAGTTTAATTGCATCACTGCCAGAAGGGCTGGCAGCTCCCAGCCTGGTGCCAAGGGCTCCTTGCACAGCTCCTGATCCGGGAGCAGCTCCGAGCACTGGGATAATGCCGGGTTTGTGTCTCACACAGCGACACGATACCACCAGTGAGACTATCAGAAAGCCTCTGAAACAAGATGCTGTTCCCACCACGTGTCCCAAATTAAAGCATAAATGTTCTGGTGGGAAGAAAGACAATCTGGCACTCCACGCCTGACACGCAGCAGACCTTGGGCACTGCATATGCACACACAGCATCAGCTTATCTGTGAGGAAAAGGAGAAAAAATTGTGCTATTTTTTTCATTCACACCTTCCCTCTGAGATCCAACTCTTGTGGCCGCATTTCCATGCTCTGCCAAATGGCAATATCAGCATTTCCCTGCTCACAGTGAAATCCTGTATAATTTACAGCACCCAGAGGGTTCAGCAGTGTAAAGTTCTCAGTATAAACAGTATCAGTGCACACATCCCCAGCCAAGCCTCTGCCCAAACAACCTGCTCCGACCTGAGATGTCACCACAAGGAAATCAGGTCAGAAATTCCCATACAATCACCATGTAACAAACAGGTTGTGCAGGGCAGGGCAGGAATTATCTTCTGAATGCAGGAAGAAAACAGAAGAACTTTTACCACCCATCTTGAAACCAGGTTAAAAGGGATCTCACAGAGAAAAACCAACACTGGTTCTCCTCAAGAAGTTCCTCTCTGCCCTGTTCAATCCATACTACTATTCCATGTGCATGTTTGTACAGCTGAGATGGAATTCTGACTGCTGGAAGCACTGAGAGCAGCTTTTCCAGCTGAATGATGACAACACCAGGGTAAAAAACTCTTCAAAAGTCCATCTTTAAGTACCAATAAGTCTTTATGGTACTGCAGAATGGTCTTGAGAGAAAAGGCAAAAGGGAGAGTTAAATGTGGCACTTGCTAGAAATAACAACAGCACAACTGCTGTTTTCTGTTTGAATATCAGAATCTCATGAATGAACAGATCTTTGTTTTCAGAGAACTCAGTTTTCTCTCTTGGGTCTTCTCCAGATGTTGCTTCAGAGACTCTCAATTCATACATTTGGGACAAATTACACACACAAAATCACCTTCTATTTATGCAAGAAACAAGCACACCAGTGCATCGCGTTACAGAGATCCAAAACTAAGAAAGTTCCATCCAAACTTCTCCCCTTCCCTCCAAGAGTGTTTGGTGTTCAAACAGCATAAAACATCTTGGGTTCTGTGGTTGTTTTTCTTTTTTCTTTTTTGCTTGGAAGTTCAGAAGATTGCAGATCTTAGATCTTTGTCTTGTCTCTTAACAGTCCACCTGCCTACCAGCTGTGCTCCACCACTGAAATTAGTGAATCAAACACTCAGATATGTTATATTTCACTCTGCATAACAGGGATAAGAAGAAGCCACAGTATCAGCAGGTTTTTGCTTCCACCCTGCTGGTCCCCTTCCCTTTGGTGCAGTGCTGCTCTCCCAGAAGTGAGGGGAGTCAGCTGAGGGCAAAAGCAAAATACTTTCATAGACTGGGCATTCAGGAAAAAAGCAAGAGTTTTGCAAGGCAATGTAAACCAGACAAGATTGCTCAAATGAACGAGACAATTATATCTCTGAGCTGTAGCCTATAGAACTGTTTTATATTTTAAAGCATCATTTTGTGACTGCAGTTGTCTCTCTTGGATTCAATAACTCATCAGTGATCCGCACAGCACCATCAATAAGATCTGCGGAAAGACCATACAGAGGCCATGGAAACATATTTCAGCTGTCCAAGCAAAATGAAGGTAAGACCAAAGACCCTCAGCACTCACAAAGCTGCCAAGTTCAAGGCATCTCACCTGGGAGACAGAGACACTCAAATAACACACTTGGATACTCCTGGACCCAACAGTCTATTCTTGTTTCTCTATATTTGCTTTTAGAAAGACAGTCACAGCCACTTAGACATTATGGTAACCAACAGGAGGATTGTTCCTTTTTATCAAAATGCTCCTATTAAAATATAAATGTGACTCATTCAAAATTCAAGATCAAAACTCAACTATGGAGTGACTTACTCATAAAACCCTGCCAGCTTCTTTGTTAGAGCGCACAGCTCCAAGAGCATTTTTCAATTAGCCACCTCACTGCTCCAAGTCCTTTTTCTACATTCCTTATTTCACACTGCTCTGAAAATGCTGAGCTTCACACTTCCAAGGAAAAAGCCAGTCAGCTAGAACAAACGGGCTCGATCTGAACGGCAAAGCACTACAGAAAACGTGATTTGGGTTGGACTGCTGCAGCACCGGCCACCCACTTGTCATGACCACTGTGATTTTCACTTGGTTTTTAGCTATGCTCACATTGAAACTCTTCGGGATTGTTCACTGTTTTGCCAAAGTTTCCGGTGCTGAATAAATGAATAGTTGGTAATAGTTGCAGAGTCTATGTTAAAATAAAATAATGACACATCGTGGACATGCACATGTGCAATCCTAACGAGTATTTAGCTCAAGTGCTGTTGGAAGGCACAGCAGTAAACTGGGAACTGTCATTTTCTCCAATTAACTTTCAGGTTGTCTTCTTTTTGAAGGTGCCACCCAAATGCCAAACTTCCTCTAACCTGCTTTCCAGATCACACATACCTGCAATCATGAATATAAAGTACGTAATTACTGTGCCTTTTTAAGGACCTCATGGTAGTCACAGTCATGCTACAACATTCTTGTGATTTAGATAGGTTGCAGAAAAAACATCACCCACCATCTCCCACAAATTCAGCCTCTCAGGAGCAGGAAACTCCAGGTGATTAACTGAGCATAGCTGCACTGCAGTTTCAGAAACAGAGCAAGGTGAATGGATTAATACATATTAAACAAGTATTAACAGCTGTACAGCGAAGAGTTTTCTTTCATACTCAGATCACAGCTTCACCTGAACAAAAAGAAAACCAAAACAGAAAGTCTTAGAATAATATCAGAGCAGGCAAGAGGGCATATCAGCTTGGCTCGCTTAGTTTATCACAGTTCAAAGGTCTTGATACATTTGCAGGGTGTAAAACCAGCCGGACCTTCCTATCTGCTATTGTATTGCACAAAAAAGGCCTGGCAAGAGAACCTGGTCTAGGCAGCTTCTGAACTCAGATGTCTTTCATGTCAGGCATAAATGGTGGTTTAGTCACAGTCCTTAAAAGCATTTGGAAGCTGGATCCCAAGCAGAACAGTGTGTTTCTATACAATAAAGACTTTAGTTATGAATCTTCTCCCTGAAGTTCCCCCATCAACAGAAATTGTTGCTGCTGACAGCAAACTCCACTGAATGACATGTGTATGTAAGTTGCTCTCTTCCAAAACAGATGGCAGAGAGACACTACTGCTTCTTTAAAACACAGTGAAACCCATCTGACTTCTCCATTCTACACAGCTTTAGAAACAAAGCACAGAAAAACACCTTCCTCCCATGCCCTGACACTCATTAGGGCTCACATGTTGACCTATGTACTGTAAATAGCCGTCCTTCAGAGCGAGGTCATACACAAGCAGCTCCCAGCTCATCAAGCCATTTGCATGACTCAGAGGCACTTTTCCCCAAAATTCAGCTTGCACTGCACGTTTCCTCATGTCTTCTAGCAGTGACCTTGGCTAGATTCCCACCTCGCTGCCAACCCACGATATTCAGATGATGGTGGTACTTTACAATTGACAAGCAGGGACATGCTCACGTCAGGAATCGATACGCCAAAGCCTTCAATCAGAAATGTCAAAGCAGTTTTAAAATCTATGCCCTGTATTAATGGATTTTAATGGATTTGAATGGAGATGTTTGATTTACTGTAGGGGAGCAACAAATCAATGATCCTTTATGACATGTCACATCTCGTGACAGTGTCTCCTCGTCCTGTTGTGTCGGGGGGATGATGACTTGCCACTTCACAGACATCTGTGATCTATTAGGCAACACTTTCAGTAGTTTAATATCATCCCACTCTGAGTGTCCATCTTTCTTCTCTGGATGAGAGGCATGAAAGCATAAATTAAAACCTCCTGGGTGATAAAATGGTCTCCTTCAGATTTGCCTTTTCTAAATTTAACTGCGACTGCTGCAACGTGTCCGTATGATTCTGTGTGGGAGAATTTATCAGCACGGCGTTGTTTAAACAGGTCAGTGCATCAGGCTGGTTATCCAAATCTCCTCCTCCTTTGAACACTGTCCAGCAGCCAGTGTTTTATAACAAAAAACATTGACATTTAGTCATTTCCATAGCCAGAATTTAGATTGTAGCCCACTACTTGCCAAAGAGTTTTCATTCTGTTCTAGTTTCTCAATGGAATTTGGGTGATTGGAGGGGCTACCTCATTCCTTTATTTGGACTACCAGTTCCTTAACTGAGAATCTCAGGTACTGAAGCACTGACATACTGGATGAGTAACATCTGTTAATTAGCAGTAGAAATAACAAATTTCTTAACAGCTGAGTCTTTGGCTCTCCCCCACCAAAAAAACCCCAAAAAACAGAAAAGAAGCTGAAAAATTATCATTTCCCAAGAACTCATTAGTAGCTGAGAGCTACTCACACATACAACCCCAATAATCCAAAAACAACAATTGCATTAATTTTTCCTAATGCCAAAAAAATCCCACCTGCTAAAAAAAAAAGCAGACTCCATTTATTTTATCAGCCTTAACTTATGAATCTGAGAGAAGGGGGCAGCTGAAAGTAGGGAAAGTAGGCAGAGAGGTATCACAATTCCATATCCCAGCAGCACAACATGTTGTAATCACCATCAAGAGCAAGGAGGTGTCCTGATCTGTGACTATCTGCCCCATTCAGGACTTCAACAGCATCCACTAATTACAGGTGAGCCCAAAAAAAATGACTATGAAAAGTTATGGATGATCAGTGTGTCAGTGAGCTATATTTGAAATCTATCAGCTCTTGATGGCCAATTTTGTACTACATGAGCAAAGCAAGTTCTAATAACTCACTTGGGACTTCACTCCAGTACTTACAAGCTACGTGCTTTTCATATTCATAAAACAAAACTAATTGCCTTTCATGGATGAAATGTTCTAAGAATTTTTAATCCACGTCAGCTGCAAACTCTAAAAATCCATCCCCATATATTTCAGACTCCCCCTCCCACCTTCTCACTTGTAACATGTTTGCTGCAAACAAACTACGAGGCAGAGAGAACCATCACGCTCCTACATCAGTATTATTTGTATTATTTTTTACAGGTTACTCTTAAAATCAGTTGCCCACATTCTCACATGCTTAAAATAAACTGAAAATACTATTTAGTGAGGAGAAAAAATAGGCAAAATCTCCCATTCCTACAAGGAGGCAGTTACAAGAACAAATTTACTCCTTTGCTGCAGTATGCTATACAAGATTTTTAAGCAAGTGGCCGTACATGACAATTAAAATGTGTTACGAATGAAATGACACAACTCTTGCAGTAACTATTCCACGTGCATGTCCCCACCTCCAGCTCTCCTACATATCAATAGCAACAAAAGTGAGAGCTGTGTTCTCTGGAAAACCACAATTATCCCACGCAGAGTGAACTAGACAGAGGAATCTGAAGCTTTTGAGGGTTGACGGGATGTGTTTTCTATTGTGAAAGCTTCAGTTTGCATTTCAATTTCCCAGCCTTCCCTTGCACTACTCTACAGGATGACACCAGGCCTGTGCAAGAGGCAGCAGGCTCCAACCCTACCACAAATCTCCATTATCTCCATGGCTTGAGGATCAGTGTCTGGAATACACTACGTCTTTTCACCACGGGAGGAGGGGAGAGCTGGCTCCTCTTCCACTAGACATGACAAGAATTTTGCCAATGCATTGGTCACTGAAGGGCCCCATTGCCAGCTACCCATTCCAAGAAGCCAGGCTTGCTATGCCTGCAGAAGCTTAGCAGATAAACACTTGCAAGCAATCTCCTCAGGAAACCCGAGTGCAAATCAGGCAACAGCAACAACAAGATACATGTGTGCAATCCCATCTTGGGGGATGAGAAATGTGGATTTCTTGGTCTTTAATAACCCTACTAAAAATTCTGTTCCATTTTTACAGCCCCGTTTCTCATGTGCCACTGCTGTAGATAAGCCTGAAAAAGACTGATAAATAGAAAATGTAAATACCAGAAGTTTAGGTCAAGTATGCAAATGCCTATTTCTGAGACTGTCATTTTAATTTTCTCTTAAGTCCCCATTCACCAACTTGTGTTATCTAGGCACACGACTTTGTAAATTCTTCAGGTCAGGAGCTGTCCCAATCCATTTCACGTTCCACTGCAATTGCCTGTATTACATCATACCATTAGTGTGGCAAAATTAATAAAAATGTAAATGTATCAGGGGATTGCAGCGTAATTTTGGAAAATACTGGTTTAACTGTCTTGGACAGTTAAAATTCTAACTAGAACACAGATTTTGAGCAAGGTTTACAAACAGTTTGGCTTATTTAACACATGCAGCAGGGAAGCAAACCCCAGCAATGAAATAGGCTGATCTGGTGCCGAGTATGGATGGGAGGGTAACTTTCCCAGTGTGAACACATGCAGTCTTCTGGAATCTGCAAAGAACCAGCTCCTGCTTGGGAAAGTCATGAGGACCAGCAGCCTGCCCTGTTCACTGTGACCAGCCCAATGACTGAGCTCCATCAGCTCTGGCCAAGGTCAGCTTCTCCTGGGCATTCCCTCCTGTTTCTGGGTGAATTACAACTTTCTCCACTTCCTTTGGGTTTGATGTTCATGTACACTGTGCACGTCCTTCCTCTGAGCCATGCAGCAGCTCCCTAAGCAACCAACAACTGCGTAATGCTGCTTTTAATGAAAGGGAGCCTTTAGAGGTGCAAAGGCTGAGCGAGGCTGCACCACTCCAGCTCCCTCCTGGAGATCACCGACATCCAGGAGATGATTCTGCATCCAAACTGAGCTCTGCTTTAAGGAATGCTACACGTGAAATACCTCATTATCCACAGCAAGACTCCAGGCCAATACTCACTAAGGAACCTGATAGGAAAAGGGGTTTTGCTACTCACTGGCTATGCCAAGTCATTGGCATGGATGGGGATTTAAAAGGCAGTTTTAATTATAGTAGGTAAAACCCACAGATGATCAAGCTGCAGTGTCATAAAACCATCAGAACTGAACACTGACCCATTTGGGTTGTTTGCTGAACTTTAATCACTTTCCAAGTCTGACAGCTGCTCAAACTTAATTGCTCATTACACTTGTAAATAAAAACTGATCTCACTCTCTGATTAGCCAACCATCTTATAGTTGCCATAACAACTTCTTGTCTAATAAGTGATTTCAGATTTACCATTATTTGTACTAGCAGAAAATTTCACAAAGGTCTGAGTTCGCTCTTTTCAGCAAAATACCCTTCTAATTAAAACCACTGAAAATCAGTAGAGAAAGGGCAGCTCAAAGATAATGAAAAAAACCAAGCTATTTACTACAACAGCTTAAATGTGAGCTCAGGGTAACACAAACCCAAATACATGCTGCATCCAGCCCAACCTCTACATCCCACTATCAATCATCATATCATGTCTATATCCCATAACACCTGCTCAGGAAAATACCAGACAGCATTCAGGAAATAACTCAGGTCACAGTGAGGACATGAATTTCAAGACTCACTCGAGATGAAATATTCCAATAAAATTTGTGTATTTTCTCTCCTAATCCTTAAATTACGAACCAATTCACTGGTGAAATTCCTTAACACTCTGTTAACTGATCAGAGTTTTTTGGTGACAACTGAGGAGTTAAGATCCTCAACAACTTATACAAAAGAGGGAAAAGTGTTGAGCCCAACAGACGTCCATTGCTTCAACTGCAATCAAGGAGGTTTTGGAGGAAAAGGTACAACATAATATCTCATCTCTAGATCACTTCAGTCAAAACCTTACCTCAGGCAGGATTTTTTGGACTAAACTACTAATTAAAGCATTGTGGTTGTCTAAAAAAAATACCTATTTCAGTAAGAATTTGGTCACCAAACCTTAATTAAAATGCCTCTATTAAATATACAGATGTATTTATTAGTCTCAGAAGACAAAGCTATGAAATACCTCTCACATGTAGGCCCAGAATATCATAAAAACTTTCCAAAATGTGCTGGCAAAGCTGCTGAAGCTTGCAATTTATTTAATATGCTCAAGGTAGTTTTTTGTGTTTATAGGCAAGGAAAGACACCCCTTTCCTTCCAAAAGGAAAATAGATGCAGAAAGCTACAACTGAGACAAAATAAAAGTTTGTTTGTTTTTTTTTTTAAAGTCAGGAAATACCAGATTTTTCAAAGAGACTTTCTGCATTTACTAAGCCAGGCAAAAATCCAGAATTTTTTTGTTATTTGAGTAAAATACGAAACCAGTCATATTTCTTACAATAAATTTATCCCATGGAAATAAAGAGGATGCAACATGTTCAAGTCAACATCTTCAACATTCCTGACCACATTTGGCATGCAACAAAGTCTTTCCTGCCTTAAGAACAAGAAATCAATGCCCTGAAAAATTCTTGGGATTCAAACACAGTTTACAACACAAATCTGTGCCTTCCCTTTGTGTATGTTTTCTTTGATCTGAATTTGAACAAAGAATTTCTTCCCAAACTAATTTAACCCAGAAGGTTTCTGAGGACCAAGTGGGGAACAGGCTCCCTTACTCTCAAAGAATAAGCAGGCTACAAGGTAACCAACTTACTCAACAGATTTCTTCTGAGTATCTCCTCATTTTTGAGTCTCCTGAAGCTCTCTGAGACTACACTGAGCTGCCAAATGCTGTGAACCAAGAGATACAGGAGCATGGGTAAATGGTCCATACACAGCCACGCCAGGAATTGCTCAAACACAGACAGGGCATGGATTTTTTCATCCTTAATCTTTGATTTTGAAATGAGTTACTACATTGTGGAGCCCACCTTATAATTCTGTCAGGTAGAGAACAACAATGGAGTGTACATTTAAATTTAGAGACAGTGCTGCCAATAATAGACTGGCTGGATTTCTTTGCATCTCCCCTTCTTGAGCAATGGGAAATGTTACCTATGGAGGAAGATATGACTCCCTGGGTTGTATGAAAACATGTTCACCTGTAGCAAAGGAGCTGCTTCTAAGGAAAGAGAGACCCAGCTACAGCAAAGCTTCTTTTGTGCTGAAGAACCATCAGTTTAAAAAGAGCCTTTTGCCACTGACAGAAACTGAAATGATTGGGCAGACCATCAGCAGAGTAACTACACAAATACAGAAGATAAGACTTATTTTATGCTCAGCAACAAGTTTTTTTTACACAGAAAACTAGGAACTCCCCAGGAAGATGCAAATGAGAAAGAGGAAAACTAGTTCTGGGTGATCTGTGCAGACTCATGGCTGCATTTCACAGGCTGGGCTTTATGGTCTCTTCCTCACGTCTCAGGGCTCCCACAACGTCCTTTCTCCCTGTGTTCTCTAAACATTTATGCTCTCATCATCTATACATTGTACAGATCTTAAACCCAAACACAAAGGATGAAATTACTTTTAGTCAAGTAGGAAACACCAGGTGAGGAAGGAGGTTGCCAGGCCAGGCCTTGAAGACCCCCAGCCCTGCAGGTACCAGGCAGCACCTTCCTCAGGAAGGATCCTCTCACCAAAACTTCTGCAAGAGCAGAAGTCTCTCCACTGACAACTATCCCTGAGAATACCACAAATGCCTTCATCACCTTCAAAAATTGTTAATTAAAAACTCAAAGTAATTTATGAATTCACAGGAAAGTCTGCCTACCTTAAAACTGTTCCTCAGTAAGGAAAACACAGTACATTTTGGGGGGGAAATTGTTTTGAATGAAATATTAAATCTGTTGGAAGGGTTTGTGGAGATTTTCGGGGGGGTCTAGGCAAGCATATTTTAATTATGCAGTTTAAAAAAATCTGCTGAGTTCATGAATAGAGCAGTAACAAACTGGGAACAAGCTGTCCTCACTCTCACATATAGAAGAATATGGAATATACATTTAAGCGTACCATGCTGAAAGAGATAAAGCAGCATTACCCAAAAATACATGTTATAATACCTTCATGAACTACAATCTGCTTTTGTGCCTATAAAATAAATCCAGTCTTAGTAACCTAGTATTAAATGGTATTATACTAATTACCCAGCTTCACACGTGTAGGTAGTTTCTCCAAGTTGCCAGATTCATGACTCAGTATTTATTTGCTCCTCTAAAAGCAAAGATATCCATTTTCATATTTCATGGAGATTTTCCTTACAACATAATCCATTGTCATGAAGTGAAAGCAGATCCAAATAATCTTATAAAACTAAAAGCACTTTATCAGGCTCTTTTTGCATGACAAGCACAATTCTGAATGAGCAGTGGAGGGCTGGATTTCTAACTGACCAGCTACAGGAGTACCTAGAAAAGTACTTCAGCTCTGAGAAGAGAACTTCTTGTGCCCTTTTCACTGCAGGCAGAGGCAAAATTCATCTTTTTGATACAGCAAGAGAAGTTACTGCCACCTTGTACTGAAAAACTTCCCTTAGACTAGGGGGCAACGTTTCCATGGTTATGGGTAAATGCAAAGAACATTTTATTTTATTGTAAGGCAATGAATGAAGAGAGAGAGGATTCAGAGCCCAACAGCACACTGTAAAAATGATATTTTGTGGGGACCACATCCTAAGAGTACAGTGTGCACTTTAAACACTGATTTCTAGCATGGGGAAAGGCTTGTCTTTAAAAAAAGTGTTTCACATACAGCACAGCAAAGTAGTAAGTTTACTTTGAAGGGAACTTAGGGAAATTGTGGACAAGAGAGCCTGGATTAATGCCTCCCACAGGACTACCACGGGCTGCTGGCTCTAATGCATTTCTCTGTTCCTGCATGCAGCCATCAACTCATTTATTTAGGAACCGTTTTTATTCTAAGACTCATAAAATTCTTAGAGATATAAGAAACCTGAAGAACGGCTCAAGTGCTTCTTATGGAAGGGAAAATAAAAAGGTGTTTTAAACCCCCTTAGCTAAAGCATTTTCCCATTAAAAAGGGAAGAAAAAAGTGGGGGGGAACAAAACAGGAGCTCTGAAAACACACCGTATCCACCATATATATTATCAATTTAACAGCCTTGAATGGAAACTGCAAGTGGTTTGATAAAAATCAATTGAAAAGCTGTCTGCCACACTGTTGCTTCTATAAAGTGGCTCTGTATCTTTTGCTGAAACCTCGTTTTTGTAGCCTCCTTACACAATACTCTCTATTAAATCACCACACTGTTCCTCCTCCAAAAACAGACTCCAAGGCAAGTGCTCAGACCAGCACCACGCATTGAAACTTCCCTTCAGCAACAGAGACCAGGGGTGTAAACCAGCAGCACCTCATCCTCACTCCCAGCTACACAGGACAACACAGGACAACGTCATTTCTACTGTATTGTTAAAAATTAACTTTCAAGTCTCGCTGCACTTAATTCAGGTGCTGAACTTCTCTCCCAGAGGTCTTTGGCTCTGGGTCAGGCAGATTTGGGGCTGCAGTGAGAAGAGCTGAGTTCAGCAGCACACAAAGCCCTGACCAGAGCCTGACCAAAACTGACCTTGATGCCCCTGTCCACCACCCCGTGAGGAGCCCATTTCACACCTCACTGCCCCAGGTCAGCCCTCTGCACCTGCATGAGGCAGGCAGCAGCAATGCTGGGTTTGGATTCAAAGAAATAAGCATTTTCCTGAAGCCTTTGCAAAGTCTCCAGAGTAAAACAAAAAAAAACTAAACCAGGCTTTCTCATGTCCTCACGTGTAAGCCATATGGCCACTATCAAATAAGCAGAATGGCCAAAAAAAGATTCACCAGCACTCCACATTCTGGTAATTCAATCAGCTTTAATCATCAAAGATGTTTTCACTAACCTGCAGCAAGGGTATTTGTTCTAATAACCTTGAATAGAGTGGTGACACTTTAAAGATGGCTCCATTGAACAAAGAAAGATAAAAATGCAATTTATGGCAGGATGGTGAATCTCAAGGCAAATTCCCACTACTGTAAATTGCAGCTTTTTCTCCAGGCCGATTCCTCTCCACACAGCAAGCACTGTGTCAGCACTGCTTTACTACACATCTTCCCGCTCCTCTGCACCTCACTGGCCAGGATATTCTTCAAGATAGTATTTACAGTAGTGATTGGAAAAATAAACAGTTCAGTTGTAAGAACTGAGCCAGCAACCAATGCCACAAAGGGTCTTGCCAACCTCGAAGTACTTGGCAGCCTATGAAACCTACAGCACCCAATTCCACCCTATAGATTCTCACCAGCCTTCACAAAGACCTTCTGAAAAACACCTCACAAAACCTTTGAGAAGTACTGGATTCTGCTACAAAATCCTGGGTGAGACTTTTGGTTTATACGTAAAATGATGCTATAAGCTCCCTTCACAGCAACCTCCAGGTAAAAAGCAATACGGAATGAAAACGTTTTTTTTAAGTTCAGGAATCTCTCAGGTACAGCTGCTTGAGTTCCACACAACAGCCCCACCAAAAACCACCTGCTCTTCTCAGGAGAGGACCTTGCTGGACACACAAGGACAGTTTAGTGTCCAGAGGTCAATCTAAGTATTATAGCCAAATTAGGTAAGGTTTGTAATTAGCAGCCATGATGATGGCTTATATTGTTTCTGCTATGCCAACACTGGGAATTAAATACAGGGCACCATATAAGCCAGTCCAAAATTCAGGTAGGTTTCAGCCATGAGGAACCTGGCTGCCACTTCAACTGGCACTTTAGATGCAGGAGACTGTATCCATCTCCATTACAAATCCTCTGAGCTCATCCTAGCATTACTTTCCCACATTAAGCAAAAGAGTTAACATAAAAAGCCTGCCTAGCTTCAGACATTATCCAGATAAAGAGGAGAAAAGATAAAATCCTTTGTATTACCTCTCTCAGCTCTCCCCAAACCTTTTCTGACATCTTTGTTCTTTCAGACTTGGCATTTATCTGCAGATATTGTAGAGCCCTAATTAAATTTTCTCGTGAACCTCTGCTACTTCCTGGCAGAGAACACACATTCTTGGTGTGCTGATGGACCTACAGGATTTTCTGCACTTCTCCCTTATGGTGAGTGTTAGGCCTTGCTTGAAAACATCACAACTGTGTACAACACAATATGTTTAAACAGAAATACAAGATTATTCCATTTCTTTCAAAGAATGAAGAGAAACATAAGTGAAAATTATATTCCACAAATTCATTGGAAAAACAAACTGTGGAAGCACTGGGCAAATAGCAGTGTCTGAGAACAAGGCATGCTTTTGTTTTACTGCTGTCTCAGAAAGGGATAACTGGCAGCAATAGGAGAAGCACAAAAATTTGTCTTCCAAAATAAAATCTGCAGTTATCTCTTCCCCCTGGGAGTAAAAAAAAATCATTCTGAAAGTGCAGCTGAATTTTACATTAAGGGAAGCTGCACACCTAGCCTTATCTGATGGAAGCAGCTCAGTGCTCAAAGCCTCAAAGTTGGCAGCAACTGTTCGTTCAGTGAGAGAAGGGATGTGAGAGCTGTGAAAACCTTTGCACTCTGGACTTAAAGAGGCAGAAGGCTAAAAAAGAAGATTTTACTTCTCCTCCCTCCATGTCCCCCAACAATCCTTCAGCTCCTTCAAGACCACTGACTGATGCTGAAAGAAGCTGCGAATAAAGAGAGGAGAAATTGCTGCCTTCTCTTCCCAGGCTGACAGCAGAGGCCTGGCCCAAAGCTGTTGTCCTGGCAGGGGTGTTCTGATGGCCAAACACAACACAGCCAATTCACTCCAAAATCACCTTGCAGTTGAGCTGTTTGCATTATTCTCCTCCGATTCCCAGCTCTTCTCTCCCTCAGCAGAAGAAATAAACACCCCAGATGGCTGAAGATAAACAGCAAGTTATACATATGCTCCATATAGCCTGACAAAGAGAGTCCAGCCATGCTCAAACCACAGCACGAGACTCACCCATGCAAGCACCTTTTACCTCGACAAGGGATGTCCCTGCACATGGGGATGAGGAAAGGACTATAAAAGAGGTTTGATGCCATGATCTGATACTCTGCAAAATTTTCTCCACCATAACTTTCAAACACTTCCATCATTCCATAAATAAAAGCAGAATAGCTACAGGCTAGACTATGCATAGCTGTATGTTACAGAATCACAGAGCAGTTTGGGTTGGAAAGGACCTTAAAGATCATCTCATTCCACCCCCTGCCATGGACAGGGACACCTTCCACTATCCCAGATTGCTCCAAGCCCTGGCCAGCCTGACCTGGAACATTCTCAGGGAAGAGGCAGCCATAGCTTCTCTGGCCAACCTGTGCAAGGGCCTCACCACCTTCATAGGGAAGAATTTCTTCCCAATATTACATCTACCCCTATTCCCTTGTCAGTTTGAAGCCATTCCCTCTTGTCCTGTCACTCCAGACCCTTGTAAATAGTCTCTCTTCATCTTTCCTGTAGGTTCCCTTCAGGTATCAGAAGGCCACAATTAGATCACCCTAAGGCCTTCTCTTTTCCAAGCTGAACAATCCCAGCTCTCCCAGCCTTCCCTCACAGCAGACATGCTCGACTGAGCATCACCTTGGCTTTGGGACTGCCTGCCCTCCTGCACTGCAGGAACCTGAGCCTGCCTGTTCCTTCCCACCGCAATGTCAGAGATATTCAATTTCTTCAGGGCCCAAAAGACGAAAGCAGGAGGCACTGAGAGCCCACCCAGCTGAGATGAAAGCTCAGAGTCACCAAACTCTGCACAAGTGATGCCCAGGCTTTCTCCTTTCTCTTCTTTGCCCCAGCCATGGCAACTCAGACCAAAACATGAGTAGCCACGAAAGAACACGCCTGTGGGAGGGAGTAGCCACAGCAGCCCAGGGAGGCCTTGACTGGCCACACAGTGAAAGCTTTGCTCACAATAACCTGCTAATGGCACCAAAGCATTACCAAAACCACAATTCAGGCTCCAGGCTGAAAACAGAGAGCGTATTTGTGTCTCTAAACTACATCAACCCCCTGCCTATGCAGAGGTACAGGGAGATTTCAGTACTTTGGGAAAAGCTGGATCAATGACTGGGTGGTCTGGAAGAAGGCGCTCAACTTCAGGAAAAGGAGTTGGGGGATGCAACAACTTTCCTGCATCCATCTCGATGTGGTGTCGCTCTCTTCTGATGGACAACAGCCTACCCAAAGTCCCCCCTGTTCCCCAGACCTCGCCTGCCCACTGATCCCTCCACGACCCCCACTAACCCTACAGCCCCCACTGAGGCCTCCAGCACTCCCCAAACGCAAAAGCCTTCCAGCACCCCCAAGCTCCCACCAACCCAGGAATCCCTGCTCCCCAGAGACCCTCCCAGCCTTCCAGAGGCCCTCGACAGCCCCAGAGCTGCCTCACCACGTCCAGATCCCCCATCAATCAATCTCCACTGATCCCCACAACCCGCACACCCATAACGCATAACCTCCACTAGGCCCCAGAGCGCTTACCGAGCCCAGATTTCCCCCATGGACTCTCACAGACTATCCACCCACCGCTCCCACAGCTCCTCACAGACTCCCCACAGGCCCTTACCGGCCCCCAGAGCCCCCCGCTGTGTCCAGCCCCGCCCGCTAGCCGAAGCCCCCGCTGTCTCCTCGGGCTCCCCTGGCCCCCTCCGCGCTCCCCAGGCCGCCGTACCGAGGCTCTGCCCCACCGGGGTGCTGAACGGGTTCCCCAGCAGAAACTCCATCTTGGGATGACAACAAACAGCAGCCCGGTGCCCACCCCTCCCGCACCGCGCCCTGACCGACAGCCCCACGCACCAACCACAGCGAGCTCTGACAGGCGTGTCCCGCCTCCACGCGCTCGATTGGACAGCTTCTGGACGCGCCACAGAACCATTGGTTAAAGACAGTGTCCATCACTGTCAAGCGGGGGACCCGCCCCCGGTGTAGTCCCAGCCCTTTCCCCGCCCTCCCTTTGATGGACAGCGGGGACACCGGGATTGCCACCCTCCATTGGGCAGAGGCCGAACCTATCTGTAACATTATTGGGCAAGGAGAACATCAATCATTTGAGCCCTCTCCGCCCCGAGGGCACGGTCCCGCCGTTGATTGGCTGACACGGATTTCTCACGCTCTGATTGGTAGCTAGCCTTCCCACCCTCTCCCCGCCCATTGGCGGCTGAGCAGATCACGTGACCGCCCTTAGCAACGCACCCGTGCTTCCTTAGCGACGGGCACCGAGGTGCGGGTGGGGGCCGGGAACCGGGAACGGAACCGACCCAGACCCCGGGGGACCTGCGGGTGAGAGGCCTCATAGGCCAGGATCTGGGCCTCGGTGGGGCCTGGGAGCGGGAGGCGGCGGCCTCTTCCCACCCACCGGGCAGGGCTGGTTAGAACCGGCATTGGCTGAAGAGACGCTGGACAAGTTCACATCCCTGGGAGTGTTCAAGGACAGGCTGGACGGGGATTGGGGCAACCTGGTCTAGTGGAGGTGTTCTTGCCCATGGCAGGGGTGGAACAAGATGAGTTTTAAGGTCCCTCCCAACCTGAACCTATTATTGTACAAGGAAGTGGGAGAGGAAGGTCAAAGATGGATAAATCCAGAGCCTGCTGCTCCTCGGTCTCTACTGTGCATAGCCACAGAGACGTTTGGTTTGTTAATGAAATGCCATGATGAGAACAGAACTCTCTAAACACTAACATTTTTTATTCCTGTCCTATGCAAAAATAAATCAGAACTTACTCTGTAATTATAAACATCTTATGTAAGCAAAAGTTTGACAATTCAAGTCTGTCACACTGATTCATTAACTCTGCACAGTTCGAAAAAGACAGATAGTCTCATTGCCCCCAGGGCAACATTAGTGATATTTAAATTTCCATGAAGAATTTCCTCACTGAAAGGATTGTCAAGCACTGGAACAGGCTGACAAGAGAAGTTGTGGATTCCCCATCCCTGAAAGTGTCCAAGGCCAGGCTGGACGGGACTTGGAGCACCCTGGGACAGTGGAAGGTGTCCCTGCCCATGGCAGGGGGTGGAATGATAGGATCTTTGAGGTCCCTTCCAACCCCAAACATTTTGGGGTTCTGGGATTGCTGGAAATAGTAGCCAGGCACTGATAGAATTTATTTTTCTTTTCTGTCATCTAAGGCTGATTCCATCTCACAATGAGTCAGTTTTTCGGTAATGTTGAGCCAAACATTATTGATGATAAAATGGTTCAGAAAGCCATCGAAGAGAAGTGTCCAGAGGACCTTGGAGATCTTGCCAGAGTGGAAAACACTAACGTTAAGGTTGTGACAGAGCTACAGCTTAGTTTTAAATGTGAGTATCAGAATGTATACATATTTTCCCTCTTCTTTTGCTAGAAGGTAATAGAATAAAGCATGAAGTGGGTAATGGCAATTGAGCAATCATTATTAGCTTGGATTTATTATGTGAAAATTAATTTTGGACTTAGACATTTGCTTATACCTGTACAAAGTACCTTCATCAGAGGGAGCCAGGTGATTTTGCTGGTGGGTAACTTCAAAGCTGCTTCATTTCCCACTCTTATTGTCACTGCTGTTCTCATTTAACATTTATATTGTGGTGACACCTACAGGCCACAGGCCTATTGGGCCCCTCCGTACATGGCCAAATCCAACCCTGGGCAGGGTCTGCCATGGCTGGTGATTATGTGAGAGCTGTTTGGGAGATTATGATGATTACAGTCCAATCTGATAGCATTTTTTGGTCATCCATAGCATTACCACAGCTTGCCTCTTACTGTCAAACCCATTGTAAACTTGCACTCAGAAAATGAAAAGGAAGAACATTTGGCTCAATATTTGAGTATTTGGGGGAGGAGGGTAATTTCATAGACAAAAATCTACTGTTGATTGTTCTCTGTGTGCTCCAGTAAAATAACGTATGTATGAGTTGATTTTCTTAGAAGAGATTCCCTTGACCTGATCCTGCATAGGTTTGTTTGCAAATACAAAATACAGAACTGTGTGAATATTTTGTGCATGCAATTCCTTGGTTTATTGTGCCCTCATTAAATAAGGATAGCAGGACAGCAGATGAAATCTTCTGGGAAGCCATTGCAGGGGGAAGAGAAATGGAGTGAGAATATTCTGTATTTCCTGTCACCTTGGTCCTGGTGCTTTGCTGTGGTGACTAACGGCCTGCCCTTGTGATTCTGATTTTGGAGGAAACTAAATGCAGGGATATTGATTAGTTCTAAACTGCAGCCTTCACAGAAAGAGTAGACTCCAACTTCCTCCCCTGTGATGAGAATCCTGGGAGCAGGAGAGTCATTTACAAAAGCAGGGGATGGGCACTGCTAGACTGCAAATGTAGAGAAAAGCAGAGTCTCATCCCAAACCTCCCACTTGGAGCTGGAGAGGAAAATGAAGGTCAAGGCCTGCTAGCAGTGGATTCATAAAGCCTCTGGAGTGCAGGGCCGTCGTCAGCGTCCCCTGCGCGCCTCGTTGGCCTCGCTGATGAGCAGCGTGCGCTGGTGCAGGACACTGAGGTTAAGTGGGCTGTTTCATGGAAACCTCATCCAGCCAGTGCACCTCCGAGCTCTCCAGGGCACTCATCACATGCTGAAAACCCTTTTGGAGGCAAGACTGGACGTGTTTTCCTTGTGCAAGGCAGCGTGTCTGCTGAAACAAAGCTGTCTCACATGAAAAGCAATTTTCTTTTCTTTTTTTTTTTCCTGTGGCTTTAGATATCCTGCAGATTGATAATCTGTGGCCATTAGAGAATCTGACTAAACTGCAGCTGGACAACAACGTCATTGAGAAGATAGAAGGTCTGGAGAGTCTGGTTCACCTTGTATGGCTTGGTGAGATACAGGCATAGGAGGCTGGATGCCTTCACAGGTGCAAAGCAATCTGCGATAAACCAGGATGTCACCTTCCTTCTCAAACACGACTGATAGGAGCTTACCCTGGGAAGGCTGTCAGCTGTCTCTGTGTCTCCTTATTTGACTGTCAAATGTCAAAATGCCTGAGTATCAGAGCTGCAAAACAATCCTTCAAATGTTTAAAAACTGGGTTTAATGCATTTGGTGTGGCAGGAACAGGAAGCTGAGGTTTCAAGGTTGTTTCTAATGTTTGTATTGTGTTTAGGGTGACTTTCAGGAATATTTATGGAAACACCTCTGTTATTTAGAAGCCTGTATTTTGTTTTTAAAGCTGCTGCAGGCATTCCAGAGCCTACAACCCACCATCTTTACCCCTGTATCCTTAAGGGCTTGGTGTCATTGTTGTCCCAAAGAGTGCCCATCCTTGTAGCCTTATGTGACTGCTTGCAGCTACACAGATGCACAGCTTAGAGCATTCCCTGGAACTGCAGCCATGCTGCTGGTTGGAATTCTAAATATATCCTCAGCATGCAGGGCTTCAGCTCGTAAGCACATTGTGAAATGTCTGATGGGTTCTTCCGCCCAGTTGTTGGCACTGTTCTGCTCCACAGATGACTGATGCACTTGTGAATCACCAACTGATCACCACAGTGTAAGCAGAGTGTTTTGAAGGACACACATATTTTGTTTGCCCAAAGGCTGCAGTGGTTCAGTTGCTGCTACACAAGTGTCTCAGCCACCCAAGAGACCTCATAAACTGTTTTCGGACTCTTGGCTTGCTCAGTACTAGCCCAAGGGCAAATCCTGCCCTTAGTCATGGTGAGTGTAGGTGTCAGGAGAGATGTTCTGGCAGGAGAAGAGGACATTTCAGTAAGTGAAACAGCTAAAGTGAGCCTTTGCATAAGTCTGCTGACGTGGAACTGCCATATCTTGGTCCTACAGGAATGAGCACAATTGTGGCATTGGTGTGGCAGGCCAGTGTCTGCAAGAAACAAGATGGTGTCAGATTTGTCACAGAAATTCCCCTCTTTAGGGCATTTCCTCATCCTTTCTTGTGTTTCCCCATAAGGCAGAAGTCCATTTCAAGCTGTGTATGTGGACTCTGCGTGGACTAACTTCAGCTTTTCCTCTCATTTAAAAGTTGCACAGACATTGCAAGGGGGAGATCGGGATGGAGGATGATTTAATGCTGAGACTTTCCTGTGGGACACTGACCACCCCTGAGAAAAATCTGTACATAAACTCCTACATCTAGAACTAAATGCAAAGGCGGAATCAGGGTGTTCTGCAAGAAATAATGTAATGTTTGATTTCTAAACTCTTCTCCAGATCTGTCCTTCAACAATATTGAAGTAATTGAGGGCCTGGATACCCTTGTCAAACTCCAGGACCTCAGTCTCTACAGTAACAGAATATCTAAACTTGAGCACATGGACACATTGCAAGAGCTGCAGATTTTCTCCGTAGGGAAGAATAACCTGACCATTCTGGAAGATGTGAGTGTTCTCTGGCTTTGTAAATAAGGATCAGATATTCTAAAACTGGCATTTGCCATTGTGTCCAAGCCCCTCCTTAGGATTTCAAAGTATTTCTGAGCTATGATTTTGGTCCTCTCTCCTGGTATTAAGTACTTGCTGCAGCCATTTTTATTTCATTATAGATTCATGGGGGCCCAGTTCTGTGACTGCTCTCAGCCATGGCAAAATTCCTGTTGGCTCTCATGAAAGCTAGGAATAAGTGGCTACATATGAGAAAAGGGGGGAGACTAGGATTTATTTGGAGTTCTTTTGAGGGCATCTTAGCAATTTAAGATCCGTGATTTGTGTGCCCTGTCAGCCTTCTCTCTCTCCACCCATTGTCTAGATATTTCCAATGTGAATTTAAGTATTTTCTTTTCCAAAACCATTAGAAACTCGTAATTGACTGTCGTGTGAATTTGGCAGCAAAGCAGAATACATATTGCAGCTTAACTGTAATAAAAGCAATAAATTCCAGGGCTGTGTTTCCCCAGCACTGGGAAGTACAGAGCTCTTTCCCTTTGGCACAGGTTGTCTATCTCAGGAGGTTAAAAAACCTACGGACACTGAACCTCAGTGGGAACCCTTTCTGCAACACAGAGCACTACATGCTGTTTGTTGTTGCTCATCTTCCAAGCCTGGTGTACTTGGACTTCAAGCTCGTGAGAGACTCCACGGTGAGATTTCTGCATTCCCTGATTGGGAAATCAGGCAACAGCATCTTACAGAGATTTTGCTTTGTTGGTGTGCCAGCAATATTCCAGCACTGGGGGCAGGTTCCCTGCAGAAATCAGGCTCACAGAAACACAGTGTTTACTCTGCTTCCACATAACAGCTGTGAACCTGTAGGCCAAATTCTGTCAAATCTGACAGAGAGGTAGAGGTGTCAGAAGCATGATGTCTTCACAGATTTTGTGAAAATCAGCAGCTGTGTGTGGGAGAGGGGCCTGGTTCATGTTGCCACAGGGAGGCTGCAGTGTGAGTGCAAGTCTTCTGAGAGAATCTCAGAGGAAATCAGTCTTGAGTCATGGATCCGGGGGGAAGAAGCCTTGGTGGTCCTGCTGCTCACAGAGTGATTTGTTTCAGTAGCAGATTGACAGACTGTCCAGGCAAGCAGGTGCCTGGATGCACTTCCCACTGTTTCCTGAGAACAACACAGTTCATCCTCACCAGTAACCTGTGGAACTGCTGTACCATCCCAGAGCTGAAAGGAACAAAGAAAGGGATTTCTGTTCAGGGTTGTTTTTTTTTTTAGTAACCAAAGAACATGATTAATTGTAAATTTGCTTGGCACAGAGCAGGAGCTGTACTTGGAATGTACATTGCTCTTACCATAGGACTGGAAGGGCTTTCCAGGTCATGGAATGCAGTCTCTGCTCATCAGGGAAGTCAGAGAATTGCATACTTAAATTTGTCAAGCTTCAGTTTCAAGCTAATGAGGTTCTTGCCCCTGGTACTACCTTGCCATCCACTCCTCCAAAGAGCCTTCTCCTCCCTAGAAAATGTATTAACCTCGCTGACTGATCAAATTGGAGCTCAAATTCTAGAAGTCAAAATAGATCTTCCGGATAAAAGAGGGGTGAAAAAAAAATGTCTAAAGATGAGAAAATGGAGAGAAAAAAGCTTCCTGTGACTGAATTATCTCAGATGCATTTAATGCAGAAACAGTGTAATGTACAGCAAAAAAATGGGATTAGGATAGATTAGAAACTTCATAAGTAGTTTAATAAAAAGCCCATGAGGAAATGGAAATGCAGATGCCACTCTGGTGCATATTCTAGAAAGATCAGTTGCTTATGCCCAGACTTGTTGAGCAATGTTATAGAATCTGATACAAATATTTTATTTATATTTCTCAGAAGCAAGCTGCAGTTTTAAAGTATCAAGATCTTACTGTGCCATTGGAACAAGAGGAGGCTCAGGCCCTTGCTCAGCAGAAGATAGAACAGGCAAAGCAGAAGGAGCTGGAGTACCACCAGGTAAGTTTTCTTTGGCTGGTTGTGTATTGTCTCGGGAGAAAGAAGCACAACGCATATTGACTTGTCTTTTCCCTGCTTGAAGATTCAATGAGAGGTTAACATCAACTCTGCTAAAACTAAGGCTTGGATTAATCTCTGTGATCTCTGAATCTTATCTTTTGGATGAAAACAGGAGCTGCTGTGGAATACACATGACATGGGGGAACATAATTCTTTGGGCTGAACAATGAAACTACAGATAAAGACCCTGGAAAGCTAAATAGTAAATCATACCCAGGGAGTTTATCAGCCTGACGTGAGATTAAGAAAATTACAGGTCTGAGGAAAATGTTAACATTTTTATGGTGAAGTGACTTTTTTTTTTTTTTCTCCTTCACACTAAGTTAAGCTTTTCATTAGTTTTGTGGTTAAACTCTCCAGGACTTTCAGAGATCTCTGTGGTCCTGTGACCAGACTGAAAGCAAGACCATGAGGAATGATGCTTTCAATTGTGGCCTGGCTCTGTGTTCCAGACCTCTAGAAGATCAGAGTGGTTGAAGTTTAGTGGTTTAGTGCCAGGGAGGACACATGCAAGTCTTCCCTTTGTCCCTCCCTAAAGTTCACCAAGTCCTTATCTGAAAGGCTTAATAGCCTTGCAATAAGTGTTTGTGTGTGGCAATGACTTATATTGGCAACTGGAACAGGTTGCCCAGAGAAGCTGTGAATGCCCCACCCCTGAAGTGTTCCAAGCCAGATTGGATGGAGCAACTTGGCCTAATGCAAGGTGTCCCTGCCCCTGCCAGGGGGGTGGAATGAGATGATCTTTAATGTCCCTTTTAACACAAGCCATTTTATGATTTTGTGATCTGATATGAGATTAAACAGTGCTTTCTATCCTTAGGCCTCAGAGTTGGAGCAGCAAAGCCCCTGGCATGGGTTTCACTCCAGTTGCAAGGTGCTTTCATGCCTTGGTTGGTGTGTCTGCTGTGTTCATGTAACTGTGTCTGCACCAATGTTCTGCTGCTGCTGAGGTGCTTATAGGAGAGACACATCCTGAGAACTGGCAGCAGGCTGGCATCTTTATTTTACCTATTTTGCTCTGTTTCTCTTCAAAGACAGCCTTTGTTGAGCACCTGAATGGATCATTTCTGTTTGACAGTCTGTATGCAGAGGATACAGAAGTTGCCAAACTGGCTTCCCTCCCTGAAGTGGAGGACCTGCTGCAGGCATATCCTACCTGGGTTTTGAATACCTACAGCTAACAGGTAATGCCTTGAGTTAAGAAGGAAGTGCATCCACAGGGACTCTTCATCTGTTGCTTTTGTCCAGAGCTGAAAGCTACATTGATCTAAGATCTGAGACAGTCTGTGTTCAATTTTGGAATGATACCAAAAATTATGCTGCAAGGCTGTGAGACCACTGACAGCTTTAAGGCTTGATATCTCGTGAAATATGAGGGCTCCAAACAAATGGTTTATATTACTGGCAAGCTGGCCAGCCCAGCTTGAAACATCCTATTTGTAAAACCACTCGTTTCTATCTCCAACAGGTCATGAGATCCCAGCGTTTTAAATTCTCACCGTTGTAATTACCATATTCCTTTTCCTTCCCTCGAATCAAACATGATTTCAGTAGCCTCCTTTTCTGACCCTTCAAGAATCAAGACTTTGTACTTTCTTTAAGTCTGGAATCCACTTAAAGTTTAAAATGAGCTATAAGATAAATCTCTGTCAGTTAGATTGTAAGAGCACAGCCACTAAAATCATGTTGAAATTGAAGTGGTAGGAGATAGGAACAGACTAATCAGAACGATACAAGTCGCATATCTCACAGCCTGCCAGAACTGGCAACGTGAAGTTTCCAGGCCAGCACATTTTTCTGATCATTGCTCCTACACAGGGGAGTAGAAAGCAGACACTTTTTTTTTTTCTTTTTTCTCATTCAGATTAATAGAGTATTGTCAAGGCCAGTAACTTGACCTTCCTTAAAATTGCATTACACTGTTGGGGAAAAATGCATCACAGCTTAACTACAATAGACTCCAGAAACAATTCCATTGCCAAGATAATAGCAGAAGAAAAATTGACATTATTTTTGTGATGCTACCAAGTCAGTAGTTTATTCTGTGCTCTGGCTGTGGGCTCCAGAGCTGTATTTATTAACTACACAGGCACTGTATTCACACTTGTGAAGACAGATAAGATTGTAGGCTTCATTCTGCTGCTGTGTCAGAAGAATCAGGCAAGTGAATGTATTTTCTTCTCTTCCTCAAGGCTTTTTTCCCCCCCCTCAAGTTGCCACAGCTTTCTCCATACCCTTAAGGCAGCAAAATCTTATGCATAAAAAGTGAATGGGTGACCCAGTCCTGCCCCAGACAGAATATTTGGCAGCTCCCAGCAAGAACCACAGAGTTCACGTAAAAATAGGTTGTAGCTCTTGTTGCTCAGATTTGCAGAGGCAGAAGGAACATAATGTGTTGCTCCACTGAACAAGCAAAAAACCTTGACTCTGCTGTCACATACAAGAAGGAGTTTGTCTCAGTTTGTGAGAACCTGTATAACTATGGACTGGAAGAGTATGAAAAACGAGAAGCTGAAGTCTCAAAATTCTACAAAAGACTCCATGAAATTCTGACAGTCAGCCAGCAGGAAAGCAAGAGAATAATCTCAGACTTTGAAAATCGGAACCAAAGGGTAATGTTATGCTTTTGTTTGTTTGATACACGATTTCTCTGCAGTATATACCAGCTTTTAATTGCACTGAAAATGAGGGTAACTCCATTAAAATCAGGAATATTATTTTGGATTGACAATGCTGTAATGGGAACGAATACTTGATCCCTAAAGGCAGAATCACAGAGTGGCTGAGTGTGGAAGGGATCTCTGGAAGTCATCTAGTCCTGGCTGCCCAGGACTATGAATATCTCCAAGGATGGAGACTCCACAGCCTCTCTGGGAAACCTCTTCCAGTGCTCAGTCACTGATATTTCCTTATATGTTTCTTACAACATAAATTTATACACAGAAAATTGTTTTGTTAGCTAATATAATGACATTAATGTAATGTGAAAGGGTTTTTAATACTTTATGTAGGGGAAAAAAAAGGGGATTGAAATTTCTACCCTTTGGGCAAACTCCAACCAGCTAACAAAGCCTTTATCTATAATGGAAATTCAGTATAGAAGAAAATTAATATGTCATAATGTTATCATCTATAAAGGTAAAGGTCCTTCAAAGGTTTAAAGAAAAATGTGGCTAAACAGGGTGGGGATTGGTACTTATTTTTTTCCCATCCAGAAAAGTCACCAACATTTAAGAAAATGGAAATGCTCAACCTTTCTTTTAGTTTAAATATTTTTTATAAAGTTGATTTATAAGAGATAGATAGATAGATAGATAGATAGATAGATAGATATTTACTGCTACTCCCCTTCTTTCTGAAGCCTCCAATAGCTCTTCCTTCATTGAAAAATTGGGAAGAAAAGGAAGGAAATTGCAGAGTATTCAGTTTATTTTCAAATAATTTTCTGCTTCAGTTCATTTTCTCAACAGCAGCTCAAAGAACTATAACCAAAAGAATTAGATAAAGTTATTTTAATGTATTTCTAGTCTTTTAAAGCAGAAACTCTTTCTTTTCATTCTGCTCACCTACAGCCACCCATTGTGGCCACTCAGGGCGTAGCTTCTAGCTGGATCCCTTTCTAACCATGTATAATAGATGGATCATGATTTTGTTTCCACAGAAAAAAAAATAAGGGAGGGCTAAAGCATGGTAACACTGTCAGCTGAGAGAGCAAGTCCCTGACAACTGACACCAGCAGAGTCACGAGCGCTGGCTCCTGCTGGAAACCAGGTCACTTTTATTTCAGTGCCTGTCACAGGCTGACAGCTGCTGAGTCACTGTGCTCCCGGGGCCTTGAACCTTGCTGACTCATGATGGAAATCTGCATCCAGCAGCTCGAGCTGGGACACGAGCTGGCAGCACTACCAGAGTCACAGAATCGCAGAACAGTTTGGGTTGGAAGGGACCTTAAAGATCATCTCATTCCAATCCAAAGTTTGACATGAATATTTAGTTAACTTGCACTTGAATTCTCACTTTATCTTCCATTTACAAAACCCTAAGCCAGCAAAACAAATCCTGCAAAACCTACAAAAACAAAGAAACAGCAATAAAACCCAAAGAAACACAGCTGAGGCCAGATTTTACCCCTTCACCTCTGTCTGACCTACAGGCTCAGCTATGGATTGGGCTGCAAGGGCATGGAGTGACAAGGGGGAATGGCCTTAAGGTGAAGAAGGGGAGGCTTAGATGAGACATTAGGAAGAAATTAGATTAAATATTATGAAGAAATTGTTCGTTGTGAAGATGGTGAGGCCCTGGCACAGGTTGTCCAGAGAAGCTGTGGATGCCCCATCCCTGGCAGTGTCCAAGGCCAGGTTGGACAGGGCTTGGAGCAACCTGGGATAGTGGAAGGTGTCCCTGCCCATGGCAGGGGTGTGACTGGATGGGCTTTAAGGTCTTTCTCAACCCAAACCATTCTGAGATTCAGTGATTCTCTAAACAGGATGCAGGGGTCAGCGTGCCAGTTTTCATACAAATATTAGAGGAGTTAGTTTCAAAACTGAACACAGCATTTCCCCATCATTGAAAATTGCTGGAGAAGTTAAAAGGCACAGAGGCCCCAGCAGACTGCAGTCTGTGAGCTGTTCTTAGGGGTGTTTGTCTGCCTGTAATCCTTTCATGTAAACTTGGGTAACCTGTAAAATGACTGCACTCTCTGAAGTTAGTTACGGAGGATTAAAGGCCTTGAACTTTGAAGGTATTGCTCCCAGAGGTGCATCTTGAGTGGCTCTGGAGCCTTTTGAGCCTCCTAACTTGTTTACATTAGAGAAGAAGACACCTTGCTCTCCCCTTCCCCCTTATAGCACTGCAAAGTTTGAGTAATCCACCCCATTTCCAGACACAAGCCTTGGCAAGGGTTTTTAACAGAATTCTTTGCTTCACCCCCTTCCATTCCCCCTCAGAAGAAGTGGATTGGACATAATAAAACATACCTATTTTTCCTCCTTTTTTAAACAATTGATTGGTAACTGATTTTAAACAGACTTGAAAATAACGCATTCAGTACAAGAGGATTTTTTTTTTTGATCCAAGCAAACATAAATCTTGTCTGATACGAAAGTGACGTCAATACATAATTCTGAAGGGTAATAAATCCTTGCTGTAAGAGGAAGGCAGGCAATGATGGGTATTCCATATTCAGAATACTAAATCCTGACCCTACTGGAAGTCAGTCAAGATTCTCCTTGCAAGGAAGTGGATCAGGATTTAGGCCTGCATTTCTTTCTCCAAAGCAATTGTTAATTTCTTCTTCACAGCCAGCAATGTCAAGAATTAAATGTTATTCTTTTTTTTGCTTGAAATGAAGGCAAACCAAAGTTGTAAGCATAGAAGGGGCAAAGTCTTCTACTGAGTGGAGGATGAGGAAAAATTTTCTCAATCCTCCTGCAGTAGCAAAGCTCAGCACTGTTGACTACCCACAACGTAAATCTGGAGACTTCCCTGAATCATCACATTTCATTTCAGCTAATCAGCAGCAGGAACTTTTCTCACACAAGTTACAAGTTAATTAAATTGCAATGGAGTGCTGAACACAAACTATAAGCAATTCACGTATCTCTGTGTTTAGAGGCTGGATGAGATTTATCATGCCAGGAGTGGTGATATTGCTGAGTCTAAACGAGCTGAGGGCAAGGAGGACGTCCTTCAGCTGTGGGATGCACTCATGACCTTGGAAGTGCTGGTATCCAACGACCTGGAGGTGAGGGCCAAGCACACACCTGTGAGAGCTCACGGCCAGAATGTGGCAGGGTCACTTTTCTGTCACTGCAACCCTGTGTAGCAGCTTACTCACAAAGAGGGGGGCACAGGACTTCCACTCAGGAAAAGGTTTTGTCCCCATCTTCTTCTTTCTCTGCTCAAAGTTGATGAGTGTGAGATCAGGCCCTGGACATGGATACCTTACAACAGATTTCTGTTTCTCAGAGCAAAACACAGTATATCCTTTTCATCTATCCAAGCTGATTTCCCACGCTCTTGGAGATAAAGGGAGGTCATGCAATCATTTTATAGGTCTGCACAAGTCGCTGCATAGCATGGCGTTGGATGCATTTGGGATTCTAGAGGTGTCATTCTTTGAAGCTGATCTTTGCTATAAGATTACACACATTCCTGCTCGGCTTGCTGCATTTGCTTGCATAATAGCTACCTTTTCCTCCCCAGACTTTTCCTCAAAAACTAGGGCAGGGCTGCTAATGTGCATCTTCACTGAAGGAAAAAACCCAAAGTAATCTATTTAAAAATGAGCAGGCAGGAGCTGTGGCCTGTGTGCAGCAGTTTACTTTTGTGAGCATGGATCACAGAGAGCAGCAGCTCAAAATGGATCCTCATTCCATTAGGATTGTGCCTTTTTAATGTTTTCTGAGTTGGCTCTCACATATCTGCCTGCAGTCACTGATGGGATGAGCAGAAACATTTCTCCCTGTGTGCCCTGCTGGATTTGCAGGATTTACGTACCAAGACACTTAAGTGCAACACTTCACAGATTCTCCATCAGCCATTTCTGAGAAAGGGAATAGGCAGCAGCAATTTTAATTCCTGAGGACTGAACTAAAAGCTGCAGTAAAGCCCAGGAACGAGTTGTGCTTCCAACAAGAGGCTCTTCATACAGACAAGGAGGCTACAGCATGGCAGGGTATGGGAATACAGCCCTGTCCAGGCATGTCTTAGGTGGGGGTAACAAAGGATGCCCTGGCTTACTTCAGACACTGGGTAAAGATAGTATTGAATCAACTTCCCTCCTAATTCTGATTTTCTGTCCCTGAAGAAGGGAAGAAAATCTTGCAGCACTTTGAAAACACTTTAAATACTCAAGGTAGTTCAGTTTCTGACTGTGCTAATGAAAGCAGTGAGTCCCAATTACAATAAATTGTAGATTCCTCCCAGACTCCCTGACTCCCTGTTATGTTTATGCTAGTTTTCATTGTGGTATTTCCTCTTTTTCCCCTCTGTTAAGGAACTGTTACAAGATTTTAAAAGAAGCATTGATGTCATAGCATCAACATTCATTGAAAACATTCAAGGCATATATCCTTTTCACAGTATGTTGGCCTGGGCCTCCCAGTCATGTACCTATACCTCACCTCTAAATCCAAAATTGAGCCACCATTATAAAAACTTTATTTTTTTTCTTTTGATCAACAGAAAATATCTTTTCCCAGCTTTGAGGAACAGTCTTTTAAGGTGCCCAGCTTCTTCATGTGGTGACTCTGTAGAGCACAGAAAGATCTAAATTCTACTGTGCTGAAAGTCTGTAGGATTTAGGCAGCTTTCACCCTGTTGGGAATCTTCCTTTCTTCTCCATGCAGAGAAGACAAAACACAGGGAAAATCTGGTTAGACTGTTTTCTGGGTACATTCTTGCCACAGCTGCCAATGAAATATCTACAATTCTTGTTGAAATATCTTTAAATGGTGTTCATTTTTGTGGTTTTTATGTCTACTGAAAAAAAGTTATGTGAGAATGCTGAAGTGCTTCAGTGTCAGGTCACACTGCTTTAAATCTATAAATCTGTTGGCCTGGTGCAAATAATTGCACTGCATTCAGGGCTTAGCTTTTACCTGGAGACCTCTTCCCATTTCCCTGGCAAACCTAGGTCCTCTCTCAGTCCTCTGTCGTATTTGGCAGTAAGGATGAGACTCAATGTGTGATTAAGAACTGAAAATGTATATCCCGATATCCTGACATCACAGCAGCTTCTGGGAGCAGCCAGGCTCATTCCTGGAGAATCCCCCAGTGCAGACAGTCAGTCCCAGTTACAGGTCATTTAATCTCCACAGATGAGTGGTGTGGTCAGCTTTTTCCTTAACCACATTCTGTACGTTGAGACAGTGCCAGAACCTGGAAAATCAATACCATGAAAAGCTGATGGAGATGACCTTTGCCATCCTGGAGAAACTGGACAACAATGAGGTTGAAGAGGATTTTCCAGATGATGTTCGAAGGGTGAGGGCACCAAAGCAATTCATCTCTGCGAGGGAGGCGGCAAGAAAATGAGGCCACAGCCTCTTCTCTGAAGGGACAGGGTTTCCAGGAGGCTCCATGCTGCCAGAGCCATACCTGAGCCACAGCATAACCTCCTTCCTAGAGGGTCCAGCTGCTTGGCTGAACTGTGGTGCCTTCATACATCTCCACAGACTAGGACAGGGGATCAAGTGCACTGGGCAGTCCCAGAGCTGGTGGCAGCAACCAGGAGAGGTGCTGAGGAAATCTCTCTCCTGCCTCCAGCACAACTCACTGCTCTGGCTGATTTCCAGGCACTCAGGCAGCATCTCAGCTGCACTCACTCGCAGCTGGTTTTGTTCAGACTCTCCCTACTCCCTCAGCAGAATCCCAACACTGCTCTGAATTTCTTGCACCGAGGCTCTGTTTGCCTCAGTGATCTCAAAATCCCTTCCTGGAGCTCCTGAGCCTGTGAGCTGATCTGGAGGTAGGACATAACACTTTAAATGGAGACTTCCACCAAGCCCTCAGTCTTGCTCTGCTAGCAAAGATCCCAGAAGCCTTTTCAAAAGCCCCAACATCACTGCAGTGCTCCATTCAGCAATGCTGCTGCCCTTTTTGCCTCCATTATTCCTTCATTTAGTGGCTAAATTACTTGAATTTGCATTAGCTGTGGTTTTGCTCTGTCCAGATTATCCCAGCCTCCTGTCACTCCAGGTAATCAAGAGCTGACAGACACAAACCAGACCCCTGAGCCCCCGGGGAGCTGCTGCTTTATGGCCTGTGCAGATGGCGGCCGTTCCGCACTGCTGCCATGCACCCATTTTGCTTCACTGCCATCCATTCCCACGGAGAAGCGAATTCATTTGTCCAACAGCTGCACTTGGCTGCAGGAGGAGAGTCATTACAGGCTAGCAAAGCCACCCTCTATTTAGAGCCACGAGGGAAGTCACTGCTTCCATTAGAAGCTGAGACTCCAAAAATGAAGATTTACAGCCAGCACCAGCAGTGCAGGAATCCCTCCAAGTATGATTTTCCATTTCCAGGCATGCTGGAGCATATACAGCCTTGCTTCAACACCAGCTGCACGGCAGCCCTGCCTGCACAGAACTCCCTGTCCCAACATGTGAGGCCAAGGGTGCTGCCTCAGTTTCCCCACCTGTACTAGGGATAATGCCCTGGATTCATCCCTGTGAGTAGGGATTTGCCAGGTTGAGACAGAGGGCTGATTTCTCCCTCTGAGCACTGCTGTGCTGCTCGTTCATTGTGTGCTCGCCCCCTCCTCTCATCCAGTCTCGTTACCTCCCAGCTCCTCATGGACAAAGACACCACTGTCAACGCCATCAACATGTCCCACAGCATCCGCCTGCGGAAGATAGATAAGCGAGAGAGCGACATGCTCTGCAACACCTACCAGTGGCAGATCTCAGTGACAGACAAGGTAAGAGACCCTCACACTCAGGGGGATGGGGCACAGACAGGTCTGGCCCAAGAGGCAGGGACACTGCGAGGAGAGATGTTCCCAAAGCTTTGCTGGAGCCCTCTGTGCTCCAGGGACCTTGACATGCCTGCAGATTCACTGCTTGGTTTCAATCTGTCCAGGCTTTCCAAGCTGAGAGCGATAGAAACCGCGCCTGTATCAGAAAGATCATTTGCTTCATCAGTGCTCTGCAGAAGGAGCTGGATAACACAGGGATCCTGAAACCCATGGAATAGGGGCTGGGCAGCTGCCTCAGCTGGGCCACACAGGACAGCCCCTAGCAGGAACAGCTGCCTCTTTATGCCCAAGCTGCCTGGGACATTTCAGACCAAATGCATATTTCTTCATCCCACCATAAACTGCAAATAAAAGCTACTTCTTGACTCTGGAGAAGCATCCAAAGCCCTGTCTCTTCCATCACATTGGCACGAACCCCTTGCAGACAACTCAGACCTGGTCACAAGGGGTTATGGATCAGCTGTGAGCTGATTGAACCAAATCATCATAGCATATCATGCCTGAAAGCTTCAGTACCTGTGAGCACAGTGGCAGGAACCAGTGAGCCGCTGGCACGAGGCAGCAGCTCGGGAGAGGAGTGCGCTCCATCAAACCACCCCCAAGATAACAGCAGGTTTCCAGTTCAGCAAGCACAAGGCTGGCAGGGGCTCCGTATGCCTGGGAGCCTCATCTTCTCGCCCCTTCTCACAAGCAGCTTTCTGCAGCGTGAGCAGAGCAGCCCCCAGCCAGCAGGAAGGGAAATCAGTGGTTCCACAGGAGCTCACGCGCCGCCGCTCGCGACAGCCAAGCAAGGAGTCATTAATTCCCCTCCTTGCTCAGTGACAGCCGCTGCCACACTCACTTGTGGGCAGCTTCTGAGGAATGGTGCTGGCCAGAATGGTGCTGCTCCAAGCAGGCAGCAAGGAGAAGGTGGGAAGGTTAAATGAGAGGGTGGATGTGTATGCACGCCAGGGACAGAGCAGGTCTCAGAAAACCTTGTGGCTGGTGCTGCCTGTCAAACACAGATTCAGCTCATCATGCTCTGTGCTTCAGAAGATGGCTGCAGCCCAGGTTTTACCCCTCTTGTTCCAGGACTACACAGTTGTCTCCTTGCTACCTCCTCAGCTGCATGGAGTAGTTCACACAGTAGTTATTGTTTGCTCTGGTCTGATTTTTAATGCCTGGAGCCATCCCAACACCTGCCCCCAACCTGGCAGCTCAGGACCCACCCCAGAGTTTGGGGATTAAAACAAAGACACACAGCTTTTGGTACCTCACAGGGGCGAGTCTTTAATGGAACACAGAGACCCTGGTGTTACAGACAGGCACGCCAAGGGATGAACAACAGATGCAGTGGAGTCTGTTTTCAGATTTCCATAACAAGTGTGTGTCAGGAGCTGGCAGCTATGAAGACATGTGGCATATGCTGGGTATGTCTGTGCCATGCCCTGCCCAGGAAGCTGTTTCTCCCATGGGAGCTCCTCTGATGAATTACAGACACCAGGAAAGGATGGAGCTGCTGGCTTGGGGATTCAGAGGAAACTCACCTTGACCTTTCCTCCTTGTGTGCTGCACTGCAGCAGGCAATCCAAGTGAAGAGTTGCCCACAAAACCACAGCATATGAAGCTGATCCCAGGAAAAATGGAATGGCAGGAAGGTGGCTACCATCCCCTGGGTCAGGCCAGCAATTCCCAGCTGGATATTTTCTTCCTGTGCCCTGCTCAGCCACCTCAGTCCTGCAACAGCTTGTGTTTTACAGTTGAGCTCTCCGAGCAGAGGTGAACAAAGAGAGTCCCAGCTGCTGTGCGAGCACGCAGCTCACACAGATCGTAGTCATGGGCCCACTCCACGTTGCCCCAGCGCCGAATCTGAAGGAGAGGAGGAACATGGATTATACTCAAAGCACCTCAGCAACTCTCAGCCTCCCTTCTCATGTTTGTGAAGCACAGGTAACCCCTCCCAGAACTGAGCTGATCCTCGATTGCTGAGGCAGGGATATCTCCAGATGAGGATGTGCTTCATCTGTACTGGGGTCTGAGGCAAAGCCTCTTAACGAGAGGATGAAAAGATTCCCAACTTCAGCCACTTTTGGGACAGGGAGAGTTTCACACCGGGCTATTTCCAGCAAGCTTGGTATCTTAGTGTCTACCAAAGCCTCCAGGCTGGATAACCCATAGCAAAAGAAGCCAGCCACAACTTTGCACTTCAGATTAGAGAGGGAGAAAAGCAGCCATCTGGGCTCTGTGAAAAGAAACTGGCAGCCCTGGGAGCACTCTGGGCTGTTGCGCCTGTGGTGTTGCTCTGCAGCAGCACGCTCCAAACGCTCTCAGACAGGGAGACTGGTGGAGTGGAACGTCTCCTGCTATAGCAGGCACTTCCCTTGCCAGTTATTTGTGGTGGGGGATGCATTTGTCATGCTGAGATTATTGCTATTTGAATTATAGGGCTGTTTTGTAACATAATTTACCTGGTATTCTTCCTCCAGGCGAGACAGAAGCACAGCTTTCTCTACTGTAATGTGCCTGTCAATCAGGCTCATGGACAGAATCAGCGATTTCAGCTGGGTGATTACAAATTCTATACCTGGAAGGGAATAACCCAAACCAAACAAGATTCATGGCTGTTTTCTGCAGCGTTACAGCAGCATCTTCACATGCTCTGAAGAGACAGGCGGGCTGTGGTACCCCCTGAGGGAGGGCCAGTGATCCTCCCACCTGCACCTGGGCACTCAGATCTGTGGTTAACAGCAGGCACAGAGCATTGTGCTGGCTGTGCCACTGCAGTGACAAAGGCCACGCCCTGGACACTACCCCCTTTTATTCTGCCACAGTCCTTCCCTGTGCAAAGGGAAGAGATATCCATCCAGGCTCCAGCATTCTGTGTCTTTTGTGGGTTTCACTGCTGCTGCTCATTCAGGTCTGGTGCAAAGCAAACCTCCCTTCATTTCTTTATCTTTCGGTGTCATTCAGATGATTCAGGCAAGATTAAGTGGGATGTATGGATGAAAAAGTGAGGACAGTGCACAGCATGGGCACTTTGGAGTACTAAGCCTGATTTCTTTTCCTAGTAACAACAAAGCTAGGGATTAAATCATTACAAGGTTTGGCACTAAAGAAGTTATTTGTCCTAAGGTGGAGCAAACATTTCATGGGACAGCACAGTCAGATCCTGAACACTAGTGGCACTGAAGAGAATCCTTGCCTGTGACAAAAGCAGGTCTTTTAAGGCCTGCAGACTTAAAAGATAAACCTCCACACTCAGAGCAGGAGAAGAAAAACATTAGTCACTCTCCTGCCCTGTGGAGAGGAACCACCTCCACACTGGCCCAGCCTGAGAGGAGAGCTCCTGGCCCAGCCCTGCTCACCTTGCAGGGCCCACATGTTGTAGGATGCCAGATGGCTGACGAAGGTCTCCTTGGTGCTGGCTGGAATGTTTGGCCCCAGGATGCTGGTCGAGGAGCCAATTGTCACGTTGTACCTGGAATGGTCCTCCAAACCCTTAGCAAAGCCCAGGGAAAAGGCCCAGGGCTCACAGAGCTTGTGGCTCTGGCAGTCACAAGCACCAGAGCTCCTGGGCTCAGCAGGGCAGGGCCTAAATCACCAGGAACACCTTTGAGCTCTCACCTTTTCTCAACCCAGGAGATCACAGGATCCCATTCATTCTTCTGCAGCTCTGCCAAGGCCGGAGGCTCCTCCACACGATAGCTGGGACATCACAGAACAAAACCAGGCTGGGACACACCTCTGGGAAGGACACTGACCCCACCAGACTCACAGCAAGTGGAACAGGGACCTGCTGCCCACCCAGGCAGCAGTGACAGGGAACTATCCCTTAACTCTTCCTCAAATTCAGAGTTTTTTGTTATTCTAAGAAGGACAGTTCTATCTTACTACAAAAGAGAGCAGTGGACCAGCCAATTGAAAACTGCAGGTAGCACCAAGCCACAGGCTGAAGTGAGGTTTAGCAGTTAGAGGAGGGTACAAATCCCACTGGAACTCTGTGTGGGGCCACTCCTGCTTCTCCTTGCCCAGTGGCTCAGCTCAGCATTCCCTGCCACCAGCCTGGTCTGACCAAAGCCACAAGGGCAAGTGAGGGAAGCCTGCCACGGGGACTGTGCAGCTGCCAGTGGAGGCTGGGACAGGAGCCTGGGCATGAACAGGCTTGATCCTACAGCCCACAGGGACTTGAAGGAATGAAGGGCATTTTGGTACTGGCACAAGTAGTCTGAGCTGCCTGCACTGGCACAGGAGAACCAAGGACTGGCTGACAGATCCCCACAGGCCTTTCAAAGATGTTTTCTTTCCTCCAAGGCCTTCATTTCCTGCTGCTCCCACCCTTGCCCAGCATGCAGGTGTCCAAAACAGAGTTCAACAGAGGACCAGACCCCATTCTCCCTCTCTTGGTGAGTAGACTTCAACCAGGTTTACACATGTAGGAGTGATCTAAACTAATTCAAACCCTCGAGCAAAAACCAGCACAGATAGAAGCCATGCTGTGACTGGGTGAGAGCAGATGTTTTCTCTCACTTTCCCCAACCCTCTTTCCAAAAATCCATCTGGGTCCCTATCTCGTACCAGACTGTGTCTGTCTCCAGGAACTTCACAGCTGCTCGGATCAGCTGTGTTTTGTTTCGCTGCGTGGGATTGTCCAGCGCCGTGTTGCACAGAGTGGTCTGGGGATAAAGGCAGTTGAAACTGCTGTTATTCAAGCCTTGGAGAAGCAGCAGCTTCCATGGTACAATGTCAAGAAGAAGCAGAGAGATTTGTGGCAGATGAACAACCAAGGGGTACAGCTAAAGGGGGAGCAGGGCCACAGCATGGCTCATGTAATAGGAATCTTCTCTAATCTTTCAGAATTCCTGGAAGCAGCCCATTAAGCAGCAGGGAAAAAAAGTTCATGGATTGCTCCAGAGCTCACTGTTTCCTTCTGTCCCTTACTATTCCAAATAACACTGTCCAGCCCCTTCCCAAGTCCCCCCAGTGACACAAATTCCATCTAGACAGGCACCCAACCAGCCCAGAGAAAATCATGACTTTCTGCTCACTGGGAGCAGGACAACCTGCTCCCTCCACATTCTGCATTTTGAAACCATTTGGAGGTCTCAGCATCCCACCCTGCCATGCTCACCAGGTGCATTGTGTAGAACTTGATGGTGTCTTTCTGGGAATCCCATTCCGTTGCCACTGCAATGGCCAAGGCCTCGCTGGGGACAGTGAAGAGCTTGGCCTGGGGTGTTTTCAGCTTTCGGTGGTCCAGGTTTATTTCAAAGCCTCCTGGGGAATCAGAGTAGAAATCCTGGGGAATCAAAGAGGAGCAGGCACTAAGGAACAACAGATAACCCCACAGCAGGAGCAGAATCAGAATTGGAGCTGACAAGAGCAAGGGAGCAGGAATACTGAGGTTTCCCACCATTACTTGAATACACTTAGTCTTGGAAGCTGCTTCCTGTTGCTGTAGACCTCAGGAACGGTGAAAAACAGGCTTCAGACTCGGGTCAGGAACGTATTGCTGAAGCCAAGCTTCAATGAAAATCTGCCCTTTTATGATTACATCCATGATTGGCCTATTGACCCACCACCTCTCAAAGGTGATAGGCTAAACAGTAAGACACCCATATTCAAAATATGTCTCAGTGTTCCCAAACAAGATCTTGAAAAACAAGTGCACCTGCAAGATAGAGAATAGTTTACACAACTGTCCTTCCCTGTTTTCCTCTAGTCTGCATGTGAAAGAAAAGGCTCTCACAGAATGTGAGTAAAGCTGGAGAATTTCTCTGCCTTAGCTTTTTAGCATCTACAGCTTCCCACCATGCAGCTTTGCTGTAGACGAGGAAGGGGCACGGCAGCTGGTGACAAACTCACCACTGACATAGTCTGGGCTGCAGGTGCCACACTGAGGTGGTGGGGGGTGATGACACCTCTCCCAAGGATCAGCCCCTCCATCTCATCCTGGCAGCCATACTCACCTTCCCCTTGCGAGATGCTCACGTTCTGGTAGAACCTCTTCCTCTCTGGGGACAGAAACAGAGGGCAAACAGAATGTTCACAGGGCAAAGAGAGAATGTTTAGCCTCTTCCCCTATTCCCCATCACAGCTCACAACAGACGGAGCTTTGGTGCTGTCAAAGTGGTCTGGCTACAAAAATCCAGTCCTGCATCCACGGTTTCCAAGCTGTGAGCTCCATTGAGCTCTGCTCAGCAGGGAAGCACCAGGAAACTGGTGACAACCACACTGTGGCTGTGCGCAGCCAGGGAGCAAACAGAACCAGCTACACTCCTGCCAGGCTGAGGGCTCAGCTGCCTCTGTGTGGCAGGGCTGGTTTCCCAAGCAGACCTGTCCCACAACTCCTCAGGAGTTTCACTTCAGGGTCAACCTTTCCAGATTCTAACACTACAGTCACATTGGACAAATGAATCCCTGAACAACACTGCGGCCTCCAGCCCAAACATCCCAGTCCAGCTCAGGAATATACCTGCCTCACCTGCAAGGTGAGCCTGAGGAAACTGCAGGTCTCATTTTAGGAGCAGCTTCCTTTGCTACCAGCACTCCTAACACCTGAGAGCAGGACTACACACATTCCAAAGGCTCACATCCCTCCCACGAGGCAGGAAGAATCCACAAGCCATTCCCTTGACAACAGCAACCAGGCTGTAAATCCCAAACCCATAAATGTGCCTCGTGAAGGGCACAGCTAGCAGGTCAGGCTGCAGGTCTGCTATTCCACGCTAAGAAGAGTACATTCCCGCTGGGGAAATGGAAGGATTTGCTCAGGCTCGGCGACCTGCGAGCTTTGGGGCCTCAGATTAAAGTGTGTGTACCCCAGAGGAGCCCTAAGATCATCAGTGGCTCCCAAAATCTTGCCATGAGTCATCGGGACTCTGCAGCCTCACCTCAAAGGGAGATTAATTTTACTGTTCTCTAACACGCACAATTCCAGCAAAGTCTGAGAATGGGATACATGGACCAGAATATACCTGAACCCCCCCGTGTGAGTCTCATTCCCTCAAAATCCCCCAAATCCAACAAAACACAAAACCACGAGTAACAAACTGGTTCAGCGAGGACTCGACCGTGCTGCCAGTGAACTCTGCCCGCTCCAAACACCCATTAACGCCAAGAAAAGAGCGCGGACGGAGCCCCAGCACCGCAGCCGCTCACCGGCCGTGGGGATGGCCCGCAAGGCTATGCCGATCCCAGCCCTGCCCTGGGTGCTTAGGGGATGAGGGTCCCCAGGGACGGACCCCCTCCCCAAACGGTGCTGGAGCCGCCCCGGTGCTCCCTCACCTGCCGGCGGGGCATAGGCCCGGCGCCCACATGGCCCCACCGGGCCGCTCCCGGTAGCTGCAGGAGGCGGTCGGGGGAGCCGGGTGGGCGGGGAGTGGGCCCACCACAGCCGGTGACAGCTACGCCACATCGCGACAGACGACACAGCAACCTCGTCCCGATCGCACTCAGCACCGCTCGCTGGACGCCGCCATCTTGCCGGCACCCGCAACCAATCCGCACCGGCTGACCAAGAAACCTACATTTCCCAGCAGCACCAGGCGGCAACGCAGCCAATCAACTCCCGGCTTCGCACTAGCAGCCAATCAGACCCAGGGAACGCCCTCACGGCACGCGCGCGGGGGCCAATGGGAGCGCGCGGAGGCGCTGCCGGGAGGCCCCGACCCAGCGGCGGCCTCGGCGTGAGGGAGCGGAGCGGAGCGGAGCGGGCGGCGTTCCCCGGCCGCGCCCCGGCCCCGGCCACGCTGGCGCCCGGGGATCCCCCCGAGATGCCGGTTCGGAGCGAGAGGCGCCGCGCTGGAGGGGCGGGGGGCTCGGCCTCCTCCACTGCCACCGGAGCGGCCGCCAGCAGCCTGGTGCCGCCGCCCCCCATCAACACGGCGCAGCCCGGAGTGGCCACTTCGCTGCTCTACAGCGGGGCCAAGTTCCGCGGACAACAGCGCAGTAAAGGCAACGCCTACGAGGTGGAGGTCGTCATGCAGGTGAGGGGGTCGGCGGGGCGAGCCGAGCCCTGGCGGGGCGGGA